>OY728164.1:2028119859-2028743896 GCA_963277665.1 Viscum album
TGACCAATGAATATCCCTTCAGAGTTTCTCTCTAGGTGTTTAGTCTTAATACCAATCATATTAAAGTTGATAAAATCAAGTTAATACATAATCCACATCATTTAGAGTTAATAACCCTTTGTTCATCTGTTCCATAGATTTATCCACTTTCACGTAAGCTGAAATGGTTATATTTCAAGGGAAAACCTAACTTATTTATATACCATAAAAAAGATGTCATCTTATACAAGAATTATCCTATAAATTGTAACTAATGACATATTATCCTAATTTCAAAAAATAATTAAACATTTCTCTGATACACACTATAATGGGCCATACGTTTGATATATAAATATTATATTATGTTAGATGAATATTCATTATATAACATGATGAACCACTCCATAATGATAAAGTTTAGTTTCATTAGAAATGTGGATATATAAAAAACTAGTACAAAAAAGATGTACATTATATGTCACTTAGTTATTTTCAACTAGAACCTTTATTAGAAATATCATACTTATGCCCTCATATCCTGGGGAAAATTAAACACAATAATAAGCGATCTCGAATGCATAGTACGGGTAAAATGGAAGATATTAATGATCATTTAAGTATAAAATTTTAATAATGTTATTGGAAATTAATTTAACCTATTTAAAACATACCCGGAAATTCATAGATAATAATCACGAGTCATAAGAAAAAATCATGATAGTTTATAGGATATGAATAAAAAAGGAACCAAAGAACATGGTCCATGAGAGAATAACATTGGAATAAAGTCATGTCATAAATCAGTGTCATAGTTTTTCTCATGGAAATATTATTGCAATAATACCTACCAAGATATTCATCACTTGTTAGGAATGGGCTAACCACACGTGTACCTACATCAGGATTAAGATAACCTCCTTTTATCCTCTTCCGGAATAGCGATAACCTCTTATGAACCCTCTTTTCAGATTGCAAAAACCTCACGTATACCCTCTTCCATGCTTGGGATAACCGTTCATATATGAAAATTTTGACTTAATAAAACAATAATTTTTCCCAAATACATATAGAGAATTATAATTATGATCCCACCCATCACATATTCATAAATATAATTATATATACACCACAACATCATTAATCTTGTCATCGTATCAACATAACAGAACCAATAGAAAATAATTGTGTTTTTGAAAAATATCATCATTATAATAATAAATAATAAGGATGGTATCATTGGATTATATCCTTAATAAAACATTTGTAACATCAAAGTATCTAATCATTGGTGAAAACTTCTTTTAAAAGTTCACTAGAATATTTCTTAAGGAAAATACCCTTTTCATTTTGAAATCCCTTACTTAAAATATAAAAATTTATAAAATATTAAGGGAAATATTTTCATTGAAAAATAGTGAATGTTGTAAAGTAAGTTTCAAATCACTAATTAATTATGAGAAAAGGTAATTCTATTCACTTTGGGAAAGTTGAAAAAATAATTCCTTTTAATGTTTTGATAAAAAGTCAAAAATACCTTTATTGTAATATAAAAAACAATCCTTTGAAATTATTTCATAGAACGAAAAAAAGGGAATACATTAAATTATAAAATCATATTAGAATACTAAAAAAATTATTTAAAAATTTCCAAATAAAACATGACATAGAAGAAAAAGATTCTTAGACAAAGAGGGAAATTGATGAAATTTTTCTCAAGAACATTTTTTCAGTATCTTGAGTATATAAAGAGAGGAAAATGAAAATAAAAAATATATTTTCTTGAATTAAATAAAAGATAAAAAATTCAAGAACATTTTTCGACATAGATCATATAATTTCATCATTAGTAATTAAATCATAATTAATCCAACAAAAATTGAGATTGTAACATAAACCCCTTACCTCAAGTTCGGTGTGATTCATAAGCACTCTTTACACATACATAATGAATTTAAATTTATTAAAATTTGATAAAATAATACATTACATACTAATAATATCATATTAAATCCAATTTTAACATTTAAAAACCCATTTATTAAGAATTCCCCTTTAAAATCATCTTTTCTAGCTTTTAACTATTTTTTTCATGAATGTTTTAGTTCTTAAGTTCTTGTACTTGTACATTGAAAATTTTTCTATAATATCTATAATATTTATAATCATTTTAATATAATATATATTTATTATATATATATGGATTCATTTATAAAATAAAGATATAGAAAAAAGGAATTACACTATTCACAAAGACAGTATTCAGTGGATATGCTTGAGGGTGATTTTAATTTTCCAAAAAAATAAAGATGGAATGATAAATAATAATTTATAATTATATAAAAACAATTAAATAATTAATTTCCTAAATAAACATTAAATAATTCAAAAAAACCATTTATGAATTATTTTTATGGAAAATAAATTATATCTCTTTGTTAAGGCGGTAGTTCACACGAATGCACAAGTGGTAAATTCATTTCTCATTTTATGGAACATGATAGTAAAAATTCATAATATTTTGGACACTAAATATGTTATTTTATATTTAATAAAAAATATTTAGAGGAGTTATATGAATAAATAAATTCAAAGATCTCAGGTAGGATAATTACCCCTTCTTCGGTAGACCTCGTCAAGATCCCCACTTAAGGACCCTTATAATGGGTTGTAACGAAGAACAAACCACTAATTGCTTCCTAGGGAAGTTTAGAAGATAATTATTTGAGGTTTATTCTTTTTTGGTGTCTTAATTTGGTGTAAATAAGATAGAGGAGGGGTTCTCTTTTGTTAGGGAGTGAGAGCGGACATATGTGTTATTTTTAAAAATATTTAAATATAATAACTTCATACTCAAGTAAAATTACTTCAAATGACTCGTGTATTAATATGAGATGAGATAGGGTATATATATATGTCAATAAAATAGTATTTAGATAAGTTCATATGAAAATATCACCCTCATTACGTATCTTAACCCCCGGTAAACCTGTTCAACCTTAACTTTGGTAAAAAATTTACCTTTATCTTACTATTATTTTTGGGAAAAAGAAATATGAACTTATTATAAAATATAATTTTTTTAGAAAATTTAATCCATTTTATAAAATTAATTTTCTTTTAGTTTCATAAATTATATTTATAATACACTCTCAAAACGTGTTGAAAAACAGTTTTACTGAAAATTGAATTTTTATGTACATTTGTTTTTGTACCAAAATTAAAAATATTAAAATTAAAATTAAATTGATTGCATTAGGTTTAATAAATTGTATTTAATTTAATTTTTAAATTAATTAAAAAATTATACATTATAAATAATTGAACGGAAAAGATAGCATTTTATAAAATCTGAATTTTTTTATTATTTATTGAAAAATAAATCTTTTCTGAAATGTATCAAAATTTAGCAATAAGATAAATTTGATATGATGATCTAAAAAATTATATCATTTTTATAAAATTAAATTTCTATAAGTTTCATAAATTAATTACAATAAAAATGTAGAAAATGTAATAAGAACTATTTTTGAAGAAAACACATTTTTGAAGCATAACACGACTTTAAGGTAAATTGCATGTTTATTTATTAAGAATTAATGAATAAATTTTGATTAAATAAAACATTGATACATTTTTTCCATAATTTTTTTAATACCATTCATACCATCCAATCCTGTAGAAAGGTAAAAATGATATACTGTATAACATTTAATTTATATTTGGGATGGTATATAATGCATGCTACAGAATACATTAATTTTATTTTAATGGAAATAAATATAAAATATGTCAGTGTTATAGATATACTAATTTAAAATGTATCTATTTATTATCCTCTTGATACTCATGTATTTTTGAAGTAATATTACAATTTTCCTCTCTTTGGTACTTCAAATGATCAAGAGATTGTTTTATGAAATATCAATTTTTTTCTTCTTTAGTAATGAATATTTTTCGGCAATGTATATATTTTCATTAATAAATTTTAAATAATTATTATATTATTATCTAATGATTTATTTAAGTAATTGATTCCCATTTAGACTCTCTCAAAATAGGATTACAAGGAATCATGTTATTGTTTTCTCAATGGGTAACTTTTTACTAGAGGTTTGAATATAATATTATGTTAAAATATACAACATGAATAATTTTTTCCACCGTGATGACTAATAAATTTATTTAAGATTACATGAAATGCTTACATGGTTCTTTTAAATTTAGAATTTCCTCAAAATTATATAAATATATAGATTCTAAATTATTATTTTTACAATTAAATGAGTAATATCATCAATAAATGAACTAATGATATTTTAAAGGTATTTTAATCTATTAAAACATCCACTAATGTTACTTATGCTTCACTAGGGAGATGATAAAATTATTCTATCCGATTTTTTATGGTTATTAATTATGATGATGAAATAGTGATGTAATCCTTTTTCTATTGTATGGGTTATGACCTGATGAAATCATAAATGTTTTTATTTATTGTTGAATAGATATGAAGGATTTATGACTATGTGATGGTTGTGTCTATTATATCTCTATAATGTATTGGATAAATATAGATATTTCATGTGATAACATTGATTTTAATGGAGAGTTAACCAATTCATTAAGGGACACTATCCATTATGATGGTCTTGGGAGTGATCCTAGACTAATGAAATGGTAGAATGGGGAGTGAAACCAATTTACTATGATAGTTTGGGGAGTGATACTAAACTAAAGAAATTATTTTCAACAAATAGTTTTATGGGAGAAACATATATCTCAAGCTTATGATATGTTCTATGGGATCATTATTGATTATTGATGATTCTGAAAACATAGAACTTAGGTGTTTTATTATGAATAATCTTTATTTCATGTTTTATAATTAATTATATTTGACTTATTGGGTTAAAATATCATAAGATATGATTTTTATCACACAATTATTCTTATATTATATTCACTTTTGAACAATTTATAGTGTTATGATTCAAATATCTTATGTTTACCCGTACTGAGTAGCTAAACTCATGATCACTTTTGTTTCCATTCCCTTGGTTATGAAAAAAGGTTTTAAGTATGTTATGTATAAGAATTGTACTATGATAGAAGATATTTGTAGGATAAATTGAATGTTTTTCCTGAAATAAGATTATTATGTATCTTATCTCTATATAAACTAACGCATTACGGTCTATGGGTGTGTGTTATCATCAGATATATTAAATATTCATAAAAAATGATGTAACACATATGTATGAAATGCTAGGATTTCCTCACATAAGTATTCATTCTATTAGTTATTTTTCATTTTCATCATCAAAAACTTATGTTTTTTAGTCTTCATATCTAGAGAAGTAATTATTCATTGGCTTCCATTAAATGGAACTTCATCTTCACCAGATTAATTTTTTTACTTGAGTTATTCTATTAACCATTACTAATTATTAATTATTTAAAATTCTGTTTTTGGATATACTAATTTTTTATTGGAATAATTCTTTAATTTCATATATTGGAATTATTTGTAGTATTTTTCTCTTGGTACATACTTCTCATAATCTTCATACTTAAAGTTAATATTTTAATTTTTGGAAAGTTCATAGAAATGTATCCATATCCTTTTTAGATAATAAATTTTATGGTAATTTTCTATGGTTATTTTTTTATGTGATCTAAAATAAATTAAGATCACAAACATGTCTTCATCTATATTTTCATTATTTTATTTCTCATCATAATTAGTAACAATTTCATCTTATTTTTATTTAAATTTTTTTTAATTTTATATTTTAATTCATCAAATCCACATAATAAGTTTTTTATCATCATTAACATGTTATTAAATACTATAAATATTATCATTTCATTGTACTTTACAGTTATGTGATTGTCATACATGGGAATCCAATCTATGTGTATTCCTTTACGTTCTAATATATATATTTTTAAAATTTAAAAACTAATATTCTCTCTAACATTTTAATTATAGTAGAATATTTAATACATTCCACATATCATCTAATATAGATCACAATATCAGTTAATCAAGTGAAGAAATGATTAATAGTATCATCATTATGCATCATAAAAACTTCAATTTTTTCCTTCATAATTTCAATTATTCCGCTACCTCATTATTAATAAAATTGCGATTTTTTAATTTTTCAAAAACTTTCTTTTAAATTTTGAATCAAATCCCATTTGTGAATTATTTTTATGAAATATACGTTTTTATTAAATTACATTTTTTTTATTTAGGGAAAAAAATTTCATATCAACTTTTTACATATTATTTCCATTCCCAAGAGAATTAAAACCCATTGAAATTGAATATATCACATTTTTTAAAGATATAACAAACATGGAAGCATGAATAACATTTATATATACCATTTTCAAAAAAATATTCTATATTTATTATATTAAAAAAATTAAATTTAATAATTGATACAAAGAATAAATTGTAGGCCATATCTCAAGGGGTCTAATATAGGAAACATGAATTTCTTTGATATCAGTTTAAGTGCATAAGAATGTCTATAGATACCACACCGAGAGATAGTGAATTATTATTGATAATTTTTATAATATTTTCAATTATTTATTGATATTTTATAGTCTATAAGATCCCAGCTTCTTTAAATTTAATTTTACCATTACCTATATTTATAAATGTAATGGAAAATAAAATAAAAGATAAGATTCACAGGATGCACAAAAGTGTGGGTGAAAACATCCATTGTGTAGCGGATATAATCTAAATCAAACAAAATAGACTAATTTCATTGAGTTATTATAAGATTTTATGAGAAGTTTTCATCTACTATAAGTTAATATGGATTCTAACCTCTTAGTAAGCCTTCCCCATGATTAGAAAATAATCAAAATTAGGATAATGAAGATCAATAATGGATTTAAATATGTATTTACAATTATATATGAAAAATTACCATCATGTTGTGTTGGTATTCTCGAATTTATTTACAGGAATCCTTACTCTATAAGCATGAAAACTCTTCAATAGAAATCCTCAGACTATTCTAATTCTCTTCTGATTATAAAATAATCCAATATTCCTTACCCAAAAAATCCAATAGTTTTATAATTTTATTCAATATTGTTGGTAAATAAATAAATAAATTATGATCCAAAAATCTTGGAATATATTAATCTTATTGAATTTCAAATCATTCATATTTACTTTGTTATCAATTGGAAGAATTATATATTTAACCATATTTTTACAAATAATTTATTTTATAAATTCTTTGACAATATGTAAATCTAAAAAAAGATCCATAGTTTTCATCAATGAAACATGAATAAATTAATACATTATAAAAAATGATTTTTGAAATTTTTATCCATTTGTTGAATGTTTTTAATTAAATTTCAATAATGAATATTAAAACTGATTTTTTTAATTTAGAACATTTTCATAGTTACTTTAAATGAACATTACATATTATTTTTTTATTAAAAATATTTTTAATAGTTTCTCTGATATAATGTATAGTCAATAGAGTGGAATATATCAACAGTTTTCTTATATAAATATATTATGTAATTTAAGAATTATTAACCTAAAATAGTATTTTAACCAGTCAATTTTGAAAAATAATAAATATTCAAAATGGAATTATTGGAAAATATTATTTCTTCTTGAAATTTCTATATTTTATAAGAAAAAGGTTTCATAATATATTGTCACTGCTAAATGTTACATATTTAGTAAAATGTTATTTACAAGTCCTTCCAAAATGTTTTAGTGCATATAAATTATTTTTTGGATAGGAAATGATTTATACCTATTCCTAATAAATAATTAGAACATTAAAAAAGGTTTTATTCTTATATAAATTTATTTGGATTTATCATCTATACATTTAATATTAGAATCTGATTATTCTGTGTCACCAAAGATATTTTTTTCACTCCATTTTTAATATTATTTTATTATAATAAAAATCAATGTATAAGAAAATATTTTCTACACTAATAAAGTTTCTATACATTATTGGTAAATTTCAAGTGTTATAAAATTTCTATACTTATTCCCATAAATATAATATGTTTATCCATAACAATAATTTGTGTCACAATAAATATTTTATTTTTTATTTGTTTCTATTCCTATTTTTCTAAAAATATTATGTGTTTAGGAAAATGTTCAGTCCCATAATTAATGCGTGTGAATTATGAAATTTTTGGTTCCACTTCTACAAAAATGTTATAAAACATTTAAATTTTTATGTGCATATGTAAATGTTTTTTATTGCAAGTAATGTTCTACACCCATGAATATATTTACTATTTCATCATCTAAAATATTCTATGAATGATCAAATGTGTAGTGCTATAAGACACTTCTCCTAGAGTTCACTTATTTTTAATAATAATTCATATTGTTAAAATATTATATTTGTTTAAAATAATATAGTTACATGGGAATTCAAATATTCATTAGGTGATAGTAATGATAAAAAAATTATCTTCACAATTTCAATGGTTCTTAATTCTACTAAACTACAATAGAATATTTCAAATGTTTTTTCTTGATATCAAGTTTATTTTCAATCAAAAGTTTTCTAAAAATAATAATAATAATAAGTATTTTGAGTTAAAAAAAATTCCTCATTGGGTATATTGGAAACATTATTTTACATAATCATTATAAATAACTCACGATCACTATTATAAATTTTAGAGAAATCAAAAATCAAATAAAAATAGCTAATTTTTTTTTTATTAACTCTAATCCCATGTGAGTTTAAATTGGTTTATGAAATAAGATCCAATAAAATAACATCAATAGAATTGATGGGAAATTTTATATTTAATTTTGTGGTACCATTTTTAATGATACATGAAGACCCAACTATTGTTTCATTAACATGTACCATTTATCATCACACACTCTTTCCCCCCCATGAATAAATTATCCACATCCTCTCCCTTTAGTTAATTTTACATTTCCTACCACATCGACCATGAACCCAGATATAATCTCAAGGATTTGTGATATAGAATAATATAAAAAAATTCAATGAATTGAAAATAAGTTTTTTTTATATGTAAGAAAATAATCATTTTCATTATTCCTTGAAGTGTAAAGATATGGTTGAACTCCTAGGATCAACGAATGTCATTATAAAATGATCCAATTCATTGTTATACCATTTAATAAAATTACTATTCACATCTTGATAAATTCAAATAGTAGGAATTTTCTATAGTGAAATAAAAACATAACTGAAATACGCAATGAATTTTATCAGTTCATATTAAAAATAATATTTATTAATAATAAAATGAAAATTGTAAAATATCAGGAAAAATTTTAATTATTTTTAATTTAACTTTGGATAGTTTGAACATAAAGTTTTTTTAATTTTTTGGTATATATTATATATTTTGTAATAATTATAATATAACTTCAATTTATTTTTTACATGTTACTTTTATTAATAGAAGTTTATTAACATTAGTTATCAGACATTAAAAAAATTTAAACTCTTATTTTTTTCAGATACATGGGAGAATTATGTGAGGTTGAGAATATAATTTCTTTTTTAAAAAGAAAAACCTGAAATTTATAGAGAAGTATTTAGTGGAAATATTTCTCATGGAATATAGGGATTTTTCAATTCTTATAGTAAAACTGCACAGATAAAAACGATTTTGGTTATCAAATAATGTCATGGTTTGATAAAATATATCACGCATTATATGAATTTATAGAGAGTAAAAAATGTGGATTTTAAATAGGGAATAACCATGACATAAATACATTATATCATGTTTTTATTAACGTTAAATTGTGGTCTGAATATATCTTTAGTTATGTGTTATATACCATGATTGAAAATCGAAGAAGATGATGTGGTTTATAGATATTTGATCTTGGGATAAATAGATATGGGAAAAACCGATGGTTTATCAAAACACATCATGGTTCAAGAGGGTTTGAAGAAAATTATGAAATGTTTTATTATATTTTCAAAGAATTTGATGGATAAATTGAACACTTAAAAGAGTTCATTTTCTCACATTTAGGAAATAGAAATATTTAGGGGACCATTTGAGAAATATTTATATGATTGATGTCCTAATAGATGACTTTTAGAATAAATTAATGTGTGATTGGTAACCAACCTATGGTGATATGTAGTTTTATAGTTTTTGAGCTTTTTTATATTAGTCAAAGTAGATGATGGACCATGGTTTTTATTATTTCAATAGATGTGAAGGTTTCATATGTATTTTAATTAATTAAAATTTGATATATGTTTGAGTAAATATATACATAGTCCCACTGAAATTTTATAGAAAATTTTTAATTGTATATAACCACTAATAAAAGAGGGGAATATAGACAGATATATAAGAGATATAAGGGTAAATTATCTATAAAAGGATGCATTTTCTCTGGTGACACACATAAAAACATAAATATAAAGGTGGGGGATACTTCTATATGTGTTTAAAGAATTAATGATATTAGTAGAAATTAAAATTATTAATTAAATTTCTCATTATCTTGTGAAACATGTATCAATATTTGTGTGTGTGTGAAAACATCAATGGATAATAATTTTTATGATGATTTATGTAAGGAATTTTGACTAAATTATTAATGTTTTTATACTTAATTAGTGATTATTATTAGTTTTATGAACTAAAGATTTCTTCTAAATACTATATTCTTTCTTTATATGTGGTTATTATATATCAATTGATGAATTTATATTTAATTGTAAAATGAGTTTCTTCAATTCTATCTTGATTATAGAATGAGTTTTAGTATACTATATTTTAATATGGGTTCATATCACTTAATTAGTATATTAGTCAATGTAGATGATAATAAGATAAGATAAGATTAATAATTAGTTAAGATATAACTTGATAAATTCATTTTTATATATAATTCCCAAAACATAAGACCA
This sequence comes from Viscum album, assembly GCA_963277665.1. NCBI lineage: Eukaryota > Viridiplantae > Streptophyta > Magnoliopsida > Santalales > Viscaceae > Viscum > Viscum album. The sequence goes on from OY728164.1 coordinate 2,028,130,794, forward strand.
TTGATTAATAATATTTCAAATTTAATTATTTCATAACCATGATTTAGAAAAACATATTATGATATTCTTCAATCATATTTTATTTAATTATATTTTTTTTCCTGAATTTACCTTGACTAAAAATTAAATTTATTATTTATTTCAAATGAACTTTTGAGGGAAAAGTGGGAAACCAAAATGACATCAAAGACATAAATCCCATCATGCCTCCACCGGCCAAGATCATCCTGACCATAAACAATCCAAATCTAAAACAAGGAAATGCCCCACCCTAGCAACAACAACAAAAATTACGATCAGCATCCACCTTCCCATCATTGCTCATCTAGCTGTCCGTGCAAGGATGCACGTGCACAATACCGATTACAAATGCCATACCCTCTCAAAACTTCCAAATCCGGATAAGGATAGAAAGGAGAATGCTCTCTATTCTTAACCTCTTGTGGAGAAGTCCTTTTACACATAAATGAGTTCCCAAACAAACACCAAAACTATAAAAAATAAAAATTGATAATTAGAAAAATAATATCATGCGTTTAAGTTGAAAATATAATGGATCTATGGCTTTGATAAAAATCAAAACTGACTGAACAACTATTAGAAAAATATAACACATAAATCAACCTATATAAAGAAAAAATAATCATGTTAGATAACTAGGGACACATATTTTAGGATAAGTATTAAAGGGGAAATATTTTTTTCCAATATGATATATGAATTTGTGACATATGAAAATTAAATATATGACCATTGGGTGTGACATATTATTGTCATTATTTTACCATTACAAGTAATCATTATATAGATGGTATATATACCTATTAAATTTTTTAAATAAGAAATAATATATATTATTACATACTCAAAATATAATAATTTAATTTTAAAAGATAGTAAACAATATTTATTATTGTTTGTAATAAATAATTGTCTATGAAAATTTTTTCCTATTTTTTACCTGTGTTTTTTTAATTTACATTTATCTTATATAGTGATCATTTTCAGAAAAAAGTAACATTTTGGGAATATAGAAATCAAAATTATGTAGCTCATATATTTACTGATTTTAATAATAAATAACTAAATAGCTATAGAATAATAAAAGAAAATATATAATGATGATATAATTATATCCAAATATCATGTATGATGTTATCAAGGGTTTTAATTTTCTGAAATGACTTTAATACTATTCATTATGAAAAATAAAATATTTTTTTAATCTTAGTCATAATATATTATTTATTTCAATATTTAGTATGTAATTATCTTCTCCTTTAATTATAAAATCCATATTTCACTATTAATTGAAAACTAAAAACATGATTTATTCCCATACTCAAAATATTATGAAATTATACCATCTAACAAGCTTCTCCACTTAAGTGAGTTTTTATTCCTATAGAAACCCTAGGATATAAATATTTAAAATGCATTAAGTAAAGGTTTGATTTAATCGAATATGCCAATTGTATTATTATACCTATTTCATTTTTATTTCAATTCATAATCTTTATTCTTATAATTAACATCTAGAAGAACATGAATTAATAATTTTTTATTTTTTTATAGTATTAATATAAAATTCTAATTCTAATTTCATCATTTTAATTATCTCTTATGAATTTTCTAGACCATAACCTATTTCACCACATAAATGGATGACGTAGTACAATGACATGTAAAGTAAGGAAAATTGGTTTGGGGAAATGTTATAATCTGTTGTAGTATTGATCCCCTGTGAGATTAATCCCTTAAATAAAATATTTTATATGGGTTGAATTTTTAAATACCATCAAAAACCATAAATGATAGGTTTAAGATCATATAAAAACTACATTTTTTTTATTTTTTAGTACTTTATAGTTAATTATTCATGTCCCATAATGACTATTTCTCTCCATGTGCACTATATTTTTTGGTTTTCACTGTTAACAACCAATACCTTTTTTCACGTTTTCCGTATTATTTTATAATCCACACCTTTGTTTCTTATGAAACACAACTACAAAATCAACCTATTTCCATGGTTGAAAACTAGGGACATAAGGTCCAAAACCATGGCCCTAGCGTACATGCATAGTTTTTCTAAATCGTAGACAATATGGGCATTGCAATAGGTCTAACCTATTTCCAAAGTTCAAACCATGTAAATAAGTGGATATTTCCATGATTTAACAATATAAATATGAGTCTATATCAATAGTTTAAATCGTGTAAATAGGTCGATATTTCTACATTTTAAAACCATGCCCTTAGGTGTCTATTTCCACATATTGAAACCATGAAAATAGAATTTAAAACAAAATTCTAGCGAGGTTTGATCCTCTGACCTCTATTATATTTCCTCTAAGACTATACCACTATGCCGATCAACATTATATATGTATATATTTATATTTATATAATTATAAATATATAAATATTTATATATAATTATAATTATTAATCATTTAAAAGATAAAAATACCAATTTCCACAGTTTAAACTGTTTCCATAGGTGGCCATCACTAAGGTTGCAAACCGTAGTGATTGGTAGCTAATACCACTGATTAAAACATGAAAATAAGTGGATTTTTCCACAGTTTAAACTGTGGAAGTTCATGGAAATGGCCATAGTTTAAACTGTGGCAATGATCGACAATGGCCACACTTTAAATAGTTTCAATAGATAGCTATGGCAATAGTTTAGACTATGTAATAGGTTCCTATGATCATGATTTTCTAAATCATTGACAGATCCCTTTCCCACTATTTTTATACATTTTTTTTGATTTCCCTTGAATCCTATCACTATGGTTTCATATAACTTTTTCTATATGTTGGGCTATAGCCACATTTTTTAGAAACTGTGGATATAGGATGTCTATGACCATTATTTTCTAAACCATGGGAAAAAAGTGTTGTTGTAGACTGGTTTTCTAGATATGAAATCAAATTACTTTTTTATGATTTTCTATTCCTACAAACATATGAGGCTTGGTTCATGGGAATGGATTGTTAAGGAGATATATTGTGTTGCAACCAAAGGAAATGAGTTGAATTTTTTATCTATTATAGATAAATAAGTTATCAATTAATAGAGATAATGAATGAATTTTAGAGATAAAGAGGTTGACAATCCTACTAAACCCAATAGTGATATAAAGGAAGGTGAAAATGGTTAACCTACATAAAAAACACCCCTGTGGGAGAATAGGCATGGAATTGAAGAATTAAGAAGAGAATGACAGATATAATGTGGATGTAGTTGTGATTGATGATACCAAGATTGTTTTATATGTAACACTCATGTTATGATAAAATAAAGACATGGTGTGTCTTGAGGTATTGAGCATGTATAGGTGATATATGAGGTATGCAATAACTATTCTATAATATTTTGAATTCAAAATCATGTATAGTGTAATTTGGTAAAGGGTGGTGAATGTATTGTTAAAGTAGGAGAACATCATTCCATGATGGAACTAACCATGCCAAAAAGTATTCTGTGTCAGATAAAACTAGGAAGATTGAATTATGTGTAAGGAAAAATATTGATTTTAAGGGATTTTCTTAATATTAAAAAACATTCCACCACAATCAAGTTATGTTTATGAAGAAATTTGTTTTACTTTAGAATATCTATATTCTATAGAAGAAAAATGATGTATTGGTAGTGTATTATGTCATGAATGAAGAAGCCATGTCCTTGGATCTTCAAGAATTGGAGATTGTTGGTCTGCTCAATAAGCACCATATCCTGATTTACTTCTCATCCGGGATGATCTGATCATTTCTTGGTCCCGAGATCCTCATTCTTACAATATCCTCAGCTTCCATCTGGTCAAATGGTCCTATGATCTTAATATGAAGTGGGATTCTCTGACAACGACTTTGTGGGTAAGATTCCCCATGCTCCCTATCCCTTTTCATAACCCCCTATAATCCGAATTCTAGGTAAGTTGGTTAGACATTATCTCTTCTCGGACTTGAGAACCATGTCTGTCTGTCACCATATTTCCCCATGAATTTGTGTTGAAGTTGTCATCTCAAAAATCCCGATTGAATGGGTATGGATATCAGTAGGTGAGGAATTTCTATGGCTGAAACCTACTGTGTTTGAGTCTTGGATGATTTTTCGCTCTTTGTGTTATCACCTTGGGAATTTTTCTCACTCTTGTTGGAGAGGTAGTAAGGGTCCCCGCTAGAGGATGTCTTTGGGCACTAGTTCCACCATTAATATCCCTTTGCCTTCTTGGATTTTTCTAGATCCTTGCCACACTTCTGATGTGGACTTCATCGGGACAATTGAATGTCAACTTTTGTATGGGCCTGTGAAGAACTCTTTCGATCCATTGCTCCTGTGTGATGGTGCTCATTCTTTTCAAAATCCTCTTAAGCCCATACATCCTAAACCAAAGGTCTCGGATATCCCTGACAGACTAAAATGTGATCTTGGTACTGATGGCCCTTCGAAGGCTGTGGTTGTAGTGGCACTATGTGATGTTGAACATGACATGTAACAATTGTCATCTAGTCCAACTAATTGAGATGCAGTGATTGGGGATGTCTGCAATAATTATCCAACATTTAAAGATCCTCAATGTCCAATCCTGGAGGGTTCAATCTCTCAATTCCAGTTTATGGGTCACAAATTTGAGCATCCAAGCGGTTTAGAAATGCCAGTGCTGGTCTTGCAGGTAAGAAAATCTTATGCTAAGAAGGTAAATTTAAGAGGAGTGGCTATTAATCCTCAAAATTGGTTTTCTATGTTTGGAGAAACAGAGTGTCAAGATTATGAGGATGTTCATTAATGAAATTCATCCTAGGAGGACATGAAGTCTTCTTGGAGACTCCCCTACTATGTCCAAGTAAGATAACATGGAAAACGAATATATTAGGTCCTCATCAAGGAAGGGTATGATCTCTATCACTGATTTCGATGGTTTTATTAAGTGAACCTAAATGCCACATCAAAGGAAATACTATTCAAATTTACCAAGTCCACTGATTATTATATCCTCATGAAAAGGAAGGCCACATAAGATGGAGTCCAAAATTTCATAGAATCACTCTTTGAGAAAATATAACGACTCTGATAAGCATATGGTTCCTGATGAAAATGAGATTGTGGATCCTGATATCCTTTAGTGTAGAGACGAAATGATGGAGTGTGATGAGTGGGAATCCATCATTAATGAAAATGAATAATTCTTAGAGAATTCTATGATGTTCGATTCTTTACCAGAGGACTTTCACAGGCTAATTGAGTGTAACCTCAAGTTTACTATAAACTCAGAACACGATTCTTGGATCAAAAAAATGTTGAAATTAGGCACAACTATTTAATAGAAAGAATATATCAGCATAGGAGCTCATTAAATATTAGGACAAGATGACACTCTATTTGGAAGACCTCCTCAAAGACGAACCAGACGGGTGGGCTACCACTCCTCAATGGAGTCTTCTCCGAGGTAAGGTCTCTAAATGGATTAAAATGCAACTATAAGATTCAGCTATTTATTGGGAGGTTTCTTGATGTTTTTGTGTACTTTTATGGTTTCCCACTTTTCCCCCAAGTGTGTTTCCTAATAAAACATTATATGGTGAATAAACACTAATTCAGATCAATTTCGAGATAAATGATGTGTTTTTTGTGGTTTATTTGATCATATATTATTTGGTGCAGCATAAGAGTAAAAAATCATAAAGTGAATACTACAAGATAAATATGTGATCTGGTAAGTGTAATGTCTTTTCCCAGGTACCATTGATCTTTGCACCATGAAATATGGCCACAAGACCTCAAACTTGCCCCCATAAATGCTAGAAGCCGCTGACTAGTAGAAAGGGACTTAGGTAGGTTTGTGGGGAGACTATGACCTCATTGATCAGAGTGGAGAACAAAAATATATATATATATATGTGTGTGTGTGTGTCTATATGTGTGTGTATAAAATGCGAAATAGTGGAAACAAAAGTATCAAAATATAACAATGAGAAAAAAATAATAAAAAATGCAAGATAAATAAATATAAAGCAGAATCTTAATAATAAAATGATACAATATGATAAGCATGATCATGTATATATCAAAAAATAAAATGGAAGGGGTAGGGTATACAAGAATATAAAACATGATAAAAAAATATACGAAAAGGAAAAAAACTACAATGAGTAGCATCTTGAGTATAGTATCAATTCTTTTCTCCCAACTCCATCCTAGAATGATAGTTAATTAAGAATTAGAAGCTTGATGTTTCCTTTTGTATATACCTAAAACCATAAAGTGTACTCGAGTAACAATGGTGTCCAAGAAAAGTGTGAGATTCAGTCACAATAGTCGATCACCCTCGGTGTCTAGAACATTCCATTTCATTCCATATAAAATAAGCAGTCTGGTATAAGTAAATTATTTAAATTGGATATATGTAAAGAAATTGATTGGATTGGGATCTACTTGGAGACCCTTCCAATCTACCTATATGGGGCTAAGATGATAAGTAAAAACCAAAGGATCTAAAAAATGTAAACTAAGTGGAATAAGGTGTAAGTGATGGACTGTCACCAATATTTTGATTTAGCTTGGAATACATGTCCTTATGTTTTCCAAACAAAAGGTCGAATTATCATTTGAATACATTATTTATCATTTTTAATTCAATTGAAAACATTTTAATAAATCATAGAGAGTCACCTTAAGTAGGTCCATAGAAACCCAAGGAGACTTTCCAAGTATTGATCGGTGGGCTCGATCTCAGTACGATTCATATGGAGTCCATCCAAGGATAACCAAGAAGAAGTACCAAGTGTCACAACATTCATGGTGTGATAAATATCAAGTAATAACAAACCTATATGTTCATACCTAGTGTCACACTTAGGGGACCAAGTCTCTCTCATGGAATGATACAACTAATTGTTCCATCTATACTATACAAGGGGTATCCCCTAAGGTACATTTGTCACCACTTTTAAGGTAAAATAGAAATAATGTTTTGTGATCTCATCCCAGTCATTACTAATGTCTCCCCCAGAGTGTTTACAATCAATAACAATTTTAACTGAATGAAACGATAGTCCATCTAAGAGGTTATTGAGTTGGAATCCCTTGTGTTACCCTTGACACTAATTCAAAGTAATGACACTTGCATTACAAATATAAAAAGTCTACTGTGAGGGACTATTTTACTTAATTCATGTATTTATAATGTAATTGAATATTGGTTAAGGAAATCAATTGAGAAACAATTTATTACTAAAAGGTAATATAAAAAATCACTCGACTAACTTACTTAGACCATCCATTTCATTTAAGGAATGAGGTATGGGTTCCAACTCATGGTTTACACTCAAATTCAGCTATATCTATAGGCTAGAGTTATTACTCAAGTGGAAAAACACCTCAAGGGATTTCGAGCAATTTTTGTGAAAAGTAAAAAATACCTCTATGTTAGGGAACAACTAATTGGATGGAATAACTAAAGGTGACTAACCCATAGGGTTGATTCTCCACCAGATCAGGTATCCAAAGGCATGTGATGCTATGAATTTAATTTAATTTAACAAATTAATATCCAAGATGGAAGGTTACAACATGCAGTGAAACAAAAAATTTAATGGATTTCAATTAAATCATGTGAAAGAGTGTAGACCACATAACGTATCCTCACATATCTTTCCTTTTTTATCCTAATAATTTTATTCAATCTAGTTTGGAAGAAATCAATGAACCCATCAAACTCTCAAAAAATGGGTAAAATTAGCTTGCACCAAGATTGCACAACTGGTGGAACAAAGAACTTCCAATAGAAGGGACATGATCGATAAACGTACCTCTAGCATCTCGTTAAATATAATTTTGAGTAAATACGAGCTCGTATAGTGGTATCTTGATACATAGGAGGAGTAATATAGAAGGATTAATCTGTGGGAGGAGGAGAAGATCTAATGGAAAGAAGAAATGAAATGAATGAATCGGTATAATGGTTTAATGAGAGAAAGAAGATAATTTCACCTTAAAAAATTTGTGCATCGTTTGGATGCATGGTTGGCCATACCATGCAAAAACTATGCATCATTAACTCCTTAAAAAGAGAAATTTTCATGATAAGGTGCATAATTTGTTTAACCATGTTAAAACAAAGTGAAAATACCCTATTAAAAAAATCATGTGACTCATACAGACACGTGCCTTGGTATCACAATTTCTCTAAACTATGAATCCCCTAGGTTCCCACTAACTGTAGCTGCATGGTTTAGGGAAACCATGTGGGTTGGGTAGCATAATTTCTTCCTAATTGACCGGTCTAGTATTTTATTCCCATTTCGATGATCCGGGCTCCAAATTAGCTCTGAAGGCACCCGATACTTCATTGAACATTTTTGAAATCTTTATTAGGGACATTTAAAGGAATTTAAACCACAAATTAATGGTACCTATACATATGGTGACTCTTATGTATGAGGGAACCCCCTATATAATAGTAAAATGATATATCTTATGTATGGGTGATTTCAATTATTTTAAAAAATTACTAAAACCTTTGAATATTAATAAAATTATCCCAAAACATGTTTAATTGATTTCAAGTACCTTTACACCTCAACAAAACCTTCCAGTTGCTAGAAAATAGAAGTAATTCATCTCTCAACTCAATAAACTGTTAGAACTCAATTCATGACCTTTTTTGACACTCCTAAAGCCTCCTCAACTTCCCAATACACATATCCAATCCATGATTTAACCCAAAACATCATTTTGAAATAAATAATAATTATTCAGTATTTTTAAGCATTCTAATATAAATATGTTAACAATAATTTATAATTTTTTTGTTTATGGTGAAAATTAAAAAGCATTCCCATCTCAAAAAATATGAGATTTTAAAACCACCCCAATATAAAAATACTAATCCTTATTCCATTTTCCAAAAACTTAACTTTTCCTCTTTTTTGAATAACTCTTTCTATTGTTTAACTATGAAATACACCCCACCCATGTATATTCTTGAAAACTATCATGCTATCAATATAGTAATAAAAGAGAAACAATCTCCCATTGTATGACATTTTTACATTACTACATAATAAAAACAAGACACTTATTGAATTAGTTTTTATACCCAATACTAGTTTCATCAGTAATAATCACATAGGAAGGTTCCAGATGATTTCATAGAAGCTATGATACATAGAACATGTCATGAAAAATACTTAAATGTCATCGAAGATCAAATATGAATTCCACAGACTAATCCTCCCCACAATATTGAATGATCCCACAACCCTAGGTACTGATTTTAGATACTTCTATATATTATGCTTTCTTAATCTAGGAAACACGTGAAATAAAATGAAATCACCTACCTTTAAATACATAGGATGATTTTATCAGCAGGTATATTATAACATCCAGAAATGTGCAGTATTTAAAAACATCTGAAAAAATTGTATATTCTCTAATCATCCTCACTGGGAATCATCTAAATATCCTTTTAATTTATTATCTCTATATAATATAGTTTAGATCGACACATACTACAATATAAGGACACAAAAGGAACCATATGAATTGAAACATGTTTTATTTTTTTCATAAAACCTATGAATCTATATATGACTCTGCTACGATCTAATAATGTATATGACACATAATTATATATTTTCCCTAATATAAAAATGTATAGATCTGAATACAAATTATTTTAAGGATGATATGAAGCTTTATGTTTCACTTTCAAACAGTGATACTTCTACAATCCTCATAAGATGCATGATGTAAGACATGCATCCCTATTATAGGAAATACTTCAAGGTACCCCATGCATACATAAAATATTTCATACATATTGATTATATAGCTCATAAACTAAGAAATTCTCTCCAAAAATAGAAAATAAGGAACCTTATTAAATAAACCCATAAACACATAAATCATATTTCTTCCTCTGGGAATCCTCATCAATTTTATCAATAAATCATATTCACTATACCGCCTTCCATTGAGTAATGGGTAATCACTACAGTAGTCCATTGAACTCTTTCTGCTGGACCATCACCTAATAACGAGTGAGAAATTAGCTAACAAAACTCATCAAATCCATCTAAATAATTGGAATTAATACAATTTATGAATTTTAGGGTATATCTGGGTAATTCATGAGTGAATAGGACATCTAAAGGTATATGATTTCATCATAGACTCGTTGAACATTTTTGTATGGACTACAACTATAATTCATGCATAAAGTATCACATCAACATCAAGTGAACAATTTAGTGGTGTATTCCAACCATATATACTATCTTTCATCACTATACAGTGCAAATTTGATAACTAACTCTCATTCACCCTCCAAAGAAGTTAGTAAGTGATATTCGAGGATGTGTTGGTCTCTTGGACTTACTACTTCCAAAGATCCAAAACAACTCATTAAAAATGGACATAATCAACCAATTGATTCTCACTTCCTCCACAATATGTGCATGATTATTCCATATTATGGCTTAGACAATGATATTACCCTCCCTAGGGGTATACACCATCGAAAAATAAATGGACTATAGGTATTGGACACACATTTTTTCTAATGTGTTTTAGTCATTCTATGAGAAATTATATCTCAACACTTATGGTCAAGGAAAACCGTAAACCCCTCAGCGAAATGAGAGGGACACCAATATATGAAAGAATGCAATATAGATAAAAACCCAATATCAAGTGTTGTGTATTTACACTCATATAGTATCAAATATCTAGACTTATAAGTAACTAAATGTCCATCCAACATAAAAACTACTCCAAGATGGACTCTTGATGAATTATTATACAATATATACAATATAACTAGCTCATGTACTATCTTGATAGACACTGTAATAAATATCCCTTTAGTTCTTGAAAATCTCTCCCACAATCATATAAATAGAGTAAATTCACCCCCTACATGGTGGGAAAATCTTTGGCACTTCCACTTATAAAAACTAATGTATAAACCTGTAGAAATAACTCAGAAATCCTCAAAAATAGGGACAAAAAATATAGTCTTTGGTTTCTCCTAGAAAACCATAACCCTAACCTTATTGGGGTCCACTAGTGAAACAACCACCAATATCACATGCCCTAATCAGTATACCTAATCAATCTAAAAAACACTTTAAGAAAATAGAATGAATCTAATTTTCTATATTTGTATTCAAAACAATCTCAAAATGTCAATTGTGATTATTCCACAACTTGATGTACAGAGGAGTATCATCAAATATTGTGACAATAAATGTATCCACAAAAGGATGGAAAACATTTTTTTCTAAGGGAATAATTTTTTTTGAATTCATCAAAATAAATGACATCAAAAGACAGTAATACAAACTATAACCACTCTTGAATATAGATCATGGTATATCAGAAGGCCTCACTCTCAACTAATGATATCCTAATTTAGATTAGTATTAAATAATTCTCTAGATCACCTAAACTAATCACATAAATCATAAAAAAAATTGATATAGATTCTTAATAGTATCATGGTTCAATTTATAATGTTCCAAAAAAATCTCATAGAACCAATTACCTTTTTGGTGAATAAAAATTGAGCACTCCATGTGGATATAATCAGTTTTATAAGACCCTTCACCTCCAAATATTCAATCTATTGATATTTCTTACAAAGTTATACAAAATATATTCAATATTGTGGAAAAGGTATATTATTCACACCTAGTATGTTATTTATTATAATTTCCTATAATTTTATTTATGGAATTTCACTTATAATTATATAATTGTGTAATATTTAGTAACGTAGTATTACATAAACAACATGCCCTACTTCATAGAACAAAAAATATTATTATTTTAATTTTAACATTACATTTACAAAACACATATATAAATGAGAATTTAAAGTATTAAAATGGGTTAAAAAATAGATAAATAATATATTTATAATTTGAAAATTTTTATTTTCATGATCCCATTGAATTATCTCACTCGGGAATAACACTTTAGAAATGAAACAGAATATTAGTAATGAAATATTAATTATAAAAAATAAAATATATACAACCTTTAGAGGAAATAGATTTCAATGATGAATGAATGAAATATAACTTGTTTATTGAATCTAGGGAACTCAAATAAATATTTTCAAATTTGACTGTTGGAGTAGTAATTTGGCTATAGGAATAGTAATCAAACCATTAAAAATAATAAGACAACTGTTTAAATAGTATCATCACTTATGTGATAGTAAAATTAAAACTTTTTATCTAATAAAATAAAAAATGACATATTAATTCCATTATATAGGTAGATAAATACTTTTGAAATGATCAAGCAAGTGTTTGTATTTTTTAAAGTCATATATTTTTATTTTGAATTTTATAACAAATATAATGATTTCAAATAAAATATACACTTTTAATATGTTTTTATTAAAAAAATATATTTTTTAATTATAATAATATTTTATTTATTTAAGACTATAATTTTTTTGAATTCATTAGAAAAATGATTATAATATGAAAAGTAAAATATTATTAAAATAAATAAGGATTATAATTAAAAATTAAATTTATAATATTTAATTTTTTTTATAAAATGGATTTAATTTTTTTAATTAAAATATCATAAAATGGGTAGGTGTTTTTTTAGATTTTTATAAAATAGATTGAGATTTTATTAATAGTAAAATGTAAGAATTGCAACAATTTATGGTATAAAAATCTAAATCCAGAAATAAGTCATGAAAGATGCAAGTAACCATTGTATTGGCCACAACATTCATTAATTACTATATATATTCAATAAAATAAACACTACTCTTAGTCTTGATCCAAAATAATAAAATAATTAATGTTAAATTAAAAAAACTCGCATCTCATTCCCTTATAAATTTCACCCTTCACCACCCCTTCTCCTCACGCATTTCAGGCAACGAAGATTGCCCAAAATCATCCAAAAATTCTCTTAATCTCTCTGTACACATACGTCGAATTGTTTTTATCCTAAATTACTAATACAAATGGGAATTAAGTAGAATACTAATAGATGACATACAAAGGATAAGGTATAAACCTCAACCGAGATTTTTAATTTTTATTCCTCATCATCCTCCAAAAAATTTCCATAAAACATAATTTAATTACTATAAGATAATTAATATATAAAAATATTATTATATTAATGGAATATAAATCAGTCAATATCATCTCATTTAATTATAAAATGAAAATTCTGTTCAAAATATAGTTGGTTCATTGCCTTAATGAACAATGTACTTTGTTTCCCCCAGCCTACACGCCGAGATATAAAAATAATATTAAGGATAAGTTTGAATATAATTAATATATTAAAACTTATTTTATGTTTTAAAAATTATTTATAATAATTTACTTAAACAAAAACAATATATTTCATGATTGTCGATAAAACTGCCTAGATGAACTAACTATATAGTGATAACTTTTATACTAAATGAATCATAGCTCTGTTAGAAAAAATAGATATTTGGGAAAATTTTATTTTTTTGAGGACATGTGTATCACTTCATTTCATACATAGAGTTTTAGTTACATGTGGAAATAACTCCAATATATATTCACAAACTGATCCAACCATGGATGCATGAATAAAAACATTGTGATAGTAAAAATAGAAATGATACCTCAAGTAAATAACTATAAAATTACATAAATTCATCATAATAAAAAAATATTTGAATAAGGATATGAATCATGTATTTAATAAATATAATTTTACATTCAGGTTGTTAATGGAATGTGTATAATTATTCTTGACCTACATTTTGGGATCACTATGAACCACACTATTTTCTTTTGGTTATGCATTCTCTCTCATTACCACATTTTCTCTTTCTATTTGTCTTATTTTATTATTGTATATTCCGTATATATGTCCCAAAAATTTATAATTATCTTCATTATCCTTTTCCTGATGGGGATATACATGTTTTAAAATTTCCATTCTCAATTTATATCATTAAGGAGAGTTGATTAAATGGAACTTCTTTATTTTCTTTCCTCATTTCATATACTACTTACTGATATGTTTTCAACCTTCAATTCTTTCTAGAAACATTTATTTTTTTATGGGAATCCATTTTAGTTAATTTTTTATGGAAATTAATATTCAATTTTCTTATTTAATTAATATTTACCCTTTTTCCTAAAACCCCACTTAAATGGAATATTATATAAACAATTTCCCGAGTCTTTTTATGGAATCAATTCACACAAACTTAATTTTCATTTCATATTATTCTTTATTTGTCGATAGACATCCAAGAATGATATAATCCCTTCTTTTATATAATTAGTTATAATATGAAATTTTAAAATGTTATAAGACATTATTAAGTAAACCAATTCCATTCCATTATTATTTCTATTGCTTATGAATTATGTATGATTTTATAACATCACACACATATTCATTTACATGTTATGATGGTTGTTCCCAAATATAAACCCAATACAATGGTTAGTTTTTATGTCTCATGAGATGATATGTAAGGTTTTAGAGAGACAATACAAGAAAAAATACATTTACTAGCATTGATATTTATCAGCGCTATCATAAAGCGCTGATAATGGTTCACTTTATCAGCATTAAAATAGAAATCTAAATGTTATCTTTTATCAGCACTAATAAAATAACTGAAAAAGTATCCCTTATCTGCACTATTTTTAGTACTGATAATGAGTAGCCATTATAAATGTTTTTTTAGTGCTGATAAATGCTACCATTTATCTGTCGTTTATTTTTAGCGATGACAATGGGCACCCATTATTAGCACTATGTTTTTACCACTGATAATGGGTATCCTTTATTAGTTTTTTTTTAGTACTATATTCCTATATAAAATAAAATAATTAAAGAAATAAAATTATTCATGAGTAAATATAAAAAATGAAAATATTTATTAATTAAGCAATTATTGATAAAAATTAATAAATTCAATATACACACATATATATATTATTAATACTAATTAATAGTGTATATTTAATATATATATGTGAAAAATAAATACAATTAAATAATTAACTAAATAAATATAAAAAATGAGCACATTAAGAGAAATATTAATCGTATTAATAAATAAAAAATTATTAATAAAAATGAATAAATTTTACACACACATATATATATTATTTATATAAATAAATATTATAGATTATAAATAGATATTAAAAGTTAACAAAATTTCGTAATGAGAAATAAATTTAAAAATAAATAAATTGTTATAATTTATCAAAAAAAAATTGAATAAATTAAAAAAAATAAGGGAAAAATTATTAATAAGAATGAATAATTTTAATATATATATATTAATTATAAATATTAATAAATAATATATATTTAATATAAAGAGAGAAAATGAATTAAATTTCAAAATTAAAAACATATTAATGTCTTATACATTTTTATTGGTTTTATACATAATTATTCATTAATACTTTTAATATAGAAATATATTCATATATATTTCTATATATATATATATGAATGTATATAGTATTTTCTAAAATATTATTTATATAATATAGAATATTTATTCATTACATTAAATAAGTCATATATTTAGTGAGTAATGGATTATAATTAGAAATTAATATTAATTAAAAATACTAAATAATGGCATCGAGTAATTGACATAATTGAATTTAATTTGATTTTCAAATTTAAATTATATCAAATGTGTGTTAAATTAATTTCTCACATATACATAATTAATACATTTTTATATACAACACCACACACAAATATTTATGTAATTACTGAAATCTTATATATAAATACACACACATAATATTTATGTAATTTATTGGAAATTTTATTATTCATTTTTGAATTTCATTTTATCATGATACATTTAATATATTATGTATTTAATTGTTAATTTTTATTTATCTATTTTTAATATTTTTAATGTAATGTATTAATTCATTTTTAATATTATTTATTTATTTTTTGTTCTTTATTTTTTATTTTTTCGGGAAGTAAATAATTTAATATTATTTATTTATATAAATTGATTTATCGTGTTTTAATATTTTTAATATGTATTCAAATTTTTTCAATTTATATCAATATTTATTTTTACGTTTATATTTAATTAATAAAACTTATCCATTTCTTCAATATTTTTAAAATGTAGTCATATTAATTATTCAATTTCAATCATTTTTAACATGCCTACATTTTACATTATATATTCATTAATAATGTTCAAAATATATTTGTAAAAATTTATAAATAAATATTTTTAAAAATGAATAACTATTTTTTTATTAATAGATTGATGTTAATTTGAGGGAGGGGTTTTCTATCAAAGATGGAGAGCCCCTCTATCTTCAATCTCATGGAAATATTCTGACACCAATATGCCTAAGTATATATGATGGTGTTGTCAGCCATTATATGATATTTTCCTCTTCTGGAAAAGCTTATGCTCGCAAAATTTTTTGTGGTGGATCTGGGGAGGAAGACGATGAAACTCTATTTGGGGAGGGAGATTTTAAAACCACACCACTTGTGTAGATGGGTTTGGAGGATTTTAGACTCGCATGACCAATATGGTTTTTGTGGACACAGGTCAGATTTGAAGTTATTGATGTTGGTTTTTCCGGTGACAAGGACATGGGCGACGACCATCTATTAAAATGGGAGGTGATATGACTTAGGGTGATGTATATCCACTATAGATTTTGTGTTGCTGATCTATCTAATTTGGATATAGATTGATTGCATCAATTAATATCAGGTTGCAGTTTCAGTCTTGGGACCCCGATGGCAGTTTTCTAGTTGTATAGATCTCAGATCTGGTGGGAGCCCTAGCGGTACACCACGCTGGATGGAGGAGAGTACGAAAATGATGAAAGCATGAAATTTCAATGTGTGTATTTAGGTCGCGGTGGTGTCAGCAATTTGGGCACAAACATGGAAGGGTTTTTGTTGTGTTGAAGCTTGATGGAGATTCGCACACCAATGACGAGATATAGATTACCTTTTTGGTGGGGGTGGGTTCTCATGTATAGAAGACTTTTGGCCAATAGATCTATTGGTGGGGCCGAATTAAATCATATGATGGGGACGGGTGGGAGATTATAACTGTATTTTTTATAGGGTACGAGCTGCCACTTAGGATGCGGGCAATGACTTCATGGAGGAGCAATTTATTTGGTCGAGTTTGATGTAGTGGCCATGCTGGTGATGGGTATTAGGTCTGTGGGCGAATTGAGGTCCTTGGGTCTTAGTGTGGGTTTTGGGCTCTGTTGTTGGTTTTTTGTTTGTCTTCAGGCCAGTTATTTTGAGTGGTGTCATTTTATACTTTCATGATTTGGTGGTGCTTTTTGTTCCGCATGTTTTTTAACGCCCCGACCCTAGTTACCCAGATTCGGTGCATTATTACATAACATTGGTATGATCACAAGAAAGATCAAATCTCGAAAGGCCGATTGGTTTAGTAGCCTTGGAAACAATAGATATATTTATAAAGTTTTACATTACATCATAAAGTGAAAAACTAAAACAACAACATATTTTCTCCATAGTCCACACTGTTATCCCCTCATAATATCCCTACAGGTCATTCATAATTTACTTATTCATATCCTGGAAAAAATAAAACATAGAAAATGGGTGAGCTCACATGCCCAGTAAGGATAACAATATAGCGGAAACATTCATAAATAAGAATAAAAATTTAAGGCAATGTATAACTAAAACAAAAGCCTTTTAAAATTGAACTTCAACAAAGTATGGAAAAAATAAAATGAAATAATGTCATTTACTTATTCACATGGATACTCTACTAATTGAATAATCAATGCAATATCAATAACCACTTTCATAATGATGGAATGCATAATGCCAGACTATCATAACCACATAGCCAAGGCCTCGTGCCAAGACTACAAATAAGATTTTGTCAAGGACTTGTTCCAAGACACTAGTTTGTCTAATGAGACCCACCGATGCATCGAGGAGCTTTAGCAGGCTCTACCAGTTACATATTAAGTCCAATGCATTCCAATATGAAAAGGTTTAAAAATAAGATAAACATTCGTATTAAAACTAGCATACGAAATGTAAATACATCATCCATAAACCATGAATGGTATAAAAATAACACATCCACAGTCAAATATATCACAAAACCTTCAATACAATATAGAAGTTTTGTTTCATAATAAATCAACTTAAAATAGGCGTAAAATCCATCAAATGATGTTGACATAGATGTAATCAAAACTCTTTTTAGAGAAATATCTCTTTCTATTTTGAAATCATTTAAGAGTCATATATTTATAAAATAAAATATTTTCTTTGAAAATATTCTTATAACCTTGTAAGGGAAGCTTCGACTATTTTGTAACTGCGGAAAATAGCCGCACCTGCCGTATAAGTTAAAAAAACATTCTTACCTTAATTTTTTCAAAAAGGTTAAAAAGCACCTTGTTTGGAAAATGACAGAAAGATTCCTTTATATACCTATTATAAAAATTCAAACAAGGGTATAAATGACTTTATCCCATATTCTAGTAAATAGTAAAAATGTTTTGAAACTCATTTTTAAGAAACATGGATGTGGATGATATAGAGATCCCATTAGATTATTACGTATAAACAACCTCAGATAATGAAGAGATTGAAAAATAAACCCTTACCTTGTACTTTTCCTTGGTTGAGGGTAGGTTAAACTCCTGTATAATGGTGAAATAATTGTTATTAAATTATACAAGAATCATATATATTAATATGATATCATATATGATATTTTAACATTGCTTTGTTAATAATATTTTAGAATTATCGTCGTTTCAGGTGTTAACTTACTCATTTTCATTTATATGTTTTGTTTTTTAAGCCATGTTTTTCATGGATAGGTTGTATCTTAATCATATCCATAATGATATCAAGTCCTTAGATACTATTATTAATCATCAAATTAGAATTATACTTGAATGGATACGATGGAGAATAAATCTCATCGCGTTCGTGGAGACGGTAGTCCGTACGTACGCATGAGCGACAATATCATTCTTTTGATATTAAAATAATATATAATTGGATTGTATATCATATATACAGAATCATTTTCATGTTACATTTATTATTTACATGAGTTACACAACATTATTATACCATCCAAATAATAATTTATTGAATAACAATTACACCACGATGTGGAGACGGTAAACTGTACGTATGGTGACATATTATTCAAAGGATGGATATAATACTAAATATGGTTGTACCATATTTATAATAACATCACAGTATATATAAGATACTGGAGTTATTATTTTATAATGGTAATAACAAAGAAGGAATAAGTGGAAGAAGAAAGGAACTTGGAAAAAGGTGGTGAAGTCATTACGTCTTCTTCGGGTTCTTCCCATTGATTTGATCAAAAGGGCTCTTAGGTTGGCTTTCTGACTAAAGTAAGGCTTCTAGGATGAATTGAGTGATGTTGAGAGAGTATTTGGTCAGAGTTTGGCCAAGCCAAAAGGCTTTGAAGTTGTGAGTTAATGAGAAGTGAGAGTGCTCTTTTATAAGAGGGGTGAGGGGCACCTTTGGTAAAGCTAGAAATATTAATTTATAATAAATTTATATTCGGTTTCTAATGGCTCCAAAGCTGATTATTCAAAGGTTAAGGTGGGGATAGGTCGAAAACCATTCAACCAATAAAATTTAGACAGGTTTGGGTTACTATATTAACCTTATCTTTTAGTTTTAACTCTTTGTTAATTAGTTTGACATTTACCATGTCACTTTGTATTTTTATATTATATAGTTAATATACATACTATAAACATCCAAGAGAGCCCCAAGTGGTCCATTAATGATACACCTATCATCATATAAGTCTCTTGGCAGAACATTATATTTTTAGGAATTTAATATCAATTAATAATATACTATTTGTTTTAAAAACTCTTTTATGTCAATTTTGACACTATTCAATAATTGATTTTTATAAAAATCATAACAAAATTATTACTTATAAAAAAGTTAATGAAAGAATTCCTAACATGTCATATTAACTTTTAAAATTATTTTAATTCATAAAAAGTCTCAAATTATATTTATTTGGGTATCTACAATATCAATCATTTTAATTGTTCACAATTATGGTTATTACTACATCACCATTGTGTCATATATAAATTAAATCATTTAATGTCTATAAATTATAAATAAAATACCATTATGTAGGAAATCATTTTATCTTTCTAATTAATATTTATAGTCGAAAATCCAACATAGATAACCCTATGTAAAATGTTTTTTTCTAAAAGATATATGCTTGTGTAATTTTTGTATTCATTTTAACTTAATTAAAATAAAGTGTCCCTATCACTTACAAGTGGCACCATGAGGTCCCAAAATCGACACAAAGATTCATGTGGTCGAACTTGTATAAAAAAATAAGGTTATGACACAATTTATGGTAATTTAGTACTATTATATTATTATTTTTTAACCCTTATTTACCGGATTTACCCTATAACCATGGTAAATAAAATATTTACCGAAATAATTATTCAAATTGTCTAAAAATAAAAGTTTCCTATTTACACAATTTGAACATCCTGATTCCAAATATGGAATCCATTTTTCCAAATTCAAAACACAGAATTGGCAGAAATTAATTTAAAATTACTTCCCGATGTCAAAACAGAAAGCGTGTTTTTAAGATATAATAACTGTCAAAAGATTGATACTTGTTTATGTTCGGTTTAATTGTGAAATTATGTCCAATGACCAAAAATTTATTAAATGGTAAAAATATATTCTAAATATACTTTAAAACCACTCAAATTAATAATTTATCAATATAAATTATTTCGATTAAAAAAGTTGTTTTTAATTAAAATTTAGTAATTTTCACAATTCATCAAAATATTAAAGTTATCCAAAAAGTACCAAAATTTCACCTTAGGCGAAATTAGATATTTCGAATCCAAAAATGAAGTCCATTTTGAAATATAAAATATATATAATTTAAAAAAGTAGTTATTACTATTCATAATGGCTAGTTTGATTAGTTATGCTGTGTTAGAACTCGGTGTTGCGTACAACACATGCTATCACATTATTCAAAGATAAGCGTACCGTAGAAGCTTGGGGTGTTACATTCTACCTCCTTCAAATAATTTCGTCCTCGAAATTTCCAGAATACTACCGCATGAAAATAATCGTGTGGTTCTTCATCATAAGTTTCTCGGGTTCCCACGTTGCCTCTTCTATCTTATGGTTTCTCCATAAGACTTTTACCAGACACGTCGTCCGGTTTCTCAGTACTTGCTCTCTCGTATCAAGAATCTTGTCGGGCTCTTCGCAATAAGACAGATCGGGTTCCAGTTCTAATTCCTCATAGGTGAGTACATGCGTTGGGTCAGGCATGTATTTCCTCAACAGAGATATGTGGAACACATCGTGAACATTGGAGAGACTTGGAGGCATTTCCAATCAGTAAGCTACAGCCCCAATTCGTTCTAGAATTTCGAAAGGTCCGATGTACCTGGGAGTCAATTTAACTTTATTACCAAAACATATGACTCCCTTCCATGGAGATACCTTCAAGAAAAAATGATCACCGACTTGAAATTCCAAATCCTTCCTTCGATTATCAGCATAGCTCTTCTTCCTACTTTGAGCTGCTTTGATGTGAACTTAGATTACCTTTACCTATTCCATGGTTTCCTCCACCAGTTCTGGGCCTAAAAGTTTTCTTTCACCAACGTCATCCCAACAGGTTGGTGTGCGACATCTCTTTCCGTATAACGCTTCATATGGTGCCATATGAATACTTGAATAGAAGCTATTGTTATTGGAAAATTCTACCAGAGGTAAATATTGATCCCACATACCCTGAAAGTCAAGTGAGCAAGATCTCAACATGTCTTCTAAGGTTTTAATAGTCTGTTCTGATTGTCCGTCTGTCTAAGGGTGGTAGGTAGTGCTCAAATTAAGTTTAGTATCCAAGGCTTTCTAAAGATTTTCCAGAATCTTGAAGTAAAATGGGGATCACGATCAGAAACAATCGATAGGGGTACTCCATGAAGTCTCAAAACTTCATTAATATATAGTTTTGCTAGACGTTCCAGTGGTAGATCTTATCTTATAGCAAGAAAATGTGCTGACTTGGTAAGAAGATCAACAATGACCCATATTACATCATTCCTTCTAGGAGTATTTGGTAGCCCCATGACAAAGTCCATCGTAATATTCTCCCATTTCCACTCCGGTATGGGAATAGGTTGCATGACTCTTCCAGGTTGTTGCCTTCCAGCTTTCACTTATTAACAAACCATACATCTTGACACAAAATCAGCAATCTCCCTCTTCATGTTGTCTCCCGAAAAATGTTCCTTAAAATCTCTATACATTTTGGTGCTCCCAGGGTGTATAGAGAAATTGGAACTATGAGCATCATCCAACAATTCCCTTTTTAGGTCAGGTATATCGGGAACACAAACCATCTTCCTGAATTTCAAAATTCCTTCTTCATACACAAAGTCTCTCAATCTCCCATCATTCACAGCTTTAATCTTCTTTTGAAATTCTTCATCATCGGTCTGAGAACTCTTAATACTTTCTAGTAAAGATGGTTTGGAAACCATTTGAAAAAGAATTGATGTTTCACCTTCCCTGGTTATTCCCATGTCCATCTTCACTAGATCCATGAAAATTGGATCCCTTTCAATTCTCATATTGTTCAAAACTCCATGATCGTTTCTGCTCAATGACTCTGCCACCTTTTTTTCTTTCCCCAAGTGGTAGTGTATCATACAATCATAATCCTTGAGTAATTCAAGCCATCTCCTTTGCCTCGTGTTGAGTTATTTTTGTCAGAAAATATACTTCAAACTCTTGTGATCAGTATAAATCTCACATTTTTCACCATAGAGGTAGTGACTCCATATATTCAAAGAAAAGATCACAGCTGCTAACTCAATATCATGAGTAGGATAGTTTTGCTCATGAATTTTCAACTGCCTTGATACATAGGAAATAACCCAATCATTCTGCATAAGGACACAACCAAGTCCTTTCTTCGATGCATCACTATAAAAAACGAACCCATCATTCCCCGATGGTAGAGTCAATATAGGAGCATTGACTAATATTCTCTTCAGTTCTTCGAAACATTATTTATACTCTTTTGTCCAAACAAATTTAACCCCTTTACCTGTGAGCTTCGTTAATGTGTTTTCCAATCGGGCAAAATTCAGGACGAAACGTCGATAATAACCTGCCAAACCAATAAAACTGCGTACCTCAATTATACTCGTAGGTTCTGGCCATTCTTGGATTGCCTTGGTCTTAGAAGGATCAACATAGATTTTTTCTTTAGAGAAAATATGTCCAAGAAAAAAAATATCTTAAAGCCAGAATTCACACTTGATAAACATCCAATATAATTCATGTCTTCTCAGGGTCTTCAGGATAATGTGCAAGTGAATTTGATTATCCTCATAGCATTTAGAGTATATCAAGATATCATCAATAAATACAACCAAAAATTTATCGAGATATTCCTTGAAAACTCTATTCATCAGATCCTTGAATACAGAGGGTGCATTAGTCAATCCAAAAGGAATTACAGTAAACTTGTAATGCCCATACCTGGTTCGAAATGCTGTCTTCGGAATGTATTCCTTCTTTACACACAACTGATGGTATCCAGATTGAAGGTCAATATTTGGAAAGTATCGAGCTCCATGTAGTTGGTCAAATAAATCATCAATGCGAGGTAGGGGATACTTGTTCTTTATTGTTATAGCATTGATATCCCTATAGTCGATACATAAACTCATAGATCCATCTTTCTTTTTAACAAAATGAACAGGGGCTCCCCATGGAGAAACACTAGGGCAAATCAATACCTTATTACTCAATTCCTCTTGTTGTTTCTTTAGTTCAACTAATTCTACAGTGGCCAATCTATAAGGGGTCTTCGATATAGGCCTTGATCCATGAATTAAATCAATGGAAAACTCAACTTCTCATTATGGAGGATGTCCAGGTAAATCTTATGGGAATACATCTACATATTCTGTCACAATAGGTACATCCTCTATTTGAACATTCCTTTCCTCACCCACATTCATTTATTTCTATTCCTCCCCAATAATTTAATTTAGTTGAGCTACTGGGAGTGGATCTAGATAAGAATTAGGTGGTGATGATTTTTCTCTAAAGATAAGGTGTTCCTTATTATCATCATCAAAAATCATAACCTCCTTATTCTTACAATAAATCTTCACATCATAGTCCGAAAGCCAATCCATACCGAGGATTATATCAAAATCAATCATAGGTATGACGATTAGATCAACAGATAAAGAACATTTATGTGCTCTAATGGGGACTGATTCACAAAACCTTGTTGCAATGATACTTTCCTTAGGAGTTTTAACTGACAACTCCCTTGTTAAATCAAATTGGAAATATCTAATTTTCTTAGCAAACTGGGAAGATATGAAACAATGTAATGATCCAGAATCAAATAATGCATTTGCTAAACTTGAGGAAACCATTAAATTACCTGCCACCTCGTCTTTTGGAGCTTCTACCTCAGTAGTAGTGATTGCATAAGCTTGGCCTTGATCCCTCGGCATTTTCTGAGTTAAGTTCCCCTGACGCTGATTCATTTGAATAATGCCCCTTTCCCTGCAATTTTAGCATTGAACATTGGTAGATTCCTTCTTCCCTTTGCAATCACGAGCATGATGGCCTTTTTAACCACACTTGTAACATACTCCCATTCCCTTAAAGAAAGTACCAGGGTGTTTCTTCCCATATTTACCATAGGATGGATATTCCACATTTCCCTTCTTCCACTTATTTCCATTCCCAGATTAATCAACAGATCTATTCTTCTCTTTCTTTGCTTTAAAGCCATAAGACTTAGAGAATTCCTTTTCGGTCTTGATAGCACATGAGACAATGTCTTCGTACGACGAGAAGGATTGTGATACTAATGATCAATGGAGAAATGGTTTTAACCCATCAAATAAATGATCAATCTTACTTCTTGGGTTACGTATATAATATCCAGCATACCTTGCTAACCTTGTAATGTTAGCCTAATACTTTGTGACATTCTCATCCTCCTTTTGTCTCAGACTCAGAAACTGCCTTTCCATATCTGCTCGATGGTCGGGAGGAAAGTATTTTTCTAAAAACAGATCTTTTAACTCCCTCTATTCCATATTTGATACTTCATCATCTTCCTTTGTATTTTGAATCAATGACCACCATTGATCATCATCTCCAGTGAGGCGGTAAACTGCCATGATAACTTTTTCCCTTTCACTACTGCCCAAAGCCTGAAATATTTTCTCTAGGGAAAATATCCATTGCTCAGCTACTAAGGGATTTTTACTCCCATTGAACGTTGGTGGTTGTTGCATCATGAAGCGATCTAACATTGATCCTCCACGTTGTGGATCAGGGTGCTCCATACGGGTAAGGTTATTATTCATAACCTGAGTAAGTTGTCCTAGTATGGTGAATAGATGATCGACACTAGTTGCATCACCAGCTCCACTATAATTATCTTGAGAAGGAGGGAAATCCCTACATGGAGTGCGTGCATTGATTCAGTTTCCATTTCTTCCACTAGGCGCCATTTCTAAACAATGGTATAAACTAGATCAGTTTATGAATCAAAATACATAATCCCATACTTACAAAACACTTATCATAAATTGAACTATTTATGGATATAATCCATAATCATAAGAATGTTTTCTTTGAGGAAGTATATACTCATAAACCCTTCATAATGATTTTTAAAGAAAATGAGAGTTATCCTAAGCATATCCCCCGGGAGTGTCGTAACCAAGAGTGCAACAAGGCTCGTTGTCGTGCACCAGTTCCCGTTCGAGTCTAACTCAAAGTGGTGTTTTTTGGTTTTACCCCTAGGTACATCTTAGCCATAGCCGCCTCTACCTGCTCGTATCCAGACAAGGATGTATTGCTCGAAAAACTCACAAAATCTCTACAATACCAAAATTATAGGAAGTTCTTCTGTACTAATCCTCAATATCCATATTAAATATATGTGCTCTAATCAGAGTTTATCTAAATATAGCTTCCAAGGTTTGTACTAAACTTCCTCTAATACCAACTGTAACGTGCTGACCCCAGTTACCCAGAGTCGGTTCATTATTACAAAACATTGGCATGATCACAAGAAAGATCAAATCTCGAAAGACCGATTGGTTTAGTAGCCTTGGAAACACAAGATATATTCATAAAGTTTTACATTACATCATAAAGTGAAAAACTACTACAATAACATATTTTCTCCATATTCCCCACTATTATCCCCTCATAATATCCCTACAGGTCATTCATAATTTACTCCTTCACTTCCGGGGAAAAATAAAACATAGAAAAGGGGTGAGCTCAAATGCCCAGTAAGGATAATAGTATAGCGGAAACTTTCATAAATTAGAATAAACATTTAAGGAAATGTATAACTAAAAAAAGCCTTTTAAACTTGAACTTCAACATAGTATAGAAAAAATAAAATGGAATAATTCCATTTACTTATTCACATGGATATTATACTAATCGAATAATCACATGCAATATCAATAACCACTTTCATAATGATGGAATGCATAATGCCAGACTATCATAACCACATAGACATGGCCTCGTGCCAAGACTACAAATAAGATTTTGTCAAGGCCTTGTGCCAAGACACCGGTTTGTCTCATGAGACCTACTGATTCATCGAGGAGCTATAGCAGGCTCCATCCGTCACATATTAAGTCCAATGCATTCTCATATGAAAAGGTTTAAACATAACATAAACATTCGTATTAAAACTAGCATATGAAATGTAAATACTTCATACATAAACCATGAATGGTATAAAAATAACACATCCACAGTCAAACATATCAAAAAAACTTTAATACAATATAGAAGTTTTGTTTCATAATAAATCAACTTCATATAAGCGTAAAATCCATCAAATGATGTTGACATAGATGAAATCAAAACTCCTTTTAGAGAAATATATCTTTCTATTTTGAAATCATTAAAGAGTCATATATTTATAAAATAAAACATTTTCTTTGAAAATATTCTTATAAGCTTGTAAGGGAAGCTTCGATGAATTTATAATGGCAGAAAATAGCCGCACCCTCCGTATAAGTTAAAAAAACATTTTTACCTTAATTGTGTCAAAAAGGTTAAAAAGCACCTTGTTTGGAAAATGACGGAAAGATTCTTTTATAAACCTATTATAAAAAGTCAAAAAAGGGTATAAATTACTTTAACCCATATTCTAGTAAATAGTAAAAATGTTTTGAAATTCATTTTTAAGAAACATGGATGTGGATGATAAAGAGATCTCAGTAGATTATTACGTATAAACAACCTCGTATAATGAAGAGATTGTGAAATAAACCCTTAACTTGTACTTTTCCTTGGTTGAGGGTTGGTTAACCTCCTGTATAATGGTGAAATAATTGTTATTAAGTTATAAAAGAGTCATATATATTAATATGATATCATATATGATCTTTTAACATTGCTTTGTTAATAATATTTTAGAATTATCGTCATTTCGGGTGTTAACTTACTCATTTTATTTTATATGTTTTGTTATTTAAGCCATGTTTTTCATGGATAGGTTGTATCTTAATCATATCCAGAATGATATCAAGTCCTTATATACTGTTATTAATCATCAAATGGGAATTATACTTGAATGGATACGATGGAGAATGAATCTCATCACGGTCGTGGAGACGGTAGTCCGTACGTACGCACGAGCGACAATATCATTATTTTAATATTAAAATAATATATAATCGGATGGTATATCATATATAAAGAATAATTATCATGTTACATTTATTATTTACATGAGTTACACATCATTATTATACCCATCCAAATAATAATTTATTGAATAACAATTACACCACGATGTGGAGACGGTAAGTCGTACGTACGCACGTATGGTGACATGTTATTCAAAGGATGGATAGAATACTGAATTTGGTTGTACCATATTTATAATAACATCACATTATATATAAGATACTAGAGTTATTATTTTATAATGGTAATAACAAAGAAGGAAGAAGTGGAAGAAGAAAGGAACTTGGAAAAGGGTGGTGAAATCATTACCTCTTCTTCGGGTTCTTCCATATGATTTGATCCAAAGGGCTCTTAGGTTGGATTTATGACTAAAGGAAGGCTTCTAGGATCTAGTGAGGGATGTTGAGAGAGTATTTTGTCAGAGTTTGGCCAAGCCAAAAGTCTTTGAATGTGTGAGTTAATGAGAAGGGAGAGTGCCCTTTTATAAGAGGGGTGAGGGGCACCTTTGGTAAAGCTAGAAATATTAATTTATAATAAATTCATATTCGGTTTCTAATGGCTAAAAAGTTGATTATTCAAAGTTTAAGGTGGATATAGGTCGAAAACCATTCATCCAATATAATTTAGATAGGTTTGAGTTACTATATTAACCTTATCTTTTAGTTTTAACTCTTAGTTAATTAGTTTGACATTTACCATGTCACTTTGTATTTTTATATTATATAGTTAATAAACTTACTATATACATACAAGAGACCCCCAAGTGGTCCATTAATTATACACCTATCATTATATAAGTCTCTTGGCTGAACCTTATATTTTTAGGAATTTAATATCAATTAATAATATACTATATGTTTAAAAAACTCTTTTTTGTCAATTTTGACACTATTCAATAATTGATTTTTGTAAAACTCATAACAGAATGATTACTTCATAAAAAGCTAATTAAATCATTCATAACATGTAATATTAAATTATAAAATTAGTTTAATTCATAAAAAGTCTCAAATTATATTTATTTGGGTATCTACAATATCAATCATTTTAAATTTTCACTATTATGGTAATTACTGCATCACCACTCTGTCATATATAAATTAAATCATTTAATGTCTAAAAATTATAAATAAAATACCATTATGTAGGAAATCTTTTTAGCTTTATAATGAATATTTATAGTCGAACGTCAAACATAAATAACCCTATGTAAAAATTGTTTTTCTAAAAGATATATTCTTTTGTCATTTTTGTATTCATTTTAACTTAATTAAAATAAAGTGTCCCTATCACATACAAGTGGCACCATGGGGTCAAAAAATAAACCCAAATATGCCTATGGTAGAACTTGTATCAACCAATAAGGTTAGGACACGTTTTAGGGTAATTGTTTATTATTATATTATTATTTTTTAACCCTTATTTACCGGATTTACCCTTTAACCATGGTAAATAAAATATTTACCGAAGTAATTCTTCAAAATGTCTAAAAATAAATGTTACCTATTTAGACAATTTTAAAATCCTGATTAAAAATATGGAATCCATTTTTCCAAATTCAAAACACAGAAGTGGCAGAAATTAATTTAATATTAATTTTCGCTGTCAAAACAAAAAGCGTGTTTTTAAGATATAATAACTGTCAAAAGATTGATACTTGTTTATGTTCGGTATAATGGTGAAATTATGTCCAATGACCAACATTGAATTAAATGGTAAAAATATATTCTAAATATACTTTAAAACCACTCAAATTCATAATTTATCAATATAAATTATTTCGATTAAAAAAGTTGTTTTTAATTAAAATTTAGTAATTTTCACTATTCATCAAAATATTAAAGTTATCCGAAAAGTATCAAAATTTCACCTTAGGCTAAATTCGATAATCCGAATCCAAGAATAAAGCCCATTTTGAAATATAAAATATATATAATTTCAAAAAGTAGGTATTACTATTCATAACGTCTAGTGTTATTAGTTATGGTGTGTTAGAACTCGGTGTTGCGTACAACACACGCTATCACATTATTCAAAGAGAAGCGTACCGTAGAAGCTTGGGGTGTTACATGTTTTGTGGTTTGTGTTTTCGTTATATTTTCATCAATAAATTTTTAGGGCCGAGTCTGCTTGGTACCCGAACCTTCCTGGTAATAGATTGAGACTAAATGGAAAAAATATTTATCAATGTATATTTATTATATTTATAAGTTTATATATTTATAAATATAAATAAATAAATATTATTTTTTAAAAAAGTATTTATATAATTATAAATAAGTAATCATATATATTAGAATAATTATATAATTATTACAAATTTATTTGAATGATGAATATATTATATTTATATTAATATTTACATTTTTTTATTATATAATTTATATATATATATATATAATTTTAAAAATATATATAAATATATAAATATATAAATATAATATTTAAAAAAAATCATTTATATAATTATAAATATGGAATTATATATTTAAATAATTTTAAAATAATAATAAATACATTTAAATAATAAATATATTTACTATATATATATATATTTTACATATATATAATTATATAAAAATATATAATAATATAAATATATTTTTAATTAAAAATATAAAATAATTATATTTAAATGATGAAGATATTTATTATATTTATAAATAAATAATTATTAATATATTTAAAAATATAGTTATAAATATATATTCAATATATTTATTAAAACATGTATTTATAATTATAAATTGTATATATATATATATTCAAAAGATATATATATAATTATACATAAATAATTATATATTTCTATAATTATAAAATTATAATAAATTAATATATAATTATAAATGTATATTTAAAAAATTTATTATTTACATTTATAATTATAAATCCCTTTTCAATGCTAAAGTTTATCACTGATAATGATGCCTTTTATCAACGCTTATTAATTTAGCACTGATAAAATGTATCTTTATCAGCTCATTTTTTGAATCATTGATAAATGTTTCCCCAATCAACTTAGAAGACCCTAAAAAGTATCAATATTTGATGCCTTCCATGGAAGCCACAAAATGTCGGTGTTCATTCCCTTCAAATCCAAGCTCGAATCAAGGCCCTAAAAAATCCAAGTCTCAAATATAAGGCTCGAATGAGTCAAGGATGAAACGAATCGAAGGATAGAACGAATCCAACCTTTGGAGACATCTGTACATTATCATGGATGAGTCAAAGCATCAATCCAATGTATGTTGTTTTCTCCTCCTCATAACAGGTTGATTCCCTATTTTGGCGATATCTTTTTTCATTGTTTCTATTATCATTTCCTATTCATTTTTCATCACTGATTCCCTTCTAGAATGAATTTTTAATTGGGGGTTTCAATGATTTTGGGACTTTATTAAACATTTAGAGACTCTATTACTACCTTGTACTATATTAAAACCTCCACACATCGATTTTATCTATTCTGGTTGGAGGCTGCATTCAATTTTCATTAAACGTTGAACCATGAATGCTTGAATATTTTAAATCCATGTTTTTATCTGATGTAAAATCTATTATAATTATCCATGATGGGGTTATAGATTTATTTTTTTCAATAACATCAAATGTGTTTTTCTTATGTTTAAATCACTTGAACTTCATTTCATGGAAATAAAACACACACACACAGTGTTTGTAAAAATTCCACCAATGGGTTTTATTGAATATATAAAAATCGATTTTATGTATTTATTTCTTATAAAATATAATGAATTTCCACAATTTTTTGATTTGTGTATTTTTACAAATTATACATTGTTTACATGTTTTTCATGATTATTGTTACATTAGAATGTAACATGGATGTATTATTTCCTTTCATTTATTTAAATGTTTTAGATGCGCTTGAAATGGAAATTTTGATGACTTTTATCACATTTTCAAAGGAAGTAAGCTATATTTGACATTTTTCCCAAATAGATTAATATTTTGTATTATATACACCCTTAAAGATAATACCCTTATAGATGCATAAGTGAAAAGATGTTTTTATTGTAATATGGATTGATAATGGGTAATTGATATCATTACATTGTTTATGTTTTTATAAAGGGGTTGTTCATTAATTGGTGTTCAAAGGTGAAAATGAGTTTTTTTTTGAAATATTTTAATATTTATTTTTATTGGATTCAGAGGTTTTATATTGTATTATTCACCTCTACTTACATGTCAGGAGGAACCTTAGGTATCTTCGAGAATGTTCTAGGGATGATTATTGCACCGGTTTATGATCATGTTTTGGATGGTGAAAATTACCATTATGCCATTGAATGCCAGTGAAATAGCCAATTTTTAATGGCACACTGTGACGTGCACTATTTTGTTCAATGCCATAACGTGGCATTGGACGCACCATTATGCCATATTAAATTTTTGTTTTTCCCATTTTGTGTTTTTTGCACCTATTTTAACTAGAAAACCCAAACCATATTAAAATAATTTTTTAAAACTATTACATCTATCAAATACTAATTGGATTGAGAAGTTGGTGGAACATTACATGGCCTTCTGATAAATCCCCAAGACGCCCGTGGCTAGAATCACTACCAAGGGCTTCATTAATAGTTTGGGGATTATTTTCCCTTTTAAAATAAAACAACCGATTAATCATGTCATGAACCAATAAACCACTTCATGAGGAATGATATAAATGAAATAAAACATCAACCATTACCATTTATATAAAAACTAAACTAAAAATGTGTACCATAGAGGAATACTACAAAACAATGAGAGTTAACAGTGGAAAACAACCAATGAAACTCAACAACAACTACATAAATCTAGGATCTATCATGCTACATGCTACAACTCCAAATAATTAGTCCAGGATTCACATAGAGCCACTAGAGAAGTTTGATACTTTAAATTTTTCTATTTTTTAGTAAACAATATATTCAAAATCGCCAAAATGGAAAGGAATGGGTGAGTATGAAAACTCAGTAGGATTTCCTGAAATGACTGACCATCTCTAGCCAATACGATATAACATGTTAGCACAATTATATAATAAAATTACAAAAAAATTTAAATATAAATATAAATAAGTCCCAATGTAAACTAGTTTTCTAGAAAACCATTCCATGTTCTAGGAAAATAAACCAAAAAATTCTCTAAGACCATTTCATAATTCCCATTATGGAATAATCCATTTCATTTCACATATCCACACATCCCACCATGCATGCAACCATGGACCTCCCAATACTCATGAGTGGTGAGTCATCCTTCCACTAAGATGTAATTTAGAGGACCACATAGATAGGGCACATCATTCCCATATCTATCCCAACTTTTTGATGGGGGTACTTCACAACCTTATCCATCCCAATGCATATGAACACACAACACACAACCATGCCAAACAATGCCAAAATCAGGTACTCTAAATACATTTTAATAAAAAAAATATATAATTTAAATCCATGAAATAATACATTTTTCATTAATCCATCCAAGACATCGATTTTGGAATCATCATTTTAAAATCAAACCCCAAATAATTTTTCACAACAATTCCAAAATTCCCACTAAAACTACAATCCGTCACGAAAGAGGGTTTCTACCATTATATACAAAAACAATTCACATAAAATTCAAGAGAAATAAAAATTTTGAAATTTAGTCATCATGTTCGAAATAGAGGAGTCAATATTGAACCCACCTACCATGAGTTTTATGGCGAAAATGAAGAATGATACTCAAATACCAACGAAACTGGGTTGAATCTCTTAAACCCTCCTTATATCTCTTTCCATATTAATAACAAGGAGAAATATAATATTACATGGAATAAAATATCTTATATATATCCATATTGGACTTTGATATAAGAAACCAAGAGAGATAAAGAAATAGATTGATGAAAAACCACAAAGAACAACAAATAATGATCACTTACTACAAGAATTCGGCTTCGAAACACCAAGATTAGCATTTGGATTGAATCCAGATCGATGGGAGAAGCTTTATTAGCCTTTGATAAGAGAGAAAATCGATTTAGGGATAGATTGGATGAAATTGAGGGATTAAGAGGTCAAAATGTGTGAGATACAAATTTTTGGGACCTCACTTTTAACCCTTGGATGGTTATTCACAATGTTAGGAAACCGTTCATTAATTGTCCTCTAGATTCTATCCCAAGCATGAAACTCACCTGTTTAGCTCACATAGTTACAAAATAGTGATCCAGATGTGTCAAATCCCATCATCTCATGTGGAATAATTTCTCCTAGGCTGCGATGTGGTTTGGAAAAACCATGCACTGCTAGTACACATTCTCTTTAGCACATGTATAAATGTTCACACTTCCCTATAGGTGTTTAAAAAGTTTCCAAAATCATGATAAAACCATGCACCTATTTAATGTCCCCGAGAACATTCCAAAATGTCCCCAAACCTGCTCAAAAATAAACCAAAACCTTTATATATTTAAAATACATAAAACAAGGGTTTCATACTTGAAACGAGGGGTTCTATATTATTCCCACCAATAGATCATCCATTTAGAAAACCATCACTTCTTTGAATGTGTTCCAACCATTTCCCTTTCATTTCCTTCTCTGATTCCCGTGTCTTATCCTAAATATGACCATGTTTCCACAAAAACCACACTAGAACCATGCTTTTCCCATAAAGTTCTTCATCATGACTATCCACAATCTACACTAGAATGTCCACCAAAGAAGCATCCGGCTCTAGGTCAATGTGATCCCGTTGAATTAGATGGTTAAGATCATGATAATACCTTTTCAAATGAGATAAATAGAACACATTACGCACCATATGAACCATGGAGGTAAATTCAAATGATATTCCACCAAACGAACTCATTCCAATATCTCCAAATGGATTTTGTATCGATGAGATAATTATCCCTTATTCCTATTAAAACGATGTCCAAGCCTTGGTGAGATCCTCATGGACAGATAATGACTCACCAAGAATGAAAAAATCATTTATGATGATCTATATAAGATTTATAATGGAAGTAATCCATCTCTATCCACTTATAGTCAGCGAATTATTCTCTATTGTTTCATGGAAAAGTCTCATTAAAACTATTTATGTATCACCTTTTTCTACCTCACAATGAGGGAAATGACAATGATTCTCATAAAATTCTTCAAAATGTGCTATATGTATTGATGCCTGATAGATGTCTTTATATGAGAAACCCACTAACAGAACATTCTCTTCCCATGAGATAGCAAAATCTACTACACAAGCCCAGAATATGTCTTCCATCATTTTTATTTTCCTTTCAAATTAGGTGTCTGTCTGAGGATGTCCCTAGGTATTTTGTATAAGGATGTCCCTAAACGAGATGTAAATATAAGATCTATATATGAAACTATTGAAATTAGTATTCCGTGCCTCATTAATAATTCACAAATATATAAATTTTACATGTCCGATGTTGTATGAGATTTACCAATAAGGATAAAATGGTCTGACATGGTGAGACAATCCACTATCACCCATATAAAATCATGTTTCTCAAATATTCTTGGAATAAATAGTGTAAAATCCATAGATATCTATTCCCATTTATACACTATAATAAGTATGTACTGTAACATATATGTTGGTCATTGATCCTCTCCCCCAATTTGCTGATAGGTTAAACATCTTGAATTAAACTTAGCTGCCATTATTTCCATACCAACCCACCAAAATTGTGCTTTCATATCCTTATACATCTTTTATATTTAAGGGTTAATATCCCATATTGATTTCCAATAATCATAAATATGTTTTTCTTGAAAATCTATAGTTATGACCATCTAATTTCTCAACCACAACACTTAACTCTGATCCAGCTTCTATCCCTCAATAGTCTCCCCACCATTGAGTTATGAACTCAACACAACACAT
Source organism: Viscum album (assembly GCA_963277665.1). Classification (NCBI taxonomy): domain Eukaryota; kingdom Viridiplantae; phylum Streptophyta; class Magnoliopsida; order Santalales; family Viscaceae; genus Viscum; species Viscum album. The sequence goes on from OY728164.1 coordinate 2,028,166,594, forward strand.
TCTGAATTGGATATCTATTCCTATCTAACAATTTTAACCAAATTAGGAACTGAAGAAACTAGAAGTAAATCCAAAAATTTTCCTCAGTCGTCACATTCTAATTGCATGTTAGCTAAGACCGACATCAACTTATTATCATCTAATGTTTTTTTCTTCAACTGAGCATATGAATTTCTCTTTAATTCATTATCCACTAAATTTTCCTTACCCTGTGTATACATCATTTCCATGTCGAACATGAGGAGATACTCCATCCATCATCTTTTTATTAGGTAAAAATGAATTTATGATAATGTCTGTTTCAAGTTCTTATGATCCATGGACATAATAAATTTCTCACCAAAGAGATAATGACACCAAGTCATAAAATAATGGATTATGTCATCCAACTCCTAGACATGTGTTGGGTAGTACTTCTCAAGCACTCATAGCTTCCATGATCCATAAGAAGAAATATGGACTCATTACATGAGAAAACATCCCAACAATGATCCTGAAGCATCATAATACAACACAAACCCATTTCGCAATTTCAACAAAATTAGGATTAGTGCGGATGTAAGGTGAATCTTTAGTTGTTGACAAGATTTTTGGAATTCCTCATCCAATTGAAGTGGAACATTATACTTTCTCAAAATAGTCATTGGTGAAGTGAGTCATGAGAAGTCACAAATAAAAGTTTTATTAATGACCAACTAGACAAAGGAAACACTGTATCTCGAATAAATTTATTGATGTTTTCCAAGAGAAAATAACCTATATCTCTTCTAGATCCACTAAAACACCTCTTTTAGAAATTATATGGACATGGAAATTTAACTACTATATGCATAAATCACACACTTAAGTTTGGAATACAGATGAACATCCTTCAATATTTTCAACACTATCTTCAAGTGTTTCTCATAGTAATCCATTATCCACAAATACACCAATACGTCATCCAAAAACACCACTATAAAAGAATCGATATGTCATTGAAAGATACAATTCATCAATTCCATAATGACCTTTGGTGAATTAGTAAGACTAAAAATAATTACCACATTTTATTAATGAAAATATATAATTATAAATGCTATCTTTAAAATATCCCCATTTCAAACATGCAATTGGTTATATCCTGATCAAAATTTGATATTAGAAAACCATTGAGGTCCTCTAAATTGATCGAACATATCATCAATACATTGAAGTTGATACATGTTATTTATAATAAATTGGTTAAGATTATGATAATCCATGAACAACCAGAGAGTTCTATCTTCTATTTTAAAAACAAAGACTGATACTACCCTTAGAGATGTGCTCATATGAATAATTTTTTTTTTTCATATCCTACAACTGTATATTAAAATAAATTAATTCAGACGGATCCACTCGATTAAATTGATGTTATATAGGACTGGTCCATAGGAGGAGTTCAATCGTATACAAAATTTTCAGTACTAGTGAAAACCTAAAAAATTATTAGGAAAAACATCTAGAAACTGATCCAAAACCACAGAAAAATGATAATATCAATATCTTCCATTGTTTTCAAATTAAAAACTACAAATTTTTTTGAGATCGTTCTAACTATAGGTGAAAAAATGACCATTAATACTGCACTCTCAATCTAGTCTCCTCAGAAGAGATGCTCGATGTCATCTTTAATTGTGAAACTGGACATTATTTTATAAAAATTTATATGAGACTTGAAAGCTTTTATCCAATACATACTCATGATTATATCCTAGAATTCCATCTCTAGCACAAAGAAATCCGATATTATCTTGGATCCTAAAATTGTTATAGAACATTCTCTATAGACAATGTCCAACAGTTTCTGTGACCAAGGGGATTTTGAAGTTTTAACATAAAAGGAATTATCTCAGCTTTTAAACTCATAAAATCAACCACATGAGATGTAATAATTGAATGGGATACACCAAGATCAAACAATGCTTGGATAAGGGTAGAATTCAAAATAATCATACATGTCATAATTTATGGTCCAGACTGATCATCAACCATAACCTTCTCTGCTCCATATAGTTTCATTCTCAACACATTCTGTTCCATGATGCACTTTTGAGATTTCCCTACACGAGGAGTCATGGTATTATTGGAATCACAATGTCTATCTATATTTTACTGATGAGTATTGTTCTTCTACCCTAGTCCTTTTGAAAAAACTATCCATATGACAATTTAAAAGTGTCTTGAACACCTAACCTTAGAGCACTACAACAATAGTGATGAATAAGCCCCATCTAAGTGTAGTTTTGGAATTTTCTATGAGTTTCCATAACCTCTCACATCATCTATTCATTCGATCCACATTATAAATATCTATCTTTGCTATTGGGTCATGGAGGAAGGTTCACTGATCCCACTATCTGACATTTATTCATACTTCTACCTAGGTAATAGGAGTCCCTCTTCCACTTTCTCCCAACATTAGATATCCCACCATTTACCATATGTATGAACATATATAATAATCCCATATCTCTTGATATATACCATTCATCCATCGTCTCACTATTGACCACCTCTGTATAATTCGAAATAAAGATAAAAAAATCTTAGAGTGAATCTCCCACATCAGCTCCAATTAAAAAATGAATGCCTTCAAATACATACTAATAGAAACCTTGAGTGCAACACACATTAAATTAATGAATATAGCCAATACTCTATGATAGAAATATTTTCCTGCTTCAAACTGAAGAAGTCCATTGTTATTTGATTTCTAAATGTATGAGGATCAAATTTATTTGTGAATAATTCTTCAAAAACATCCGTTGAATGTCCTTGCCCAATTTAGCATGAACTGCTAAATCCCACCACTTGTATGAATGTTCCAATAACATATACATCTCCAGATTGACATTGAGCTCTGCTATTGTGCTAATGAAATCGAAGATACGATTCATCCAATTTAGCCACACCATTGATTTTTCTAGTTAATAATTACCTGAATGTTGGGTGGATTCTATTTTTATAATTGGAAAAAATGATCCACTTTCCTTGGATTATCCCTATTATTAATTATATCCACAACATGGAAGGCCTAGATGATACTAAAAACCAGCTTTTGGTTCACCTGTGGTTCAGGTGGAACCTCGTTCTCTGTAGTCGTCTCTAGTTTGTTTATACTATCCCAACTCGGTTCTACTTTCTATAAACAATCAAACACCATAATACCCACTGTCAACCAATTGATGGCTTAAAATTTTCAAATTCTACCACATCATACAATAATAATAATTCTTTCCAAAGTCATCCATTTTCCATGTCAAACCATTTTTGATAAATTCACTATACTTTTGAAAATCATAAGATTTTCAAACTAACTATTTCAAGACATTTAAAAATCTAAAATTTGAAAAATATAAATAAAAATTTTACAAAATAAATGATTTTACACTAAATCAATAATCCTTACTTAAAATGTAGTATGTACTCATAGTGAGAAGTCATTTATATTATGCATGTATTTCACATAAAATTAGCCTAACCCATGACAATGAGATTCCAAATCCTATAAGTGTATCTTAAACACATAAGAACCGTAATCCATGGTAACTTGATGTTCAAAATTAAATGTTTATCTGCATCTTTTTATGCTCTACATTTGATGTCCCTATAATCCTACACTTTTCTACCAACCTGACAGATGGAACATACTAGAATGAATATCTCCTCAATTATGAAGATAATTGAATATCACTTGTTCCAAAAATATATTTGGATGTACCAGGACTGATACCGCATGTAACGTTCAACCCATCCCCACTGGCATGAGATGGTGGTGGAACATTCGATGGCCTTATGTTACAACCCTATGATTCCAAAAGATGGAAATAAACGTTGATGGATTCATTAACAGTTGGGTGACAATTTTCACTTTGAAAATAAAGTAACAAAAAAATTTCATAAACAAATAATCCACTAAATGATGCATGACTTAAATGAATGATAACTAAAATCAATAAAATTTATATCAAAACAAAAAATAGTACCACAAAAGAAGACTAAAAACCACCACTGTAAACATCAGAGGACAACCAATAAAACTCAATGGCAACTACATAAGTCCTATCTCCAATATGCTCCATGCTCCATATCCACAATGTAGTGCAAGTATTACTATGTTCCACTAGAGAAGTGTGATACATTACCTTTTCCTATGACTTAGTAAAAAATATTTGCAAAAAATTACCAATGTTAGGGAGCATGAGTGAGTATTAAAACTCAATAGACATTCACCAAATAACCTCCCTACTCACACCACAAACATAAAACAAGATATAAAAATTTTATAAAATAGTTTATATTAAAACATTTCCAAAATAGGTTATATCAAAATATAAACAAGTTCTAAAATAAACTATTTTTCTCAAAACAATGCCTTGTTCCAAGAAAAGAAACCAACCATACACTAAAACCATTTTCTAATTTCTATTTTAGAAAAAATGTATTACATTCCACATATCCACACATCCAACCACAAATACAACCATGAAAATCCCTTTATTCATGAGTGGTGTGGCATCCTTCCACTAATACCTAACTTAGTTCACCACATTGATGGGGGTAATTCATGTCGATATCCATCCCAATGGTTTTATGGGGGTACATTATTCCCCATTCCACCCCAATGAATATGAACACAATCCACACAACCATGCCAAACACATGAAAAAACCTTGTGTTGCAAATTATTTTCAATAAAACGAAATCTTTATTGAAAACCATACAATAAAACCTTTTTCAAAAATATAATAAATCAATCAATTTGAATATCATCATTTTATTGTCAAACAATAACGCATTTTGCAAAAAAAATCCATAATTTCCAAAAAAAAACTAAAAAACATTACTAAAGAGGGTTCCTACCATGATTTACACAAATATTTCACAAAAAATATCAAGTAAAATAAAAAATTTGAAATCAAACATTCCTGTTTTAAATAAAAGAGTTGAGAGTGAATCCACATACCTTGGGTTTTATGGAATAAAAAATGAATGAAAATTAAATGGAAATGAAACATGGTTGAATATCCAAAAATCTTCCTTAAATCTTTAACACTATCATAAAAAAGTACAAATCTAATCTTACATGGAATCAACTATCTTATATCTATCCATAGTGGATGTATATTTATTTAACTGAGAGATATATCGATGTAGATATAATAAAAACCACCAAGAGTGTAACATACCCAAATGATAAAGGGTCAAATGAATAAATGATAAGACTCATGTCAACAAGGTGCACCTTCCTTTTCGGGAGCCTGCCTAATTAGAACTCCTCAGTTAAGCGTGCTTGGCCTGGAGTAGTGATTAAGATGAGTGACCTTCTGAGATGTTTCCCAGGGTGTGAGTGAGTGAGGACAAAGCACATTGGAAAGGACATGTGTTGGCCTGTGGGGACTGTCATTAGTCAGATGACCCGTTCAGGCACGTGGGTGGACCTCGGGGTGGGCCCCACGTGTCTGCGGGTGCAACTGGTGGTACCTGGTAGGCCAGGACCCAACGACCTTGTTAAGGCAGGGTGGTTGTGCTGTCACCGGGGCTTGGTTGTCACATTTGGTATCAGAGGAGGAACGCAGCCTTAAGTGTGGTGCACTGCCAGGGATGAGTTGTAGGGCCCACAATGAGGACGTTGTGCACTAGGAGGGGGGGGGGGGGGTGATTGTAACTTCCCCAAATGATAAAGGGTCAAATGACTAAATGATATGACTCATGTCAACAAGATGCACCTTCCTTTTCAAGAGCCTGCCTAATTAGAACTCCTCAGTTAAGCGTGCTTGGCCTGGAATAGTGATTCGGATGGGTGACCTTCTGGGAAGTTTCCCAGTGAGAACAATGCACACTGGAAAGGACATGTGTTGGCCTGTGTGAACTGTCATTAGTCAGATGACCCATTCAGGCACGTGGGTGGACCTCGGGGTGGGCCCCACGTGAATGCGGGGGCAACTGGTGGTACCTAGTAGGCCAGGACACAACGACCTTGTTAAGGCGAGGTGGCTGTGTTGTCACCGGGGCCCGGTTGTCACATTTGGTATCAGAGGAGGAACACAGCCTTAAGTGCGGTGCACTGCCTGGGTTGAGTTGTAGGGCCCACAACGAGGACGTTGTTCTCTAAGGGGGGGGGGGGGTGATTGTAACATCCCCAAATGATAAAGGGTCAAAGGACTAAATGATATGACTCATGTCAACAAGATGCACCTTCCTTTTCAAGAGCCTGCCTGATTAGAACTTCTCAGTTAAGCGTGCTTGGCCTAGAGTAGTGATTAGGATGGGTGACCTCTTAGGAAGTTTGCCAGGGTGTGAGTGAGTAAGGACAAAGCACACTGGAAAGGACATGTGTTGGCCTGTGGGGACTGTCATTAGTCAGATGACCCGTTCAGGCATGTGGTTGGACCTTAGGGTGGGACCCACGTGTCTGCGGGGGCAACTGGTGGTACCTGTTAGGCTAGGATCCGACGACCTTGTTGGGGGGGGGGTGTTTGTGCAGTCACCGGGGCCTGGTTGTCACAAAGAGCATCCACGAAAGATCACTTATCATAAGAATCTGTGTTTAACACACTAATAGAATCCTTCACATCACCTTTTGATTGATGAGAGAAGCTTACTATTCTATTGGGAAGAGAGAAACAGTAGTTAGGGCTACGTAGGAGTAAAAATGAGGGGTTCAGAGATCAAAATGTGCGAGATCCACAATTTTAGGATCTGACTTTTAACCCATGACCAGTTTTTCACACAGTTAGGAAAACTGTGGGCTAACTATGCGCTAGATTCTGTGCCAATTAAGAACATCACATGGTTGGCTCGAATTGTTTCCAAACCATCTTCTAGCAATGCCAAAGCCCACTATCTCATGTGGCATGGTTTCTCCTAGGATTCCATATAGTTTGAAAAATTTGTGCATTGCCTATGAGCCTTCACATTAGCCCTGTTCTCAATGTATACAGTTTCCTATTGGTGTTGCATGGTTTTCCAAAACTGTACCCAAAGTATGAAGTTATATTAAATCCCAAAAAACATTCCAAAAGGCCCCCAAACCTTCCCAAACATAGCCCAAACACATTATATCCTTAAAATAAATAAAATAATGGTTAATTACTTGAATCCAAGGGTGATACGAAAACATTTTTTTGGAAAGAAATTGACACACCTCTTCACCCAATTTCAGTTTACACTTTGATCTGGTGCCATAAATGAGAAAAAACAACAACTCTTATACTTTCTTGACACCCCTCTCGTGATAAAATTACAATGAATTTTATTTGAATGACTTATGGTTATTTATTTAAGTGTGCTTGGCCTGGAGTAGTGATCAGGATGGGTGACCTTCTGGGAAGTTTCCCAGGGTGTGTGTGAGTGAGGACAAAGCACACTGGAAAAGAAATGTGTTGGCTTGTGGGGACTATCATTAGTTAGATGACCCGTTTAGGCATGTATGAGGACCTTAGGGTGGGCCCCACGTGTCATCAGGGGCAACTGGTGGTACCTGGTAGGCCAGGACCCGACGACCTTGTTAAGGCGGGGTGTCTGTGCAGTCACCGGGGCCCGGTTGTCACAAAGAGAATCCACGAAAGATCACTTATCATAAGAATCTGTGTTTAACACACTAATAGAATCCTTCATATCACCTTTTGATTGATGTGAGAAGCTTACTATTCGATTGGGAAGAGAGAAACACTAGTTAGGGCTACATAGGAGTAAAAATGAGGGGTTTGGAGATCAAAACGTGTGAGATCCACAATTTTAGGATCTGACTTTTAACCCATGACCAGTTTTTCACACAGTTAGAACAACTGTGGGCTAACTATGCGCTAGATTCTGTGCCTAGTAGGAACATCACATGGTTGGCTCGAATAGTTTCCAAACCATCTTCTAGCCATCCCAAAGCCTAATATCTCATGTGGCATGGTTTCTCCTAGGATGCCTTACAGTTTGAAAATTTTGTGTATTGCCTGTGAGACTTCACATTAGCACTGTTCTAAATTTATACAGTTTTTTATTGGTTTTTCATGGTTTTCCTAAACTTTACTCAATATATAAAATTATATAAAATCCCAAAAAACATTCCAAAATCCCGCCAAACCTTCCCAATCATAGCCCAAACACATTATATCCTAAAAATACATTAAATAATGGTTAATTACTTGAAACCAAGGGTTATACCAAAACAATTTTTTTGAAATAAATTGACACACCTCCTCACCCAATTTCATTTTACACTTTGATCCGGTGCCATAAATGAGAAAAAACCAACAAATATTATACTTTCTTGACACCCCTCTCGTGATAAAATTACAATGAATTATATTTGAATGACTTATGGTAATTTATTTATTTCATTTTTGTATAATTTTTTTGTTGTAGATTTTCCTTCATAGATCTATTTCATTAAAATAACCAAAAAGGGATCTTATTTAAATGTGTATTTTTATCAAATAAAGATTGGGACAAGGAAAATTATTTTCATGTGATGTAACATAACCCAGACATATTATAACTAAATTACATTATGGATCCTAAAATTATTTAGATCTTATATAATTTTTAAGCAAAAACATATATAAATTAAATAATATAAATAATTAAATAAAAAAATCCCAAACATTAATTTCATATAACAAATAATTTTAAAACATGTAAACATGTTTAACCGAAATTTCAAAATAAACAAATAATAAATATATAATTTGAACAATGATCGAAATGTGGTTTCCATCTCACAACACCCAGTCTCATGAAAAAACCTTATTCGTTACACCTCTCACTAAATTTTCATTGAAAATGATTATTCTCACCCATAAAAATGCTATCTCATCACTCTATCAAAATTCATAAAAAAAACCAAAATTATATAATGATCTTTTAAACACCCATAATAATTTACAAACATGAAATGTTATGTAACATCATGGTTGTTTCCATGCCAAACAAAAACAAAATACTCTATTATGTTGTCACCTAGGGAACTCGAGCATATCTAATTTGACTCACACTCAGAAAAAATCAAATAAATCCAAACCATTATATCACACACAGTCTCCATATATCAACTCATGATATTTTGGAAAATATTTTTCAATGTCATGAATATTTATAAAAATTTCTTGATGTTGGTTCGTGAATAAATTTTATGGCATGTGAAAGATGGGATTTGTTTCTTCTTGTGTGATAGTTGATGAAACTTGTTTTTGATAAATTAAGAGTCCCATGATTGAATTTTTAAATAATACCATGAGTATTTAAGTAGGTAATTTAGGATAATCATAATAGGATTTAAATTTTTGATTTACTAGTGTCTTTTGAAAAATGATTTATTAATGTTATCTTTAAAACATGTTTATGAAATGTTGAACATTCATGATTTTCATTAGACTAGGTGTTGTCCTACTTATATTTTTATGATCATGCCTATTTAAAATTTCAATTATCAAAAATGAAACTTGGTTTGGAATGTTAATGTGGGTTTTGAAATTAAAAAACAATGTTTACCATTAAAATAAACTAAAATGGATTCAATAGTTTCAAACATAAGAAGTGATCAAAAAATGAACCTATAAAGATTTAAACATTTGAATGTTCATATATTTCCATGGAAAACGATTTAAAATTTTAATTTATTATTAATGGGTATTGTATATGTTTTTAAATGTTTTCACCTCATGAAAACAGTTTTATTCAAAAAGGGATTTGTATGAAGTTAAGTGTTTTGAAATATTTTCTTTTTATGTAGATTTTAAAAAATTTATTTTATGAAGGGTTTTAAAAATTAAAAAATTGTCATGTTGAATTTTGAACATGGTTTTGAGATGATATTTTATATTACAAATGAATATGTTATAATTTGAAATATTTTAAGGATACAACTATCATCCTCACTAGCTTCATCTTTTAAATAGTTATTATTACATTCTGTTTGATTAGACTCATCCCACATATCATATATGTTAATTTAACTACTCTAATTAGTAGTCATCCAAAATGATCACCGGTACTCGGTATGGGATGACTACTACTCATAGAAGTTCAAGAAACATAGTTGTGTGTCTAGAAGAGACGAGTGATGTGTCTCAATAAACAAAATGAAATAATAACTATTTGGGAGATAAATCTAATGATGATAAAATTTGTATATAAATTTCACTAGTGGTTAAAATTAGAGGAAAAATCCTACCATTGTTATGTAATTATTTACATAAAATCAATTAAAAATTTCTTAATAATAATACTAAAATTATTTTAAACAATCAAATTTTTGGTTCCCTTAGACGAATTATCTATAAATTCAACCTTTGATAATGAATATATAATATGTATTTATGTATTTAGTATACAAGATGAATATTTTATGAACATAGTAAGATCAATATGAATTGAAAATTGATGCGTGACAGTCATTTGAAAAAAGTGTATAAATATGGAGTTAAATGGTTCATCATCTTTTCAATAGAGAACAAATACAGACATTCTCAAATACTTTATCCACACATATGTTGTTTTTATTTAAGGAAAATTAGTCTACAAGGGTTGTAAGAACATTTTATTTTTCATGAAATAGATCATAGATATAAATTTATAAATAAATATGTGTAATAACTGAATATGAACACAATGGTTTGTGGATCATTTGGTATGAATAACAGTGTAAATAATGTTGGAGATCACATGGAAGAAATAAAATGGCTATTGAATAATAACTATGTGATTCTATAACGTTTTTTCAGAATTTAAATAGCTTCTTTATGAGACCATTGTATACCAGTTGTAATAAATACACAACATATTTAGTTGTATTGAAGTTATATAATTTGAAAGCTGGAAACAAATGATGCAACACCATCTTTACAAAACTACATGGATTTCTGAATGATATGATTGTAGAATAAAATGAACTTTCATGTACAAAATATTATGATAAATGAATTCCACACCCTATGGGAATGATCTCTAAGAAAAAAAATTCTTTTTAAAATGATTGAATATTGTTTGTCAAGGACAATGAATCATTCAAAAAATTCCCAAAGTGTGGTGTTGATAAATACTTGAAAAATGAATCATCTACATTGAATGTTTTATTGTAATTTCATATCATTTCATGATTTGGAATACTATATAGATGTTAGGTAACTGTGAGGAAATTTACATGGCATGAAAATTCAATAATTAATGATGGGAACCAATGTCATCTAATAGATTCTCTTAAGTGGATGGAAATTGATAATGAGTATCGTGAATGTGGAAATGAGATGAGAAACATTCATATTTCATTATAAACTGGTTGAATAATCCATTTTGCTGTAGAGATTAGTACTCACTATAAGGGTCCCATCATGTGGGTAAAATATAACTTTCTACCATGGTTATGCATGATGTGAAAACACATCATGTTGTCCTTACTTATACAAGGATAAAAAACCCAGTAATGATATTGAATTCTATTGGGATTTATTGATCTAGGATCTGAAATTGATATGGAATACATGTGTTATAATGTATGATGTTCATAGAAGTGCAGAATTCACATTGAGGGAGATGTTTTCAGGGAAAATAAATGACTTTCTGGCTTATGGATATTTTTCAGGCTATAGAATTCAAAGAATATTAGTGTGTCCCGTTTTTCAAATTTCAGACACTATATTCCTTAGAAAAATTCCGAATATATTTTTTAGGAAATCATATATTTTTACCTTGATGATATAAATACAGATCCCAGACGAAAAAATACAATGTCATATCAATCAAGGTACAACACTGTCTCCACTAACTGGTGATCAACTATTTGATAGAGTAAAGGATCATGATACATTTTTTGGTAAAGCATTTCCATAAAACCTTACTGAATTATGTTGGAAGAAGAGATCAATTTTCATTGAATTTATATATTGGAATTGTTTGTACATCAAACATTTTTTTATGTCACGCATGTGGAAAAAATGTATTTTATAGTGTTACTGGAACATCAATGATTGTTTATGGGAAAATGAAATATGGTATCAAGGATAGTTTGTAAATGATTAACCTAGGGATATGGGAAGAGTTGACACTAGATAAGGTTAAAGGGAATAATTTTTTCCTCTAGTAGCTTACACTTTATCCAGATAAAAAAATTTCAATTTTTCATTTTCCTTAATGGTGTAAAATTTTCAGAGTGGTATTCATCAAATATCATTAGTGTATTATTAATGGTTAATTTTAAGCTACATGGACTAAAATAACACATCTATCATATTTTGATATAGTATTTTATTCCAATTGGATTCTAGTTCATTATTCATATGAGTGTATGAAATTCATCAATAAGAATTTACTTTTTTTTCAAATCCTTATACAATAAAGTTATAGACCCAATGAAGTTTCCAATCATCAATACGGATGTCACAGTCATATTATGTGAATTGGATATGTTCTTCCCACTATAATTCATTGATATAATGGTCTACCTGATGGTTCACTTAGGTAGATAGGGTAGGCATTGTGGTCCAATCCATTAAAGATGGATGTACCCCATTGAATAATATAGGAATATTTTGAAATGGTATGTCAAGAATCGAATTTGGTCAGAATGTTTTATTGAAGAATGATATATTTTTGAAAAAGCTATTGAATTTTGAATTTATTACCAATTATATGTTCACAACATCAGTCTCCCAATGTCTTTGCACAATATTTTCCTTATGGGAAAAGGGATTTTTAGAAGTTCTGTTTTTACAATTACCATCATAATGTATGAACAATCAAACCATTAAATTTTAAATAATAGTGAAGTGGTTGATCCAAATTTTTAAGCCCAAAAAGAAAATATTATAGATCTGAATCCATTAAGGGAAAAAAGATGTATATCAAATACACCTAATTATTAGTTTATTGGATGATTGTGACATTAAATTTATAAGGAGTTATATGAAAATATTAATTATATTACCGACCTAATTTGATGGCCATCCAGGGGAACAAATGAAAATTTGATTTCATACACTAGTTTAGTAATAAATGGTTATATTTTCAATAAAAAAGAATATGATGGCTGTAATATGATGAAAATAGTGGAATTACGCTTGTGGCCAAGTGATTCACATATCTACTTCCTTGGATAAAAATCCAATTTATGTAAATATAACCTATTTTCTCATTATTAAATAGATATATGAGGGGGATTATACAACCTTTTAAGTGACTATTTACTATTTCATATGGGTTAGCAATTGGAGTGCAGTTAGAGTTGTTGAAATGGGCTTCATGAATTTGAATTTATGTGTGGAAGGGGAAATGTATGATCCATTCATAATGGTATCATAAATAATGTAAGTATTTCATGTCTCAGATCTATAAAGTAAGAATTATTCAATTGACCCACTGGGAACTAAAAAACTACATAGTAAGATGAAAATTCAATCGAGGATGACCCTTTAATTGGTAGATAATGTTCATTTTTTCAGTCCTAATGTAATCAAAGTATTTTCTTATTATTGGGGACTATAAATATAGGATTTGTATTGTGGATATATGATAGAATTACATTCATCATATAAAACAATAACGTGTTTTCAATGATAAGGTTAACATATTTTACAATATACTATGATTTTCATTATAATATTATTTATTCTCTACTGCATTAAAAAAATATTAGTAAAATGATCGACTACTCATGATGAAAATGTCTTTGGCACATGATGATGTTACAAATTCTTGGGAAGTTCAAACTATTGATGCTAAAACTATTGAATTATTATTGGATCAAAATAACATTGATGAAAAAAATAAAAATGAAACTGCATCATAGTTTTGAATAAAATTGTCATGGAATGATGTAATGGTATAAAATTTGAAGTTGGATGGAATCAATATGTCCAACATGTTAACACCATAAATTAAATCTTAGTTAGTTATGTTGGGGGTGATATTAAGGATTAATGTTCTGATTGATATATATTCATTGTTTCACATCCAACATGTAGTGAAGTAAACCATTTATAACGATATAAAAGTAATGTTACAATATAATATCTCTATTTTAATGAAATATTATATAATGAAATGTGGGTGTAATTTTCATTATTCCTTTTCAAAGATCATTCATTTTAGAATATTTTCATAAGACATATGTTTTAATGGCCACTAGAAAATCCCATAATGGATTCTCGTCTCTTCTTACCAAATTAAATCTTTGGGATGATGAGGGGAAACTAAATCCCAATCCATGAGTTACTTAAGCACAGATTATAAAGTAGGAAATATGGAATGATTTAATCATTCATCATGATGGAAAATCATTTCAGGTGGATTGTAGTTAATAATATATTATTTGACTTGATTTATTTTATCCAAATTGATTATAATTTTTAAATTATGAATCATAAATAGATTACAAATAATAATGAAAATGCATTAAAACCAACATACACCTATCACAATGTAAGGGTGGGATAAAATTCCCTTGAGAATAAATTGGTATGTATTTTAAATCAATAATTAATGATTTATGTGATTGGAAACTACAAATGTTCTATTTTTCCAATATATAATGATGAATCCAGAACCCAAAACCACTTCAATACTATGTCATGTGATGTGGAAGGATAATTATGTAACGATAGAGGGTAAACTAGTTGATGAAAACACAATAGTGGTATGGGAAACATGTGAAAGCATAAACTATTTTACATTTTTTATTATGTATATAATTATTACATAAAATATCTATTTATGTTCTTATGTTTTTATAAAATCTGGAAAAATAATTGGAAGAGACAATATTAGAAAATATAAACATTTCCCTAATAACATTTCATTTGCAATCACAAGAAATAGTTTCAAGATATTGAAATAAAAAATCAATTTCAAAAACCATATACGAATAAACCCAAAAAGGAAATAAGGGGTTTCTTTTTCATCTTAGAAAACATTAAGTCTTATAGAGGAATCCAAATAATGATTACAGCGGTAGAGAGGTCATTGTCACCGCAGATGTTAAAAACATTCTTTTGTCATTTAGTAAAATTATTCATAGAAAAAATATTCCATTTGAATGGAATTAAAAGTCAAAGGGGGTTATTATATACCCTATTAAATAAGGTGGTGTATATCATGAAAACATTGCTCAATGAGAGGATATTGAGACAATGTCCCTTACCTTTTGTATGATTCAAATCGTTAATTTTGTAATATCATTAATAATAAACTTAATATCATTTATACTTTCTTTAGATACCTTTTATTTGTTTATTTTTTTTATGTCATTTATTACCTTGCTATAACAATTAGTTCATTATTTGAGTTCATATTGGACATTTTGTCTATATTCATAACATGAGTAAAAAATGAACTTGTTATAATTAAAAATTGTCCATGTGGTCAAAAGTCCATTATCTCCAGAATACTATTAATGATTTAGATATCATATATATCATATATATCTAGTATATATATATATATTTATTTATAATAGTATATGAAGTTTGGAGATAAGAAATGAAATGCACCATTCATGGAGACGGTAAGCCGTACGTACGCATGAAGGATAATTTCATTTCTATTTCGTATTTAATGGAATGAAAACTTAATTTTACACAGGTATGATATAATTACTTTATAATATAATATATAATTTCATTAAATCCATCCTTTATACATTCAACGTATTTAATGAACGAGTCATATCACTTTGAGGGGTAGTAGTCCTCACTTCTCAAATATAATTATATTATATATACAACCAGAAAATCATAAAGGAATGTTCTAAAAGAAAATTAAATAATAATATAGATATAATAAATATAATAAATATTATATATAATTAAATTTCCATCATAATGGCCACCATAAGAAGTGATAGGAGAAAATCGAACAATCAACGTTTCGTGAGACAACAGTTCGCCGTACACAGAAACTGTATGTTCGTATCCATTAGATGGAGGTGTGTGTAAGTGTAGTTTGAATACATATCATAACAAAAACCTAGTATAATGAGGATACTTTTTTTGTTATGTAAACAATGAATACGAATAACATGGTTAGTAGAGAAGGAAAAAAATAACTTGAGAGAAGATGTTACCTTTATATAGGGTAACTCCCTTTGGTTTGAAACAAAAGGCTTTCTTGAATTTCCTTATTACTAGGAGAATACTTTAGGAGGAAGATAAGGATGTTGGGAGATTATTTGGGCATAGTTTGGATGATCCAAGGGGGCGTGAGAGGTGTTAGTAAGCGTTAGAGGTGTTGGATTTTTATAAGGGGGAGTAGGGGCTCTTTAGGAATGTTTGAAAGTATTATTTTATTATAAAATGATATTCGGTTTAAAAATGTCCAAAACGTATTTGATTCTAAGATAAGGTGAATATTGTCGAAATAAAATCACCCAATAATAAATGGACAGGTTTTGGACGTTTTTTAATCCTTATCTTTTCTATTTAACCCTTTGTTAACTTTTATAACTTTTACCATGTTCTCTTATATATTCATATTATATGGATAATATAGTTACCCTAAAATGCCAGTAAAACAAAAATTTGTTCATTAATGACATTATAAACCTTATCTATGTCATTTGACCGAATATTATATTATTAGTACTATGTTATCATTTAATAAAATATTGACTGATTTAAAAACTCATTTTTGTCAATTTAAATACAATTCATATCATGAATTTTTAAAAAATAAAAAAACTTCATTATTTATAAAAACCATCATTAATTAAAATATATAAATTCATACTAATATATAAAATTCGTGGATGGCATAAAAATATTTAAAATAAATTTATTTTAATATTTATAATCTCATTTATTTAAAACATACATTAATGAGGTAATAATTACATCATCATTGAGTCATAAATAAATCTAAATATTTGATGTCTAAAAATTATTCATAAATTGCCATGATATAGTAAATATTTTTATATTTATAATTTCTATTTATAGTATAAAATATCACTTATATAACCCATTATAAATTTTTCTTTACTAAGATATATATGTTTATGTTACATTTTCCTTTACATTAAATTAATTTTTATAAATTGTCACTTTCACTTAGATGTGGCTTCATGGGGTCCTAAAATCGACATAAGGATGCCTATGGTCGTCCATGTATCATAAAATTGGGTAAAGGCACGTTCTAGTGTAGTTTTATATTATTATAATATTATTTTGTGTCCTTTTTACCAAATTTACCCTCTAACCATGTTAAATAAAATATTTAATTAAGTTACTATTTCTAATATCTAAATATAAAAGTTAACTATTTAAAAAATTTTCACCTCATTATTCTAAATATGGAATCTATTTTTCCAAATTTAAAATACAGATGTTTCAGAAATTAATTTAATATTAATTCCCATTATCAAAACCGAAAAGTGCGTTTTTAAGAAATAATAACTATCAAAAGATTGACATTTATTATATCAAATTTGAAACAAAATTACATCTAATTACCAAAATTGGTTTAAATGGAAAAAATATATTCTAATTAAACATTAAAACTAATAAAAAAATATAATCTAACCATATAAGTAAATTAGATCAAAAGGCAATTCTGAAAAAAATGCAGTATTTTTTACTATTCATTAAAAAATTATAATTTTCAGAAAAATACTAAAATTTTACCGAAAGTAAATATTGATGTCCCAATTCTAAATAGTAAGTTTATTTTTTCAAATTCAACTTTTAAAAGTGAAAAAAACTAGATTTAAAAATGGTTCTCCATCAAATTGTGGTAAAACAGCCTTTAAATAATATTTGAGTATTTAATGCTTAAAATCAGATTCATTCTTATTTTAAGCCTCTGAAATTTATTAGATAAAATTAAAAACATTTAACAATCATGTATAATTATACTATATTTAGTTAAGTTCATTTCCGATAATGCAACAACTATATGTTAACTACCGTTTAATGTAATAATATTATATTATTATTTTTCAGTATAACTCAACATTGTGTGAAAGGTAAGATTTCAAAAAAAAGTTGTTGCGTATCATTCAAGCCATTGAATATAGAATCCCCTTTAATGTAAAATTTATATTTAATTCAAAAATATTAATAAATATAAAAATATCTTATCTTTTATTTACCTAAGATGTTACATCCTTCCTCCATTTTGGAAATTTCATCCTTGAAAACCTTTTCACTTATAAAATAAATGAGGGTATTTGTCCCTCATAGAATTCTCAGATTCCCGTGTTGCCTCTTCAACCATATGGTTTTTTCCAAAAAAACCTTTTCCTGATGAATTACCTTATTTCGCATCACATAATCTCTTTGTTCTAGAATATGGATTGGTTGTTCCTCATAAGAGAGATTCTCTTCCAACTGAACTACCTATGGACTAAAAACATGAGATGGATCCAGCATATACATTCTAAACATTGAAACATGAAAAAAATTGTGTACATGGGATAAACATAGAGGTAAAGACAGTCTATGGGAATTTGATCCAACATTCTCAAGGATTTCATAGGGTACAATGAACCTCAGACTCAGCTGTACCTTTTTACCAAACCACATCAAATGTTTCCATGGGGAAACATTGAGAAAGACATCATCACCCACCTCAATAGAAAGACCCATCCCCCAATTATCCTCATACCTTTTCTGCCAACTCTGATCTATTATCATGTTCATATGAATCAATTAAACGTTTTCAACCATCTCTTCTACAAAATATGGTCCCATCAACTTCCATTCACTTACTTCATCCCAAAAAGGTGGAGATCAACACCGCTTCCCATATAATGCCTCAAATTGTGCCATCTGTATAATGGAGTGAAAACTATTATTATAATAAAATTAAACCAAATAACTATGTTTGTCCCAACTTCCCTTGTAATCCATTTAAGAATCACATAACATATCTTCCAAATTCTCAATTGTTCGTTCAAACATCCCATCTAATTATGGTTGAAAAGCTATAATAAAATTTAATTCAGTACCCAAAGACTTATAAAGGCCTTTCAAAATGTTATAAGTAAACCTGGGATCATGATAAGATACAGTGGAGAGGGTAACTCAATGAAACCAAACTATATCTTTAATATACAAATGATAAAGTTGATCTAGAGGCAAAGTATCTCAAATAGGAATAAAATGTGTAGTTTTAGTCAATAAATCAACAATAACCCAGAGTGCATTGTTACCTTGAGATGTCTTTGGTAATCCCACAACAAAGTCCATGGATATATTTTCCCATTTCCACTCTAGAACTGGTAATGTCTGAAGAATCCCTTTCGGTTACTGTCTCTTTTATTTGACATGTTAATAGGTCAAACACATCATAGTAAATTCAGTAATATATCTTTTCATTGCATCCCACCAGTAGTACTCTGGAAGAAATCTGTAAAATTTAGTACTGCCGGGATGAACTGAAAATAGTGAACTATGAGCTTCACATAACAACTCATTCTTAAACTCTGAATCACAGGGCACACACAATCTCTTCCCAATCTCAAAATACAGTCATTATAAATGTAAAAATTAGTCAAATTACCCTTCTAATCCAATTCAACATTTTTCTGCAACTCACTGCCATCTTTCTACACTTTCTTTACCTTTTCATCTAGGGATGATTTCACACAGACCTAAAACAAAATAGAGAAATTTCCTGCACAAAAAAACTTCTATGAAAAAGTTAATCAAATCATTAATCAAGGGATATTATTCCAAATGTTACATGGTTAATTTAGAATTATTTTTTTGACTTAAGACATCATCCACTTTATTTTCCTTTCATGTATGGTAATGAATCGTGAAATCATAATCCTTGATTAATTCCATCCATTTCCTCTCTCTCATACTCAACTCTTTCTGAGTGAACATATACGTTAAACTTTTGTGGTCAGTATGTATTTCACATTTTACTCCATACAGATGATGCCTCCAAATTATTAAATAAAAAATAGCAACAAATTCCAAATCATGTGTAGGGTAGTTTAACACATGAGGTTTTAACTGGCATGAAGGATAAGTAATAACCTAATAATTTTGCACAAGGACATATCCAATTTCTTTAAATGATGAATCAATATAGATAAAAAACTCACCATTTCTGGAAGGTAGTACCAAAATTTGAGCATTCAACAATATTATTTTCAATTCCTGAAAACAATCATCACATTATTTTGCCCTGATATATTTAACACCTTTTCGAGTTAACATGGTCAGTGGACTAAATAACCTTGAAAAATTCTCAATAATCATTCTGTAATAAACCGCTTAACCAAGAAAACTATGAATCTAAATTATATGTGTAGGTATTTTCCATTCTTCGACAACTTTTGTTTTAGTAGGATCAATAGTTATGCCATTTTTTGAACAAATGTAGCCAAGAAAATAAATTATTTGTAACCAAAACTCACACTTACTAAATTTACAATAAAATTTCATTTCTTTTAAGGTTTTCAGGACAACCCTTAAATTACTTTCATGTTCCTCTTCAATTTTTGGAAAAAACCAAAATATCATCAATAAACACAACCAAACAATTATCCATGAACTCACGAAAAATTATATTCACAAGATCCATGAATACAACATGTACATTTTTTAAAGAAAAAGGAAAAACTAAAAATTCATAATCTCCATATCTAGTAGGAAATGTGGTATTCGAAATGTCTACTTCCTTTAATGTCAACTGAAGGTACCCTGAGCTCAAGTCAATCTTTGAAAAATAATGACCTCTTTGGATCTGATCAAACAAATATTTGATATGAGGAAAATGATACATGTTCTTAACAGTGATGTTATTAAATTATCTACAATCAATGAAAAGTCTCATTGAACCATATTTATTTTTAAGAAACAAGAATTAAGAACCCTATAGTGAAGTGCTAGGTCGAATGAAACCATTATCTAATAACTCCATCAATTTCATCTTTAACTCTGAAAGTTCAATTTGAGCCATTCGATAAATGGGTTTTGAAATTGGTTTAACATCAGGAACTAAGTCAACAGTAAATTCAAATTCTTTATGAGGTATTATACCAGGAAAATAATCATGAAGAACATAAAGGTACTCAATAACTACTATCACATCATAAATATGAATAGTTCCTTTGTTTTCAACAATATGTGCAAGGTAACATTCATTTCCATCTTTCACTATTTTCTATACTTCATGATATGTCATCAATAGTAAAGGTTCATTATTTCACACAAACTGAAACTATTTCTAAAATGAAACTATTTTAGCTCTGCCGTCAATATTATCATGATAAATAGAAAGCCAATCCATTCACAAAATAACATCAAACCCTACTAGAGACAAATAAATAATTTTTGTGGGTAGATTATTTCTACACACAATGACAGGAAGGTTCTTATAATTTCATTTTGTCTCAAAAAAATTTTCCAGTGTTTTTACCATATGTTCTGGATTCATATCTTGAGATGGAATTCCCAATATACTAGAATGTTTTCTCAAAAATGAATGTATGTGAAGACCCTAAATCAAAGAATAGATTGGCATTATTTGAATAAACATATTGTGTTCCCAATACTACTTCATTTGATGTCCCAATATCTACTGATGTAGTTGAAAAGGATTTCACCACCCCTTTCTGCTTATAGCCAGGCTGATTTCCCTCAGTTGTGTTCTTCTTTGGACACTAATTTTCATAGTAACCCATTTCAATGCACTTAAAACATATTACTATTGGATTTTCATTGTCTTCTTGATCATCTTCCATACAGTTACGAGAAATATGACCAAATGTACCACACCAAAAACACTTTCTAGAAATTGATAAACATTTTATAGGATTTTTTTACCACACTTCTCACAATATGGATATTTAATTTTCTTACCTCCAGAATTATTTGATGAATAATTTCCCTTTTCCATCCAACAATACCTATTATTTTGTTTTCCCTCTTAGAAAACATGATCATAAAAAAACATTTCCACCTTCTCAGCACGTCTGACAAGTTTCTCATAGATTTTGAATTCACAAGAGGATATTTCTCTTCAATATTGTGGCTTCAGTCTCGAGTAAAATGGATTTATCATACTATCATGATATCAGATGAAAATTGCAGCATACCTTGCCAGTCGAGTAAACTTTTCTTCGAAAGAATCCACTGAGTCATCCTCCTTCCTCAATTCCAAGAATTGTTTTTCCATCCTTAGTCGAACCGCCTTAGGAAAATAATTCTCAAGAAACATAAATTTTAATTCATCCCAAACAAGAGCATCAATCGCCTCACTATACCTGATATTTTTAACCATCAACCACCAAGGATCTGCTTATCCTTCAAAATGATAAATAGAAATACTATCCTTTTGATTGTATATAAAACCCATGACATCAAAAATATTTTCTAATGATTTGATCCACCCTTTATCTTTAATGGGATAAGATGATCCTTTGAATGATGAGGGAAGTTTCCTTATGAAATGATCCACTGTAGACATGTTCCTATGGGGTTGGTCTGGTTGGTCTCGTGCATGTATACCACCACAATTTATCACCTGAGTCAACTGATCCCTAACTACAACAAACTATTCAGTTCTCATTCCGACCATCTCAGGATGCTGATTTGAAAGGTTATTCTCCTATGTATGCCTTCCCATCATAGCTGCCATGTTTCCACTATTGAAATCTAGTTTAAACATAAAAATATATTAGGAAAATCTAAATGGTAGTCTTTAAATGCGATATCATTTGAATATTACCCAAAATTAAATTATGGATATTAATTTAACAATACCCTATCTCCGAAATTTGTCTAAACTGACCTATAATACCAACTATAAGGCCCCAAACTTAAACATTTCATAATGTTGAATTATGTTAATAATTAACATTGAGGATCTTTTTAGGATTAGAGTTTTAGAGAATTATACCATAACATATACATAAAATTTTAAATATTACATGTCGACACTTCTACTCAGTATCCATTTTTTCATTTAAATAAAAACTATTGAATAAAAAAGTCATGTATAGTTCAATATTCTAGACATAATGGCTTTTCCATGATCCCATTCTTGACCCAATTCATCCTTAAGTCCTGTGAAAACATTACAAAAAAACATTGGATGAGCATTAGAAGCTCATTAACAGATACACAAAGAAGGAAAACTATTAGTTTTTTAAATGAATAATTAAACCATGAATTATTTATCATAAATAATACTTTTTTCCTTTATGAAGTAGTAAATATGACAACCCTGCTTTTTATTACAACTTAAACATGTTTTATTACATAAATCTTCACTTGATAAAACAAAGAAGATCGAGAGGTTTAGTGACTTTGAGGCTTAGTATCATTACATATAAACTTAAAACATGAAATACAACATCATTATTGAAAACTTCCTTTACATGACCACTACATTCCCTCATACGTAGCATTGCATGGGATAACCTGAGGACATGCATAAGAAAAGGGTGAGCTATAAAGCCCAGTAAGGGAGTACACATGGAATAACATGAGAAGTAAAATACATGTTAGAAAATAGGCATATCAATAGAGCATTTAAGAAACATGAACATAAAGGCATGATAAAGCATGATAATCATAACATGGAAATGTGGCAACAACACTTAACATGGATTTCGCATGAGCCAAGGCTCATTGCACATAAAGCATGAGTAAAACCTCATTGCACCAGAAGCACAAGTAAACCCTCGCTGCACATGAATTAGCATGAGTCAACACTCATTGCACATGACGTATCATGATACTATACTTTACCCAATTCATTGGAGCGCTATAAGGGCACACCCTTCTTAAACATTTCATTTCATGCATAAGTGTGCCACATGGATCATAAAACATGGATTCATAAAACATAATAATTTATTCCATGATAAAGAAATGTGGAATTAATACATGAAACTTTAAAATCAATAAGTAACTGTGCATAGAGGTGAATACCCTTGATGGAGAAATGGGCATGGTATTTACTACCCAATGATATTGTCTTAGAAAATCGGTGTGATTTCGGCAGCGTAACGGCGTGACATAAAAATTCATTAAAAAGGTTTATGAGAGAGAAAGGGGTTCCTCGTCATATTTAAATGTAATGGACAGTAAGGAGGTTATAGAGATACATATCCCAACAATTTCAATGGAATTTAGATTCATGATACAAATGTATTGCTTGAATGTAAAAGTGGAGAGAGATGTTCCTTTCGGAATTTCGGCATAGTAACAGGTGTACATGGGAGGCATTTAATGAGAGAGAAAGGGGTCTCACATCATTCAAACATAAAAAGGGTAGTATTAGGGAGGTGAGAAACCATACCCCAACATTCATAATTGAAATTAAAAGGTCAAAACAACTTAAAGAAAATTGGACAAAAGAGAAAGGAAGAAAAACACCTTACTTGGAAGTGTTCTTCCAAAGGCTAGAGAGAGGCTTTTGAGAGGCTTCTTGGGAGCTTGGGGCACCTTGGGAAGATTATAGAGAGAGTAGGGTAGAGGTTGGACGAACTCCAAGAGATTTTAGTGAGCAGTAAGTGGGAGCTTGGGTGGTTTTATATAGGAAAGGTGAGGGAATTCTTTATTATTTAGGTTTGAGTCCCCTTACATTAAATTAATCCAAACCACAAACCATCCCATGGTTTTTCCCATGGTTTTCGGAAAAGGGAAGAGGAAAACAATATTTTATAATGCCCAAGTCCGAACTTCTTAAAATAATAAGCTTTCTTATGTGGAGGTGAGTCACACTCCCATGGAAATTAATTTAAAAAGGAAAAGAGTTGAATATGTCTTTAGGGGTCCTTTAATGCCTTGAAAATTAAGTCAAACAATCCCAAAATCACATTATTTTAATGATAAAACATATATTGGCCGAACATAAGGATTATGGTATTTTATTACATCACCATTGGGCCATTATGATGTCATAAAACACATTATATATTTAAACGGTATTTAATTTTTACCCAAAAATATGACTGTCTCAGAAAATTATGAAAAATTCACCATTGGATAATTTCGACGTCCTGATTCTAGAAATGACATTTATTTTATCTAAAAAAATTTCTAAATAAGTTAATTTTAACTTTTATAATAAAAACCAACATTTATCGAAAATTCAAGGGTTTTGACAGAAATGGCTTTCAAACCTTAACATAAAATTTTAATTGCATTCATAAAATTAAAAGATAATTTATATTTAATAAAAATTATTATTTTATTAAAATATTATTTAATTCAAAAATCCCTTAATTTAATAAAATTTAATTCTTAATTAAATAATAACTAAAAACCCCATTTGTACTTTAAAAACTATTTACAATGTATCAAAAATGACTAGAAATTATAATCATTATTATATACAAAAATAATGTACATGAACATAATACCACTTATTTGCTACATAACCCCTTAAAAGAGCCGCATAAGAACTAAGGGTAAGGTGTGCGATGGTGACAGACTCTTGGGGTGGCTCAGATAACATCGCTCGAGTGGTAATTTCAATCAACTTACACTTTTCCCGTAGATGGTCACGTTCGAGCTTGACATAATGAAGCTCAGCTTGGGCTTGGTTAAGGGAAAAGCCCAAATATGCCACCTCTTTTTCGAGCTCCGAAAAATGGGCTTCAAATGGGGCAATTCTGTAACACCCCGACCCCAGTTACCCAGAGTCGGTGCATTATTACATAACATTGGCATGATCACAAGAAAGATCAAATCTCGAAAGACCAATTGGTTTAGTAGCCTTGGAAACACTAGATACATTCATAAAGTTTTACATTACATCATAAAGTGAAAAACTACTACAACAACACAAATGTCTCCATATTCCACACTATTATCCCCTCATAATATCCCTGCAGGTCATTCATAACTTACTTCTTCACATCCTGGGAAAAATAAAACATAGAAAAGGGGTGAGCTCAAATGCCCAGTAAGGATAACAATATAGCTGAAACTTTCAAAAATAAGCTTAAACATTTAAGGCAATGTATAACCAAAACCAAAGCCTTTTAAACATGAACTTCAACATATTATGGCAAAAGTAAAATGAAATAATGCCATTTACTTATTCACATGGATATTCTACTAATCGAATAGTCACATGCAATATCAATAACCACTTTCATAATGATTGAATGCATAATGCCAGACTATCATAACCACATAGCCAAGGCCTCGTGCCAAGACTACAAATAAGATTTTTCCAAGGCCTTGTGCCAAGACACTAGTTTGTGTCATGAGACCTACCGATGCATCGAGAAGCTATAGTGGGCTCCACCCATCACATATTAAGTCCAATGCATTCCAATATGAAAAGGTTTAAACATAACATAAACATTCGTATTAAAACTAGCATACGAAATGTCAATACTTTCACTATAAACTATGAATGGTATAAAAATAGCTTATCCACAGTCAAACATATCACAAAACCGTCAATACAATATAGAAGTATTGTATCATAATAAATCAACTTCAAATAAGCATAAAATTTATCAATGGATGTTGACATAGATGAAATCAAAACTATTTGAGAGAAATATCTCTTTTTCTGAAAAAATTTAAAAGTCACACATTTATAAAGGATGTAATTTAAAAGAGATTTTTGATTCAAAGTGTCCCATACCACTTTGAAACTTTTGAAAAGAAACATCATTTCAAAACATTCATGTCCATATAAATAAATCCTTAAAATCATTTTGAAAACATGGACATTAATTAAAAAGATTAAGAAAGATAAATCTTTAAAACATTTAAAATTCTGATTTTGATAAAGAGTACCTTTCCGGAATTCTAAAAATATTCATTTTGAAGTCATTTAAAAGTCACATAATTTTAAAATAAAACATTTTCTTTGAAAATATTCTTATAAGATTGTAAGGGAAGCTATTATGATTTTATAATGGCGGTAAATAGCCACACCTTCCGTATAAGTTAAAAAAACATTCTTACCTTAAATTTGTCGAAAGGTAAAAAGTGCCTTGTTTGGAAAACGACGGAAAGATTCCTTTAAAAACACATAAGGGTATAAATGAGTTTAACCCATATTCTTTTTAAATATTAAAAATGTTTTTAAATACATTTCGAAGAAACATGGATGTGGATGATAAAGAGATCCCAGTAGATTATTGCGTATAAACAACCTCGGATAATGAAGAGATTGTGAAATAAACCCTTACCTTGTACTTTTCTTTGGTTGAGGTAGGTTAAAATCTTATATAATAGTGAAATAATTTTTATTAAATTATACAAGAATCATATACATTCATATGATATCATATATGATCTTTTAATATTGATATGTTAATAATATCTTTGTATTATCTTTGTTTCAAGTGTTAACTTACTCGTTTTCTTTTATATGTTTTGTTACGTAAGCCATGTTTGTAATGGATAGGTTGTATCTTAATCATATCCAGAATTATATCAAGTCTTTAGATACTATTATTAATCATCAAA
The DNA here is from genome assembly GCA_963277665.1 of Viscum album. Lineage (NCBI taxonomy): Eukaryota > Viridiplantae > Streptophyta > Magnoliopsida > Santalales > Viscaceae > Viscum > Viscum album. Next base: position 2,028,194,001 of record OY728164.1, read on the forward strand.
TGAGAATTATAGTTGAATGGATACGATAGAGAATGAATCTCATCACGTTCGTGGAGATGGTAGTCCGTACGTACGCACGAGCGACAATATCATTACTTTGATATTAAAATAATATATAAATGGATGTTATATCATATATAAAGAATCATTAACATTATATATTTATTATTTACATGAGTTACACATCATTATTATACCCATCCAAATAATAATATATTGAATAACAATTACACCACGACGTGGAGACGGTAAGCCGTACTTACGCACGTATGGTGACATGTTATTCCAAGGGTGGATAGAATACTGATTATTTTTGTACCATATTTATAATAAAATCATAGTATATATATATGATACTAGATTTATTATTTTACAATGGTAACAACAAAGGAATAAGAAGTGGAAGAATAAAGGAACTTGGAAAAGGGTGGTGAAATCATTACCTCTTCTTCGGGTTCTTCCTTTTGATTTGATCAAAAACTATCCTTATGTTGTCTTTCTGATCAAACTAAGGCCTCTAGGTTGTAGTGAGGGAAGTTGGGAGAGTATTTGGGAAGATTTTGGCTGATCCAAAAGGCTTTGAAGGTGTGAAGAAATGATAAGGAGGAGTGCCCTTTTATAAGAGGGGTGAGGGGCACCTTTGGAAATGCTAGAAATATTAATTTATAATAAATTCATATTTGCTTTATAATGGCTGAAAAGTTGATTATTTAAATGTTAATGTGGGGATGGGTCGAAAAACACTAAACCAATAGAATTTAGATAGGTTTTGGAACTTATATTAACCTTATCTTTAAGTATTAACTCTTAGTTAATTAGTTTCACTTTTACAATGTCTCTTTGTATTTTTATATAATATGGTTTATAAACTTACTATATACATCCAAGCGACCCCCAAGTGGTCCATTAATTATATAAATATCATGATATAAGTATTTTGGCCGAACATTAGATTTTTAGGAATTTAATATCAATTAATAATATAATATTTGTTTTAAAAACTCTTTTATGTCAATTGTGAAACTATTCAATAGTTTATTTTTTATAAACTCATAACAGAATGATTAATTAAAAAAAAGTTACTTAAATCAATCCTAATATGTCATATTATCCTAGAAAATTATTTTAATTCATTAAAAGGCTCAAATTATATTTATTTGGGTATTTATAATATCAATTATTTTAAATTTTCACTATTATGGTAATTAATGCATCATCATTGTGTCAAATATAAATTAAAATATTTAATGTCTAAAAATTATAAATAAAATATCATTATTTATTAAATCCTTTTATCTTTCTAATGAATATTTATAGTCGAAAATCCAGCATATATAACTCTATGTAAAAATTGTTTTTCTAAAAGATATATGCTTGTGTCATTTTTGTATTAATTTTAACTTAATTAAAATAAAGTGTCCATATCACCTACAAGGGGCTCCATGGGGTCCCAAAATCGACTCAAAGATTCCTATTGTCGAACATGTATCAACCAATAAGGCTAGGACATGTTTTAGGGTAATTTAGTATTATTATAATATTATTGTTTAACCCTTATTTACAGGATTTACCCTTAACCATGGTAAATAAAATATTTACCGCAGTAATTATTCAAAATGTCTAAAAATAAAAGTTACCTATTTACACATTTTGAACATCCTGATTCCAAATATGGAATCCATTTTTCCAAATTCAAAACACATAAGTGGCATAAATTAATTTAAAATTAATTTACTTTGTTAAAACCTAAAGCGTGTTTTTAAGAGATAATAACTATCAAAAGATTGATACTTATTTATGTTCGGTTTAATTGTGAAATTATGTCCAGTGACCAACATTGTATTAAATAGTAAAAATATATTCTAAATATACTTTAAATCCACTCAAATTCATAATTTATCACCATTAATTATTTTGATTAAAAAAATTGTTTTTAATTAAAATTTAGTAATTTTCACTATTCATCAAAAAATTAAAGTTACCCAAAAAGTACCAAAGTTTCACCTTAGGGTAAATTCGACACTCCAAATCTAAAAATGAATTCCATTTTAAAATATAAAATATATATAATTTCAAAAAGTAGGTATTACTATTCATAACGGCTAGTTTGATCAGTTGTGGTGTGTGTTAAAACTCGAAGTTGCGTACAACACACGCTATTGTATTATTCAAATGAAAGCGTACCGTGGAAGCTTGGGATGTTTCATTTTAAATTTTTGAAATGACCATTTAGTAAAAAAGTTTAAAATATTGTATTTAAAAAGGGTTCACTATTAAAAGTTGATAAAAGTGTAATACTGAAAATGAATTTGTTCTTACATTATATCTAAGAAACTCATAATATGGATTCTAAAATTATAAGGATTATATAAAGTTTAAAATTTAGTTAATACTATTCATAACCTCTTTTGAATGGCTTTTTGGTAAGTCATGGTGCAATTGAACTCGGTGTTGTGTGTAGTGCAATTTATTGAATTATTTTGAAGAAATAACACACTATGAATTTTTGGGGTGTTACATTCTCCCCTCCTTCAATAAATTACATCCTCGCAATTTGAAATTGTTCTTCGAAAATAAAAGGATGAAAATAGAAAATATCTTTGTTGGAAAACCCACATCAGAAATTAGTTTACTAAAATTTAGTATTAATATGAGGAAAAGAGAAATTAAAGGGTCACCACCAAATTATGATCTCGATTAGGAGAACATTCTTGGCAATTAGAGACATATAATTGGGGGAAAACGTAAATATTTATAAGTAGTGATTGAGGTCATCAATCAAAAACATGTATAAAATCGAGGTCCTTAAATTCATCAATCTATGATGATTTGAAATACCATCGGTTCAAAAAAACATAGGGTATTGGGATAACACATTTTTTACGTTTCAAAATATCTTAGTTGAAATACCACATCGAAAAATGAATTAATGAGGCCTCTATTTAAAATAAAGAGTGGAAAGTATGAATATTACTGAAAATAACACATACTAGGGTTCCATGTAGGGAAATATGGATATGGAAGAGAAATCTAACCATCAATTATCTGATGGAGAGTGGTAGAGAACATGGCTATGAAAAGGCCAACAATCCCAAAGCCATAAATTAGTGATGATTTAAGGTACCATCTAGGACAACATTTTTGTTCAAAGTTCCTTTTCTTAATGTTGAGGAATTTATTTATGGGATTGGCTAAGATCATAAGGAGATATACTTACATTAGAGTTTTATCCATTAATAAATATCTACCAAAAACTCATCTTTCACTCTAAAAGATAATAGAATGTAAAAAAATTCTATTTATACTATTCATACAGGGTTCCAAAATAAACGTATTTATAATTCATATACCAGATCTTTTAAAAAAAATACATTATTTAATCCAGGACATCTCGTGGGCCAGTGGTAGGTGATACACCCTTGTCGCCCTTCGGTTGCGGGTTCAAGTCTCGCGGCCTTGCCAATCGCGACGGGTTGTCGCCCGACCTCCGGGTTGTCCTTTTATGGAAATCCAAAATTAATCTCAAACTAGAATTTTTCCAAAATAATTCTATCCAAACTAACAGTCCAACATTTATAAGGAAGGTAAACATAATATAGATCCTTTTTACCCCATAATAGCATATTAATACCTTCATCATGTATTCTTTTAAAACACTGAAACATCCTCAATTACCATAATCCTTATTGATTACATTCATGCTCCCTTATTCCATATAGAATGTTGGATATACTTCATCAATCCAAAAATGTTTTAAACCCCATCAATTATGGAATATACAAATCATTAATCAGCTTCAAGGTATTCAAGAATATCCAATATAATTTATCCAAATGAATCATGTATTATTCTAAAATCACTACCTCGGTATCAGAACCATATTATGGTTTATCTTTCTCTCAACCATATATTTTCCAAAAATTTAACCTGCTATTGAGTCACTTTTCTTTGTTCTACACAATCTCAAGTCCTTAATGAAATAGTACTGCAGTACAATCCTTATATACTCCATAATTATTATAACAAGTACATTTTTGATACAACACTCAAATTACATAATCTACATAAGAACTCTAATCATTCCTCTTCATCTATGGTAGTATCATAACTTGATTATTATCAAAAAGCATCATTTGCGGCATAGCCTGATGACTGGGACATAGGTTCGCATAGTGTCCAAACTTCTTGCAAATGAGGCATTGTACATTTGAAACCATTTTATTACCCTTGCATTCATGTACTTTGTACCCTTTTCCTCCACACTTATAACAAACTCCCATTCTTTTCAGGCAAGTTCTAGGGTGTTTCTTTCCATAGTTATCACATATGAGAAAATTCTTCTTTTCCCTCTTCCCTTTATCCATCTTTCTATCTTCCATCCTTTTCTTCTCTTGCTTACCTTCAAAGCCATAGGACTCATTAAACTCTTTACTTATCTTATCAACACATGATATTACTTCTTCATATGATGATAATACATGCGAGACTATTTCTCTTATAAATTCTGGCTTAAGACCATGAAATATATGATCCTTCTTTCTCTTTGTATCATGTTCTTTGCTAGAGTTCTCATTCCTTCTACTGGGCGCCATTTCTAAACAATGGCATACATTAGATTAGTTTATGAATAACAATACCTAATCCCAAACTTGTAAAACACATAACATAAATTAAAAAGTTTATGGATATAATCCATAATCATAAAAATGTATCCTTTGAGGAATTATATACTCATAAACCCTTCATAATGATTTTTAATGAAAATGAGATTTATCCTAAGCATATCCCTTGGGAGTGTCGTAACCAAGAGTGCAGCAAGGCCCGTTGTCGTGCACCAGTTTCCGTTCGAGTCTATCTCAATGCGGCGTTTTCGGGTATTACCCCTAGGTACATCTGTGCTAGAGCCGCCTCTACCTGCTCGTATCCAGACAGGGATGTATTGCTCGGAAAACTCACAAAATCTATACAATACCAAAATTCTAGGAAGTTCTTCTATACTAATCCTCAAAGTCCATCTTAAATCTATCTTCTCTAATCAGAGTTTATCTAAATCTATCTTCCAAGGTTTGTACTAAACTTCCTCTGATACCAACTGTAACGCCCCGACCCCAGTTACCCAGAGTCGGTGCATTATTACATAACATTGGCATGATCACAAGAAAGATCAAATCTCGAAAGACGGATTGGTTTAGTAGCCTTGGAAACACTAGATATATTCATAATGTTTTACATTACATCATAAAGTGAAAAACTACTACAACAACATAAATGTATCCATATTCCACACTATTATCCCCTCATAATATCCCTGCAGGTCATTCATAACTTACTTCTTCACATCCTGGGAAAAATAAAACATAGAAAAGGGGTGAGCTCAAATGCCCAGTAAGGATAACAATATAGCGGAAACTTTCAAAAATAAGCATAAACATTTAAGGGAATGTATATCAAAACAAACGCCTTTTAAACTTGAAATTCAACATATTATGGCAAAAGTAAAATGTTATAATTCCATTTAATTATTCACATGGATATTCTACTAATCGAATAATCACATGCAATATCAATAACCACTTTCATAATGATGGAATGCATAATGCCAGACTATCATAACCACATAGCCAAGGCCTCGTGCCAAGACTACAAATAATATTTTGCCAAGGCCTTGTGCCACGACAATAGTTTGTCTCATGAGACCTACCGATGCATCGAGGAGCTATAGCGGGCTCCACCCGTCACATATTAAGTCCAATGCATTCTCGTATGAAAAGGTTTAAACATAACATAAACATTCGTATTAAAACTAGCATACGAAATGTAAATACTTTCACAATAAACTATGAATGGTATAAAAATAGCACATCCACAGTCAAACATATCACAAAACCTTCAATAAAATATAGAAGTATTGTATCATAATAAATCAACTTCAAATAAGTATAAAATCCATCAATGGATGTTGACATAGATGAAATCAAAACTATTTGAGAGAAATATCTCTTTTTTTGAAATCATTTAAAAGTCACACATTTATAAAGGAAGTAATTAAAAAGAGATTTCTGAATCAAAGTGTCCCATACCACATTGAAACTTTTAAAAAGAAATATCATTTCAAAACATTCATGTCCATATAAATAAATCCTTAAAATCATTTTGAAAACATGGACATTAATTAAAAATATTTAGAATGATAAATCTTTAAAACGTTTAAAATTATGATTTTGATAAAGAGTACCTTTCCGAAATTCTAAAAATATTCATTTTAAAGTAATTTAAAAGTCACATAATTATAAAATAAAAAATTTTCTTTGAAAATATTCTTATAAGCTTGTAAGTGAAGGTATTATGATTTTATAACGGTGGTAAATAGCCGCACCCGCCATATAAGTTAAAAAAACATTCTTACCTTAAATTTTTCGAAAGGTAAAAAGTGCCTTGTTTGGAAAATGACGGAAAGATTCCTTTAAAAACACATAAGGGTATAAATGACTTTAACACATATTCTTTTTAAATATTAAAAATGTTTTTAAATACATTTCGAAGAAACATGGATGTTGATGATAAAGAGATCCCAGTAGACAATTACGTATAAACAACCCCGGATAATGAAGAGATTGTGAAATATACCCTTACCTTGTACTTTTCCTTGGTTGAGGAAGGTTTACCTCTTGTATAATAGTGAACTAATTTTTATTAAATTATACAATAATCATATACATTCATATGATATCATATATGATCTTTTAACATTGATTTGTTAATAATATCTTAGTATTATCATTGTTTCAAGTGTTAACTTACTCGTTTTCTTTTATATGTTTTGTTACGTAAGCCATTTTTTAATGGATAGGTTGTATATTAATCATATCCAGAATGATATCAAGTCTTTAGATACTATTATTAATCATCAAATGAGAATTATACTTGAATGGATACGATGGATAATGAATCTCATCGTGTTCGTGGAGACGGTAGTCCGTACGTACGCACGAGCGACAATATCATTCCTTTGATATTAAAATAATATATAAATGGATGTTATATCATATATAAAGAATCATTAACATTTTATATTTATTATTTACATGAGTTACACATCATTATTATACCCATCCAAATAATAATATATTGAATAACAATTACACCACGACGTGGAGACGGTAAGCCGTACGTACGCACGTATGGTGACATGTTATTCAAAGGGTGGATAGAATACTGATTATGGTTGTACCATATTTATAATAACATCACAGTATATAAATACGATACTGGAGTTATTATTTAACAATGGTAACAAAAAGGAAGAAGAAGTGGAAGAATAAAGGAACATGGAAAAGGGTGGTGAAATCATTACCTCTTATTCGGGTTCTTCCTTTTGATTTGATCAAAAGGCCTCCTTAGGTTGGCTTTATGATCAAACTAAGGCCTCTAGGTTGTATTGAGGGAAGTTGGGGGAGTATTTGGGCAGAGTTTTGCCGAACCAAAAGGCTTTGAAGGTGTGAAGAAATGAGGAGGAGTGCCCTTTTATAAGAGGGGTGAGGGGCACCTTTGGAAATGCTAGAAATATTAATTTATAATAAATTCATATTCGGTTACTAATGGCTCCAAAGTTGATTATTTAAATTTTAAGGTGGGGATGGGTCTAAAACCACTCAACCAATAGAATTTAGATAGGTTTGGGTACTTATATTAACCTTATCTTTAAGTATTAACTCTTAGTTAATTAGTTTCACTTTTACAATGTCTCTTTGTATTTTTATATAATATGGTTAATAAACTTACTATATACATCCAAGAGACTCCCAAGTGGTCCATTAATAATATAACTATCATTATATAAGTCTTTTGGCCGAACCATAGATTTTTAGGAATTTAATATCAATTAATAATATAATATTTGTTTTTAAAACTCTTTTATGTCAATTGTGACACTATTCAATAGTTGATTTTTGTGAAACTCATAACAGAATGATTACTTCGAAAAAAGTTAATTAAATAAATCCTAATATGGCATATTATCCTAGAAAATTATTTTAATTCATTAAAAGTCTCAAATTATATTTATTTGGGTATTTATAATATCAATTATTTTAAATTTTAACTATTATGGTAATTACTACATCATCATTGTGTCATATATAAATTAAATTATTTAATGTCTAAAAATTATAAATAAAATATAATTATGTAGTAATTCCTTTTATCTTTATAATGAATATTTATAGTCTAAAATCCAACATATATAACTCTATGTGAAAATTGTTTTTCTAAAAGATATATTCTTGTGTCATTTTTGTATTCATTTTAACTTAATTAAAATAAAGTGTCCCTATCACCTACAAGTGGCTCCATGGGGTCCCAAAATCGACCCAAAGATGCATATGGTCGAACATGTATCAACCCATAAGGCTAGGACACGTTTTAGAGTAATTTAGTATTATTATAATATTATTTTTTAACCCATATTTACCGGATTTACCCTCAACCATGGTAAATAAAATATTTACCGCAGTAATTATTCAAAATGTCTAAAAATAAAAGTTACCTATTTACACATTTTGAACATCCTGATTCCAAATATAGAATCCATTTTTCCAAATTCAAAACACAGAAGTAACAGAAATTAATTTACAATTAATTCCCGTTGTTAAAACAAAAAGCGTATTTTTAAGAGATAATAACTATCAAAAGATTGATACATGTTTATGTTTGTTTTAATTGTGAAATTATGTCCAATGAACAAAATTGTATTAAATGGTAAAAATATATTCTAAATATACTTTGAAGCCAATCAAATTCATAATTTATCACTATTAATTATTTTGATTAAAAAGGTTGTTTTTAATTAAAATTTTGTAATTTTCACTATTCATCAAAAAATTAAAGTTACCCAAAAAGTACCAAAATTTCACCTTAGGGTAAATTAGACACTCTAAATTCAAAAATGAAGTCCATTTTAAAATATAAAATATATATAATTTCAAAAATTAGGTATTACTATTCATAACATCTAGTTTGATCAGTTGTGGTGTGTGTTAAAACTCGAAGTTGCGTACAACACACGCTACTGTATTATTCAAAGGAAAGCGTACCGTGGAAGCATGGGATGTTTCATTTTAAATTTTTGATGTCCCCATTTAGTCAAAAAGTTTAAAATATTGTATTTAATAAGGGTTCACTATTAAAAGTTGATAAAAGTGCAATACTAAAAATGAATTTGTTCTTACATTATATCTAAGAAACTCATAATATGGATTCTAAAATTATAAGGATTATATAAAGTTTAAAATTTAGTTAATACTATTCATAACCTCTTTTGAATGGCTTTTTGGTAAGTCATGGTGCAATTGAACTCGGTGTTGCGTGTAGTGCAAGTTATTGAATTATTTTGAAGAAATAACACACAATGAATTCTTGGGGTGTTACAAATTCTACTGGATGAGGCCATCGCTTCCTTTTTTTGATTAAAAATTTGGTTTGTTAAAGCCTTATATTTATACTAATCATGTGATAACTATTCAACGACTATATTAACAACGGTCAGAATTCTTAACAGAAAACCAAAGACGTTGACATCTTATAAAAACATTTTTCATAAAGAGACATTTAACTGGATCAAGAGGGATTTCCATTAATGAAACATTGGGTCGTTACAATATTCCCCCCTTAAGAAATTTTTCCCTCAAAATTTTCCTTTTCCCACACTAAAAAAATGAGGGTAACTCAGCTTCATCATATCCTCCAACTCCCAAGTTGCTTCTTCAAACTTGTGGTTTCTCCAAAACACTTTGATGAGGGGCATTGTCTTATTTCGTAGAACTTTTTCTCTACGATCTAATATTTTCAATGGTTTCTCCATATAAGAAAGATCATCTTCCAATTGTAACACCTCAGAAGAGAGTACATGTGAAGGGTCCGTTATGTACTTCCTTAAGAGGGATACATGAAAGACATCATGCACCTTGGCCATAGTAGGTGGAAGTGCTAGTCGATAGGCCACAACCCCAACAAGATCAAGAATATTGAAGGGGCCGATGTACCTTGGACTTAAATTCCATTTCTTTCCAAACCTCACGACCTTATTCCATGGAGATATGCGTAGAAACACCATGTCTCCAACTTTAAACTCAAGGTCTCGTCGAAGATTATCTACATAACTCTTCTGTCGACTCTGGGCTGCCTTGATATGATGCTGAATGGTTTTCACCTTCTCCACTATTTCCACGACCATTTCTGGTCCAAGTATCTTACGTTCACCAACCTCATCCCAACATGCCGGTGTTCTGCACCTTTTGCGATACAGGGCTTCATATGGTGCCATTTGGATGCTCGAGTGGAAACTGTTATTATAAGAGAACTCAACCAGAGGATGATGTTGATCCCATCCTCTTTTAAAGTCCATTGAGAAAGCTCTCAACATATCCTCAAGTTTTTCGATAGTCCGATCGGATTGGCCATCAGTTTGAGGATGATAGGTCGTACTGAAGTTCAGTTCAGTATTCAGAGCATGTTGAAGACTCTTCCAAAACATGGAGGTGAATCTTGGATCTCGGTCAGACACAATAGATAGTGGTACTCCATGCAGCCTTACCACTTCCCTGATATATAGCCACGCCAGTTGATCGAATGAGAAATCCTCTCTAATAGCAATGAAGTGTGCAGTCTTTGTATGATGATCTATAACAACCAAAATTGCATTGTTGCCTTTGGATGTCCTTGGAAGTCCGGTGACGAAGTCCATGGTGATGTTCTCCAATTTCCATTCTGGTATGGGCAATGGTTGCATCATCCCCTTAGACTTCTGCCTCTCTGCCTTCACTTGCTGACACGCCAGGCACTTTGATGTATATTCAGCGATCTCCTTCTTCATAATATCCCACCAAAATTTTTCTCGGAGATCTCGATACATCTTTGTGCTCCCTGGGTGAATAGTGAAAGTTGAACTATGTGCATCATCCAAAAGTTCCTTCTTCTTCTCCGGACTTGATGGAACACATAGTATTTCCAAAACTACACAATTTCTTCCTCATTAACATTAAACTCTGAGGATTTTCCCTTTTTGATAGCTTCCACTTTTTCTTGAATTCCCACATAATCCTTTTGAGCATCCTTTAACCATTCCAAAAGAGATGGTTAATCAGTCATTTGTGAAAGGATTGATTATGTTCCCTTCTTTATGATTCCCACATCCATCTTCATCAAGTCTAAGAAGATTGGATCCTTCTCAATTCTCATCATTGATAGAATCGCTGGATCCTTTCAACTTAGGGTATCCGCCACCTTGTTCACTTTCCCAGGGTGGTAATGTATTGAATAGTCATAATCCTTGATGAGCTCTATCCATCTTCTCTGGCGCATATTAAGCTCTTATTGTGTGAATATATATTTAAGACTCTTGTGGTCAGTATATATCTCACATTTCTCTCCATAAAGATAATGCCGCCAGATTTTCAAGGAAAAGATAACCGCCGCCAACTCCAGATCATGCGTTAGATAGTTTCGCTCATATATTTTCAACTACCTTGAGGCATAGGATATCACTTTATCATTCTGCATCAACACACATCCTAAGCCCTTCTTCGAAGCATCACTGAATACCACAAAAAGCTCCCCACTGGTGGATAAAGTGAGAAAGGGTATAGTGATAAGCCTCCTTTTCAACTCTTTGAAGCTTTCTTCGCATTAATCACTCCAAGAAAACTTTACTCCCTTTCGAGTTAGCTTGTTAAGAGGGTTGGAAAATTGTGAGAAATTCCTCACAAATTGTTGATAATATCCAGCTAACCCCAAGAAGCTACGGATATCTGTTACCGATGTTGGCCTCGGCTATCCCTCAATTGCATCTATTTTGGAGGGGTCCACAAATATCCCATTGCTTGTGATGATATGGCCCAAGAATGAGACCTCCTTCAACCAGAACTCACACTTTCTGTACTTTGCATAGAGCTTCTCCTAGCGCAAAGTCTCTAGTACAGTTTTTAAATGCTCCTCATGATCCTCCTTGGTTTTGGAGTATATTAGAATATCATCTATAAAGACTACCACAAATTTGTCAAGGTAATCTCTAAAGACTCTATTCATCAAGTCCATGAATATTTCTGGAGCATTGGTGAGTTCGAAAGGCATTACTATGAATTCATAGTGCATGTATCTTATACAAAAAGCAGTCTTGGGGACATCTTCCTTCTTCACCCTTACTTGATAATATCCCGACCGCAAGTCCACCTTGAATAAGTATTGTGCTCATCACAGGTGATCAAACAAGTCATCGATTCTTGGGAGAGGATACTTGTTATTTATCCTAATTTTGTTAATTTCACAATAATCTATGCAGAGCCGCATTGACCCATCCTTCTTCTTGACGAAGAGGACTGGTGCACTCCCTGGTGAAGCACTTGGGCGTATAAACCCTTTATCACGATTCTTCTATAGTTGTTTCTTCAGCTCTTCAAGCTCAACAACAACCATTCTATATGGAGTCTTGGATATTGGTAATGCACCAGGTATAAGTTCAATTGAGATCTCAACATCTCTTCTAGGAGGAAGACCAGGCAGTTCCTCGGGAAACACTTCCGCGAATTCCCTCACAATAGGCATTTTTTCAAGGATGGTTTCTTCTTTGGAATCAATCATCTGAGCCAGATACGCATGCTCATAGGGCAGTAATATCCATGCTTGAGATGATTGATCTAAAGGAGATTCATCTTACTTCTGATATTTGTAATGAATCAGGGGTCGATTCTCCATATAGAGTGTGATTTCCCTCTCCCGAAAATTTATGTTGGCTCTATATAAGGAAAGCCAATACATGCAAAGAATTGCATAAAATTCCACCAAAGGGAGTATGACGAGGTTCACCGGGAAATTCAACCCACAAATTATAACAGGGGAGGACTTATATTCATGGGATGCAAATATTGCACCACTTGCTGTACTCACCGACATCTTTACTTCCATGATTTGTGGTGGTGTTGGGATTGTTCTACTAAACTTTCGAGATATAAAAGAATGCGTAGAACCTGAATCAAAAAGTACATTCGCTATTCTTGAATGAATAACTAGCATACCTGTCCCCACTTCGTTGTCGGGGATCACTTCTACAGAAGTGATGGAAAAAGCTCTTCCTTGCTGTCTTGGAGGTTGTTGGTTCCCTCTGAAAACCCTTGGATTAGGGCACTGATTTGCAAAATGACCCGGTTCTTTTAATTTATAGCATTGAAGAACTTGTTGAGGTTCAAACGGAGTGTTCCTCTCCTCTATCGCAGCCATGGGTCCTTCTTGCTGACAGTTAACAGCTAGGTGCCCTTCTCTTCCACACCTGAAGCATTTTCTCATCCCCTTAAGGCAATTTCCATGGTGCTTCTTTCTGCACTTTTGGAAAGTGGGGTGATGAAACTTCTTAGCATTGTTGGATTTATCCATCGGACCACCAGCATTGATGTCCACCTTACGCTTCTTGTCCCTATGATACCCCTGTGATTCCCCGATCTCCATTTCGACCTTGAGGGCACATCAGACAATTTCTTCATAGCTGTTGAATTCACGGATTTCTAATGCTTTCCACAAGCTAGGCTTCAACCCACCAAAAAGCGGTCAACCTTGCATTAGAGGGTAACGACAAAGCTGGAAGCGTATCGTGCAAGCCTTGTGAAGTTTTCCTTGTACGCTCCAACATATTCTTCATCTTTTTGCTTGAGGGAAAGGAAGTCCCTTTCCATCATAAGCCGAAGGGTTCACGGGAAATATTTATCGAAAAACATCTTCTGGAATTCCTTCCATTCCAAAGCCTGGATCTCCTCCTCAGGCTTCGTATTTTTGATTAATGTCCACCTTTGATCAGCTTCACCCTCCATACGATAAGCAGCCAGGAGATCCTTCTCTTGTTCAGAACATTGAAGGATGGAGAATATCTTTTCAATGGAGTTGATCCATTGTTCAGCGACAGTGGGATCAGATGATCCACTTAAAGTAGGAGGCCTTTCTATCATGAAGCTCATGATAACGACTTGTTCTTTATTAGGGGGGTTGAACGTTCCACTTGACCCGTGATTCTATTCAAAACTTGAGTTAGCTGAGAGAGAAGCGTGACAAAGTTCACAATTCCCACTCCCATTGGATTGGGCATCTCATTAGTCCAATCATCACACTGATCTTCACAACGGTTGTTAGCCCAAGTCCTCCTATTACCAGCCATTGGCTGGAAAAAAAGAGAAGTTAGGGGTAACACATAAACGGTAATCCAAAGACAAAAGTTGATGACTTATAAATAAACTTTTATTTCTTTAACAAATGAGTCTATAAGATTCAATCTAGGCTTTTCATGATCCACTTTCTAACATATATTCTTAGGGGTATTTTTCCCTTAATAAGGGTTCATACTAAGATTGTGAATTTATCAAAACATATCCCCCGGGAGTGTCATAACCAAGAGTCCAGCAAGGCCCATTGTCGTGCACCAGTTCCCATTCCAGTCTAGCTCAAAGCGGTGTTTTCAGGTTTTACCCCTAGGATACATCTGTGCCAGAGTCGCCTCTAACTTATCGTTTCCAGACAGGGATGTATTTGTTTGATAAACCACTTACATAGTATTAACCAAAACATAGGGATGTTTTTATTATACTTAGTCTTGTATCTAAGGCTTTACTAGGGTTTCCTAATCCCAAAAATAACTAAACCTATCCTCTGATACCAACTATGACAACCCTTCTTTTTATTACAACTTAAACATGATTTATTACATAAAACATCACTTGATACAACAAAGAAGATCTAGAGGTTTAGTTTCTTTGGGGCTTAGGATCATTACATATAAACTTAAAACATGAAATGCAACATCTTTATTGAAAACTTCCTTTACATTACCAATACATTCCCTCGTACTTAGCATTGCATGGTATAACCTGAGAACATGCATCAGAAAAGGGTGAGCTATAAAGCCCAGTAAAGGAGTACACATGGAATAACATGAGTAGTAAAATACATGTTAGACAATAGGAATATCAATAGAGCATATAAGAAACATGAACATAAAGGCACGATAAAGCATGATAATCATAACATGGAAATGTGGCAACAACACTTAACATGGATTTAGCCTGAGCCAAGGCTCATTACACATAAAGCATGAGTAAACCCTCATTGCACATGAAGCATGAGTAAACCCTCATTGCACTTGAATTATCATGATTAAACACTCATTGAACATGACGTATCATGATACTATACATTACCCCATGCATTGGAGCGCTATAAGGGCGCACCCTTCTTAAACATTTCATTTCATGCATAAGTGTGCCACATGGATCATAAAACATGGATTCATAAAACATAATAATTTATTTCATGATAAAGGAATGTGGAATTCATACATTAAACTTTACAATCAATAAGTAAATGTGCATAGAGGTGAATACCCTTGATGGGGAAATGGGCATGGTATTCACTACACAATGATATTGGCTTAGAAAATCGGTGTGATTTCAGCAGCGTAACAGCGTGACATAAAAATTCATAAAAAAGGTTGATGAGAGAGAAAAGGGTTCCTCATCATAATTACATGTAATGAACAGTAATGAGTTCATAAATATTCATGCCCCAACAATTGCAATGGAATTTATATTCATGATACAAAAGTATTGCTTGAATGTAAAAGAGGAGAGAGAAGTTCCTTTCGAAATATTGGCATAGTAACGGGTGTACATGGGAGCCATTTAATGAGAGAGAAAGGGATTTCCCATCATTAAAAAATAAAGAGGGCAGTATTAGGGAGGTGAAGAACCATACCCTAACATTCATAATTGAAATTTAAAGGGCAAAACAACTTAATGAAAATTGGACAAAAGAGAAAGGAAGAAAAAAACCTTACGTGGAAGTGTGTTTCCAAAGGCTAGAGAGAGGCTTGTGAGAGGCTTTTTGGGAGCTTGGGGAACCTTGGGAGGATTCTAGAGAGAGTAGGGCATTGGTTGGACGAACTCCAAGGGATTTTAGTGAGGAGGAAGTGGGAGCTTGAGTGGGTTTATATAGGAAAGGTGAGGGAAATCTTTATTATTTAGGTGTGGGTCCCCTTACATTAAATTAATCCAAACCACAAACCATCCCATGGTTTTTGCCCATGGTTTTTGGAAATGGGAAGAGGAAAAAAATATATTATAAGGCCCAATTACGAACTTCTTAAAATAATAAGTTTTCTTATGTGGAGGTGAGTCACACTCCCATGGAAATTAATTTAAAAAGGCAAAGTGTTGAATACGTCTTGAGGGTCCTTTAATGCTTTGAAAAGTAAGTCAAACAAGCCCAAAATCACATTATTTTAATTATAAAACATATATTGGCCGAACATAAGGATTATGGTATTTTATTACAACATCATTGGGTCATTATGATGTCATAAAACACATTATATATTTAAACGATATTTAATTTTTACCCAAAAATATGACTGTCTCAGAAAATTATGAAAAATTCACCATTGGATAATTTAGATGTACTGATTCTAGAAATGACATTTATTTTATCTAAAAAAATTTCTAAATATGTTAATTTTCACTTTTATAATAAAAACCAACATTTATCGAAAAATCACGGGTTTTGACAGAAATGGCTTTCAAACCTTAATATAAAATTTTAATTGCATTCATAAAATTATAAGATCATTTATATTTAATAAAAATTATTATTTTATTAAAATATTATTTAATTCAAAAATCCCTTAATTTAATAAAATATAATTTTTAATTAAATAATTACTAAAAACACGATTTTTACTTTAAAAACTATTTACAATGTATCAAAAATGACTAGAAATTATAATCATTATTATATACAAAAAATAATGTACATGAACATAGTACTACTTATTTGTTACATAACCCCTTAAAATAGACGCATAAGACCTAAGGGTAAGGTGTGAAATGGTGAAAGACTCTTGGGGTGGCTCGGATAACATCGCTCGAGTGGTAATTTCAACCAACTTCCATCTTTTCCCGTAGACGGTCACGTTCGAGCTTGACATAATGAATCTCAACTTGGGATTGGTCAAGGGAGAATGCCAAAGACACCACTGCTTTTTCGAGCTCCAACAAATGGGCTTCGAATGGGGAAATTCTACTGGATGAGGCCATCGCTTCCTTTGTCTGAGTAAGAATTGGGTTCATTAAAGCCTTATATTTATACTAATCATGTGATCACTGTTTAATGGCTATATTAACAACGGTCAGAATTTTTAACATAAAACCAAAGAAGTTGACATCTTATAAAAACATTTTTCATAAAGATACATTTAATCGGATCAAGAGGGATTTCCATTAATGAAACTTTGGGTCATTACAATAAATACTCTTCAATGAATAAAAGATCATTTATTACCCATTTTAACCCAAGGATTACCATATAACCCATAGAAAACACACATAACATATAAAAGTAATTTGGGATATAAACATACATAAATTTAATTACCATACAGTCGACTTCCACACATATCACTAAATATAATAGGAATAATGTTGGCTTCCATACCCGATGAATTGGAGTTTATAAAGTAACCACCCATCCTAGATTATCACGGAACCTCCTGTCATTTGTTTTATCACATAACCACCAATCAAATGTCTAAGTACCATTATAAAATCATAACACATAAAATATTGAAAATATAAAAATTTTAATAATAATGATTCATTTGAAATCATAAGATGTTATTTCAAGATATTGAAATGATAAATCCATTTCAAAAACCTTATACAAATACACCCAAAAAATAAATATGGGGTTTATTTTTCATTTTATAAAACATTAAGACATTCATAGAAATCCAAATAATGATGATGGTGGTGGAGAGGTCATTATTGCTGAAAACATTAATAACATTCCCTTTAAATTTATGTAAAATTATTTTTAGAAAAAAGATTCTGTTTGAATGAAATTTAAATTCAATGGGGTTTATTTTATAACGTATAAAAGAAGGAGGTTTATATTATCAAAACATGTCTCAATGAAAGGAGATTGAGACAAAGTCCATTACCTCGTGGCCGACTTGACCCGTTCGTTCTTTAATTTTATGAATAATAAACTTAAGATAATTTATAATTTATTAAGAACCATTTTCATGTTTATTATTTCTTTTATGACATTTATTACCTTTCTATAACAATTATTTAATTATTTGAGTTCATATTAGACATTTTATCGATGTTCGGAACTTGGGTAAAAAAAACAACTTGTTATAATTACAATTAATCAACGTGTTCAAAATTAAATTATCACCAGAATGATATTAATGATTTAGATATCATATATATCATATATATCCAGTATATATATATATATATATATGTATTTAAAAAATTACATAACATTTGGAGATAAGAAATAAAATGCACCGTTCATGGAAACTGTAAGTCATACGTATGCATGAACGCTGCTTTCATTTCTATTTCAAATTTAATGGAATGACACTACAACAAAAGCCGGTCCTAGCGGCGGTTTTTTTACTGTTTAGCGGCGGTTTAAACCGCCGCTATATAGTGTGGCGGCAGTTTACAAAAACCGCCGCTAAGTTTGGCGTCGGCAATCTATTAGCGGCGGTTTTTTCGATTCCGCGGCGGTTTTAGAAATGTGTCGTAGATCCGTCATTTAGCGGCGGTTTCTCTTCATTTAGCGGCGGTTATATGGGTATCTGATATTTTTTATTCGCGGCGGTTTTAACCGCCGCTAAATTCAGGCGTTTGATGCGCCTATTCTGCGGCGGTGAAAACCGCCGCTACATATCAACATAATATATTTAGCGGCGGTTAAAACCGCCGCTAAATACTGCCCAGTTCATCATTTAGCGGCGGTTTTAACCGCCACTAAATGCTCACAGGTATGGAATTAGCGGCGGTTAAAACCGCCGCTAAATGTTGAACTGGAAAAAAAAATATGTTGGATCTGCTCCACCACTGCGCTAAATTTTCCAAATCCCTGCAAACAAATTAAGCACAGTCGATGCCTCAAAAGACTATCTAAACAAGTGTAAGTGAAGACTGAATCCAAGATTGAGCTATGGCTTGGTAGACACATCATAATTCATTAAATTTCAATATTTAATTATAATTAAATGTCAAATCATGACATATAAATGGTTTCCAATAGAGACCATCTTTGGTGTCCCTCATTGGAATCAAGATTCTCTCGGAATTTAATAGTCTTCATGATCCCAACCACCCTGTCCTCATATTTCTTGGGCATGTTATTCGTCGAATTAAGGGGTGAGTTTCTGTCCATCTAAGAAAAACGAAGCTAATGCCTAATTTTAAAAAAAGTACACGGTGTGTACTTGAAACTACTTGTCGTGTAGTGTATGTTTCTATACAGTTCCTAGCCAGAACACTATATGGTGTGTATTAAGATTATAGTCATGTAAACCCAATTACACAACATGAAACTAGGTTACATGGCATTTAGACCTCTTTTTCCTCCACTTACTTAAGAATAACCTTAAAAATGACATATTCATACCTCAAATGAAGAATCATGTTCTTATAGTTTCTTAGTTTTCACAGACCCATATGCCCTTCACTAATGATTGGAATTTTATAAATTATCCATTTTTTAAGGATTTCATACTCTAGGAGAGATAAACCTTGGCCCATTCCAGATCTAAATAATAGAATTGATCATCGATGGGGTATTCAATGATGGAGAATGATTCTAAGAGGAATATGTCTTTTCATCTTCTTATGAGATGGAACGAGGACCAGTATTTGGTATGAAGAATTAGAATCATTAACATGAAACTAGTCACTCTTCAAATTTATGAATGGGATATAAATTTAAATCCCGTAAACCAATGCAACTCCACCACTCATGTCTAGGTAAGACTACATGGTTTAAACTGGGTATACTAGAAACTAAAAAATCTTTGTGATATGTCATCCTGTATTGGTATACTGATGAAGTTAGATTATATGAATATATCTAGGGAGTGTGGTATATATTCTATAATTCTAGTTGATTCTATCACTGAATATATGTTCCTATAAATGATTAATTTTAATGTCAATTATCATAACATTTAAGTTAAAATTAATTATGAATATACTCCACCTTTTTGGGAGTTATACAGGATTTTGGGACACTCTGTTTCAAACTGAAGAGTAATTCAAAAGTGAAAAAATACACCCATTGATTATAACTCTTTGAAAGAGGTTAAAACATAAAATAAAAGAAAATCACTTCCATTGATATAGGTGAGCCCTCAAAGAATAATGATTCAACCAAATTGGTTAGGAAGCATTCTAATTCCCTTAACTTCAAAACAATGAAGGGTAAAACATGGGTTTCCCTTGTTGATGAATAAGAAAGGGAATGTGAAATGGAAATTCAATCTTCAAGATACCAAAATTTTTATATCCCCACTATAGATGGAACAAGTCATAATCCAATATGTGTGGATGATACAATCACAACTGATCTTACCCAGGAGATAAGCTTGCTTTTTATCTCTTTGAAAATAAACTCCTCTATGCATGCACCTGATATGAATGAGGAATCCCTCTCGTCTCTCTTGAATGGAAGAAAATCATCCACCCCCCCCCATTAACATGAAATCATAAAAAATAATATATGAATGGGTCCTACTATGTTTCTTATGAATGACACATGAATTTCCATCATAGTCCTATAGAAAATATCCCAACATGATAACATAAATCTTGGGTTATTTAGAGACTAATATATACATGTAATCATTAAGAATATTCTACACACCCCACTCGAGTTGGATTAAAATCCAACTCTTAGATAACCATAGAATGTGTTCATTAAAATCAAGGATGGGGAGGATATGTATTGAAGACCACCACATCTCTTATACTCCCCCTATATTAGTATCTTTCATTGATACAAGTAGAGGATGATTACATAAGGATTGGTATAACGCATTAAGGGATGGTTTTATTAGGTGGATATCCTATGAATTAATTATATCATACTTCCCTAGTTCCCTAATACAAGATTTTTTGTTTGTTCTAAAATATATGACAATATGTTGGTGTATTTATTGGTGGATTTGGGAGGGATGGGATATGATGTTGTATTCTTATTGGGAGATAGTTGAAAACTAAGTTTCATGTGGTCAAAGTGAAATAATAACTAAATTCATATAATATTAAATTAATTCCCACAAATGGATTATTTCATGACAGATCTTTGAAGAGGATGGGGGATTAGTTTACATTTATAGTGGTTTGTTATTACTGATACAAGTTAACTAGGTTATTGATACACTCTTTACAGTTTTCTATGAGTCACATTGGTGATGATCATATGGATAGTACATGATATATTTAATATTTATAAATATACTATATTTAAGGCTTTGAGGTAGTATTTTTTGAGCGAACTAGTAATTAAGAGCTCTAACATTGGGTTATTTTTATTTCCTCCACATGATTAACATTTTGAACAAATTTATATTTATTTATTTCATTTTATTTTAACCCATGGGGGATTTTTTATGTATAGTTTAATGGATAATTTATATTATATTGTAGTTGATTCGATGGTGTTTTTATTCTGTGCTCTTGAAATATATGGGGAAATGATTCAAAATTTTATTTTTTTTATCCCTGATACTAGTATCCATCCCAGTGGCTCATAGAGGTGGGATTTGGGTTCACTATTTATCTCCTCTAGTTTTAAATGGTATTTTTAAATAAATATTCATTTATTAAAATAGAATGTTGTAACCGGAAGAACGAAACGTTATGAAAAATTATTTTAGTCCCCAATATGATATGGTATCATCATATGCATATTGCATTAAGAATCTTTTTTTCAACACATGAGGAATCCAGAACACAATAAATAAAATGCATAGAAGGAAACATGAGAAATCAAGAAAATGTTAGGACATGGAAATGTTTGGTGGCAACTATGTGCCATAAATGTTACATATACAAACCAACTGTTATCATACTTGTTCAACACATCAACAATACTACTACTCATCATCTGATGCTGCATCGTCACCCTCTCCACCTTCATCTCCACCACCTGCTGCCACCTGTAAGAACATTATATTGAAAATTAAATATTGTTGCATATTTATAATAAAAATTAAAACCAATAAAAGTTTGAAAACTAAATGATTTTGATTTTTTTGTGATTTACCTGCTCACCACTACCCGATGCACTACCACCGGGGGCATATCTGCTCATATGCTGACGTATTTCAAGCAACTCTTTCTGCAAATCAGATATCTGATTCCCCTGCTGCTGAACTGTTTTTCATAGAGCAGACATCTCCCTCTGAGCATCCTCAGGTATGAAATGACTATAACCAGGAGTAGATGAGGTCGAAATCCCTGATGGCATGCGAAAGACCTCAGATGGTACGGGTCCCAAACCCATCCCGCGCACTCTACCAGGATGCTCCTTCCCAAGGACTTGACCAACCGGGTCATCCTGGGAGACTGAGTAGGATTGCCCAGGATTGGCATCCCATATTTCTTTAATTTTTACCTATAAATCAAATATCAATATATATTAACACAGTAAAAACTGATAATAAGTTATTATAATAAATAATTGACTTCATACCCCAACTTCTCTGGCAGGTTCATTAACAAAACTTCCATCTGTTTTTTTATGAACATCCAGCCACAGTTCTGTTCGGGATGCTTCATGCCCTAAACTCTGTGACTGCATTAAACAAAGATAAATCATCAATCAAATATGTTAAATAGATAATATTATCTTATAAATATTTAAACTAATTAAAAGATTACCAATGACATTCGGCTTCTTGAAAAGCTTTTTGAACCCGCAGTGTGCGGGATTACCTGCTTCGCCAGGTTTGAAGCATTCTTTCCTGAGAGATCCTGAAATAAATAAAATTCAATTTAACAGTATTGTATTCAATGTCTATCTCCTCTTCATGTACATGTATAAATGTAAAATGAGGATAATATAATAATATATATTTCAATACCATCCGCTTCTCATCACGATGTCTATCGACAAAAACCTTCCACTGTTCTTTCGGTACCCCACTGGGTATCTTCTCATACATCTGCTGCACGGTCAACGAAGAATCGTTGACATCACACCACAACCTCCATTTGAAATCTTTCCATTTTTTCCAAGATTTTTCAATGTCCACTTCCGTGCTATCACATCAGCAACGGTAAAGTGGAAGAACATCTGTATACAGAAATTCATTTTGAATATATTAGTAAAATGACATTCAATTAAACCATAAAGTAATAAAATTACCTTTATCTGAGAATCATAAACTTCATTTTTCCAGTTTGGAGGCATATGACTCCAATCATCATACGAAATATGCAGGGAAACGGGCTCCGCTGCCAGCTGACCTATAATCTGACCAAGTAAACATGCGGCGTCATCCGTCGGGACCCCATAAGAATCAAATGGCACCACTATCTTCTTGCCATGCATGTTCCAAACATCAGAACTTTTTATGTCTCTTTCCACGGTTTCATTGTCTTCATCTGCAATGAGCAAACAATTACTATAAACAAAATGCAATAAATTTATTTAATTAAAATTTGTACTTATGACTGCGACCCTCCAGAATGTCCGTGATGAACTGGAGGGGGCGTGTCGCTGCCCCACTGCTGTAGGGGGAGGCGATGACTCATCCTCTAATGAGGCATCCACTGATGGTGTCAGAGATGGTGTAGGGGGAGATGATGTCGTGGGGACAGACGAATCGTCATCTGTCGCAGAAGAAGAAGGAATAGTGTACCGCTTCTTATTTGGCATTCCTGTCATTTAATCAAATAAAATTATGTTCAGAATATATATTTCAAAAAATTTATGCAGAAAAAAAATTAAAAATGATAATAGATGCCCAGTATTAATAAACAAAATATATATAACAATGATAATGAATGACTACAGAAATGAAACAAGTAGTTGCTGAATGAATAAATAATTGTACATACAATCATTTTCCCCTTCAATCATGTCGGTTTCCTGCTCCATTGCTTCATCCACTTCATTCATCCTTGCTAGACCAATATTTTCAATATCATGATGGACAAATAATTCTGCTTCCTGTTGTTGATGAAATTCAATTGCAGAGGTCAAATCTTCCACTTCATCACCCATATCATACAAATCTCTTTGTATTACGTGAGTAACTACACTCCACCCTTCATCCACAACATCATTCACATAATATACCATTTTTGCCTGCGATGCTAAGATATACGGATCATGCAGTTCACGATCACCAACATCCATCAAGCGAGCGAAGTTTACAGAAGTAAATTGCAAGGAATCTCTTTTAACACCTCTGATAAAATCGACCCATTTGCATTTGAATAAAACAACAGAAAAATGCCCGTGGTAGTTTAATTCAATAATATCATGCAGCTTTCCATAGTATTCCACTTCAGCAAATGTAAAAATACCACTATTCTGTGTTTTCAAACCCACTTCTCGATCGACTGTACGAAATCTAAAACCATTCATATTATAAGCGTTGAACTTTCTAACTTGTTTTATAGGACCTCTAGCAAGAAACTTCAAATCTTCTGAAAAGTCAGCTCGAGTATCAGTATTCATGATCTGAAAAAAAATATAATTTAATAGATTTTCAAATTGTATGTGTCAATGTAATATTCATATTTATTGCAATATTTATAAACTTACACGTCGTGCAAACCATTCTACCAGCTCTTTATTCACAGCTTTCGTTATATCTTTTTCATTTCGGGTTCGGCTTCTCATTCGTCTCTTTGTTTGTATCCTCAACTCTTCAATAAATGGATCTGCAATTTCACTCTTCAGCAGCACATATCTATGTGCCTGTAATAATTCCAATTCTGTTAGTGTCGCGTATGAGGTCCTCCCAACTGATCGGCCAATAGCAGGAAATATTTTTGATTTCTGATGCATTTGAGATTGATTTGATGTGTCGTCAACACGTCCAACTCGAGTAAATCTTGTCTCAATATCATCCAAATATCTGGAACAAAAGGTAAGACACTCCTCGGCCAAATAGCCTTCAGCAATAGAGCCTTCTGGTTGAGCTTTATTTCTCACGTATGCTTTCAAATGCCCAAGATATCTGTGAAAAAAAATAATAATATTATGCATTTATTTAAATGCCAAAAAATGTTTACTTAACTGGAAACATATAAATAAAATAACTCTCAATTGGATACATCCATCGATAATGAACGGGGCCTCCTAATTTAGCTTCGTCAACCAAATGCACAGTTAAATGCATCATGACAGTAAAAAACGATGGAGGGAAGATCATCTTTATTGCACAAAGGGTCAATACAAACCTCTCCAGTAGGTTGTCAAGCTGAAATGGATGTAGAGATTTCTCACATAACTGTCTGAAAAATGTGCAGAAATGGAGTACAACAGTAGTAACTTTTTCAGGTAATAATGTACGCAATGCCAATGGTAGTAACTGTTGTAACAAAACATGTGAATCGTGACTTTTCAATCCATATAACTTACGATTCTTCAAGTCAACACACCTCGAGATGTTACTCGAATACCCATCAGATACCTTCACATTCTTTAAAATTTGATGGAACGTATATTTATCCCTATTTTTCAATGAAAAAATGGCCGGAGCATACTTTTCATTCTCATCTGGCCAGAGATCACGTTTTATGTTCATTACTTGTAAGTCTTTGCGAGCATTGAGATGATCCTTCGACTTTCCATGCTCATTAAGTAATGTGAAAATCAAATTATCACATACATTCTTCTCAATATGCATCACATTAAGATTGTGGCGCAAAGAATTAAATTCCCAATATGGAAGTTTGAAGAATATACTTTTTTTCTTCCATTGTTGCGTTCTGATTTCACTTGGCGATGCACTTCGCACTCGTTTTCTGCTATCATTCAAATGATGAACCTTCCCAAATTCTGTTTTAACATTTTCAAGATGTGTCAATATTTCAGAACCGGTTAACAACTTTGGAGGTGGTCTACGATCAATGCAACCATTAAATTTTGATTTGTTCAGCCGAAATCTATGAGATGCATCAAGAAATCTCCGATGGCACAAGAAGCACCATTTTCTACTGTGAGGTAGCCGTTTGGGCTCGAAATCAAAGTTACAAATGGGACAAGCCAAACCCGTATAAGTGTTCCAACCAGATAAATTCCCAAGCCCAGGGAAGTCACTAATGGTCCACATTAAAGCAGCATGCATTTTAAACATTGTTTTAGAAGAAACATCAAATGTCTCAACACCGTTGCTCCATAACTCCTGAAATTCTTCAATCAAAGGCTGCAGGTATACATCAATATCATTTCCAGGCATTTGTTTTCCAGGAATAATCATCGAAATGATAAAAGATGTTTGTTGCATACACATCCACGGAGGGAGATTATAAGGGATCAAAACAACTGTCCAAATGCTATAACTCGTACTCAAAGTCCCAAATGGGTTGAATCCATCGGCAGCCAATCCCAATCGAACATTCCTAGGATCAGCTGAGAAATCTGGATGTAATGAATCAAATTTCTTCCATGATTGGGAATCTCGTGGATGTCTCATTAACCCATCATTGTTATTATCTACAGCATGCCACTTCATGTGTTCGGCGGTTTTTGATGACATGAATAATCTTTGCAATCGAGGCTTCAAAGGAAAGTAACGCAAAACTTTTGCAGGTGTGTTCCTTTTCTTCTTCTCCGTGAAATTATGTTCAGTCATACTTCCAACATCACCCTTTGACTTCCATCTAGAAGAAGAACATTTCTTACAATTCTGTCTACTTGAATCCTCTCCCCAGTAAAGCATACAATCATTGGGACACGCATGTATTTTTGTATAATTCAGACCAAGCTTGTTAACAACTTTTTTCATATCATAAAACGATTCTGGGATTTTTGCTTCAGGAAATGCATCACGAATCAATTCCAATAACATGGACATTGCCTTATTTGTAATTCCACATAGACATTTGATATGGTACAACTTCAGTAGAAATGAAAGCTTTGAATATTTCAAACACCCACTATACAACTCTTGATTTCCATCGTCAACTAAATCATGAAATGCACTTTCCTCACTGAAGTTTTCCCTTACATTTGGCTCCACAGAATCAAGAGGATCCAATGTTATGTTACAATATTGATCTGCTTGTGTTACAGTCTCAGAAACATCACTTGTCACGTTGCAATTTGTAGAACCCTCTTCTGGTTGTTCTGATATGTTTTGATGCTCATAGTGGTGTCTTACAGTGCCGAATGCATCATTTATGAGGTTTTGAATTTCATTTTCCATTGTCGAAGAACTTGGGACCTCATTCTGTGGATTAACATCAGTCCTCAATCTTTCTGTATTGTTTGATTCTCCATGCCAAATCCAACACAAATATTGCTCAGGGAATTGCTTCAGTATTAAATGTTCATAAACTTCATCTCTCTTCAACCATGTTCTAAATTTACATTTAGGGAATGGACATCTTATTCTCCCTTCAACGGATCGATTAGAAATTGCAAAATCTAAAAACCCATTCAAACCCTTAACATATTGAGATGTGTTCCTCGGTAATGTGATCCAGCTTTTATCCATGTATATCACAATGTGCCTACACAAAATATACGATAGTGTAAGATTACAGAAACATAATATAATAAAGATGAACCATTGACCATAAAGTATGCATAATATAATAAAGATGATTCATTGACCACATTTACCATTTCAGACCAACTGAACAAGTCTGGTCCATAGGAGACAGCGTCAACACCTCATTGAGGAGCAATAAGAATATCGGGATACACACTTATCATAACACCATCGATCACACATTTATGTTGCCTCAAACAACACCCCTTTGATGTGTGATCGAAACTGATCATAATGCATTTTAAATCAAGTTAACTACATTCACTGAAACCATTTTCACAATGGGTAATGTTTGTTTTATTGTTCTAGGGAAATCTAAATGGCCACATTTAAGTTTTGGGGTTCATCTTGTGATGGAAGCATGAGACATGGTGTTTGAATTTCTTGAATAAATTAGTGATAATGACCCTCCTAAGGTGGAGAGAATTATGTTAGTCATGGAAATGTGGAGAAAACTGTAGAGTGGATGTGGAGGAATCAAGGTTCCAAATAGAAACCTATAAGGGACATGTTTGGGGGTTCTTAGGGAAGGCCAGGTGGAACTTCGATATGGTGTGTGAGGTAAATTAAGAAGGCCACCACTAATGGGTTCTAATGCATAATCTAGTCCATGAATATAAAACAAACAATAGTTGTTGTACCCCTCTCTCTTGGATTTTAATGAACACAATCACTCTATTTGTGTTCTAACTTGTTTTCAAGTGTTTTTGATGTTAGGAAAAAGATTTCCTAGGAGCTCGCCCAAGAAAGCTGAAAATGGATTGACTAAGTCTACCGGCCAACTGGTGGATTTCCACCGGCCAGCCGGTATGGGCACCGGCCAGCCGGTTCCTACCCACCGGCCAGCCGGAGGAGCCAGGCAGTAGGCCTTCCCATTTCCTGGTGTCACCGGCCAGCCGGTGGATGACCACCGGCCAGCTGGTGAGACACCACCGGCTGGCCGGTGTGCCCAGTCAATCCTTCTGGTGGATCCTAAACTGCGGAAAGTACTAATTATGGGTGCCATTTTTCATTGCTACGATCCTGTGCTTACCATTGTGGTCAGACGTAGCGTCATGGATACTTTAGTTCTTCCTCAAGATAAAAAGCGCTTTAGCTGTAATGGTAAAATCTAGATTTTCTGCAAAGGATTACAGTGATTGTTTGGCACTTCATCTGATTTATGAGAGATGGAATGAAGCTGAAAAGAAAGGATCAGTGTATGAGTATTGCTGGGAAAAAGTTCATCATGTGGAAACTTTAAAGACAATTCATGCTATTCAAAAGTAATATTTTAGAAATGCTGGACTGTTGGATAGAAATGCGGGCTAGTCACATGATCTTCGATAAAGCCTGTATGGTTTGTTAAGTCATGCTATAACCATGAGGAATGGGTTATCCATTTCCACTTGGTTTATTCTCCCCCTTTCCTTATTTTTTCATTGAATTTACCCCACCTCTTGTAAATCATGGTTAGGGAACACAATAACTACTAACTGGGCTCTGATCGTATTACATGAGCTGGATAGGCACTTTTTCAACCTTTTGTATCCTAAAAACCCTGGACACCCCAAAAACTGTTCATACATCTAGTAAACATTTTGATATCCCAAAATTATCTATTTAAAGTAAAATTGAAATGAGAAAGTACCTGAAAAAATCATAGAATATCATACCCTCCCTAACATGAAATGTCTTAGCTTTGAGCCACATTTCAAAGTATCACTAAGCTTTGTCAGAAAAGAGATTGAACCACTATGCCTACATATTCATCTCCCCTCCCATGTCTCTTCTTTAATGGTACTATATAGTAATAAAAGCTTTGTTAAAAAAGAGATTGGACCACTATGCCTACATATTCATCTCCCCTCCCATGTCTCTTCTTTAATGGTACTATGTAGTAATAAAACTAGAACAAAAGGTACAATACTACCTTGCAAAACCATCCCATTGTGATCCATAAAATGAACTAGATTCTCTTAAAGGATGATTCGGCCTCCAACAAAAATTCAGCCACATGGACTCTATAGAGAAGTCTAGGAAACATCACCTAAAATGAAACATAAAGAAAAAATTCACATAAAGTCATACCATCATGGAATATCCAATATATTCCCCATCGGCCCGATCCTCTTCACAACACATTACTCAAAACGCTTGACACCATCTTACCATTTTTTCAAAACATTATCTCTAAACAAAAAATCACACGATAGAAAACTCACTTTGAAATCACGCTTTACACCTTAAAACACATTTTAAATGTTTAGGATAATTTATATCAACCACATTGGGAGATACATTCCGAGAAATAAAACCAATAATATATATAAAAAGATATACAATATTCAGTTGATAAAATAATGAATAACAGATTAAAAAACATCCATGCTATCATGGAATTCAAATAATGGTAACATGAATATGGAAACTACCTAAAACTCAAGCCATGCTAAAATAGATGATGGAATCTCAAATTTTAATATTTTCAAATACACACATATTCACCTTAACTTATATGTAATGATACCTAGTCCATATATAAATATTAAGGTGTACAAATATGTATAAGGGATCTATACATATTTGACTATACTTTCATATACCCCTTTTCAATGATACACATATTCATTTTCATATACACATATAAGCACATATAGCCCCATGATATATATTAATACTTTCAAGGTTGAATATATATAAATGGAGAACTTATATATAGATTCTTAATTATGAATACACATGTAATCCTTTGATGATGACAGCTCAAACCTGCCAAAATGAAGACCAAAACACACTACAACGATATTTGGAATATAAAAATCACAATATCCCTAATTAAAATGTCGAAAAAATAAAAATTATATATAAATAAACCTGAAAATTATGGTGGGTGGACTGAAATTATGGTGCGGGGGTTACCGGAGGCCGCGGGGGGTGTGGCGGTCGCCGGAGGGCGTGGGGGGCGTGAGGGGCGCGGGGGCGCGGGGGTCACCGGCGGTCGAGGGGGGGGGGTGCAGGGTTCGCCGGGGGGCTCGGGGGCCGCGGCGGCCGCCGGAGGGTGCGGGTGTCGTCGGAGGGCGCGGGTGTCGCCGGAGGGCGCGGGTGTCGCCGGAGGTAGCAGGACGGGGATCGGGGAAGAGGGGAGGGTTTGTGAGGGGGATCGGGGAAGATGGGTATGCGATTGAGGAGGGCAAAGCGTCGCGGCTTTTCAAAATAGATTGGGTTTCGCGGCGGTTTGTTAAAAACCTCCGCGAAATCTTTCACGGATAACGTTTAGCGGCGGTTTTGTGAACCGCCGCCACAAAACCGCCGCTAAACACTGTTTATGTTGTAGTGTGAAAAATTAATGATACCTATGTATATTATAATTATAGTATAATATCATATGTAATATCATTAACACCATCCTATATACATTCTATGTTTGGCATGAATGATTCATATCACTTCTTAGGGGGCAGTAGTCCACACTTCTTCAAATAAAATTATCGTATATATACAACATGAAAATCATGAAGTTATGTTATGAAAGGTAATTAATGATGAATATAGATAAAATAAATATCATAAATATCAAATATAATTACATTTCCATCATAATGGCCACCATAAGTGATGGTAGGAGAAAACCGAATAATGATCGTTTCGTGAGGCAGCAGTTCACCATACACAGAAACGGTATGTTAGTATACTTTAGATGGAGGTGTGTGAAAGTGCAGTTAAAATATTTAACATAATAACAAACTGGTATATTGAGGATGCTGTTTTTGTTATTCAAACAAATAATTCAAGGAGCATAGAGGGTGGATAATAAAAATAAAATAAAACAACTTGATAGAAGAGGTTACCTTTAAATCGGTTAACTCCCTTTGGTTTGAACCAAAATAATTTATTGAATTGCCTCATGAATAGTGGAAGGCTTTTAGGAGGAATCTATGGATGCTAAGAGCTTATTTGGGCATAGGTTGGGCGTGAAAAGGGGGTTTGAGAGGTGTGACTAAGGGTTAGAGGTGATGGATTTTGATAAGGGTGAGGAGAGGCACTTTAGGAAAGTTTGAAAGTATTATATTATTATAAAATGTTTTTCGGTTTCAAAAGATAATAAACTTATTTAATTATAGGATAAGGTACATATATGTCCAAATAAAATCATACAATAATTATTGTACATGTTTTGGATATTTTTTAATCATTAAAATTTTTATTTAACCCTTTGTTAACTTATTTAATTTTTACCATGCTCTCTTATATATTCGTACTATAAGGTTAATATTGTTACCATAAAATGTCAAAAGAACCAAAAGTGGTTCATTAATGACATTATCAGCCTTATCTAAGTCATTTGGCTGAATATTAGATTTTCAAGACTAATTTATCATTTAAAAAAATATTTATTAATTTAAAAACCCATTTTTGTCAATTTAAATACTATTCATGTCATCACTTTAAGAAAATCTAAAACAACTTGATTATTTCAATAAACATTAATTAATTAAAATATAAAAAGTAATCCTTATCACTAAAACTCTTTTATTACATAAAGTGTTTCAGAATAAATTTATTTTAATATTTATAATCTCATTCATTTAAATCATCTATTAATGAGGTGATCATTACATCATCATTTTCTCATAAATAAATAAATTTATTTTATGTATAAATATTATAAATAAATTACCATTATATAGGAAATATTTTTATCTTTTTAATGACTATTTATAGTAGAAAATATCACTTATATAACCCATTATAAAAATATTATTGCTAAGAGATATATGTTTATGTTATATTTTCTATAACTTTAAATTATTTTTTATAATGTGTCATTTTCCATTTAATGTTTCTCCATGATGTCCCAAAATTGACCTAAGGATTACCATGGTCGTAAATGTATCATAAAATATGGTTAGGACATGTGTTAGTTTAGTTTAATATTATTATAATATTATTTTTTACCCTTATTTACCAAATTTACCCTTTTACCATGGTAAATAAAATATTTCTTGAAGTTACTATTCATAATGTCTAAAAACAAAAGCCGCGTGTTTACACATTTTGGACCGATGATTCCTAATATAAAATATATTTTTATAAATTTAAAACACAAAATATGATGAAATTAAGTTAAAAATAATTCACGTCGTCAAAATCGAAAAGCGTGTTTTTAAGAAATAACAACTATCAAAAGATTGACATTTATTTATGTCTAATTTAAAAGTGATTTTTTTTCTAATGACCTAAATTGTATTAAATGGTAAAAATATAATTTAATTACACTTTAAAACAAATTAAAAAGATAATCTATCCATATTAATAAATTATATTAAAAGGTAGTTTTGAATTAAAATGAAGTATTTTTCACTATTCCTTAAAAAATGAACATTATTAGAAAAGTAATAAAATTTTAACCAAAGTTAATTTTGATATCCGTATTCTAAATAAAAGTTTATTTTGTCAAATTGAACATATAAAAGTGAAAAAATTAGATTTAAGAAGGGTTCTCCATCAAGAGGCGGTAAAACGACCATTTAATAATATTAGAGTATTTCAACCTTAAAATCAGATTTATTCTTATTTTAAGCCTAAAATATTTGTTGGATAAACGTAAAAATATTTAAAAACCAAGTATAATCATGTTTTAGTTAGTTATATTCATTCCCTATATTACAACGGTTATGCGTTAACTACCATTTAAAATAATAATAATATATTATTATTTTTCAGTATAACTCAACATTATGTGCAATATAAGATTTCAAAGAAACCCGTTGTTGTGTATCAGGTACACCAAAAAACACAGAATCCTCTTTAATGTAAAATTTATATTTAATTCCAAAATATAAATAAATATAAAAATTTCATTTCCATTATTTACTTGGGATGTTACAAAATGGATCTCACTTTTTAGCTACAAATAAGATAAACGTAAAGAATCCAACAATGAAACATTACAACCATAACAAATTAAAAATGTATATATATAACTAGAATATAGAAACTAACCATGTATCAACTAGTGTATCCAATACTCACTTGATTTATAGATAACAACAACCAAATAATGAAATAGGTATATAATCCAACTCAAATGTTTGTATAAATATGTGTGTAATCAACTACAAAAGCCATCACCTATATGAGAGAAATACTGGTGAAAATACATCATTGAGAGATCATGATCATCAAGGTGGGACAATTATAAATAAAACACGGCATCACGTGAAAATATATTCATTAATTATTAAATATGAAGAAAAGTAAAAACTATTCAAATGAAATCATGAAGCACTAAAAAACCAAATAAAGACCCATTTGAAAAAGAAGTTAGTAGCTTGATCTTAATCTGATTAAAGGATATAGAAATTAATGTTTTCATTGACTAAATCATAAATTTTTAAAAATCAAAAATACAGTGGTTTCACTTGTTTTGGAGATGGAAATATTTATGTTATTCGATCATCAAGTAGATGATTGATATAATATCAAAAATACATGTTAAATCTGTTTGAATTACACATCTAGTTTAAATTTGTGAAATGGATTGATTAAAATGATTCTTTCGAATGAAAAATATGTGATACTAAATCATCCTACCATTATATCAAATAAAGTCTCATAATGAATATGGATACATGTTCACCCGAATACCATCAAAAAAGTGGTCTAACAGTTCACCACTAATATTCATGTTAACATTCATTATATTAAATTATCCATGTTCGTAGGATAATTGTGAAAAAGTCATAATCATTCTGAATAAAAAATACATGGGAATAAATATATTCACATTTTTATGAACAAATAATGATGAATTTATGTTAGAGGTTATCATCACCTAGAATATTGAAAAGGATCTGCTAATATATGACACAATATAGGAATAAATAATAGACGAACTAGATTTTAGTGTCATTTGGATGGTTTGATGAAATATACAAATTTTTAATACTATAAAAACGGGTAACCATTTATAAGGGAGTTTAGTGTCTTCTAGAAATACTTATTGGGCCACACTAATTTTTTTTCCATAAAATAAAGAAAAACATTTCATCACGGGGTTTTAATTCCCTACAATGGTGAAAGGGAAATATTTGTTTTATTATGTTCCATCAAAAATGAAATAAAAATATTTATTTTCATTAAATCAATGAACGATAATAGGTTTAAAATAATTGTTAATGTTTTTTAGGAATTAATAAATGGATTTATTGATGTTTAGTATAATACACAAAAATATATTGTGTGATACTATTTTATTAAAAGAAGATAGAAATTATATATATATGAGTTTTTTAGAAACACAAAAGGATAAAAAAATTTATGGTAGTTTTGTGTAATAAATTAATTTTATGTTATTGTATAGTGGTTAAATATATTATGTTTTAAGGATTGAGATTCTAAAATATTTTCTTTCAGCGTCATGTATGATTGAATAATTTTTTTTATTTTAGTTCCATAAGTTTGAGAATAATTATATTATACATTAATGATATATAACTAGAAAAAATTACCTTTTAGTTAGTTTTATTTTAATTTTATCAACTTTTTTGTTAATTTACTGGGCATTTTTAACAATTAATAATATTGTTAATTTTCATAGCGGTCATGTAGAAATAAATTAGTCAATTATGAAATGGGCTAGTAATGTATACTGATGTCATGAAAAGGTGCATCCATTTTACTTTTTTAGTAAATTTTGTCACCATTTTATCTATGATTTTTAAGATAATTTCCTGATAATTTATATATAATTATTATTATATTTCACACGTATCATTTAGGAAGTAATTTTTTTCTTTCAATCATATGAAACATTCTAGAAAAAAGAGAACATGTAGGTTTTGGATGAGGTAGTTTAGACAACATGGGGTTTCCTCTCCCATATAATTGGAGCATTTCATTCATTTTAGGCTTTGTATAGACGGTTGAAATTAATGAACGCATAACATACTCAATCATACACACCTTAATCCAGTATATATTGTTCTTAGTACAACTAAAACTATATGTTTTCTATTTATAATTATGATTTTTGTTCATAACCCACATCACATAATAAAAACTGAGAAAACCTATTTCCCATGATCCAAAAGACATTCTCTTATATCTATATTTTATCAAATAAATTTAGTGAGTTAAAATAAAACATGTTTGGTTTCTTCTTTTTTAATATTTAAAAATTTTCTCCTGTAAAAACTTCCCAATATTGATGATTTCATAGTAAAATCATTGTCCATAAAAATGTTGTATTGTTTCATATTTATTTATAATTTATTTATTTTTATTATTACTAACATAATAATTGTTTTCTTATACAAGTGGATTCTTTTGTTCTAGTTATGGTGGTTAGTTAAAAGATTCTCATTTTTATGAGAGATTGGACTTTGAGGTAACTAGTGAGATAATGAAAATAAGGAAATGGGTCAAGAATGTATACAAACAAAATGAAAAGGTGGATTAATGCTACTAATTTAATTATTTTTTCATAATTTTATCTTCAAAGTGGTAGTTAATTTCGTTACATTTTTATCTGATACTCATTTACTTTCTTTCATAGATATTTTGGGATGTCATATTTTTGTTTGAAATATTTTCAACAAGCCTGAAAAGAGATAACATGTTCTCTTCTGATGGAATAAAAAACCCCATGTTGATTATAACATGGAGCGTTTTAAGAAGCATGAAGTTTTTATTCCATCATAATGTACCATGATATTTATTTAATGTTTTTTCTATATAGTTGAAATTAAAAAACATATCACATACTCAATTAGTCGTACATAAATTTGATACATAGTGTACATGGGACAAATAAAACAATATATTTTTAGTTAACAATTTACATTTGAGTTAAAAAAAACACAACAGAAACTCAAAAAAACATGAAAAAACCTTAATATTGTTTTGATACTGTTGGAAAAATACAGAAGTAAATTTTTTATGTAGAAATCAACTGTACCTCAATCTAATGCACGATGTGCCCATTATGACTCCAATTGTGTGTTTTTATTTAAAATTGAGATTGATTTTAGTAAAAAAAGATAAGTGATATACTGAAAAATAATAAAATTTTCAAGGATTTTCTTGATAATTTTTTATAATGATTCATAATTAGTTTTTTATGTGTAAGAATATTTCTCACATAAAACTGACACACTATGTGACTGATATGACTCAAAGTGTGTGTTTTCAATTTAAATTGAAATTTTATTAAAAAACACATATAACATAATAGTATCTAAGAATACACATTTAGGAAGTTTTGATTCTTTAGTAAATCATTCCAAAGTCCATTATTAATGTGTAGGAATCATTTGTACCTCAATCTGATGCATGGTGTAACCACTATGACTCTATGTGTGTCTTCTTGTTTATAGTTCACATTAATTTTATTAAAAAAGGAAACCAAATGACAGAAAACTAATAAAACACATTTATATTATTTAAATATATTATTAAGACTCCAAAATTCATTTTTTATCTGTAGAAATTAGCAACACCTCAATCTAATAAATGAGATTCCTCGTATGACTCAAAGTTGCAGTTACCATTTTAAAATTTTCATTGTATTAAAAAAGAGTAACTTTCTAGAAAATTATAAAACATTCTTGGATTTTATTGATAATTTCGGAAAATAGTTCATTTTTCATTATTTACATGTATGAATTAGTCTCACATCAATATGACACATGTTGTGATTATTATGACTCAATGTGCATGTTTTCAGTTAGAAATGACATTTTAGTAAAAATTAAATGTCATACACTGATAAATAAAGAAATTCATTCATATTGTTTTCATAATTTAGTAAAACAATCCATATGTCATATTAGACAAATAGGATCCATCCATGCCTTAATATAATGCACTTCAAGACATATATAACTCTATGTGATTCATTTTATTTAAAATTGGTATAAATTTTAGTAAAAAAGATAACTGACCAACTCAAAACTAATAAAACACATTTATATTGTTTTTATAGATTATAAAAATGATCTATAAGTCAATTGAGTAGTGTAAGAAGAAGCTTCACACCAATACAATACACAATGTGACCCGTATGACTCAATGTGTCCGTTATCAGTTTAAAATTGAAATGTTGGTTAAAATAGAGTCAACCACCAAAAAATAAGAAAAAATAATCTGGGTTTCATGATAATTTAATAAAATGATTCAAAATACATTTTTGATGTGTCAGAATTAGTCTCACATAAATCCCACACATGATGTGATTGGTATGACTCAATGTGCGTGTTACTAATTTAAAATGAAAATTTAGTAAAAAAGAAAAGTGATTCTCTCAAAACCATGAAAACACATTACGGTTATTCTAATAAACTATTTAAATTAACTATAACTCATTTGGTATGTGTATGAATCATCATCTCTTCCATACGATGCACTGTGTGAATATTATGACTCAAAGGGTGTCTTATTATATAAATTAACATTAATTTGAGTAAAAAAGACAAATGACCTACTCAAAAATGAGAAAACACATTTAGATTGTTTTTATAATTAAATATAATGAACCATAAATAATTTTAGATTTTTAGAAATTTGACACACCTCAATCTGTTACACGATGTTCCTGGTAAGACTCAAAGTTCATATAATCAGTTTAATATTGACATTTTTGTTCAAAAAGTATCACTAACTGAAAACTAATAAAAGATAAATGGATTATATTTATAATTTAGGAAAATGTTTCTTAAGTAATTTTTTATGTGTGGGAATATATTTAACATAAAAATTACACATGATGCAACTGGTATGACTCAAAGCGAGTGTTTCCCACTTAAAATGAAAATTTAGCAAAAAAGACCGTTAAAATACTAAAAAACAACGAAAAAACATTGAAATTGTATTGATACATTAAAAAATGATCCATATTTCATTTGGGAAATGTTGGAATTATCCACACATTGATCTGATGCATGATATGACCGACATAACTCCAACTACAATTTTTCTAAATTGATATTAATTTTAGTAAAATAGACATTTGACATAATCAAAACCAATAATGAACATCAAGATTGCTGTGATACCTTACTAAAATGACCTAAAAATATTTTGAGATGTGTAGGAATCAGATGATCCTTATTTCAATACACGATCTGCCCAGTATGACTCAAAGTGTCCATTATCTATTTATAATTGAAATAATAGTTCAAAAAGTGTCCCTAACTAAAAACCAAGAAAACAAACTCGATTATATTTGATAATTTATAAAAATCATTTATAATCCATTTTTGATATGTATGAATTACTTTCAAGTCAAAATAGTAAACTATTTGGCATAAATGACTCAAGAAGTGTGTTTTGAGTTTAAAATGACATTTTTGGAAAAAATACAAGTGATGTACTCAAAATTGATAAATAAGATTCAGATTGTTTTGATACTACAGTGAAATGACCCATATGTCATTTACGACATGTTGGAATCATCTTAACCTCAATTTTAAACATGGTGTGATTGGTATGACTCCATGTTTGTCTTTTTAATCAATATTGACATTAATATTATTAAAAACGTAAATTGACATACTCAAAACCAAGAAAATACATTAAAATTGTTTTTATGATTTAGGAAAGTGATCTAGATGTCATTTTTGAAATGTAGGAATTATCCTCACCCCAATATGATGTAGGTTCTGGGCGTAGTAGA
This sequence comes from Viscum album, assembly GCA_963277665.1. Classification (NCBI taxonomy): domain Eukaryota; kingdom Viridiplantae; phylum Streptophyta; class Magnoliopsida; order Santalales; family Viscaceae; genus Viscum; species Viscum album. The sequence continues at coordinate 2,028,233,279 of OY728164.1, forward strand.
AGCGTGGTTGGGATGGGACCCAACATTGATTTATACCCTGATCAATGATGTAAAGACCCGTAAATTTTAAAGAAACATTTTTCTTAATTTTCTTTGGGATTTTACGAGTATGGAGTTTCTAACGGTGCCTGATTCCAAGGCCCGGTGTGCCCAGAAACGATTTCCGAAGATTCGCTCGGGTACGTTCAGTGAACGAACGAGCAGGTTTTCCTAACTTTTGAAATGGTGCTCGGAATCAAAATCTGATGGCACCGATGGAACCACAACGCCAGTATTTTCTTAGGAAGACATTTCCTAGAGTTGTGTTTGCTTGGGAGGTGATGTTAAAAATGTTAGGAATAAAAAATAAAATTGTTTTACAATTTATTTTTATTTCTTTACCGATGGTTAAGCGTTGTGGAAATGGAAGATGCAAGGAAGTTGGGGTGGGGCCCACACGAGCCCCACCTTTTCAATTTCCTCAAACCTCCCATTATGTTTTCAAACCCCCCAATTTTTTTTGTAACTCACCCACACCCCATTTAAATGACAAGTCAACTCTCGCAATTAATTGGACTGTAAAAGGCTCTTCAATTAATTTAATTAATTGAATGAGATATTTTTGAGTTTCAAATTAATGTTGACTAGTTTGTGTGTGTGAATAAAATAAGACAATGTCTTATTTTATTGGGGAGTTCTTTTGTTGTGCGAAAAGAGGAGGAGAGAACTCCTGCTCTCTAAAGAACATCATCTTCATCGCCGAAGAAAGAGAAGAACACCGAGTCTATGACGAAGAACTCCGTCACCGCAAGGGGAGATTGCAGTACCGTCTTCTTCCCTCTCTGCAGTGGGTGAGAGACGCCTTCTTAGAAGAACGAAGATGCACCTCATCCTTCATTGGCCGAACTCCGACGGCGCTTAGGAAGCCTCGATCCGCGACACCGTCTTCTGTGACGTCATTTTTCCGCAATGATCCCCGTTCGACGACTTCATAGAGGTATGGGTTTGAGTTCAAATTTAATGGATCAAATTTTCACTTTCTTGACGTAGATATTTTATTTTTGGGACACCTGTTATCATTATAATGGGAGAAGGTTGGACCGCACGAACATGGCCGACCCTCCTCCCTCTTTGTTGTTTTTCTTGTTTCGGTACGAACAAAGGTAGTGCGGTGCAACGACACCACGCGGGGACTAGGAGAAACATGGAAAAGAAGCGTGGCGCCATCACGCCGCCCCGTTGGTGCCGAACGAAGCCGCACCCAGAGTTGGTCTGCAGCGAATGAGGCGCGGTGCCATCGCGTCGCGCCGGAGAACCACGAAGAAGGCCGCAGCCGGAGCAGGGCCGCAGTGGAGGGGTGCGGCGCCGTCGCGCCGGTCTGACCAAGGCCGCGGCGGAGCAAGGGAGGGCAGCCAGAGCTTCCAGTCACCGGTACGCTGGAGGGCGGTACCAACCGGTCCCGTGGGTGAGCTGGACGGCCGTTACGGCTGGCCAAATTCCGAAAAAACCGGGGGTTTGACCCCAGTCAACGCGGTAGGGCGGACCCCCGCGGGTCCGCTATTCGGTTTGAAGGGGTGGCGGCTCCCCCCTTCCGCGCTCACGCGGCGCACGGCTTCCTCGGCGGGCCGACCGGCCGCACCGAGCCAGACCGGCCGCACATGGCCGAACCGGCCGCACCAGGCCGGACCAGGCGCATCGAGCTGGGCCACACCGGTAGGGCCAGGCCGCGCAGGCAGGGCCGGGCCGCGCTCACTATATCGGGCCGTGCCCTAATGGGCTGGACCCGGACCTGGTTCAGGTCGTCCCAGTTCGGTCCGACCCTGGGGGTCTTGGGCCAAGTTGGTCTGGTCCCAAAACTCCCTAAAACCGGACAGGTTCGTTTAAATGCCCGTTACTTGGGCCGCCGATGCATTTCAGGGTGGGACCAACTAGTCCAGTGGGTGAGGAGGTCGGCCGTTACGGTCTGCCAAATTCCGAAAAAACTGGGGGTTTGACCCCTAGTCAACGCGGCAGGGCGGACCCCCCGGGTCCTCCATTCGGTCTGAAGGGGTGGCGGCTCCGCCCTTCCGAGCTCACGTGGCTCGTGCGCCCTCGACGGGCCGACCGGCCGCACCGGGCCGGAACGACCGCACAGGGTCGGGCCGCGTAGGCTGGGCCAGGCCGCGCCCACTAGGCCGGGTCGCGCCCTAATGGACCGGACCCGGAACTAGGTCAGGTCGACCCGGTTCGGTCCAACCCTAGGGGTCTTGGACCGGGTCGGTACGGGCCCAAAACCCCCTAAAACCAGATAGGTTTGTTTAATTACCCGTAACTTTGGTCACGAAACTCCGATCGACGCACCGTCCATTGCGATGTGATCCTTGGATCGCGATGGTGATTTCGGTATATTACACTCTAGGTTTCGGAGAACTTTGCATGTGGTCGGGTAGGTTCGAACAGGAAACCAACCGGACCCTCGGAGCGGAAACGCTTATAACATGAGATCCGGACATCTGATTGACATGTCGTTGACTTTGTTGGATTCCTATTAGTGATACAGACCTTTTGTCTTACTCCGCTCGAGGTTTGGATGTAGTTGGAGTATGTTCGTGTTGGTTTTGACTTAAAACCCAACCGGACCCCTGGAATGAAAAAGACAATAACTCTCAGACTGAGCGTCTGATTGACACGATGCCTGTCGCATTGTGTTCCTAGTGACGTGATAGAACTTTTCTATACATCAACTCTGGTTTATGTGACAATTGATGTATCAACCCTTTGGCTCCTGGAGAGGACCCTTCCAGAACGAGCATGCTGTGTGCGGAAACCCTAGAGCTGGATGAGACTTGACGACTGCTGATCGATCGACTCGGTCTGTTTCGATAGCCCAATGGGGAGCGCTTGGTTGTAGCAGTAGAACCACGGAGGAGGAGCTCTTGGTTATAGTGGCAGACCCACGGTACTCAACAGAAGGAGTACCTCTGTAGGCTATGAGGGAGAGCGCTTGGTTATAGCGGAAGACCAATGGTGGGAAGTTCTTGGTTGTAGCAGCATGCCCACAGTACTCGACAGGTGGAGTACTACAGCAATCCAAGGTCAGTGGGAAGCACTTAGTTGTAGCGGCATGCCCATTGTACTCGATAGAGGAGTAGTTCCCCAGCAGTTATGGGTTCGACGATGAAAAATGTACTAGAATCCTCCGTGGGTTCGACTATGACGACAACCGTACTGGAATTCTCCATGGGTTCGGCGGTGAAGACTACAATACTTGAATCCTACATGGGTCTGACAGTTTTGACCTTTGTTGTAGTATCCTACGTGGGTCCGACAGCTTAGTTGGTCTAGTATCCTATGTGGGTCCTAGCTAGATGAATCATTAACTACATCTGATCATCTCATATTACTTTACAAATGATGTATAACTATATGAGCTGATTATTGAATTTCAATCATTATCTTTGATATGATTGACATGCTTTCCTGTGTGGATTGGGTTGTACTATCCTATGTGGACGTGATCGAACTTGGGCTCGGTTGTTGGAGCTGCACTGGAATTGATGACTTAGGTATATGTATGGTCATATACCTAAGTAGTGTTGGATGTTACTTCATGATTATATCTTTCTATTGTGGATTCTGGAAGACATTCGGGGGTCTCGGGGTCCCTACTGAGTAGAGTATACTCACCCCTGCATGGGCTATTCCCACACTACATTGTGTTGGATGCAGACGATGGACAACGCTGATCGTGGTTGAGGCTTGTAGAGAAAGTCGGTATCTGGAGGTGGACCAGCGGGCGAGACGTACACAGAGCGGACGGCTGGACCCGAGTAGCTGAGGTGGCTATCTGTACCCACCCTTCAGATGGGATTTCCAGTGGATGGCTTGGCGTTGATGATTTACATTTCAGTTGCTGTACTTTCTTTCCAGATGTACTTACTTTCAGTTTGGGTTTGTATTCTTGCCCACTAACTTTTCCACACTACTGTTGTACCCAGTTTTACTTAGTGTTTACTTCTTCTTGCTTACTCGTTGGTGTTTGTTTACTTTATAAAGGAAATTACTTCCCCTTTATGTCAGAATTTACACCTTAGTGCTAGTTGCCATCCCCTGGCCTATGGGAGGTAGGCTTGGGATAGTCACGAAATGGGTCCCATGGACGGGTGGTGACAAATTGGCATCAGAGGAGTTCAGTTCTACCGCAGAACTCAGGACTCTGATCTTTCTTCTATGTGAAGCAATACTGTTAAGGGTATTGAGTTTGGTTATCAGTCCAGGGAGTCCAGTGTTGGTGCAGCGGCCGACGAATCCATACACCAAGACCCTGACTTCGGATTTCTGACTCAATGCATGAATACATTGATTGCTTGTGTGTTTCAAAAGTTTTCTTTGTCATTACTTTGTGTAAGATCACCAAGTATACTGTTTTTACCATGGCGCACCTGTTTATTTTTAGGATGGCCCCATGGAAGCATCCATCTAGGGTTCAGAGTTTTGTGCGAGACGATAGCCCACATAGAGAGGAGGCCTCGATGCAGAGCTCTTTTATAGCGGAGGCACTAGTGGCACCTTTACCCGCCAAGCCACCGATGCCGCCAGCCTAAGCCGCTGAGAGTGCACGTTGCCTTAGTGCACTTGATGAGTTTCAACGTCAGAGACCGACCAAGTTCCGTGGGGAGACGGACCCTCAGGCAGCCGAGGATTGGATGGAGGCTGTAGTTCGAGGTTTCAGGTTAGTGGGGACACCTGCTGACCTCATGGTGATCCTTGCAGCGAGGCTCCTGCACGCGGCAGTAGGCAGATGGTGGAGATTGATGCTCTAGGTGCACGAAGAGGCATCCCTTATGTGGGAAGACTTCGAGAGCTTGTTCTGGGCAGAGTTTGTACCAGCCACCCATCAAGAGGTGCGCATACAGAAGCTACTATAGCTGCGGAAGGGCAGCATGACAGTGGGACAGTATTCATCGAGGTTCACTGATCTATCACGTTACTCTCCAGATATGGTATGGTTCCCATTCTTCAGGGCCCGACCCTTCGAGCAGGGGCTCAGGCGAGAGATTAGAGCTTCAGTTGTTTCTCACAGCATCCCGACACAGACATGGGTGTTGGAGTGAGCCATCTTAGTGGAGAGTTTCCTTGCTAAGCAGTCTCCAGTAGCAGGACCCACCACTAGCGGACATGCGGCAGAGTCCTCTGTAGTGGGCAGTAGACAGATGACGAAATGGTCCAAGAGGACCAGACCTACAAATGATCGACCTCATGACACAGGATCATGTGTACGAGGCACCCGGGGTGGAGAACGACTTACCGAGAGTGGATAGTGTTACTCCTATGGTGGCATTGGTCACATGGAATGTGACTGTCTGACCCGCCAGATAGATGACCAGCGGATACACGAAGGACCACCCAGGTAGAGGCAGAGGTTCGATAGGGGCATATCGCAAGGAGCAAGAGACCGAGGCAGGGGAGCTGGCCGTGTAGCTGGAGGTGGACGATGCTTTGAGGTGTTGCCACCACCACCACCAGGAGGTCCACCCCGACCGTTGGGAATAGGTGGACATGGGAGACCTCAGCTTCAGGCAGTTGAGGCATTTGACTGTGGAGCTTCAGAAGCTGGGGGACAGGAGCGAAACTAGTTCTAGGCATGGAGGCCTTGTTATTGGTGCTTCTAGCTTTCTTTTTGTTGATTTTGTGGTTGTATGTGTCTTTGTACTTTGAGCTGTAGTAATAAAAGACACCATTCATTATGGAATTTACATTCATGTCCTCTCATTATGTTGTTACTAAGAGGTTCTGGTTTAAAAACCATTGACTTGACCCTCACTTCTAAGATAACTACTGGAGGAGACCCTGTGACCACACACTGATGCCGACAGTGTGACTCAACCCTTGGAGGCGAGAGTAACAGTTGGATCTCTTGGTAGTAGCATCGAGACCTTACGACATCATCCTTGGTATAGATTAGTATCATCCATGTTGGGATTGACTGTATTAGGCAAAGAATGTGGTTCATCCTGGGGATGAGACCGGATTTCTCTTATAGGAAAAGATTAAATCCTAGAAGCTCTTGTAAGACCAGAGAAGGTCCAGGTCATCCAAGAGTGGATGAGGACAACTCAGAGCTGACAAAAGTCTTGTGCTGACAGGAGGCGGAGACCACTAGTGTTCAAGGATGGCGACCAGATTTTCCTATGGGACTCACCTCGACATGGATTATGGACTTTTGACCGAGGTGGCAAGTTATCTCCGTGCTTCATCGGACCATTCTAGGTCCTCAACATGATAGGTGAGGAGGCCTATCGCCTGGCCCTTCCACCTCAGCTACACCGGGTGCACGTATTTTTTCACGTATCTCAGCTGAGGAGATATCTGCATGACCCGACACATATCGTCAACCACGGGGAACTAGACATCGATGACGAGGATACTTTTTCGGAGGTCCTGGTGGAGATCGAGGATCGACAAGAGCGGGTCCTACGTGGGTGGTCGATTCCTCTAGTGCGCATCAGGTGGCAGCATGGGAACCTCCAAGGGAGCACTGGGGAGTGGGAGGCTCAGATGCGTGCTCAGTACCACTTTTGTTTCCCTAGTTTGTGTTATAGCTTTATGGGGACGTAAAGCCCTGAGGTAGGAGTAATATAAAGACCCATAAATTTCAAGGTAAAATCTTTTATTAATTTTCTTTGGGATTTTACGAGTACGCAGTTTCTGATGGCACTTGATTTTGAGGCCCGGTGTGCCCGGAATCAATTTCTAAAGTTTAGCTCAGGTACGTTCAGTGAACGAACGAGCGAGTTTTCCTAACATTTTAACAGTTGCTCGGAATCGAAATATGAGGGCATCGATGGAACAACAGATCCAGTATTTTCTTAGGAATACTTTTCCTAGAGTTGCGTTTTCTCGGGAGGTGATGTTAAAAATGTGAGGAATAAAAAATAAAATTGTTTTACAATTTATTTTTATTTCTTTACCGATGGTTAAGCATTGTGAAAAAGGAAGATGCAAGGAAGTTGGGGTGGGGCCCACACGAGCCCCACCTTTTCAATTTCCTCAAACCTCCCATTAAGTTTGCAAACCCCACATTTTTTTAGTAACTCACCCACACCCCTTTTAAATGACAAGTCAACTCTCGTAATTAATTTGATTGTTAAAGGCTCTTCAATTAATTTAATTAATTGAATGAGATCTTTTTGAATTTCAAATTAATGTTGACTTGAGTGTGTGTGAATAAAATAAGACAATATCTTATTTTATTGGGAGGTTGTTTTGTTTTGTGAAAATAGGAGGAGAGGACTCTTGCGCTCTGAAGAACATCATCTTCCTCATCGAAGAGCGCGAAGAACGCTGAGTCTACAATGAAGAACTCTGTCACCGCAAGGGGAGATCACCGTACCGTCTTCTTCCCTCTCTGCAGCCGGTGAGAGACGCCTTCTTCGAAGAACGACTATGCGCCGCATCCTTCATCAGGAGAATGCCGGCAGCGCTTACAGAGCCTCGATCCGCGATGTCATCTTCCGTGACGTCCTTTTTCCGCAACGATCCTTGTTCGACGACTTCATCGAGGTAGGGGTTTGAGATCATATTTAATGGATTAAATTTGTGCTTTCTTGACGTAGATATTTTTTTTGGGCCGCCTATTATCGTTATAATGGGAGGAGGTCGGACCGCATGAACATGGCCGACCATCCTCTCTCTTTGTTGTTGTCCTTATTGCAGCACGAAAAAGGCAGCACGGTGCCACGACACTGCGCGGGGACAAGGAGAAACACTGCAAAGAAGCGCGACCGTTGGGGCCAAAGGAAGCCGCGGCTGGAGTCGGGCCGCAGAAATGGGGTCGCAGCGCCGTCGCATCGCGCCGGAGAACCACGAAGAAGGCCGCTCCCGGAGCGGGGCCATGGCGGAGGGGCACAGCGCCATCGGGCTGCACCGGTCAGACCAAGGCTGCGGCCTATGTCCGCGGCGGAGTAAGGGAGGGCGGCCGGAGCCGCCGGCCACCGGTGCACTGGAGGGCGGGACCAACCGGTCCGGCGGGTGAGCTGCCCGGCCGTTACGGCTGGATAAATTCCAAAAACACCAGATGATTGACCCCCGGTCAACATGGTAGGGTGGACCCCGACGTGTCCGCCATTCGGTCTGAAGGGGTGGCAGCTCCCCCCTTCTGCGCTCACGCGGCGCGCGGCTCCCTCACTGGGTCGACCGGCCGCCCAGGCCGGACCGTCCACACTGGGGCCGGGTCGTGCCGGTGGGGCCGGGCCATTCCCACTGGCTCAGGCCGCACCCTAATGTGCCGGACCCGGACCCGGGCCGGGTCGACCCAGTTCGGTCTGACCGTGGGGGTCTTGGGCCGGGTCGGTCTGGGCCCAAAACCCCCTAAAACCGGACAGGTTCGTTGAAATGCTCGTAATATGGGCCACAGACCTCCGATTTATGCACCGTTATTTGAGATGCGATCTTTGGATCGAGATGGTCATTTCGGTATATTACACCCAAGTTTTCAATGAACTTTGGTTGTGGCCAGGTTGGTTCGAACACGATACCAATCGGGCCCTCGGAGCGGAACACTTATAATTTGAGCTCTGAACGTCTGATTGACATGCCATCGACTTTGTTGGATTCCTCTTAGTGAGAATAACTTTTTGGCTTACTCCACTCGAGGTTTGAACATAGATGGAGTGTGTTTGGGTTGGTTTTGACTTAAAAACCACCCGGGCCCCTGGAATGAAAAAGCCAATAACTCTCAGACCGGACGTCCGATTGATGTGCTATTTGTCGCGTTGTGTTCCTAGTGACATGACAGAACTTTGCAATACATCAAATCTGGTCTACGTGACATTTTATGTATCGACCTATTGCATCGTGGAGCGGACCCTCCCAGAACGAGCATACTATGTGCGGAAACCCTAGAGATGGCTGAGAGCTGACGACTGCTGATCGATCGACTCGGTGTGTTTTGATAGCCTAGTGGGGAGTACTTTGTTGTAGTGGCAGACCCATGGTAGAGGAGCATTTGGTTGTAGCGGACGACCCACGGTACTCAACAGAAGGAGTACCTTTGTAGGCTACGAGGGGGAGCGCTTTGTTGTAGCGGCAGACCCATGGTGGGAAGCGCTTGGTTGTAGCAGCAGGACCACAGTACTCGACAGGTGGAGTACTACAGTAGTCCAAGGTTAGTGGGAAGCGCTTGGTTGTAGTGGCAGGCCCACTCTACTCTATAGAGGAGGAGTTCGCCAGTAGTTATGGGTTTGACGATGACAAACGTACTGGAATCCTTTGTGGGTTCGACGACGACGACAAACGTACTGGTATTCTCCGTGGGTTCGGCGGTGACGACTATAGTACTTGCATCCTACGTGGGTCCGACAGTTTTAACCTCTGTTGTAGTATCCTACATGGGTTTGACAGCTTAGTTGGTCTAATATCCTACGCGGGTCCCAGCTAGATGAATCTGTAACTACATCTAATCATCTCCTTTTTCTTTACAAATGATGTATACCTGTATGAGATGATTCTTGAAATTCAATCATTATCTTCGATATATTGACTGGCTTTCCTGTGTGGATTGGGTTGTACTATCATGTGTGGACATGATCGAACTTGGGCTCGGATGTTGGAGTCGCACTGGAATTGATGACTTAGGTATATGTATGGTCATATACCTAAGTAGTGTTGGATGTTACTTCGTGATTATATATTTCCATTGTGGATTCTGGGAGACCTTCGGGGGTCTCGGGATCTCTACTAAGTAACGTATACTCACCCATGCATGGGCTATGCCCGCACTACGTTGTGTTGGATACAGACGACAGACAGCACTGATCATGGTTGAGGCTTATGGAGCAAGTCGGTATATGGAGGTGGACCACTGGGCGGGACGTACACAGAGCGGACGGTTGGACCCGAGGAGCTGAGGAGGCTATCTGTTCCCACCCTTCAGGTGGGATTTCCAGTGGACAGCTCGGCGTTGCTGCTTTACATTTCAGGTGTTGTACATTCTTTCCAGATGTACATACTTTCAGTTTGGGTTTGTCTTCTGGCCCTCTTACTTTTCCACACTACTATTGTACCCAGTTTTACTTAGTTTTTACTTCTTCTTGCTTACTCTGTAGTGTTTGTTTACTTTATAAAGGAAATTCCTTACTCTTTTTGTCAGAATTTACTCCTTGGTGCTAGTCGCCAGCCCCTATCCTATGGGAGGTGGGCTTGGGGTAGTCACAGAATGGGTCCCGAGGACGGGTCGTAACCAACGATTATTCCGAGATCAATACATTGATGAATGCCAGTCTCCATGGAATATAATAAAATATTTAGATAAAGAAGGAAGAGGCCCGGAACCTTTAGAGAGGATCTTGTACATCACATTTATAATTAATTTAATTAACTTCATAACAAAAAATAATACATGGATCTTTGGTATTTTTTCATTGTTGATGATGTTGATCGTCCGTAATGTCCCTTCCAGATTATCTCACTGCGCTTGTAAGGATCCGAACTAGAATCCATCTAGCGGTGATCCACACGTACTCTGATGGCCTCTGATCGACGCTGCTTGTTCTTCGGGTGCTAGCGCGGGGAAGAGAGTGTCTTGTGTTGATTGTTCTTGATTTCTTGTTCATTGGTCTTGAAGAACGTCTGTCTTTCATGAGAGGGGAGAGAAGATAATTCGAGAGATAAATCATTTGGCTCAATAATTCTCAATTCACCAGGTGTGTGGTGTGTTCTATGGCACAATAGGGTACTTGCCTATTTATATACGTGGAATTATAGTTACAATATTTAATTGCATAGAAACAACTATACACATTCATGAACTAAGAGAAAACCTATGCATTTAATAATAATACCTCTTCATTATTTATGGTGTGCCAACTTGTAAAAAACGGAATAAATAATATTCTGTGTCACAAAATAATAGCAGTGTTATTTTAATTTGTGACAACTAGTTAAATAATTATTTTACTACCGGACTGACCTTGGTCCAATAGAACTCCCCTTCCATTTATTGAACACCCTAATAAATAAACAAATTATTTATTCTCTTAAATAAATATTTTATTTAAAAACTATTAAATAAATATTTATTTAATGTTCAATAAAATAAATAAATTTATTTTATTTTATTTATGAGATCATTTTAACTTGGATAAAATTATTCCACAGTCACGAGAATAATATTTATTTCATTAATTAAATTCTAATAGAATTTAACTGAGACCATAAAAAACATTTAGTGTGTGACCCTCTAGGATTCTTTCTCATTGGCATTAGGATAGCTTGCCTAATGTTCATAAGTACATTCTAGAAACGGGTCAAGGAACCCAAGAGAATGAATATAAAGTCGCAACAATGACATCCACATATGAACACTCACTCTGTAATATAATCCCTTTGTCGCAATATCTCATCATGCAGGTTTCATGATTGTGTCATCAACTTTTATGATTGATATTTCATTCTTTGACTACCTGAAATAAATTCATCGTTAGACCATGGCCATGTAATTTTAAACTATAGTTTTATTTCAATCAAAGGGCTGAAATATCAACTCCAATAAATGAAGGGGACACATCCTTCCTCGACTTATCCATTAATAACATGTCACTCATGACACACCCAACATACCCTACTTCCCGCCAACTGTCTACGTGATGGTTTTTGTTAATTAATCAAAGTTCACGAGTTGTGACACGTATTAATGATAATATTAAAGTCTAAGGATCATTACACATGATCGTAAATATAAATATCTGATTACACCAAAACATGCAGAAATTTTACTAGTGAGTATGTTATCATAATCTCCCATCATGGAGATTACCAAGTGCGAACTTCATGAGGGGAAATCTCATTTGCTTATAAGTACTCTCACCTCACGGTATGCATGCTATGTGTCCCATCATAGCATGTCATCCAACTGAAGAACTATATTTTATAATATTCATATAGAATTTCAATGTTCTCATTATATAGGGGAACTTCCATGACAATTTCTATGAAACAAATCCTCTATGCCATTATTACGTCATAGTGATATAGTAAAATGAACAATATGTATTTATACATTAAACATCCATGTAATCAATGTAAAACCAGTTGGTTCTAAGACACAAACTCTTACATATGATAGATGATGGGTCTGGTATGACATAATGTTTATGTTGTGTTTTTAAAATATACATTTTAGATCAAAATGTTTGAAACATTAAAAACCTAAGAAAACATGTTCAGATTGACTTTATAATTTAGGAAAATCATTCATAATTCACTTGGGATGCATAGAAATCATCCTCACATCAAACTGACACACGATGTGTCTTGTTTGACTCAAAGTTCATGTTTATTGTATAAAATTATATTTTAGTAAAAAACACATGTGACGTATTCCAAACCAAGGAAACACATTCCATTTTTTTGATACTTTTGGAAAAAGATCCGTAATTAAATTGGGTCATGTTGGAATTATTCACACATTCATCCAACACATAGTGAGACTAGTATTACTCCATGTTAATGTTTTTAATGTATAATTTTTATTTTTGTTTAAAATGTGCATCACATAGAAAAAACAAAAGAAGATAAACAAGAATAATTTTCTCATCATTATATCTTATATTAATTAATTATTTTTCTTATAATTTTTATCTTATACATATTTATCTAATTTTTATTATAAAAATGATTTAATAAGAACAAGAAATGGTGTGACATGAAATAATCAACTATATATCAATTTTAAACATAGTTTCCCTTGTATGACTAATAGTTTAATATAAAATTAACATTTTATATTTAATTTATTTATTTATGTTATTAGTAACATAATTTTTTCTTATCTAGTTGTGTTGTTTTTCTCAAGCTGGGGTGGTTTTTTAGACAATATCCTGAGTCTGTGTTAGGGGAAAAAGACAAAGGAAAATTGATTTTTTTGAATTTATGTGATATTTTATACTAAATCATGTAATTGTATAAACCAATGTTTGAAATTTCTATAATATTATATTTTTTTATTTTATTTATGTTATAAATATTATTTCATTTAAAATATCCATTTTCACCTATTTTTTCTACTTAATGGTGCTGTTTTTTGGTACTGTTGTGTGCTATTACAAAACACATCAGTATGAAACATTACCAATGCTACTAAATAGGATGGTAAATGAATCTTTTATCTACACTTCTAAAATCACTGATGACGAGGTCTTTTACCAACTATTTTAATAGAAATGATAATGGGTCCATCATGACTTATGTTCTTGCACTGATAAAATACTAGGGCTTTTAATCATTCTCCGGTAGTCAAAACATTTCTACAGATAATAAAAGAAAAATTTCGCACTATCATAGGTACATTTGATAGTAGTTTGAAAACCTAATCCATGATGGGACTGTTTCCACCATGTTATGTGGCCTTTGTGATTAGAAATGGATTATTCTTATTTCATGTTATATGTTTCTACCACAATACTATAAATCCTTGATATTATGTTTCATGTATATTATTTTCATGAGTCCATGTGATCATTCATATACCTTGACTCTTATTATATCATGATATGTCATTTGAATCAATATGTTATTATTCTTATCATGTTTATTCCATTATTGGGGTTTTTAGCTCAGACCTTTTGTTTATGTATTCCCCAGGTAATCCTATGAAGATTTACAAGATTAATGGTTAATGAGAGTTCATTATAGAGATTTAAATATAGATTTTTTATTTTAGTTTTATATCTATGGTTTATTTACCTAGTCACACTTAGACACATGGAATCTCAATCAAAGAGATGTATTTATTTTGATGTTTATGTAAAAACTTGTAATAACATATTTAAACTAATTGGGTATCTATATTTATCATAAACCAATCTCATGATTAGCTACCAATCATTAGAAATCATCACTATATACATTCAAAAATAGGTCAATGATTGAAGGAAAGAGCACATCACGCATCTCTCTATCATTAAGTATGAAATTATAAAATTGTTCTATAATTGTGAACAAATGATGTGGGTCAGATCCCTTGTGACCCGCATGAATGTAAAACTCCCAAATATATTCATAACCATCTCTCTTAACAATGGTAAATGATACTCACCAATCATAGCTGTCAATATGGACTCGATACTAATTCCCCCAGTCGATTGTAAATATCTCGTAATAAATTTTCATCAATAATTTAAAAAAATACAAGAGAAATATATTATTTTCAACCATTAGAGAGCACTATTGATGTAAAAAACATGATATTTTATGAAATTTTATAAACTTAATTTAATTTCATCATTGGTTTTCATTACACGAAAAACCAAGTTAAAATGAATAACAAAATATTATTATTTAAATCACACCGTTATATCATAGCCATTTAATTAGACGATATAAATAGAATCAAACTAATTATTAAATATATAACGAACTAGTAAATAAAAATATATTGATTAATTATTTTGAAATAAGTTGTAAATTTTCAGTAATGATAATTTATGCTTCAGAAATATGGGTTTTTTCACAAATTATTATTATTATTTTTTTAGAAAGTATTATAATTAATTTCTAAAAAATTTATGAAATTTATTTTTTAGAATTATTTTTATTTTTAAATTATCATTGAAAAATTATCATAGGATGATTTTTTAATATTTTCCTATGAAGATTAACATTCTAGTGAATAATAAAAAATATTGAATTTTATTAAAAATTGTGTTATTGTTTCAAAATTTTTAAAATGTAGATATTTGTTATATAAAATATTTCAATTAAAAATTAGTTCTATTTTATTATTAATAATTGAATAAAATTATCAGAACCTATTTTATTATTGAATTTGGTATAAAAATATTTCTATACATAAAATGCATTTTTTTCTAAAATGTCACTTTCATTTCATTTTATGCATTTATATTAACAGCAATTTCTATCACTTATATATATTAAAATTAATTTACATCACATATAATTATTAAATATAGTGAAAATAATTTTATTTTTGGATTTATCATGCCAAATTTAATAGAAGATGAATTTTACATTTATCTAAAGAGACTATGTTTTTAGAGAACAGTAAAAAACAATACATTTTTTTTGAATTACATTATATTTTATGATAAAACCAAGTAATAATTATAATATATCAGTTTATAAAACATATTTAAATAATTAATTATGTTAAAATACTAAAAATATCATAACCTAATAAATCAAACCATTTAAATTAGAATTAACTCTCTAATAAAAATTAAAATCATTTTCAGTACTTGTACACAGCCAATATATCACTAGAAAAGAATGATTTGGAATCATAAAGATTACATCTGAGATGAAATATTTCCTTTCCAAAATATTAATTAAAATAGTATGTATTATAGTTTATTTTAACAATTATAAAAAATTGTTGTTATATAACTTGTGGCATATCCAAATCCATGTGCACTACTTGTAAAAGGCAATAAAAGTCAAAATAAAAAAATAAATTCTTTTTAATGTAATATATATGACTTGAAATACATATTTAATGAATATGAATGATTATTTGGAGAATAATATACATAATTTCATTATGGCAATTTAATTATATTTTTTACCTATTTAATAGACATTAAATTTTTATAAGAAGTTGACATATTATGAAACAAATTTATATAAAAAAATTTCATATTGAAAATATAAATACTACTATATTTTGAGATAATTACTATGATAAAAAAATTCATATAAGATTATCACATGTCAGAAATTCATTAAATTATTTGTTTCTGATTTTACTTATTTCCATCATGTCATTAACGTCAAAATAATGAATAGTTGTAAAAATTGACAATAATGATATTTTAAAAACAAAATTATATTATTAAATAGAATAAAATTCCTTAGAATATTATATTCATCTACGTGATTAGGATATAGTTTATAATATCATCCAGATCCATTTTATGGGCCATTTTTCTATTTACCCATACTATAATGACCCTCAATGCATGATAAACTTTTTTCATTATAAGATTGAATATGTTTAATTAAGGATTGAACCAACATATATGTTTAAAAACATATTTAAAGATTTTATAAATTTTATTAGATGAATATAAATCAACTCCTATCACCTCATCCTTAAAATTTGGGTTTTTAATTCAATCATGTCAACGAAAATGGATTATAAATTATTCGAATCATAGAATGTTACAAAATGTAACTCTCTTGGTTTTAATGGATATTATGTGTCCATATTAGGGTAAAATAAAGTAATGATTGAATATAAGCATCTATATTTTAACTTAAAAATTATTTTCTTAATTAAATATTATTTCTAATTTTATGTAATTATATAGTTATCTTAATTTCTTATGCATCCCTGATACAATAGTTCTTAAATTAATAAAAATTATAGTAAATGGTATTAAAATTATTAAAAGAAATATTAGTTGAGTGAATTAATGTTCTATAAAAATTTTACTGGTAAATATAACATATTATAGTTGTTATAAAATTTTATATTCAAATTGAAAATTTTTCTCTATGCCTTTAAAGTCAATTTATATGCATAATGCCTAAAATGAAAATAATTAATTTTTATGAAAATTAATTTTTATTAAATTAAATAAAAAGCATAAAAATATTAAAAAATTAGAAAGGGGATAAGATAATATCTAAAATTAAATCCATTTTCCATTTATTCTATGCTTGGAAACATTTTTATTGATAATAAATTTATTATATAATTAAATATTCTAAGAAATTCTAAATGTTCCCCTCACATCAATTATAAAAGGGAACCTCTCCCCTATCTTATTTAGAACACATTTATACTTTTATATAAAAAATGTCAATACCTCTTATGAACTTCCATATAAACATTCTAATGATGTTTGTTATCAAAAAATACCAATCCTAGATCCCTTTAGAGGAGATCTAAGGGAGTCGTTTCCTAGAAGAGGTAATCTTCTAAACCGAACACTTTCTTTTTTTTACCAATTTTACCTCCCATAAATATATTTTATGTATTATGAAATAATAATTTCAACATAATAAATATATAAAATTTCAATATTAGTATTAAAAAATCATTATAAACCCTCTTTTTCATCAAATTAGAAGTGAATGTATCTCTCATGTGTACGTAGGACATACCAACTCCATGTAACAATACAATTGATTTATTATCACCATATTTCAAGGAATGAATTTATGACTGGTTTAACAATTAAATATGATATTTAGGACAATATTACATTTCATTAAAATTATTATCACTTCTAAATTCATACCTTATAAACTGTTGTAAAATGATAATGTCGTTCTGCATTATTGCGGACTACCACCTCCACAAAGTGATGCGATTAATTTTTCATTAATATTTTACTTTTATGGTAATGTGAAAGAATTTGATGAATATATATGTAATATATATGAGATAATAATGATCATATTAATAAGAAATAATATTTACCTTCCTATTTTTCCATCCATGGTAAAATGAAAACAACATTTATGCATATGTACGACTTGACATCTCCATGAATGGTGTAATGAACCTTAAAATACATAACATTTATGGATGACTATAAATACGTAGATAATAAATATATATTCTATTTATAACATGATAAAAATTATGGAGTGAATTAAACCAAGATATATAAACATGGAAATGATCAACTAAATAAAATACTTATGAAAGATGAAATAGTTAATACCCAAAAATAGATATTTTAATAAAGAAATATTAAAATAAGGTGGTCTTTGGAATTTTTAAGGGATCATATATGATATTATAATAATGAAAATTAATATTTGATAGAAATATAATAAATATAAATTTTCTATATAAGTGGTTATAGTATTTTCTATGCAAAGAAAACTAGAGGTAATGGATTTTCGCCGCACGTTACTTTTTTTTGGACATATGTCTTATAAAAAACTTAATTATTTTCTATGAAATATATACATCTTGTGAATTCCATTTCCGAATCTTATCATGAAATTTATGGTATTTAGATATCCATATTGGTCTATTTATTTAATTGGGATAATGAATCAAATGACATAAAAGCATTAAGGGTTTTATTTCATAATCTTATCAAATATTGGGATTGTTTAAACTTAAGTATCTGCTGAGGAATATTTTTCTTCCATATCCTTATATTCCATAATTAGTTTTGAGTAATTTTTTTTATTATTATACTATGATTTTTAAAATTCACTTTAACCCATGTTTTGCTTTCTACATAATGGTTTGAAAGTAACATTATTTTCATTTATCAAATGGGTACTTTGTGACCTTTCTGATGAAAAAATAGATGGATTATTCTTAAATTATTCAGAATGAATGAGTTATCCTACCATCATTGATAATATTTTCTTTGAAGTATCTTTTATAAGTTTACATATTTTATTTCATGGAAAATGTTTTTTATATGAGTGGAGATTTTTTAAAATAAGTGATTTCAAAATCTAATGTATATTTTCTTTCAAAATATTTTAAAGATATTTTAATGATAATATTATTCATGAAAGAAAATAACCCCAGATTTCAATTATGATTTATTAGGGATAAGATTTGATGATTCCATAATTATCATTTTATTATATGGAAATTAATATGATGAATGAGTGCCTAGGGTACCCATTTTTTTTACGGTTTTTAATTTTTTGGAAGTTTTATTATCCCGTGGCACAAATATGCATGGATTTCATTATAGAGTAGGTAGGACCTATATCTCCCTAAAATACATTGGATAAATTATTACATATCATGATATAGTTTTGGGAAACAATTCTATGCATTACATTAGGTAATGTATTATATCCTATGGTTACATCCCATGATACATTGAGTAAGGTATTACATAGGGTAAAGTATTACATACCATGGTTTAAAAGTGCTTGATATGTTATGGGGAACAAGAAAATGGGATTGATCCACTATGAGAGACATGTTTTGTTGTCTGACATGATGGTGTTTGTAGATAACCATGACATATGAAATGGTTTCTATACATATAATGGTTCGATATACATTTATTACATGAAATTATGGTTCCTGATTAATTTATGAAGAGTTGTCATTAATATGATTCATATAGTACTAGAAATTAAGGCTATTTCTATGGTTTGTAACCATGGTTGTACACACCAAAACCATGGATGTAGGTAATAACCATGTTTTAACATTCCATGGATCCGATTGTGGTGTAAAAAGGGAAAAATATATAACCACACTTTCATTCAATGAAAATAGGTCTATATCTCCAATTCGAACCATGGAAATATGCCTATAACCAAAGTATGAATAGTAGAAATAGGGCTATAGCCATAGTTTGAAATCAGGAAAATAACTATCTCCATGAAGACCTAGATACATGGTCTAAAACTGTGGCTATATCCTTATTTACACGATTCAGAACATGGATATATCCCCGTTTTAATGGTTTCAAACCATGGACATAGTCTATATATTCCATAAAAGAATCACCATGCATGAGAACATGGAAAAATATACTATGATTTTTCAATAAAAAAATTATTAAAATAGAAAATACCTTCGGTAAGGCAAGAGTTAATTAAAAGGTAAATAGAAGCATTCAAGCCTTAAAAACGGAACCACAAATCATCTAATTTACACTATCCCTGCACTGACCAACATATTAATCTTTCTCATCACCGAGGGATTCTTTAGGTGTTCATGTTCCCCACATAGATACTCTTGAAAGTCCTCTAGACCCTGTCATCACTAGATATATTAGGATATTCTAGACTTTAGGATCATGTGTTCCCATTTCCTTCCTCTCCTTTAGGTCCTTTGGGGTTAGGGTCTAGATTAATAGAAGCAACATTGATCTTGGTCTACATTTTTCTAGTTTTCTCAAAATTTAGGCTTCAATTTGTCTTCTCACAAATCAGATCTTCATTATACATCAATAAATTAAACTTTAAGAGATTATCCTCAATCACTGATAGAAAAATCCACAAACAAAAAAGTATTAAAAATAGAGAGTGGCACCATAAAGAATGTAGTTGGTTAGTGAAATCCTTAATTTTAAGGCCATCAAATTCTGTGGTGTTGTCTACCACCACCTTCACGGAGTAGAAGAATAAATATTGTAATTTCATCAATATAAATACATGTATTCATGATAAATCTATTTAAAAACCTATAAATTGATAAATTTGTAATTTTTATCACATTCTAAAATGGTTAATGGATAGTCATGTTGTTTTAGTGAAGTTTGTATTATTTTCTACATCGAGTTAGCCAATGTAAACTTTGAATAGTCTAACTAATGTCTATTAACCATGTTTTATGTGATACCACCCTTTTATAACAACTGATTGAGGATGAAATATAAACTAAAATAGGGTGAAGTAGTTGATTAAGGATGGATGAAAATAAACCTTCTCTCTTGTTGAATAAAGAGGAAGTGAGTAAGATTCAATACCTATACGGGGATTTGTATTTCTTTTTAATAAGGGGGATACAATAAATTAATACACATATTGACTTTCTAGGTGTCTCATGATATTAAAAAAACGTGGATATTGAAGTGACCAAGCATGAATTGTATTTATTGTCAATAAGGTGTGAGAAGTTATCAATATGTTTTGGAAAAAATTCTGAAGTGATGTTGTGGTACTTTAATTATATATATTAAAGAAAATATGAGAATGCGGAGTTAATTCTTGAATAAATTCAATAATCCATTAATTGTGATTATTTACTGAGCTAATATTCATGACAAATATAGGTTTTGATGGATAAAGGAACACTATCTAAACCATATTTCAAAAATGTTGAAGAGACGACCAAATGGGGTAATTTATGACCTAAATTTAAATGGTGGTGGATAACATGGAGTTGTATGAAAATTTCTAGGAGTTAGAGAAACCGTACATGGAGAAACAATGCATTCCAACTGATGTATCAGTTGTAGGAATGCCTTTAGATGTTGTTTAAATGTTTGGACTTCTTGTACATATTTTATAATGCTTATTATTTTGATAGTTACTATGTATGGAATTATTCAGGCTTCATAGGGAATTTCACTAGCATATGTCATTGGAATTGCCATGCATAAATTTTCATCCGATGACTTTAAACATATGAATTTTTAGTTATTGTCATATGACTTTTTCTAAAATCATAATTTGAGAAGCTGTGCATTATAATTCCAAGTATGAATTTTCTAGAGTGAAAATTTTCATGTAAGAGTTTGATATGTAGTTTAACAATTTTCTCCAATACTTATAAGTTTTATATAGTGAGCATATGACTTTGAGGATGATGCATATAACTTGGTCATTCCATAAGATATATAAATTTCAACAAAAAAAACTTTATTAATTCAGAAATTTTGAATTCAAATACTTAGAAGATTGAGGAAATATAATCAAATGATGATTTGACCCAATATTCATTAAAATAATATCACAAAGATATTTTTATTCATGAAAATTGAATGGATCAATCTCAAGCTGATCAGAATGGAGAAAAAAATGTTTATAACTATTTTCCACACTATCAGATCATTAATGAAATGAAAATATGTATATTTTTTGATGGTAAAGAAGGATGTGGTATTTGAATTATCACATAAAGGAGACAAACGAGTCTAAAGGAGTACCTTGACTCTATTTGAATGAGGATATTGAATAAAAATTCATATAGTATATAATATTCTAGTTTTAATTATGTGTATCTTATTGTCACAAAAAATGAAAATTTCCTTAATTATTTATTGTAATATTATTCTCTATATTAGTTCTATAAAATATATAAGAAGTAAATTTGTTTAGAGTGTGTCTAGAGAACCCTTTAACACTGTTGAGACTATAAAGAAATACATTCAACAAAAATGAATAATTTTCAGATATTCCATGAGTTCCTATTTATCGAAGAAAGAAAGAGAAGACCTATTAAATTTATATATCATATAAGTTGAGTGAAAAGAATAAGATAATCCATTGTGATCCATTTTCATATATATTTTGAGGAAGGTAGAATGACATAAGAGTTACAAACATGATTACTTGAAGAGAAGGAGGCCAAAATTCTTCTCAACTTTCTACAACAAGAAGATACAGAATTCGAAGACCTATTTATGTAGAGGTTATATAAGACCTTGAATAACAATTACTTTGAGAGGTAGTTGATACCAGTCGGGAGGGCTTATTTTAGTGAGACAAAAATAATTATTAGTGAGATTATGGACTTTGTAAGGTAGAATAAAGAAATCTAGTGTGTTGATGGACAATATAGTGGGATTCCATGTAAGCATGGTGCAAATATATGAAAAGATAAAATAGACACAAAACACAATTTAAGGATATTGATAATTTAAAATGAACCAAGAACTAAAAAAACATAAATAAAATTTGAAAAAATTAAAATGAAATTGAACATAGAATTAGGGGTTCCATCCAGTATAGAAATGTAAACTCATGAATCCTAGAACTTAATTATTATAACATGATGTTTTAATGACGACATGCAGCTGTTAAGATGTACAAGATACCATAATACTAATTAGTATGGTTAGATATTTTAAAAAATATATAAGTAAATATGATTATAAATAACAATACCACCTAAAAATAGTCAATATTTTTCTAAAAATCTATGAGAAGACCTTTAATTTCATAAACGAACAAAATTACATATGTATTCCTATAAAAGGATTGTTTTTGGTATAATATATTGTAATATGAAATTTTTGTTGATAATATGTTATTTTTTTTCGTCAAAATATATAGTTTATGATAATATCTATTCTTATAATTCTCCTACATGATATAGAACTGAAATTTATGAAGGAGTTGTATGTAAGTTAGTCTAATGCCTATAGATTAGAAATTCTTATTAATAAATATGAAAATTAAATTGTACATAGAGTAATTAATACATATTTAATGTTTTATAATCATACATAGAAATAGTTTTATTATTTTATAAAACCGACCATTATTCAAGTATTCCATAATTATCCACATTTAAAAACATTGACTAATTTATGTAATAATGTTGAAAAAAGACTTCAAAACAACTCAATTTATTAATTTTTTATTTTTTAAAATTGTTTTCCAATCATAACATATGATAGATAAGAAATCATAAATAATGATAAATAATATTCCTTGCATTGATAATAAAATTTGATGGCTTTTTGATCCTCTAATGACATAAATCTTTTCCATATTTCTTCAAAGTGTGTATAACCACCACACCATAATCATTTTCTCAACGTGAAATAATTTATGTTTCCAAATATCCTAGAAATTATTTTCATAATCTAACTTCAATCTTTACTGTTTGAATATCAGGACATTCATTTTTCACATCTTTTATTATCTTCAAATCCTAACATCTGATAAAAAATATGATTTGTTTCATTATAAAGATTCAATATGTAAACGTAATATCCAAAATCCATGTAGTACATTAGTGTAAAAAATAGAATACATACAATTAATTTTATTTAATATGTATAGTTAATTTGTTTTTACATAAAGGTAAACTTTTATTCTCACATTATACATAGAAATAAACCATCAATGTGTAATATTCAATCCATGACATGTAGAATTAATAAAATAATATACATTTGAATTCTATGTATATTGTTGATATAAAAATATATGAACTTGATTCGTAAGGTGTTTTAAATAGTTAAAATCCTAACCATTGAAATTTTTGAATATGAAGTATCCAACTTATGAATTATGTAAATTTTAAAAATACAGAGTCAATTAAATATGAGACTAGTAGTTTATTCCTTGAAAAAAAACATTGAAAAAAATTATAAACCCAAAACATTAGAAACATAATAATTCTAGAATTGTAAATATATAACATATTACAAATGAGAATGAAATATAAACCATGAATACTGATGAATAACATATAAAATAATATTACAGTCATAATAGATAACAGTTGATAGAATGAATACTACAAACTCACCATGTGTGAAAATAAAGAGAATATAAGATCCACAAAATTGGTTAAAATATTTAAAGTAGTTAAAAAGATCTCCCAAAGCAGTGAATGGGGGAGGAATTATGGAAGATGGGTATGAAGGAGGGGAGGAATGCTTCAGAAAATAAAATGAATGGAGGAGGAATGAATGAATAAGGGTATTGAGGAACGGAGGAACACACGAGGGTTGGTGGAACTGTAAATGGAGAAGTTGGAGAGGGAATGAAAAACAACAAATAGAGAGTCCACAAATGAAGAAGTCACGATGCGAATGGAGGAACTATGAATATAGGAACCATGACTGCAGAAGCTGATGAGGGATACAGGAACCGAAAAGGAGAATCCAGCAAGAATCAGTTGAGAGATAAGTTGACAAGGTTTTGATCGGTCAAGGAGAAGGGTTTAGAGGGAGAGTGGTTGAGAAGGATCAGAATATTGTGAGAGAGGATAAAAACTAAGGTAAGATTGTTTCTACTTGGGAAAATATCCTTTGGTATATCTAATCTGAATCCATAGTTTTTTAAATAAACATGGAAATATATATTCTTATAAAAAAATACCCATTAAATCATGGCTATAGATCTGTGGAGATAAGTCATTTTTCTACCAGTGATGTATTTAGAAATGATAATTGTTTAGGAAATGACTATTTTTTATGGTCTTTTTTAGATTTGTTGTGAACATTGTATGTTATGGTCATGATCCCATACCCTTTTTTATTTTTCTTCATATTATCATCATTTTATTTATCACATGTTCACACTTAAATGTAATTTGATCTCACCCTTTCTTATGTTTCCATTTCCCAACGATATGGATAAAGGTTTTATGTGTGATGTGTTTGAGAGGGTATTTATTTATGAAGAACTAAGTGCGGGATATTGTTGTTCATTTAAAAAAAATATTTTTATGTGTTCTAAATTTTAATGATATGATACCTATATTAATATAGATTAATAAAAAATGTTCTATATGGACTATTCATTTATATTAATATATAACCATGTACTAAAATGTTGGGTCGCTATTGTTAGTATCAGAGGAATGTTTAAGTAACCATTGAAATCTAGGATTAGAAAACATTAATATGAATACTAGAGATAATGTATAAGATAAAATACAAATGTTTTGGTAATGATCTTGAATAAACTAGGTTAAACCTAAGGATTAAATGAAGAAAGTGTTATAGTTTAGAGTCTTAGAAATTATTTTTTGAAGATTACATGGTTTCCAATTATGATTATTACTTCCCACACTATGGTTTCTGTTTTATTAAATTGTTGAAAGCTGGAGGATACATGTATAAAATGATGGATAATGGAATGATTGTACTCATAAGAAACCAAATGAAAAGGATCCTAGAAAGGAAAACCTTGTGATTATGATAAATCATGAGTCTTGTTATATGATTATCAATATAAAAATTGGTGAGTTTCTAGCAACACATAATAATAGACAAATAATGTATCATGAATACCGTGGTAGAAAGACGATTCAGCTTCCTACATGTTGATAATGTGGGAGGATGCACTCAATGTACTATATCAATGGAACATGTACATGTTTTCTATGATGGAATAAAGGAAATTGAAGAAGTAATTATAGAGTGAAAATAAAGTTTTTTATGGAAGAAAATTAAGTCATCCAAAGCTACAAATTATAGTACATTGCCTCATTTGTGAAGATTATGAGCATTATCTATGCCAATTTCCTAATTTGTGCTTTTAAATCATAGACCAAGGTAGGAATTTTTCTATGTCTATCTTTGATGTGATAGGATATATGTGTTTATTTTTTGGGATTAAATAATTATATCAACAATATTTTGGATATAAGAATCCGGATAGTTTTAAGGATTTTCCATAGTAGTTTTCTATAAGGATTTAAAAACACATGTTGAGTGGTACCATTTTACAAGAAATATAATAATGTTTAGTTGGAAAAAAGAGGTGACTGACATTGATGGGATAATATTTATAACCTTGAAATTGGTTAGTAATAAAGAAATTTTGGTCAGAATTGATTATGTTTAATAAATTTCTAGAAAATATTTAATAGTCTGTGAAAATAATTGAGGAATTTGGATTGTGTTACTTTTTGTAATCATATATTTTTTTCATGTGATATTAACCTAAGAGTCATGGATAACATCATGATTTTTTAATTTTGCAGTTGATCATAACTTCATGGGAATAAACCCCCTTTTTATGTTCTATAAATCAAATTTTGAGGTGATTGTGGTATTTTGGGAAAAGTTTTATTGGGTTTAGGTACATATAACCCTTAATGTTAATGTAAAGTTTTAATTATGAATATTTATAGGGTTATTTATATCAGATATAGGGCTATTTATTTATTTAAATCATTATTATATCTTAAATACTATGATACTAAGGAATATATGTTATGGTATATAATTTTATGAGTGACTAATGTTGATTGGAGATAAATGTGAAATTAATATTTGAAGAACATATCACAATATCCATCTATTTTTTGGTTTCAAACTTATTTGGGAATATTTTAAATAATTTTAAGGAAAATTATTTATGGAATTATTTAATTTGATCTATCAGTACTAAAATTAAATTTTTATTTATTTAGTATTTCATCATATGAGGGGTAATTTTGGGATTTATCATACCTTATGCTATGAATTATGGTTTTGGATAATTTATAGAGACAAGAGGAATGCTTTGTTTTTCTTTTATATAATTATGCGATATATATAAGTATTTTTTAGTTTTTAAAGCATAAAATATTTATCTTATACACTGATAATTTTGAGAAAAATTTAAATTATAGAAAACAATTATTGAAGGATGAAATTCTTCTTTTCAAGTAAGTATATTTCATTATTTTCATTGTTTAGTAATAATAATAATTCCTCAACATGAAGAACATTATTTTGAAATAAATAAGTTATTTGTTTACATTCCTTATCGAGTAATCAATTTTCTTCTAGCCCATCATAGATATATGGTTTTGTGATAGTTAAAATTTCCCAAACAATATTATATATCACTCGTTATCAATACTTATGAGTTATAATTTTCTTCAATATCCATGTTTTCACTTCACACTAATGTTCAACTATTTTGAAACCTAGATTAGTGATATTCTAAATAACCGTTGTATTTGTCATTTTTACTTATCAAGAGGATGTTTTTATCCCCTTTTATGATGTGGGGTTACGAAAAAAATATACAATATCAATACATTGATTAATTATAAAAAGTAAAAATTGTGAGGATGTGATTTTTTATATTGGGGTAAAATTTAACACATTTAGATTTTATGAAAAAAATCTTAAAATTAAATTTAATTTCTTTGAAAACACACATTATACGCAACACCAAGAATAAGAGAATAGGGGAATATTATTATATAGAAATTGAAATAATAACCAATCCATTGAATTGGATGGTATAAATATTATTATCCAAATTATGAAATATATATATGAAGGTTTTACACAGTAAAAATATATTGATTATTTTTTAGGATATAGGACCCAAATTTTTAGTAAATTTACTTTATGAATTAAAAATAAATTTTCTTAAAAAATAATTTTAATTAGAATTACGAGAAAATACTTTTACTATGTTTTTGAGCATTTAGAAATTTTATTTAATAAAAATAATACCATTTTTGAAAAAATTTATACAGAAAATTTTAGGGTGAATTGTTTGGATTTTTTTTGAATATTAATTTTCCAAAGAATGGTGATAAATAAAAAACATTATTAAAAACATTATTTTTAAAAATGTACAATGTATAAAATTATTATAATTATATTTTAAAGTAAAATTAGGTTTATTATATTATTTTTAAACTTATTATTTTTGTTTTATTCAGAATTATTTTTTAATTTTTTATAAAAAAATTTAATCCTTAAAGGCAATCTTCTAAAATATGTTTATCTTTTTATTTTTGTGTATTTATATTGAAAGTAATTTATATCACTTATGGGAAAAAAATTTAATGAAATTGGATTTATTTAATTATTTATAATTTCAAATTTATCCTTGGATTATTCTTTTGATATTTTTTGAAAGAACTAAATTATTAGTGAATAGTAAACAAATTCAGTGTTTATGGAATAAAAAACAGTTTTATGACTCTTACAAGACATAAGAATAATATAAAAATTCATAAAACATATCGAATTAATAATTTATTATAAAGAAAATTAAATAACATTAAAAAATAATTCAATACATAGAAAATTTAATTTATTCTTTAATTAATTTAAACATAATTTTCAGAACCGACGTAGAGCCTGTGCAGTACTGGAAAAGCCCAATTTGGTATCCTAAATATTATATTTGAGATGGAATTAGTCCTTTATGGTATTTTTAATTAAATATTATTCATTATTTTTCAATTTTTATTATTATAAATAAATTTTTGATTTATATAAAATTTCTCCTATAAATATTCTCTAGTAATGCTTGCGTAAGGATATAGATGAAAAAATAAGATATTGTATAAGTTGGGATGATATTTATGTATGAGTTAAAATGAATATTTATTGACTATAAATGTATATTTTGAGAATGATAAACTAATTTTAATGATGTTAATATATTTATAATTATTAGGTATTATATAAATATCTTAAATACTCACACAACTGAGAGAGAGCAATTATTAAATAGAAATAGAAATAAATATATGATATAAAAAATGTAAAAAATATTATCATTAGAGATAATTAATCTGATATGTGAATTTTTAGATTAATATGATGAGTTAAGAACATATTGAAATATTTTTATAAAAATTTTAAAAAAATTATTGATTTCATTAAAGTAAATGTAATGTATTATTCAAAAAATAAACATCAATGATATTTTAAAATAAGTAATATTTTATTAAATGATATAAAATTCCTAAAAACGTTCCTAGGATATTATTTATAATTCCAAACATGGAGCATTATTCAGATATTGTCTCATTTATGGTAACTATATTAACCCTATATTATTAAACACATTGTTGTCATGGTATGTTTGAAAAGTGTTAAAGAACGGTTAGAACATAAATTTAAGAGTAAAACATAGTCAACGCTTTTTAAAATTTTATTTTATGAAGGTAATTAAAAAAAATTCACCTTATGATTGAAATGTATATTTTTTAGGGACACAAGTCTAAGAAAATGTCATATATATTATCCAAATCAACAAAAGTTCCAAAATTCCACTCTTTGTTTTTGATATATCTTATGTGTCCACCTATGGAAAAAATCTAGTTATGAATGAATATAATTATAGATTCTGAGATTATTAAAAATATATTCACTATATAATTTTTATTTTTATTTTTTGGAAAACATTTACTGGTCTTAATTTCTTATGTAGCGCAGATAGAGTATTTCATCGATTAATTTAGAAATGTAATAAATGATATAAAAACAGTTAAAATAAATACAATATTACTGAGTTAATGTTATAAATTTATATTATAGGTTAATATAACATTTTATTTCAAATATAGGATTATATTTTAATTTAAACTATTTTTTATTTCTTTTTAGTCAAATTAATTTAATGGTTTCTAAATTGGCAATAATGAACATTTATTAGCATAATAGTTTGTTAAATTACTTTAATATCCTAGAAATACTTATAAAATGAAAAAGAGTTTAATATATTGTCTACAATTTCATCTATTTTACATTTATATGTCTTTTGAAACCATTTTTATTCATAATAAATTTATTACAATTTAATCATTTGAGAAATTCCCAAAGTTCCCCTTAACAAAATTAGAAAATAAAACATAATCCCTAATTTATTTATACAACATCGAGACTTATATCTTATAAAACTACTTTTATTATATCTTATAAACTTCCTTATAGACATTATAGTGTTACTATTATTCCCAAAAGACCAACCTTATAGTTCTTTAGAGGATTTCTATAGGAGTAATTTCGAAGATGTTGTAATCACCAACACCAATCTATTTCGTATCTAATATTCATTACATCCAATAAAAGAGTAATATTTATCATAAAAAAATATTTATGTATCCTATATATCCTTAAATTTTATTATGATTATGAAAAAACAAGTATACCCCCTCTTTCTAGTCAAATGGGAAGTGTAGGTATTGCTCTTGTGTACATATGGCTTAGCATCTCCATGTTGAGATACAATTAATCATTCATAAAAATCTATTATGTATCTATTATGATGCATTTAATGTTAATATATTATATTTCTTTAACAAATATAAATCTAGAATGAAAATTTCATGTCTAACATCTTTCCCTCTAAACCGTTGGAAAACGATAACAGTATTCATGTGTACGTATGGACTACCACATCTACTATAGAATGTGATTTGTTTATAATTTATATTTCAATTGTATAGTAATGAGTATGAATTTTTTAAATATAAAAGATATATAATATATAATAAAGTTCCTATAAATATAAATTAATTTTTACCTTTCTTTCATTTTGTCCATTGAAAAATGAAAACAATTTTCATGTGTAAGTATGACTTACCATATCTATGAACAATATAATTAATTTTTATATCATTAAATATTATGGATGAATATAAATATGTATATTAATATTATACATGTGATTAAACCATGATAAATTTTAAATTAAAAGAATTGTTGAACTAAAATAATCATGATAAATGAAATAGTTAACACCCAAAATTAACAATATTAAAAAGGAATTACTTAAAATGGGATGAAGAAACGTTACAAAAGGATCATATATGTTTTTTAAAGTATGAACACGACATTGATATATGATTATAATAAATATTAATTTATTATTCAGGATTATAGAGTACTTTTAATGAAAGAGAACTCGAGGTAAGGTATTTTCATCTAACTTTATTTTTGTGGGACATATATCATATATACCACCTATTTATTTTGTAGGGTGTATATACAGATCATAAATGTATTTTATTATTATTATCATGAAAATTAAGGGATTTAAAAATCCATACATGTTTCTTTATTTCACAGTACTTTTTATTCGAATGATTCCAAAATGATATGGGTTTTATTTCACAATCTCATCAATATTCGAGATTTTTTATACATAAGTCTGTATTGGGGAATCTCATTATTTTCAATATCCATATTTTACATAAAAAATTTTAATTAATGTTTTTAGTATTCTATTTTGGTAGTGTAATGTAATTTTACTCATGTATGACTTTTTTTAAAATGGTCTGAATGAAATATTCTTCTTTTTTTTTCAAATTGTGGTACTTTGTGGCTTTTTTGACAATAGAGGGATTTTTTTAACTTATAAAGCATGAATAAAATTTCCCACTATCATTAATAATATTTTCATTGATGTTTAATTTACATTTTCAAATTGTTATTTTCAAATAAAATTAATTTCATTATTTTTGTGCAACTTTATAAAATAAGTGATTTCAAAATGGAAATATTATTTTCCTTAAGAATATGGATGTGATGTTTTAATTGAATTTATACTAATCAAAGAAGAAAAATGTTGATTTCACTTTTGATTTAAATGAAATATGTCCCAAGGATACCATCCTTATTCATTCATTATATGGATTATTCTTATGATTACACAATGTTTATGAACCCCATTTCCATTAATGGGTTATAATATAATGATAGTTTTATGATCCTATGGCAGACATATATATTGTTTTTATTATGTTATCGGTGAGACCTATATCTCCCTATAGTAAATTGGTTAAATTATTTTGTCTCATGAGATAGTGATGGTAAACAAGTTGATGTTCTTGATCCGTTATGGGAGAAAAATAGAGGTTCTTGATCTATTATAGGAAACAAGTCAATGTGCATCATCCATTTTGGTAAATAGCTGTTGGTGCATGATTTTATGGTCTTGAAAGTTAAAATTAACATATAAAATGGTTTCTATACTTATGATATATCCACACACATTTATGAAATCAACATATTGTCCATGATTGAATTATGATGAGTTCTCATTATTGTGATTTGTGTATTTCAAATTGGTAATGTTTTATTCCATAATTCATGTTTATGATCTTTATCTGATTAGGTATGAATGTTATATGTTATATCCATGACCTCATACCCTTTTTGTTATCTTATATAGTCATATGATCATTTATTAATTCCTCCAACGATTACCATGACAGATAATTTTGGATCATCCTTTCCTATTTGACCATTTACCTAGGTTATGACTATATGTTTTTAGTATGACGTGTATTACAGGTGTACTAGTTAGGATGATCTAAGTAGAATATCATGTAGTTTATTTATGAACTAGTTTTTTATTAATTATAGTTTCCAAATACAATTGGCCTATATAATTATATAATGGTTAAATGTTTTATGTAATGAATATTCTTCTCTTTAAATATAATATCTATGTTTTAAATTCATGGGTCCTGTAGAGACCCAAATCTTAACGTACATGGAAATTACATTACTTTTGCGGAAAACATAGTACATAAAAAACACACACACACAAGGATCGTAATAGTTTAGTGACTTTGGAAACTCAGAATATAATCTTCTAATCGTGGTGAAATATCATCAACATCTCACATAAAGATCTTCCTTTTTTTTAACTAAAACCTTTCTTTATATCCTAGGGAAAATAAAACATAAAATGGTGAGCTCAAATTATTAGTAAGGGTAAACAAAAGAAATATCAATCACATCATATTCATAAGATAATAACATTTTGGAAATCTTAACCTGCAAAAGAGATCATAATTTCACAACATGGGATAAATCATAGTAGTGAAATTAAATCCCAATAATAATAAATTAAAACATGAAACTTTGTGGCATACACACATAATAACAGAGAATCATTTCTTATTAGTCAATAATCATTGCCAAGAAAATCTTAGTGGACAAAGTCCATTTCTGAACCGAGTTCATTCCTCGTTTTAGTCATGTTTCACTGAACCGGTTTAACTTGCCGTTCCAGCCATGTGTATATCATGAGATATAAAATTTTTACCCAATTTATTGGAGGGAGATATAGGTCCCACCCATCTCGTAATGATACCATTCTTATGTGTGCCACAAAATTCTAAATCATACATCATTTCATAACCGATGTAATAAAAATGGGATTCTTAAACAACATAACATCATAAAATAATTCATATATGATAAAGGATTTCATAAAAATAATTCCATCACAACATAATCAAATCAATTTAATAATAGGGATAGAAACAGAACCCTATATTATCTTAGATGGAAAATAATTTTGATAAAACACTTGAACTCCATTTTTGAGGAAAATATCATTTCAAATTCAAAAACACTTTTCCTTTCTTAAAATGTCATACAATTCCAACTAAAAGAAGTTGATTAAAAATAAACTTGAATACTTTTAAGGGAATCTTCTTGGAAATAATGTTTTAAAAATCCATTCATGACGTATAAGTTAAAAAAACATTCTTCTCATACTTTGGTCGGAAAAGTCAAAAAGTACCTCGTACGAAAAACGACAAAAGATTCCTTTCATATCTTTTACTAAAAAATCATGGAAGGGTAAATTTTGATTTAAAAAAAATGTAGGTGGATGGAAAAAATATTAAATATTGAGGAAACATGGATGTGGATGATAAAATACACCCCATTAAATACTTACGAATAAGCAATCTCGGATAAAAATGAGATTTTCAAAATTATCGCTTACCTTATGTCTGATTTGCTTCGTAAGTATCCGAACCTCCTGTATAATGATTTAAATAATGTCATTGACTTATTAAAGAATCATATTCATTGTTATGATATCATATATGGTTCACTTATGACTTTATATTACCCATTCTTTTGTAAATTCCATGTTAAAGATCGTTTTGGGTAAAATCGTTTCATTTGTCATCCGTGTTTTGACTTGTAATTATTCATATGATTACTTAGATCATGATTAATTAATTCCAGAATATAAAACATGATTTATATATAATATATATTCAGAATATACATATATAAAATAGATCGATAGATGGAAAGAAATACACCGTTCATGGAGACGGTAGGCCGTACGTACGCATGAACGCTGTTTTCGTTTCCCTATTGAGTTGAATGGAATTAAGTAGATGACATACATATATATACACATAAATCCAGTATAATTATTATGTCATATATTTCATGATTACTTATATACTTTATAATCATTAATGAATGGTTAACGTGGAGAATGAATCTCATTGCGTCGTGGAGACGGTAGTCCGTACGTACGCACGAGCGATGATATCGTTCTCATGATCGTGGGACTGTATTGGAGTGTATATATACTATTTCAGAATCCATATCACTTTAAAATAATCTTATATAGTTATTATTTACACCATTATACCCATCCAAGTAAGGTGGTGGTGGAAAATAGATTACACCACGGCGTGGAGACGGTATTCCGTACGTACGCACACGCGGTGATTTCGTTTCCCGTAGGATGGATAGATGGTGAAATAGGGTTTTTTCATACTTATAATAACATATCAGTATATGATTGATGCTGATGTTATTACTTCATGATGAAACAAATAAATAAGAAGAAGTGGAAGAAGAAATAAAGATGAAAGAATCGGTAACAGACATTACCTCTTCTTTGAAGCACCTCTTTGAGTCCTCCTATTAGGGCACTAAATATGGTCTTTGAAGAAGACCCGGACCTCTAGAATGTTTCTATGTAAGTTTAGAAGAGAATTTGGAAGGTGTTTGCCGAGATTGAAGGATCAAATGGGTGTGAGGAAGAGAGGGAGGAGGTACCCTTTTATAAGGGAGGAGAGGGGCACCTTTGGAATAACTAAAAATATTATTTTTTTATAAAGTCATATTCGGTTTTTCATAGCTCCAAATTGAGTTATTTCGAAGCTAGGGTGGGGATGGATCGAAATACTCTCATACAATAGAATTTAGGCAAGTTTAGGTTCCTATTTTAACCTTATCATTTAGATTTAACATTAAGTTAAATAAGTTTACTTTTACCATGTCTTCTTGTGTTCTTATACTATAAGGTTAATAAACTTACTATAACAAGCCAAACGAACCCCAAGTTGTTTATTATTAATATATATACCCTTATCTAAGTTATGTTACTGAAACCTAGATTTTAAGGAATAAAATAACAATTAATAATATAATATTTGTTTTAAAAACTATTTTATGTTAATTTTGACACTATTTAGTAATTGATTTTTGTGAAAATCATAACAGAATGATTAGTTCGACAAACATTAATTAAATCAATAATAACATGTCATATTAACCTAGAAAATTATTTTAATTCATTAAAAGTCTCAAATTACATTTATTTTGGTATTTATAACATCAATTATGTCAATATTTCATTTTATAAGATAATTACTGCATCATCGTTGTGTCATAATTAAATAAAATTATATAATGTCTAAAAATTACAAATAAAATACCATTGTGTAGGAAATAATTATAGTGTTCTAATGAATATTTATATTCTAATTTATCTTATGTATAACCCTATATTAAAAATGATATACTTATTAAAACTTTGATTTTAACTATTTTAACCCTTCTTTAAATAAATTAATAATAAATGTCCTAATCTAATACAAGTGGGTCTAAATGGTCATATTGTATTCCTAAGGTTGTTTTTGGTTGAATTAAACTTATCTTATAGAATTATTACATGTGTTAGGTAATAATAATATCATTTTTACCCTTAATTACCCTATTTACTTTTAACCGTGGTAAATAAAAGTATAAAGTTACTATTCACCAAAAAATTATTTTCATCTCATTAAACCACATTTTACATACTGACATCAATAGTGTCTCTAGTATTTTTGAAATTACACTCACAGAAGCGGTAAAATTAAGTTTTATGAAAGATTCAGTTTTTTTAACTACCACTTAGTGGTTTCACTATTCATCAAAAATGAAAGTTTCCAGAAAAATACTAGAAATTAGGCCTAACCTATATTTGATATTATGAACTCAAAAATTATGTCTATTTTACCATATTCAAAACATATCAGCTGCATTAATTAATTTAAAAATTAATTCCCGTCGTCAAAACAAATAGCGTGTTCTTAAGAGATAATAACTATCAAAAGATTGGCACTTGTTTATGTCTGGTTTAAATGTGAAATTACATCCAATGACCAACATTGTATTAAATTGTAAAAATATATTCTAAATATACTTTAAAACCACTCAAATTGATAATTTATCACTATTAATTATTTCGATTGAAAAAGTTGTTTTTAATTAAAATTTAGTAATTTTCACTATTCATCAAATATGAAAGTTATTCGAAAATTACCAAAATTTCACCCTAAGCTAATTTCGATATTCCGAATCCAAAAATGAAATCCATTTTGAAAAATAAAATTTAAAAAATTTCAAAAAGTGGTTATTAATATTCATAACGACTAGTTTTAATAATATTTTAATAGCATATTGTTGTTTAGTGAAACTCGTTATTGCGTACTACACAGGCTATCGAGGAAGGTCGCGATTCCGTGTAATACAAGTCAAGTCAAGGATGCGTGTTTTGTATGCTCCTTTTGGTGTAGCGTACATCACAAGACATTAATGAAATTAAAAAGAATACTTTTCAAAAAATCTCGGGGTGTTACATTCTACCCCCCTTAAAATGAATTTCGCCCACAAAATTCATCGGGGTTATAAATGGTTTACTACTATAAAGTTTCTTTAATTGAAACCCACATCGTAAAAAGGAATACCAAAACCAATATTTAAAATCAAAAGTATGAAACGTAACAGTTACCCAAATAAACTAATCACTGGGTTTCCACATAGGTTAAAATATGGATATGGAAGAGAAACCTAACCATCATGTTCTGATGGAGAGTGGTAGAGAACATGGATATGGAAAAGCCAGCAATCACAAAGCCATAAATTTGTGACGATCTAAGATACCATCTGAATAATCAGATATAAAAGCACTAGGACAACATTTTTGGTTTTCAAGATCATTTCCCTAAAGTTGATGAAATTGGAATTAGAAGAAATACTTTCGTGATTTCATTATAGTCTCACCGTTGGTCATTCTTTGGACAATTTCCACTTCATCTCTTAAATAAATGAAGTTGAATTTGTCATTCGTGATGTGTTAGCAGATCATGTGATAGAATGATGGGTCATTCCATCTGTCTCAAACAAAAGGTTAGAAAAGTTATCAAAAAATACATAAGTCCATCTATAGTGAGATTAATCATATATGGTTCCTAAAATGGACTTATACTTCATATATCATACTTATTAATATAATAAAACTAGTTTCTACTAAACAGGACTTCTTGTAGGCTAGTGGTAGGCGATAAAGGCTAGTCGCACTTCAGTTGTGGGTTCGATTCCCACGGCCTTGTCCGACGCGATGGGTTGTCGTCCGTCCTGAAGGTTGTCCTTTTTCTAAAACTATATTAC
The DNA here is from genome assembly GCA_963277665.1 of Viscum album. Taxonomy (NCBI): domain Eukaryota; kingdom Viridiplantae; phylum Streptophyta; class Magnoliopsida; order Santalales; family Viscaceae; genus Viscum; species Viscum album. The sequence continues at coordinate 2,028,270,625 of OY728164.1, forward strand.
TATAACATCCCATAAATAATATCAAAAAAAATTCTATACTTAAACAATACTAACTTATGTCCAACATAATCCATTCCAATCTTTATGCTTATCCATAATACTACAGTCCACTCTCATAATATAGTGAAAACGATTACCAGAGATTTAATACGATCTTTGTTCCCCATATATCATAAGATATGTCTTGTTGGTCACATTCCAAACATTCAAAGGCCTTAATCATGTATTCTCTTGAATACCCATTGAACCTTACTGAAAACATGAATGCAGTTAAAAGTTAACACTTTCCACATACCAAAATCCTCAAAATTCTATATACTCAAACCATGATATCACTTAGTCCTTATATCAATCATGAGCTCATGAATACTGTCAAATATTTCATTTTCTTGTTTTCCCTTCATTATGAGCATATCATATTTTTTCCAAAAATATCTCAATCACTTTCCATGGTCACCGGTATCATAAAATTATTAAAAACCACAATAGACCAATACATAAATATTCCAATTCTTCATGATACTATATACAACATTATTTTGGAATCCCATTACATAAACACTTAATCATTCCACCACATCGTTATCATATTCAACATTTCCAATGTTGATCACATGTGACTTCCCTTTGTCCTTTTCCTTAAGTGGTTGCTCATGTCGATCATCACTAACCCTTGGATTAGGGAATTTATTAGCATAATCCCCCATTTCCTTGCACTTGAAGCATTGAAGTGTAGTAGGTTCATTTTGTGTATCCATTCCTTTGTTTGCATCATTAGACATCTTCTTCCCATAATTGTGGCATTCAAATTCCCAATGACCTTCCTTTCCAAATTTGAAACATTTACTTGTCCCTTTAAGACAATCTCCACCATGCTTCTTTCCACACTTTGAGCATAAGGAAACATTCATCTTCTTTTCACCATTATTCTGAGATTTCTCCTTGAACTCCATCTTTCATTTCTTGTCAAAACTATGAGATGGATAAGTAACACTAACTTCCATTTCTACCTTGATATCACAACACACAATTTCATCATAGCTACTGAAGTCTCTTATAGATAATGCCCTTCGAAGATTTGGTTTTAAGCCACTGATGAATCGATCAACTTAACTTTCAGGTTGGATGATAAATCCAGATGCATACCTTGCAAGCCTTGTAAAATTCGCTTCGTATATACCAACAGATTCATCATCCTTTTTCTTTGGTTCAAGAAACTCCTTCTCCATCTTTGTTCAAAGAATACGAGGGAAGTACTTATTGAAAAATAAGTTCTTGAACTCTTCCCATTCCATAGACTCAATTTATCTCTTTGCCTCATATTCTTGATAAGATTCCACCATTGATCAGCTTCACCTTCCAAACGATATACTGATAAGATGAATTTATCATGTTAAGAACATTGAAGAACTGAAAATATCTTTTCAGTGGTACTGATCCATTGTTCAGCAACAATTGGATCAGAAGACCCACTGAAAGAAGGTGGACGTTGCCTCATGAAGGACTCAATAGAATATTTTCCCCTTCTCTGCTCATTTGGAAGTCCAGAATGATTCATAGCTTGTGTAAGTATAGCAATAAGATTTTTCACTCCATCTCCCATAACATTTGTTTGTTCAGGAGGACAATCATTGCATTGTCCATTGCATTGATCAACACGGTTCCTTCGGGTTCCAGCCATCGTCTAAAACCCAAAAAGAATAGTGTGAGAGGCAAAAATCATGCTAGGGAATACAACATAATAAAGGGGGAGTACCTTCAATATCTAACATCGTAGGTTTAATTATAAGATCATTAGCGCAATTCTAGGACTATAACCTATACTTATACTTAACCTTAGGGACATCCCTAGACATACCCTAGAAATATCTCTAGGGATCTCACTAAAGTTCTCGCATCCTAGTTTCCAAAGGTTGACTAAACCTTTCCTCTGATACCAACTGTAGAGTCCCGAAGCTTAACGTACATGGACATTACATTACTTTTGTGGAAAACTTAGTACATAACAAAAACACACACACAAGGATCGTAATAGTTTAATGTCTTTGGAAACTCGGAATATAATCTTCTAATCGTGGTGAAATATCTTCAACATCTCCCATAAAGATCTTCCTATTTTTTTTACCTAAAACATTTCTTTATATCCTGGGAAAAAGAAAACATAAAAGGGTGAGCTCAAATTCTCAGTAAGGGTAAAAAAAAGATATATCAATCACATCATATTCATAAGAACATAACATTTTGGAAATCTTAACCTGCAAAAGAGAGCATAATTTCATAACATGGGATAAATCATAGTAGTGAAATAAAATCCCAATAATCATAAATTAAAACATGAAACTTTTTGGAATACACAAATAATCATAGATAATCATTTCTTATTAGTCAAGACTCACTACCAAGAATATCTTAGTGGAAAAAGTCCATTTCTGAACCGAGTTCATTCCTCGTTTCAGTCCTGCTTCACTGAACAAGTTTAACATGCCATTCCAGACATTCTATCTAATGAGATATAAAATCTTTACCCAATTCATTGGAGGGAGATATAGGTCCCACCCATCTTATAATTATACAATTCTTATGTGTGCCACAAAATTCTAAATCATACATCATTGCATAACCCATGTAATAAAAATGGGATTCTTAAATAACATGACATCATAAAACAATTCATATATGATAAAGGATTTCATAAAAATAATTACATCACAACATAATCAAATCAATGTAATAATAGGGATTGAAAAAGAACCCTAGATTATCTTAGATGGAAAATAATTTTGATAAAACACTTGAACTCCATTCTTGAGGAAAATATCCTTTCAACTTCAAAAACACTTTTCCTTTCTTAACATGTCATACAATTCTAACTAAAAGAAGTTGATTAAAAATAAACTTGACAACTTTTAAGGGAATATTCTTCGAAATAATGTTTTAAAAATCCATTCATGTCGTATAAGTTAAAAAAACATTCTTCTCGTACTTTTTTCGGAAAAGTCAAAAAGTACCTCGTACGAAAAACGACAAAACATTCCTTTCATATCTTTTACTAAAAACTCATCGAAGGGTAAAATTGGATTTAAAAATATGTAGGTGGATAGAAACAATATTACATATTGATGAAACATGGATGTGGATGATAAAATACACCCCAGTAAATACTTACGAATAAGCAATCTCGGATAAAAATGAGATTTGTAAAATTATCCCTTAACTTATGTCTGATTTGCTTCGTAAGTGTCCAAACCTCCTGTATAATGATTTAAATAATGTCATTGAATTATTAAATAATCATATTCATTGTTATGATATCATATATGGTTCAATTATGACTTTATATTACCCGTTCTTTTGTAAATTCCATGTTAAAGAGCGTTTTGGGCAAAATAGTTTCATTTGTCGTCCGTGTTTTGACTTGTAATTATTCATATGATTACATAGATCATGATTAATTAATTCCATAATATAAAACATGATTTATATACAATATATATTCAGAATATACATATATATAATTGATCTATAAATGCAAAGAAATACACCGTTCATGGAGACGGTAGGCCGTACGTACGCATGAACGCTGTTTTCGTTTCCCTATTGAGTTGAATGAAATTAAGTAGATGACATACATATATATACACATAAATCCAGTATAATTATTATTTCATATATTTCATGATTACTTATATACTTTATAATCATTCGTGAATGGTTAACGTGGAGAATGAATCTCATCGTGTCGTGGAGACGGTAGTCCGTACATACGCACGAGTGATGATATCATTCTCATGATCATGGGACTATATTGGAGTGTATGTATACTATTTCAGAATCAATATCACTTTAAAATATTCATATACAGTTATTATTTACACCATTATACCCATCCAAGTAAGTTGGTGGTGGAAAATAGATTACATCACGGTGTGGAGACGGTATTCCGTACGTACACACGCGCGATGATTTTGTTTTCCGTAGGATGGATAGATGGTGAAATTGGGTTGTTTCATACTTATAATAACATATCAGTATATGAGTGATACTGATGTTATTACTTCATGATGAAACAACTAAAGAAGAAGAAATGGAATAAGAAATAAAGATGAAAGAATCGGTAACGGACATTACCTCTTCTTTGAAGCGCCTCTTTGAGTCCTCCTCTTAGGGCACTAAAAATGGTATTTGAAGAAGACCAGGACCTCTAGGATGTTTATAGGGAAGTGGAGAAGATAATTTGGCAGGGGTTGGCCGAGCTTTAAGGCTCAAATTGGTGTGAGGAAGAGAGGGAGGAGGTTCCCTTTTATAAGGGAGGAGAGGGGCACCTTTGGAATAACTAAAAATATTACTTTTTTATAAAGTTATATTCGGTTTTTAATAGCTCCAAATTGAGTTATTTCAAAGCTAGGGAGGGGATGGGTCGAAATCCTCTCATCCAATAGAATTTAGACAAGTTTAGTTTCCTATTTTAACCTTATCATTTAGATTTAACATTAAGTTAAATAATTTTACTTTTACCGTGTCTTCTTGTGTTCTTATACTATAAGGTTAATAAACATACTATAACATACCAAAAGAACCCCAAGTTGTTTATTATTAATATATATAACCTTATCTATGTTATTTGGCCGAACCGTAGATTTTTAGGAATAAAATAACAATTAATAATATAATATTTGTTTTAAAAACTATTTTATGTCAATTTTGACACTATTTAGTAATTGATTTTTTTTGAAAATCATAAAAGAATTATTAGTTCGAAAAAAGTTAATTAAATAACTAATAACATGTCATATTAACCTAGATAATTAGTGGAATTCATAAAAAGTCTTAAATTACATTTATTTTGGTATTTATAACATCAATTATGTCAATATTTCATTAATAAGATAATTACTGCACCTTCTTTGTGTCATAAATAAATAAAATTATTTAATATCTAAAAATTACAAATAAAATACCATTATGTAGGAAATATTATTATCTTTCTAATGAATATTTATAGTCGAATTTATCTTTTGTATATCCCTATATTAAAAATGATATACTTATTAAACTTTGATTTTAACTATTTTAACCCTTCTTTAAATAAATTAATAATAAATGTCCTAATCTAATCCAAGTGGGCCTAAATGGTCATATTGTATTCCTAAGGTTGTTTTTGGTCGAATAAAACTTATCCAATAGAATTAGGACATGTGTTAGGTTATAATAATATCATTTTTACCCTTAATTACCCTATTTACTTTTAACCATGGTAAATAAAAGTAAAAAGTTACTATTCACCAAAAAATTATTTTCATCTCATTGAACCACATATTACTTACTGACATCAATCGTGTCTCTCGCATTTTTGAAATTCCACTCACAGAAGCGGTAAAATTAAGTTTTATGAAAGATTCCGTTTTTTAACTACCACTTAGTGGTTTCACTATTCAAAAGGGGGGTTCGGGATTTAAATCGAAAACGAACACCGCCTACCTCGTTGGGCTTCGCCCGGCGCTTCCCGCGCGATCCGCCGCACGCCATTGTCTCGCCGGAGCTGCCTCGCCGGAGTCGCCTCGCCGGAGCTCGCCGGAAAGGAGGAAGGGAGGAGAAGGAGGGTTTGAGGAGGAAGAAGAAGAAGAAGGGGGGGTGCGTGTTTAAATAAAAACACTTAAACACCCCGCCCGACACGCCCCCGACTCCGCTCCCGAAGCAGACAAAAATGAGGGCGTCCATGGGGTAAACACGACGCTCCAAGAACAATGGTGGTCTCGGAATTTTATTCCGAGACCCCATTCACAAGTTATTAAACATAGCGCCCGAGGCCGCCAAATTACGAAAACGCCCCTGGGGCCATTTTTCACAAACAGCCTGCGCCCGCGAAACGTATACCCCTCCTAGGGTAAACGGCATGCTACGAACTCAACGGTGCCCTCGTTTTTTCAATCTGAGCCACCGTTTAAGAGATACTAGCATTTTGCTATTAAACGAATTAATTAATTAATTAATTAATCCGTTTAACGTTCCAGAAGCGGGCGAGGGGTCCAAACATCCCGCGTCGACAAGTTTTATGTCATTCCTAGGGTAAAAACCCCGTTCCGGACCCATCCGTACACTCGGATCTCTGATCTGGAACTCCGTTTAGGAGTTATCTCATTTATTTAGCGTTTCCAGTGTGAACGCACTGAAAATTTTAATTCCAGCCACTCCGGGGCTCGGAATCGCACGCCGTCTGAAGGCACAGCTCTGGAATATTATCAAGAATATTCCAAAGTCTTTATCATCAAAAACCGGGTTCTTGCAGTCTTTTCAGGTTTATAGTTTTAGATAATTAGATCATGAAACTTGCAATACATTCCACATTTAAACAAAGTGGTTACATAAAAGACAGTATTCATTCTTCCCATCAACGGAAACATATTTAAAATAAAACATGGATTCTTTCTTGACACATCTTTGACACTATCATCACATCATGTACCTTTCTCTTGACCTGTGAAAAACACTTCAAAAAAACTTGGGATGAACATAAAAAGCTCAGTAAGGGTTATAAAATATGGAAAGGAAACATGAGTTCATATATACATAAGAATGAAATCATACTTTACCCATAAAACATAGGCACTTTAACATACCTCATAAAATAATGAATAAATCATAGAAATCATAAGACATAAAAGGTAACTTGAGGCATTCATAACATTCTTACGTAGGGAGTAACCCTCTTGGTTACATTTAGAATACCCATCACGGTATATTTCCTAAATCTCTTCGATGAAACCTTAACAGTACACTCCTTCGCATTACCCAATGCATTGGAGAGCTATATCGGGCTCACCCGCCCTTAGTTTATCACGGAACCAACCATCTTCATAATAATGCCCAAGAACCTCAACATAATCGTATCACATGAAACATGCATAAAGGAAACATAACATTTCCACCTTTCAATCACAAGATATCAATACAACATATTGATATAAAACATTATGAAAACCATTTTCAATACCAAAATAAAAGAAAAGTAAAACATCGTATTTATTTTTCTTAAAAAAAGGTATGGCTTGTAGAGGAAGCCAAAACTCAAATAATGGTCACGGTGGTGGAGAAGTCGTTGTCGCCGCATACGTATGACAAAAACATTCCCTTTTATCATTTAGTAAACGCTTTGTATAAAAAAGATTCCTTTTGAATAAATGTAAAAGTCAAAGGGGTTTATACACCATATAGAAGAAGGTTGTGTATAAAACAAAATATGCCTCAATGAAAGGAGATTGAGACGATGTCCCATACAAAGACGATATCCTTGGATTAAGGATAAATCAGTTACATAACTATGTGTGACAAACGAATACACGAAATATAAGTGGGTATTAAGTGTAAAAAAAAAACAGATTACATTCTCACATAATCATAGAACGACATATTCAAGGTGTACAAGATTATCCCAAAGAATCAAAATTGGGTTAAGAAGTTCCCTTGCAAAAAATTAGACAGCCTAACATCGTCACTTCAAAATTCAGAAAAAGAGTTGATGAGAGATAAAAAGGGGATCTCATCACTTGGACATAAAATTTACATCAATAAGGATATATAAGAACATATCCCAAAATAATATTATGCGAATTAAAAGACATAACAAAATAAGTCTTTTAAAAAGAGGAGGGTGAAAGGTTCCCTTACCGACATGGGTATCTTTCGAAACATATGCCCTATGAAAGAAGGACAATACAACATTGATGTAAATACTCATAAATGAAAGAATATTACACAATGAGTAAAATAATGGTCAGTACATACACCACTCAAAGGAAATTGTGGCAAATGTGGCATAAATCTCACGGGAATAAAAGTGAGATGAAAAATCCCATACGAAAACTCGGCAGCCTAACGACGCCACTTAAAACTTCCAAAAATGGATTGATGAGATCAAATAGGGTATCTCATCACATTAAAATAAAATTTACAGCAATAGGAATATAAAATAACATCCCCCATCATAACAAATAGGAGCTTAAAAGAAGTGACATAAAGGAGAGTACCTAAAAAGAAAGAGAGAGGTTAGATATCTTACAAATATTTGGCAGCCTAACAGCGCCACTCAAAACTTCCAAAATGGATTGATGAGAGATAATAGGGTTTCTCATCACATGAACATAAAAGTTATAGTAAGATTAAAATAAAATAACATCCCAATAACAAGAAAGATGATCTTTAAAAGGAATGACATAAAAGAGTGTACTTAAAAAGAAAGAGTGGAGTAGGATCCATTACCTCAAGTCCAACTTGTCTTGTTCGTTTCTTTATATTCCTGAATAATAAACTTTTTTAAATTAGTAATTGCCTAAGTAACTCCTTTAGAGATTATTATTCAGTTAATATCACATATTATAATGTTATAATAATTGTTTAATAATTTTAGTTCATATCAGACATTTTTGCCGATGTTTGGTACATGAGTCAAAAATGAACTTGTTTGAAAAAATATTGCCCATGTAGTTATAAGTAAATAATTTCCAGAATAGTATTAATGATTAAAATATCATATATATATCCATTAAATATTCATTTTATACAATTCCATATCATTTGGAGATAAAAACGAAAAGCACCGTTCATGGAGACGGTAGGCCGTACGTACGCATGAACACTACTTTCATTTTTTGTCATATTAATGGAATTAAAACGAAACGAGAGAGATATATATATGTTATAATTCCATAATGAAATCCATAATTTAGATGTAATATATTACATATATATCCATTATATATATGTACTTATAATATTACATAACATTTTGAGATAAGAAATGAAATGTATCGTTCCTGGAGACGGTAAGCCGTATGTACGCATGAACGCTACTTCTATATCTATTTCATATTTAATGGAATTAAAACATAATTATACTTAATAGTATTTTAATTCCAGTATGGTATCCTATATAATATCATTAAATATATCCTTTATACGTACCACATATGGTATTAACGAATCAAATCACTTTGAGGGGGCGGTAGTCCACACTTCCTTAAATGAAGATATCGCGTTTACCCATAATGGAAACCATAAAGGTACGCAATAAATGAAAAATACAGAAGATTAAGTAAAACATAAACATATTATATATAATATATAAATATAGTGTCATCTTAATGGCCACCTTTTAAGGTGTTAGAAGAATGTTGAACAATCATCGTTTCGGGAGGCAAAAATTCACCATCCACGGAAACCGTATGTTCTTTAACCATTAGATGTAGGTGTGTGTAAGTGTAGCTCGAATACTTATTATAACAACATACTAGTATATTGAAGATAATGGATTTGTTACAAAATAAATGATTAAAAAGAGTTTAGGGGGTTGAGAAAAAAAATAAAACAAAAGGACACAAGTGAAGACATTACCTTAAAATCGGGTAACTCCCTTTGGTTTTAGCTCAAAAGCTTCCTTGGGAAGACTTCAGTCCAAAGTGAGGCTTCATGGAGTTAGAGAGGGAAGTGGAGAGACAAAATGGGCAGGGGTTGTCTGAGCCAAAGGCTTTGGTAGTGTGGGTAAGGAGGTAGAGGTGGGGGTCTTTTATAAGAGGAGAGGAGGGGCACTCTTGTAAAGTTACAAAATGTTACTTTATTTTCAAAAGAGTTTCGGATTTTAAAGGTCCCAAATTGATTTCTTTCGAGGCTAAGGTGATAAGGGTTCGAAATACACTCATCCAATAGGTTTTGGAAATGTGTAGGTCTTAGATATTACATTATCTTTCCATTTTATTTAAATCATTAAATAATGAGGTCATCGCTGCATCATCATGATGTCGTAAATACATTAATTTATTTAATGTCTAAAAATTATAAGAAAAATACTATGATGTAGGAAATATTTTTATCTTTCCAATTACTATTTATAGTGAAAAATATGACTTGTATAACCCCATGTAAAAATTGTTTTAGTAAAACATTTCATGTTTGTGTCATTTTTACTTTAACATTAAATAAAAAGATATTTATGTCATTTTCCAACCAAAGTGGCTCCATGGGGTCCCCAAGTTGACCCATGGGTTGTCTTGGTCGGACATGACACATCCAATGAGGTTAGGACATGTGTCAAGTTCATTTCAGATTATTAAAACATTATTTTTACCTTAAACTACACTAATTACCTCTAATCGCGATTAAAAACTTAATAAGTTACTATTCACCAAAAAATTATTTTTATCCCATTGAACCGCATTTTACTTCTTAATGACAAAAATGTATGTCGGATTTTTGAAATTCAAAACACAAAGATGGAAAAAATTCATTTAAACAGAAAAATCAGTTTTTATAAGTACCACTTAGTGGTTTCACTATTCATCAAAAATTGAAGTTTTTCAGAAAAATCCCAAAACATCACCCTAAGATATATTTGATATTCAGAATTCAAAAATGAAGTCTATTTTACAAAATTCAAAACATATAAGTCACATTAATTAATTTAATAATTAATTCCCGTTGTCAGAGCAAATAGCGTGTTTTTATGAAATAATAAGTATTAAAAGATTGACACTAGTTTAAGTCTGATTTCAAAGTGAAAATAATTCCAACGACCACTATTGGATTTAATGGTAAAAATATATTCTAATTTCAATTTAAAACCAATTCAAAAGATAATCTAATCATATAAATAAATTAGATTAAAAAGAGGTTTGTAATTAAAATACAACATTTTACACTATTCATTAAAAAAATGAACTTTATCAGAAAGATACCAAAAATTTACACAAAGTAAATTTTGATGTCCCAATTCTTAAGAAGAGTTTTATTTGGTCCAATAAAATTAATAAGATTGAAAAAAACTCTATTTAATGATGGTTCTCCATCAAAAGGCGATAAGTGAACCTTTAGTGAAAACTAGGGCATATACGCCTAAAATTGAATTCTTTCCGTATTTTAAGCCTTTATCTTTTATTGGATAAATGTAAAAACATTAAAAAACATATATAATTATATTTTAGTTATTTATATCCATTTCTTCCAATACAACGGCTACATGTTAACTACCATTTAAAATAATATTATGTTATTATTAGAGTGCAACGTAAGATTCCCAAGAAACTCGTTGTTGCGTGTTGGGTACGCCATCGAGCATATCATCCCATTTAAAGTCATATTAATATTTAATTCATAAATATGGATAAATATGAAAATTTCATATTCTTTATTTACCTGGGGTGTTACATTATTATTTAAGATAATTAAGAATGTCTTTTAAATAAAATCTCACTTTTCTCTCTCTTCGGTGGGAAATCCATGCTCATTCAATACCGTGTTTTCTAAAAAGGTTTCCAAAATATTTTCAAGAATTATTTATAAATTCTAAATTTACTTTGACTGAAAAATGTTTTTAAAATGCTTTCAAGGCGTTTTAATAAGTTTTCAAGGGAAAAAGATCTTAAAATTGTTTTATTTCATCCTTTATAAGTTTTCAAGATTATTTTCAGAGAAATTTTTTTTCAAAAGGTTTTATGTTTAGAAAAATTAAAATAATAAATACCATTTTCCAAAATAAATGTTTTAATTTTTTTCATCATTCATTATTTTTTTCAAAGTGGTTTCAAAGACAATGATTTTTAGATTTTTATATGTTTTAAAAAGTGATTTTCAATGAAATGTAATGTTCCAAGTGATACTTTAAAATATTTATATATCTAATATGATAGCCTTTGATATAGTTTATGATTTACAGGGGTTATGATCCAAGGAAACCATTCATATTCATTCATTGAATGGTTTATGATTAAGATTGTAAGTTTTTTATGAATTCTGTTTATCATCCACAGGTTATACCTAGATAAAACAAATATAAAATATGCTTCCTTTCATTTATTATTTTTGGAATAAATTACAAGGAAACATGTCACTTTACCATTGGTTAAGATATGATGAAATTTTTATTATCTTTATTTCATTTCATCAGTTATGATATGATGTTTAAGAAACCCATATCATTTTTATGGGTCATGATATGATGAATGCTTTATTATCTTATATAACATGTATGTATGATTTCACTATGTATTGGGTGGGACCTATATCTACCTCCAATTATTTGGGTAAATATTTTTATATATCATGTGATAGATATGGATGGAATGAAAAGTGAACTCGGACCAGTAATATATATCTGGAATGGGGAATGAATTCTATTCAGTAATACAAGGTTGGAACGAGAGGTGAACCAGGTTCAATAATAAAAGGTTTGAATGAGAGGATAATCTTGTTCAATAGTACATGGATAGATTATGTAGGGGACATGGTTTAGTAATATATGGATTGAATGAGAGGTGAACTTATTTTAGTAATAAATGGATAGAACTAGGAGTGAACTCGATTCAGTAAAGGACTTTTTCCACTAAGATAGTCTTGGATGTGATACATGATTACTAAGATGGTTTGGGGAGTGAACCCATTCCACTAATATAGCCATGAAATTATTATTTTACTACTATGTAAATAATTTTACATGTTTATGTGTCTTCCAAAATCACATGTCTTATACATATATTATGATCTCCTAGATTATACACTTGAGTTCCTTATGATTCATGTCTTATAAACTACTAATATAAATTCCCTGAATCTTGATTATGACATTTGATATATATGGTAGGATCTTAAAATGTTAAGATCATGTTATCATACCCTTATTCTAATATTATGCTTATATATCTCCTTTGTTTACCCATACTGATCAGGTGAACTCATTCTTTTCTTGTGATTCATTTCCAAATGTTATAAAGAAAGGTTTTATGAAGGTGTACTAAAGGGGATTTTCATTGAGGTCAATGTTGAAGATCATTAATCAAGTTAGATGATTATGTTTACATTTTTATAAATATACACAACTGTTATGGTCCTTATGAATTTATTTTTGTAATATACTTAATATTCATATAAAATGATGTAATATCCATGTATGTAAATATTGGGTCCCAATAGTTGGCATTAAAGAAATGGTTTAGTCATGATTTGGATACTATGATTCGGAAACTCTAGGGTGATCCCTAGAGATATTCTATGGATATATCTTGGGATGTATCTATGGATAAATCTTAGGGTATGTAAAAGTATAGTAAAATATCCTAAAATTATGGTAAAATATAGAGCGAGTGGTTTCCTAGAAATATGTCCCCATCTTGATACTACTAGTGTATGTGGCTCTGGCACAAATATGAATAGGGGTAACAACCCCGAAAATTATGTGTGAGCTTGAATTGATCAATAAATAGTGAATGATAGTGGGACTTGCTATGCATGTGGTTTGACACTCTCGGGGGATATGATTTTGGAATTTCCAGAATCATTACAAACCAACATGAAGGATTTAAATTTATGATGACTATAAATTTTGTACAATACACCTAAGGTTTAATAGATTAAGAAGGAATGTTTCATGATTTAGAAATAATATAAGTAGTTTTTCATGATTATTTGGCTTCCCACTATGATGATTGTTTCTTACTCTATGCTTTCTTGTTTTAATATATTGGTCGAACAAAAAATGAACCATGTTAATGGGTAATAAAATTGAAACTTAAATTATTTTACTCATGAAAAACCAGATGTTATGGGATATAGAATAAAACACCTCATTACCATGCTCACACAAATTTCTCTTGTCATGAATCATGGTGAATGTCGAAAAAAAGAATGTGGGAACAACGATCTGTTGTGTCTTTTATGAGGCAACACCCACCTTATTTTTGTAGTTCCACTAACCCATTAGTTGATGAGAAATGGATCTATACAACTAAAAAGATACCTTCCATTATTTAGTTTTGAGAGTATGAAAATGTTACTCCGGATTTATACTATCTAGAATATAAGGAGGATCAATTATTGAAACATTTTAACAATATGAGGTGATAAGATGAAATTGGCTCCATAGATTGGGACTAGTTCATGAACTTTTTTTCAATAAGTAAATTACTTATGTTCATGATATAAAGATTTGAATGGAATTACAAGAGATTAACTATACGGATCATGAATATGTTGGTTTATATGAACGAAATTTTACAAGGCATCTGTGGTACTCCTCGGTAATTATCATTAAACCCGAAGGAAAATTGAATCAATTCTTCAGTTTATTGAAACCTATCCTCTGAATGGACTTGGATATTAGAAAGTTTAATAGCTATGCAGAAGTTTTTTGATGTGATATTAAGGTGAAAATAGATGTAATAGTTTCATATAAATCTCATTGTATTGATAATAAAAGGAATATAGAGTCCAATGGGAAATATAAAGACCATAGTGAGAGACTTATGAGATTTCCATTATCCTCTAAGTGTGGAAGAGGAAAGGAAGAAATTATCATAAAGGAAATGGTAAATGTTTTATGTGTGGAAGGGAAGGTCATTAGGAAACTGATGGCTGATGTGATGGGAGTAAGTGAGATCTCGATGCAAATTTAGAAAAATATTCATATAATGAACCTCCCATACTCTAGTGTTTCAATTGTTGGGATTTTGGGAATTTTTGAAATAAATTCCTAAATCCAAGATAGAACATGGATGATAGTCCAAAGAAACATATGATAAAAAATGATAAAGGGAAAAAATATGCAATCACAGTTGATAAAGAGAATAATGATTATTAGGTCACAATAATCAATATCTCCTTAGATGTGAATTTCAAGTTTCAATTTGTTTTCATAATCCCTATAAAAATGTTATTGTTCATCCATTGGTAAAATTTCGTGTGATTGTTTCCCTCAATATAGATTATAGTATAATAAAAGCGTATTTGTATTCCATTGTTATAAGAAAAAACCAATGTTTTCTAATGAAAATGTATTTGGTATAAGATAATAGCTTATTTAAGTAATGAAGGGTAAATTATATTTTGGAAGAGTTCCAAGGCTAACCATTTGTGAAATGGATTATATTAAAAATCATATGTAGTTTTAGGGATTAAATTGATACTTCAAAATATGAATATTTATTCATAATGGATAAATTATTCTAACCATTTGGTTATGATAAGGATAGATAAAACAACCTATCATTATTTTTATAGACCTTATGATCTGCTAAAACTTCATGAATGAAAAATTAATCTTCATTTATTTGAATAAGAGAATAGGTGGAAATTTTTCAAGGAACAACAAAGGGTGATATTGTGTTAAATCATGTAAGTATATATTCTCATGAAAATAAATAAACTTTTGGAAATGGGTCAGGATATAAAATATTTTTCCATTATTCTCATTTTTGAGGATATTAATGACCTTTTTCAAGCCTCTTTGAGTTATGGATTTATGATCATTACCATTCTCTTAGCCATGTTATATATCACTCTCCATTAGAACTTGATATTCCGGTTTATCTTATATGTCAATGTTTTCACTTTTCGTAAATGTTATCCAATGTGGAATCCTAATTTTGTGTTACTTTGGTTAAACATTATGTTTCTAAATTTACCTTTTTAATGAATTTTTTAGTAATAATTTTTTATAATGTGGGATTTAATGTAATGAAAATTCAATTATTAAACCATTGATAACCCAGATAAGTTTTGAGGGTGAAATTCATGTTATGGGTGGTAGAATGTACTAACCAATGATTTTGTGATTTTTTTGAATTAATTTAAACTTTTTTATATTTTTCATTTCACACAACAATAAATATATCTTGTGTTATATAAAATCAATCATTTTGGATAACTTTTCATGAAAAACCTAGTTATGCTAACACATCATGAAACACTTATATTATCTTTTTGTACAATAAACACTATGTTGGTCTTGTGTTACACAAAATTCAATGTTTCATTGATACCTTATGTTACACACACGACCTTGTTTTATCAATCTGAAATATACTATTAATATTGTTATTAAAATAATATTATAGTTAATAAATGGATGTTGGAATAGAAGTTATGAATAAGATTAACTAAAATTAAATAAATATAATTGAAAAATTTATATTAATGGAATCATTTGGTTATAAATCAGTTAGAAATGAATATAAGATTTATTTCAAAATTAATAAATTACTTTTCTAAGAAAACTATTTTTATATGTACAAGACTGATTTTATATCAATAAATAAACTAACCACATTCAATGATTGTTCCCATAAAATTTAAATATTATATATTTTTCAATATTGTTTATACTCATAAAATATATTTTATTAGTAAAAAAATATAATAAATCCAACATTATGAATAAAAAGATGTAT
Organism: Viscum album; assembly: GCA_963277665.1. NCBI lineage: Eukaryota > Viridiplantae > Streptophyta > Magnoliopsida > Santalales > Viscaceae > Viscum > Viscum album. The sequence goes on from OY728164.1 coordinate 2,028,286,830, forward strand.
TTTTATAAAAGGAAATTTTACCACATTTAATGTTGAACCCAATTTAAATCTAAATTTTTAAAGTTTTATTATTTTTATTTAGAAAAATAAGATTCATTTATGAAATTTGTATATCAAAATTTATGTTGGATATTTTTTTTATTTTTCAAAGATGATTCATTTTTTGATGAATACTAAAAAATACTGATGTTTTAATTCAAATCTTCTTTTTGTTAAAATTTTTTTATATAGTTAAATTATATACTGATTTTTTTACAGTATAACTAAGTATGTTATATAAAAATTTATCAAATTTAGTTCATTGGAATAATTTTACATTGAAATTTGATATAAAACATTTCAAACATTTGGATGTTTTCACTTTAAAAACCCGCATTTACGACATGCCAGTGAGATTAATTTTAAATTAAAATTTTGACTTATATGTTTAGAATTTGGAAAAAATGATTCCATATTTTGAATTAGAATAATTTAAATCATTGATTACGATCATATTATTTTTCTACCATAAATATTAGTGAATGTAATTAAAATTAGTTATAGTGATTAATGTAAAAATGGGTTTACTTAGTGGTTAAAATTTAACATAAGGGGCCAAATGACCTAGAAAATTTTCATAAATCCATTTTATAGACATATTTAGACAATAAAATTAATTTTAAATAACATTTAATTTTATTGGTTTATCATTATGTAATGGATTCCTATCAATATTGTTTACCTTTTTATATTTACAAGAGTGCAACTCTTCCATTATAAAAGGACACTCACACCCTCACCTCGTCACACATCTTATGCAACTTTTTCACAAAAAAAACCAAAAAATAAGAATCCAAATTACCTATTATATACATATAGGACTACCTTTTTTCATAAATCCAACTAAGTAATCCATTTGGTGAAAACCAAGAGGAGTTACCCAAAGAAGAGGTAACTTCCTTCCACAAGCTCCTTTGTTTTATTTTCATTCTCCATCCCTCAGCTATTGTTATTCTTAGATTATATAATAAAATCAGAATCCTAAATATTCTAATTTTTTAATTATATATTTTAGTTGAACTCATACACAAAATTCCATCAAATGGGTAACAAAATTATCATTCATATGTACGAAAAACTACCACCTTGTGAAAGAATGACATTTGTTTTTCCTTTAACGCCTCTCATGGTTGGTCATTATGATGGTAAATACTGTTTTAAATGATATTTATGATATTTATGATGACTTTATAGCTCTATAATTATTATAAAAAAATACCTTCATGATGTCTATTTTATGTAAATACGATAACTTTGTTTGTGGACATGTGGAATACCGCCACCTCAAAGCGATTTGATTGGTTCACAATTTACATGGAATATATTAAAGAATATTTTACTAATATCATATGATATATATGAAATAATTATTCTACTATAATGATAATACAAAAACACACACACACATATATATATATATATATATACTGATATGTCATTTTCTTTCTTTTTTTCAATATGAAAATAAAATGAAAACGTCGTTTTTGCGTTTGTACAACCTACTGTCTCCATGAACGGTTTGTTCCATTTCATATTTATATATTTTATAGATTATTATAAAATAGTTATATTAAATACATATTATATTTACATCATATTTTAAATTATGGAAATAAGTGAAAAATTATATATGTAAGAGGATCAATAATAATAAGCTAAAAAATATATGAAAAACAAAACGGATATTACCCGAAACGTAACATTAACATGAAATTATTTATAAAGGTGTAATATAAATCCATAATAAAACAATATATGGTATTACATGTGAGAATATGGTTAGTTTTTTGATTTATAATAAAATAATACATATTTTTTAGGAGGTTTTAATGTGTACAAATAATGTCAAGAATTAAGGTAAGGGTTTTCTCATCCCACTTGTGTTTTTTTGATACTTATGCCTTATTCCCCACACATTTCTTTTATATTGTGTATATAATACCAATAAATATAATATATTATTATTATAATTAAATATATGGATGTTTACATATCAATTTTATGATCTTTATTTCATTGGGTATGTGGTTCAAAAGTTACCAAATTAATTGATTTATTTTTATCTCAACTTAACTTCTTTGAGATAGATGCCATGTTACACACCCATATTTTTCAACAGGGTGAATATACTACCCTTTGAAATTATATATCATGAATATAATTCTATTAAGATATTTTAATATTCAATTAATGTAATTATATTATGTTTGTTATGATTCATATTTGTCAAAGTGTAAATAGTTTATTTCTATACTGTCATTGTTTATCAGGACAGTTTATGATTATTCTTCAATTGATGAAATCATATGATCTATTTTTTCAAGAATACTCATGAATTTCTTTATCCTTTGGTTATTCATGATATTTTCATTCATTGGTAGATTGTTTCCCCTATTTTCCACTTAATATAATTATGAAAGTGTTATTTTTTGGAAAATATTAAATTATCTCTCTCTTTATTGGGAAATCAATGTTTGTTCCAAAACATGTTTTCTGAAATAGTTTTCAAAATGTTATAAATCATCATTTATAAGTTTTAAAATTATTTTCAAATAATAATGATATCAAAATTTGTTCAGTCTTATTTTATACATTTTTAATATTTTTTTAAAAATATCTTCTAGCTTTCTTTATATGTTTTCAAGTTTATTTTCAATGAAATTTTTTTGGAAATGGATTAAAAAAAACAATATTTCAATGAAGAAAATATATTTTCCTCATGGAATGTTCAAAATCATTTTTAATGATTCCATTATATGTTTAAATTTGGTTTCAAATAAATGGATTTTCATAATGTTATATGTTTTTAAAAAATATTTTCAAGGAAAAGTATGGAAACAATTATTATTCTTTCTTTTAATGGTTTATTATTTTGAAGAATTTTTTTATGAAACCTATTTATCATCAACAGGTTATATAATGATAAAATTATTTTGAAACCCACTTCCTTTCGTAGGTTATTTTATGTATAAATGATTATGAAACATTTTTCTTTTCCATAGGTTATGATATGATGAAATATTTATGATACACATTTCATTTAATGGGTTATTATATGATTTTTATGAAGCCTGTCTCATTTTTATTGGCCATGATATGATGAATGATATGTTAACTTATGGAACATGTATGTATGATTTCATTATGTATCGACTGGGGCCTATATGTACCTCTAATGATTTGGGTAAATATTAATATATCATATGAGATTGACTTTTCTAGAACAAGGAGTTAACTTAGTCCAGTAATACAAGGCTAGAACGAGGAGTGAACTTGATTCAGAAATATAGGAATAGAATGGGAGGTGAACGTAGTTCAATAATATAGGGATGGAATGAGAGGTAAACATAGTTTAGTAATATAGGGAAAGAAGGATGAGTGAACTCAGTTCAGTAATATAGAAATGAAATGGGACGTGAAACCAGTTCAGTAATACATGGACAAAATAGGGAGTGAACCATGTTTAGTAAAGGATTTTTTCCACAAAGATGGAATTGAGAGGGAAACTCAACTACTAATATGGTTTGAGGAGTGAAACCAATCAACTAATATGGTATTGTAATTATGCCTTGACTACTATAGAAATAATATTTATATTTATGTTTCTTCCACAATCAGAATTCTTATGCTTATGTTATGTTATCATGGGTTATTCTCTTGATTTCCTTTTGATTCATGTCTTATAAAATAGAAATATTTAGATCTTAACTCTTGATTATTATCTTTGATATACATTGTATGATATTCTAATGTTAATACCATGTTCTCATATCCTTATGCTTATGTTATACATACATATCTCCTTTATTTACCCATAATGAGAATCTGAGTTGACCGCTTTCTCATGTTTCTTTTCCCCAGGATGTAAAGAATGGATTTAAGAGTTAATAAAGGGTAAGAAATTTAAGGGAGATAGTGAAGATAATTCAACAAGTAAGAAGATTATGGTTCAAATTTTTTAACGACACTGAACTATTACAATCCTCAGGCATGTATTATTATAATGAAATAAATATTCATATTAAATGATTTAATTTCCATGTTTTATAATTCTCAGTTGCTATACATAGGCCTGGTTAACATTAAATAATTAGAAAATACTATTACATACTCATTTATTAGAATCTTACTCTTATGTAATCAAGTAAATTCTAGGTTTATTCTCCTAAATAATATGGGTTACCCTTATCTATCTAACCTCCAATATCTATACATAAATTTTTTATAAGTATTATTAGAATGAATCTTAGATATGTAACCCATTCATATGGTGATTCTCAAATAAATGGGTGTAGATAAATAAGAGTAAGATTACTACATTTATATATGAGAATTTTTTATTTTTTCAAAATTTGTATGACATTTTTATATGTTGAAATTAATCGCCAAACTCTACCATATTATTTTCAGTACTTGTACACCTCATCCAAACCTATAAGTAACTAAATAATATTCACAATTCATACCCAATCATAGTGAACTCCAGAAAAATGATTCCCAACCTATTCCATCATGTTAATCGGGTCCCAATATACTTGTTTGATCGAAAATTAGACATAGAGCATCCTTTTTTTATAAACTCAGTAAATGTTTTACATTTTAAAGACTGAAATATATAGATTTCAAAAATAATAAATGGTTCAATTATTGGAAAAAAAATAAAATATTCCCATTACTTGAGAAGTATAAATATCATATTTACATACTCTATGAGTAAATACACTGAATAAAACATAGTAATTAAATAGTTACTCATATGTTAAGGAATTATATATATTAAAGGATTAATTATTCTATATACATAAATTTTTCATCCATGAATAACTGAATTATATTTTTGTTTTTGATGGGTTTATTAAGGGATAAAATATATATAAATATAGATAAAAATCAATGAAAAATTTAAATAGAATGATCATCCATCCATATTATACTAGATAAAACAAAATCATAATGATGTAACATTTATTTTTTTATTTGTATATGTTCAATCTCTTTCACACATGCTTGATAGAAATAATGGAGAGGTAAATATCATGATCAAATATCCTAGGGTGTGAATGAGTGGGATAAATCTTCCAATGCTGGAGAATGACCCTCTCGTCCTCATGTTTCTTTTAACCATGAAGTATAAGTGAATAATAGATAAAGAGAGAACGAGCTCCAATATTAGAGTTTATATGAATAAAAAATTTAGATAAAATTTCATTATGTTGGCCACCATTTATAGGTGTATAAGATACTCCACATGGGACCAAAACATTTCATAAATGTTTGATAATTAATTTTAATTTTAAAATATTGTTTTATTACAAAATTGTAAATCTCGAAAAACATTTAACTTTTAATTGTCTTATTCATCATGAAAACTAAAATGAGAATGATTTTTTGATGATATTAACAGTTAATGATATCTATATAGATAGTAATAGTAGATATATAATGTATAATTTTTATATATTTCATCCACCTATATGATTCAATTATGTGTGAACATAAGTGGACATATACTTGGAATACTAGTGATGGATAGACTAGACATAACTCTGACATCCATGACCAGTCTAATGAGCCTATAAGATCAGGCAATAGGGTAAATTGCCTATATCCCATGATGAAGGAGATTTATCTAGAAACAATTCTCGTGATTGTGGGTGATCCATGATGTCATCAATATTATCATAGAATGTGGAACCTAAATCCCAACATCAATACAGTATCACTCGTGTGAGATACCATACTAAATACCTGATGTACGAGATTGTGATTTTATATCATGATCAATGTAATGACCCAAAAATTTATGAATAAAATGCACATTATTTTTTATTTAATTAAATTTTTTATTTTTTTATTATATCCAATTGTATTTAAATGACTTTTATGTTTCATTTCCATTGATAATATAAAAATTGAGGAATGATCACATAACTTGCATAAATATAGGTTTTTAACAAATACTTTTGGCACACACAAAGGAAGTTATGACATCAACCAGTAGGATCCTACCCTATGGAACTCATTTATTAGAGATTTATAGGGAGATTGCATTTTTGGGCTTTTACCTAGACCAATCTCAATCTATGATCCAACGACTTAAGCATGATCAAAACCATTTACATGAGAAGTGAATGATCATCGATATCATGGCCCAAACTATTTTCACCGAACAGTCCTAAGAAATCCCCACCATATCACACCTTAGTCCTAGGGAATTTTCTAGATTAATAAAGGGATAAGTATCAAGACCCAAGAATTAAGAATATGTACATAATTTTGTGCATAAATAATGAATATATTTTCTTACTATTATTGATACATTGTAAATAATTTTTAATGCATAAAAAATATTTTTGGTTGATTAAGAAATATATTTTGATGAATTTATTTATTTTTTATGTAAATAATATTTTTATAAAATATTATTACTTAATTAATTTTATCAAATATAATGATCATATAATTTTTATGAAGTCAAGAGTAATACTAATTAATTGTTTAAAAACTATTTGTGTCAAAACCCATCAATTTTCATTAAATGTTAGTTTTATTTTAAAATTAAAAATTCATATATTTAGAAAATTATATTCAGATAATTAATATTATTTTTGGAATCATGATTTTAAAACTATCTAGGGGTTAATTTTTCATAATTTTCTATGGTTTTTGAATTATTGGGTAAAAATTAACTACCATATAAATATATTGTGTGTTGTATGGGATCATGAGGAACCTATAGTGATGTAATAAATACAAAAAATCTATATTCGGCCAAATACATATTTTATCTTTAAAATAATTTAATTTTATATTTTTTTCATTCATTTTATAAATATTCAGTGAATATTCCTGGACTTATATAATATTTTATGATTTTAAAATAATTTCCTTAAGAGTGTAACTCACCTCCACATAAGGAAGGAAATTTTTTTAATATGTTTGGCCTTCGTACTTATAAAATAAAGTATTACACTCCCATTTTCAAGAAACGATTGGAAAAATCCATTGGATGGTTTTTGGTTTGGAATATTTTACTCTGTAGTGTCCAGAACCAAAATAATATAGGTTTCCCTCTCCTTTCCTATATAAAACCATCCAATCTCCCATTAATATTCTCTCAATATCCTTTAAGCTAGACCAAACACTACCCTATACTCTCTAGAGTTCTCAAAATTCACCTGAAGCTCTAAATAATCCTCTCCCAATCCTTTTGGATTAAACATCCAAGTAAGGGATCCTCACCTTCCTCTATTGCTTTCAATTCAAGAACATTGTTTGAAATTAGTATATACAATTTCAATTAGATATATTGTCATCATTTCATAATCACTTCGCTGATATATATTTGATGTTATTTCAATGGGTATCATTTATCCTCCCTCATTTGGACCCTTACCTAAGTCATTACTATGCTGAAATTTAGTAATGGATTTCCCTCTCACATCTTTATATCAGGTACCTAATTTATGATTTTCCGTTTACATTTCCAATTGATTAAGTTGGGATAAAGTCTTAAATATCACCCTTACTGGAAATTTCATTAATAAATGATAAGATACCACTTTCTACTTCATCATCCAATTTTACGAATTTCTATTTCATGTCGTTATACTACCGAAATTGAACTATGATTTTCCATGCAAAAATCATCATGTACTAAATACCATACCCATATCTCTATCAATGGTATTCAACTTATTATAATGTAATTATTGATTAAGGATTACATTTATGTATTCCACATTCCTTGTTCTTTGATTAGATGTTGATGTTTTATGAATCCATGTTGTATGATCTATTTGGCACACTTATGCATAAAAATGACATGGTTGTGAAGAGTGCACCCTGATAGCACTCCAATGCATTGGGTACTGTTTAGTATCATGATACATCATGTGAAATTAGGGTTTACTCATGATAATTCAAGTGAAATTGGGATTTACAAATGCTAATTCATGTGTTATGAGGGTTTAATCATGCTAATCATTGTGCAATGAGCCTTGACTCATGCTATTGTCATGTTGTATGTTGTTTCCATATTTCCATGTTATGATTATAATGATTTATCATGCCTTTATATTAATTTTACTTTTATTTTCCTATTACCTAGAATTTATTGTATTATTCATGTTATTCTTTTACTAATCACTTTCTAGGATTTATAGTATACAACTTTCATGTGTTTTCCCCAAGATATCCCATACAGTTTTATGTGCGAAGGAGTATTATGAACATGTTAAGGGGGATTTCAATAAATACATTGAAATACATGGTTTAAGTAGATTTATAATCTTTTTAATTCCCAAATACTCATTACTTATCATTATTTTTGGGTTTTATTAAGTGTGATCTCATGTAACAAATTTTGTATTAATGTGTAATAATGATTAGAGTTGTTATAAGTGGTTTTATAACAAGGTATAGTTATTTTTGCGATTATGATTAAGAGACCCTTATGAATACCCCTAGGGATAAGTTTATGTATAATAAAAACATCCCACACATGTTGGTGAGTATATATTAAGTGGATTATCATGAAAATACATCCCTATTTAGATATAATCAAGTCTATGTGGCTCTCACACATGTGTATCTATGGCTAAAACATGAAAATACCACTTTGAGATAGAATCGAATGGTAACTGCTGAATGATAATGGGACTTAATAGACTCTTGGTTATACAATCCCATGGGATTTAATTTGGTGAATCCATAATCTCATTATGAACCATAATTAGGGGAACATAAAATCCAATAAGAATATACATTAGTAGATAGATCATGGATAACCTAGATAGAAGCCTTGAAATTCATAAGTGATGAAAATATATATAAAATATATATTTTATCCTTTTTATATCATTGGATTCACCATTATGTTTTTAATATTTCAAAATACAAACCTCTAATTATTCTTTTACTATAGCTAATGGACGGTAATAGGAGGAATATAGCTAACAACTGATGTGACGATCAATAAAATGATTTCCACAAAGAGATTCCAAATACGATGGGAGAAGGAATCGACAAAAAGTTCATGATACTATCTTATTTAACAGATGTTTTGAATCAAAACCTTGATCAATAAGAAAATCCAAACCCCTCTAAGAAAGGGAAACCCACAGTCAAAAGCTTTATGTGACAAAGACATCCTAATTTCAATGGATCATCTGATCCCTTAATTGTGGATAAAAGAATAAATTTCATTTAAGAGATCATCTCTATCATTCAATGTTACATACATGAGGAGGCTCTTCTAGATGTTTATCATATGGTGGGTAAATTTTTTCAGTGGTGGACATTGGTCAAGAATAAGATGCCTAAAAAAGTTATCGGGTGGAAGGAATTCCCAAAAAAAAAATTTGATAAATTTTTTCCCCAAACCATCCATCTCAAAATAGAAAGAGAATTCCTTACACTCATGAAAAAGGACGACGAATATATTGGGTCATATGGGGAAAACATTATATGAAATGCATGATACATCTCCAGTTTTATCGTTAAACCAGAATGAAAGGTTGAATGCTTCTTTGTTAGGGTAAAACCTAGTCAAAAAAATCCTTGGAAATCTGTGACTTTGATAGCTATAATGAAATTGTCTGATGTGCCCTCATAGTTGTGAAGCAGATTTGGGAATTTCAGGGGTGTCATGGGGATAAAAATTAGAAGTTGGAATTTAATTCTGGATGTTTGATGGATAAATCCAATAATTATAATAAATTATAGCATTCCGCTTGTCAATGTTGTGGAAAGAAGAACCCCAGAAATTTACTAAGGGGATCAAGGAAATACTATATGTTTAGAAGAGAAGGGAGCCTTTCGAATAGTTTTTGAGAAGATAAACCCACCAATGTGGTAGAGGAATGAAATGCTCCAGTTGTCCCTCGAGGAATTTTTTATTGCTATAACTACATGGAACCATGGAACTTTAAGAATTAGTGCCCTCAGACAAGGGTAATTGGAGGCAACCAACATCATCCAAGGAAGCATGGGAAAACGTTTCCATCAATACCACCGAAGTGAATCCCGAGAATGAAGTGATGAAAGGCATGGTAGTTATTCATTCAAGAATAGAGAACATATATATTTATTCTCGTTCTACACATTATTTTATTTCATGAATGAGTAGTAGAAAAATACAAACCACACCACAAATCATGGAAGTAGATGTGTCATTGAAAATGGAAAATTGCGCAATTATTGGATCACGTATATATTACTCCTCCCATTTCAACATTTGGGGGATGGACTTCCCGGCGAATCTCATCATAGTCCCTTTCATGGAATTTTATGTAATTTTATTCATGGATTTTATTTTTCTATATTGATCCAACATAAATTTCCATGAAAGGTAATTAAATCTCAGTATGGTGAATCTTCCTCTGATTCAATATACATGCAAGGACAAGGATGAAACTTCTTCAGCACTATCATCCCAACCATGGATATTACTACCCTATTAGAATGAATATCTTTCTTATATGATTGATTATAAGGAAATAAATATCCTTGATGACATTCCCACTGTGAGGAATTCACTGATGTGTTTCTTGTAAAATTTTCTAATCTTTCTCCTTTGAGAGTGTGTGAGTTCTTGAATGATATTATACCCTGGCCATTTCTAATTTCCATGAATCTATATAGAATGGTTGTTGGGGAACATGAGGAGCTACTGAAAAAACTACAATAGAATCATTTTAAAGGGTTTATATTCCCAAGTGCTTCACCTCAGGGTGCACCAGTCCTCTTCATCAAGAAGAAGGATTAGTCAATGTTCCTTTACATAGATTATCATGAGTTCAAAAAAAGCACAATAAAGAACAAGTATCCTTTTTCATGAATTGATGAATTGTTCAATCATCTATACAGAGCAAAATACTTCTTCAAGGTTGATCTATGGTCAATATATTACCATGTTAGGATGAATAAGGTGGATATCCCAAAGAATTATTTTTTTATAACGTACATGCATTACGAGTTCATAGTGATTTCATTCGAACTCACTAATGCTCTAGAAATTTTTATGGACATGATTAATAGGTTATTTATATATTACCTCTATAAATTTGTGGTAGTATCTTTAGAAGATATTCTAATATACTCAAAAAACAAGGAGGGGCATGAGGAGCATCTATGTAGTTTGAAAAAGACATTGAGAAAGGAGAAGCTCTAAGAAAATTCCAAAATTTGTGAGTTCTGGTTGAAAGAAGTGTCATTCGTGGAGAATATCATCACAAAAAGTGGTATATCTATTGATACTTCAAACAAAAAGGCAATAATGGGGTGTCCAAGGCCAATGTATGCGGCATATATCCATAGCATCATTGGGTTACCTCGAAATTACCACCAATTTGTGAAACATTTCTCACGATCGTCAAACCCTAATATAAGGATAACTCTGAAGGGTGTCATGTTTTATTGGAATGTGTAATGTGAAGAAAGACTCATGGAGTTGAAAAAAGGATTATCACTACCCCGGTTCTCACACTACACACAAGTGGGGAGTTTTTTATAATATTTAGTGATGTTTAAATGAATGGATTAGAATGAGTTTTGATGAAAAATGACAATGTAATTGACTATTATTAAATGAAGTTGAAATTCATGAAAAAAACTAAACCACATATGATCTAGAGTTATAAGATGTAATCTCTGTGTTGAGAATCTAGTAAAATTAATTATTTAGGGAGAAGCCAGAAATACATACAAAAAACAAAAGTATCAAATATATATTCACATAGAAAGAGATGAATATGCACTAAAGAAGATGGCTAATGCTGATCGAGGATTATTACTGGTCAATCCACTACCATCCTGAGAAAGTGAATATTGTGGTGGATTCTCTAATTAGAAAGGACACATCAATTGTAACATTGATGAGAATTGAGAAGGAGTTGACTTTCTTAGAAATAACGAAGATGGACATGGGAATCATATATAAGGGAACATCATCAATTATTTCAAAAATGATTGATCAACCATCTCTTTATTAAAGGTTAAGGGATACTCAAAAAGATGGTGTGAGAATTTAGAAGAATGTAAAAAGTAAGAGAAAAGTGAAATCCTCATAGTTTAATGTTAATGATGATGTAATTGTGTGATTTGGGTCAATACTCTGGGTTCCATAAAATATATATTTAAAGAAACTTATTTTTGATGATACATATAGTTTGAATTTCTCCATTCATCCAGGAAATAGAATGATATATTGAGATCTCTGAGGGAACTATTGGTTGGATAACATGAAGAAGGATATTGAATAATATACATTAAAGTGTGTGGTACATTTCAATGTGATGGCAGAAAGGTAGACGTCTTAGGGGATGATGCAACCATTACCCATACTAACATGGAAATTGGAATACATCAACATGGACTTTGTAACCGTACTTCTGAATACATCCTAATGAAACAATGGTATTTAGGTTTTTTTGATCATCATAGAAAGACTTAACAATTCATTTCAATTCACGATGATTTCTCACTGGACCAACAGACATGGATATACATCAGAGAAGTGCTAAGGCTTCATTGAGTACCACTATAGATTATGTCTGATCGAGATACAAGACTCACCTCTATGTTTTGTAAAATTCTCTTGTATGATCTAAACCCTGAGTTGAACTTTAGGATGACTTATCCCCCTCCAAATGATAGCCAATCCGAGTGAAATATTCAAAAATCAGAGGATACGTTGAGACCACTCTCAATATACCTCAATGGTGGATGGGACCAACATCATTCTTTGATGGATTTCTCTTACAACAACAATCCCCACTCAAGAATCTAAATGAATCCTTATGAATCCATTTATAGTAAGAGGTGAAGAACAACGAAATTATGGGATGAAGTTAGGGAACAAAAACTTCTAGGTCTTAAAATGGTTGAAGAAAATAAGGAGAAGGTTAAAGCCATCCAACATCATGTCAAAGTTTCCTAGAGTCAACAAAATAACTCTGATGAGAATCATCAACATGACCTAGATTTTGATGATGGAGACATGGTATTCCTCCACATAACTCAATGTAAGAGAGTGATGAGATTTGGGAAGAGGCTAAGCATAGACAAAGGTACATCAGCTCTTTTCATATCCTTGACCACATCAGAGCAGTGGCGTATAAAATAGTACTCCTTCCAACCAATTTAAAGTAAATTACATATTTATTGTATCCCTCTTTAAGAAGTGCATACCTGACTAATCACATGTACTAAATCTATTGGTGGTACTATTAGAGAATGACCTTTCCTAGGAAGAGAAACTCGTGAAGATGTTAAATAATAGAGAAAAGTTCTACAAAATAAGACAATAACGATAATCAAAGTGTTTTGGGGAGACAACATGTTTGAAGAATCAATATGGGAACCAGAGGAGGTGATTAAACAGAGTTACCCTGATCTATTTTAGTGTGTAAAATAGAAATTTCAAAGGTGAAATTTCTGAAGGGGGGATAGTTGTAATGACCCAAACATTTATGAATTAAATTCCCTTTAATTTTATTTAATTAAATGTATTATGTTGTTTTATTATATCCAATAGGATTTAAAGTACCTTTAAGTATCCTTACCGTTGATAAGATAGTCATTGAATAGTGATCATATAACTTGTATAAATATTGGGTTTTAATAAATCCTTTTGGCACAAAACAATATGGTGATAGCTTCAACCAGTAAGACCATACGCTATAAAGCCCATTTATCTGAGCTTCTAGTTGAATATAATTTCTGGTAGTTTCCCTAGACTAATCCCAATTCGAGATCTAACAACTTAAGAAATATCGAATCTATTCATAGGATTTGTTCAATCTAATCGAGGTCATAGAACAAACCATGTTCACCGAACAACCCCACAAAAGTTTTACCATTGAGAACCTTACTCTTAGAGAATGTGTCTGTGTAATAAAAGGATATGTATGAAGACCCTATAATTATAAATATGTACATTATTTTTTATATAAATATTTAATATATTTTCTTACCATTAATGACACATTATAAATGATTTTTAATGCATAAACCAAATTTTTGGTTGATCATGAAATATATTTTGATGAATTAATTTTTTTTGAAATAAATAATATTTTTATAAAATATTTTTATTTAATTAAATTTATCAAATATAAATCATCATATAATTTTTATGATGTCCAATGTAATATTTATTATGATCTAAAAACTATTTTTTGTCAAAAATAGTCAATTTTCATTAAATGTCATTTTCATTTTAAAATATTAAATTCACATATTTAGAAACTTATTTAGATAAATTGAATAGTTTTTTTGGAATCAGGACATTGAAAATATTCAATGTTAAATTTTTCATAATTTTTTGAGACAGTCGATTTTTTTGTTAAAAATTAAATACCATATAAATATAGTGTGTTTTATGACATCATAATGATCCAAAAGTGATGTAATAAATACTACAAAAGGGATATTTCATTTAGTATGTGTTTTAAAATTAATTTATTGTAAATATATATTTTTTTTACATACTTTATAAATCATTTTTGAATCCTACAAAACTTATAAAATATTTTAATAATTTAAATTAATTTTCTTAAGGGTGTTGCTCACCTTTACATAATAAAGGGAAATATTTTTAAATTTTCGGCCCTTGGCCTTTTATAATAATTTTTCCCTTCCCCTTTTCTATAATCCATGGGGAAAAACCATTGGATAGTTTGTGTTTTTGAATATTTTACGGTGTAGTGTAAAAAACTAAAATAATAATGAATTCCCCCTCTTTTCATATATAACCCCACTGATGCTCCCCTTCCTCTTCACTGAAACTATTTAAAGCATCAAAACACTCTAAAATATACTCTCTAAATTCTTACCAAGGTTCCCCATGCTCTCATGAAGCCTCTCCCAATCCTTTTGGATCACACATCCAAGTAAGGGATCCTCACCTTCATCTCTACTTTTAAATTCAAGAAACCAATTTAAAATTAATTTTCTAAAATTTTATTGTATATATTTTCATCCATTTATAATAATGTACCTATAGATAATTTTATGTTATTACTATGTGGTACCTTTTATCCTACATAATTTGGACCCTTACCTTAATCGTTACTGTGTCGAAATTTTGTAAGGGATTTCTCTCTCGCCTCTTTTTATCATGAACCTCATTTATGATATGACCTTTAATTTTCCAATTTCATAGGTATGGGTACATTAATAAATATAAACTTAATATAAATTTCATGAATAAATTATTATATACCCCTTTATCACTCATAAACCCATTTTATGAATTTCTATTTGACGCAGTTGTGCTGCCGAAATTACATTATGATTTTCCATGACAAAATCGTTATGTAGTGAATACCATACCGATTTATCTATAAAGGGTATTCAACTTATGCTCAGGTAAATAATTACTGGGGAGATATATGTATGTATTCCACATTCCACGTTTGTGGAATCTATTATGATTTTTAATGAATCCATGTTGAATGATCGATGTGGCACACTTAAGCATGAAAATGAAATGATTATGAAGGGTGTGCCCTAATAGCACTTCAATGCATTGGTTAATGTTTATTATAGTGGTATTTGATGTTCAATGAGGTTTTACTAATGATAATTCAGTTTAAATGGGGGGTTACTCATTCTAATTCATGTGAAATGAGTGTTTACTAATGTTAATCCCTGTGAAATGAGAATTTACTCAGGCTTGTATCATGTTGTATGTTCTTTCAACAATTACGTGTTATGATTACCACACATTATCATTAATTTATATTCATGTTCCTTTTATATTATTATTTCCTAGAATCTATTGTCTTCTTCATGATATTCCCTATTTACTCCCTTATTGGGCTTTATATCTCACCCTTTCATGTGTTTTCCCTTGGATATCCCATGTAATTTTAAGTATGAAGGATTGTTATGAAAAGGGTATGGATTATTTCAATAATGATATTATAATTCATTTTATATGTTATTTTTTAATGTAACTAATTCCCAAAAACACTATACTTGTCTATCTTTTTGGGTTTTATTATATGTGATAACATATAATAAATCATGTATTAAGGTGTAACAAAGATCATCGTTATTACACTCAACACCGCTTACCATCATATCACAACCTACGCAAAGGTGTATTCATAATCATAAAAGGAATGAGGAAGAACCTCCCATGATACAATTTGATCCAGGCCATATACATATAAATGAGTCACATCATATTTATAACATACCACATGAGTAAAAACTCTGATGTGTCCCTTTAAATAAGATTAGTTCCATTCAAAACATTTAAATTTATAATAAAAACTTAATAAAGGTTAAACAAAGTGAATGACATTACTATAATTTCGAGTCACAACATTTGAAACAAATTTGATTCATTTTTTATGGAAGTGAATACAAAATTTCAAAATCTAATCCATGTGAACAATTCTATTTAACTCATTTAAATTACTAGAACCTGGAAAACCATTTATAAGGTCACAAATACCACTTGAAAAATTTTCCATGGTAAAAGGAGGAAACTTCTTACCTTTTAATTTCTAATAATTGGTTGTTACAAACACCTAAGGGGTGGTTTAGGTCCTATAGACATTCATATAAATAAGAAAATATTGATGTATATCCAATCCAAAATCTAATTTGGAAATCCCAACATAAGTGAATTTATTAAAAAGATGAATTTCTATGCTGAACATCAATCGGGTGACCATATGAGGTATTATAAGATATAAAACACCAAAAAGATTCAATATTAATGTATTACGGTTGATGTAATGAATAGGCATAAAGGAATCAATATAAAAAAGATTCTAAAAAAACTTCAGCCTATGTAACAATGACATAATTATGAGACATCCAAAACTCAAATGGAAAATAACATGAACACCAAATTTAAGGCCTTAAAATAAAACTCAATCGACATGGCCCTCAGATTTGATGGTGGCTGTGAGAAATATGAGAAAGGGTAAAATGCCTTGAAAATAGGTCCAATGAGCCTACACCTAAATAAAATGATTGATTTGATGGAATGATGAAATAGGAAGGGAGAGACTAGGGGACATTACCGAGGAATATCCAATGCTTTGGACAGATCAAGAAATAGATAATTGATGGAAGATCTATCTCAAATCCATGATTGAGGTGTCCCTGACCTCAAAAGTGGATAATAATGGGTGATGGTCCACTGGATGAAGAAATGAAAAGACGAAATAAGTTTATATAAATTAATTGATGTTCAAAATGTTCAATTCATCCCAAAATAGATAGGCACATGGTTTGGCTACACAGTTTTTACAAACTATGCACGAACTATTCTTAGTTCAATATTACTTGGGTCACACTACATGGTTGGGTTCATAGTTCAACTAATCATGTGGAAACCATGAAGAATGGATTTGTACTATATCTGCAAACTATTGTATGATTGTGTTTCCAGGGTCACAAGATTGCTGAAATACCATGAGGCCTAGGCCATTATTCCCATTTTGGGGCTGTGGGATCTGAACAAGCCTGAGATTCACCCAATACCTCCTTAGATTGATTTTAAATCGATATTAAGGATGTTATAAAAAAATTAAATTGAAAAAATAATGATATGTACATTCATTGAAACGATCGGTCATGAGAAACCTCCCGTCCTTAAAGAAACGTGTCGCCAAGTTGGACCTATGTGGGTAAAGAGGTTCTATCAACAAAGAGTTCCAACCACTGAGATCATATATTAGTTTCTCCCTCCCATGAATCGTCTTGTACTCATCCATGCTACCATAACACCCATAAAAGAGGATTTGAAATAACATAGAGTGTATCCATAGTTTGAACCCCAATATGGACTAGATACTACATGAAGGAAGAATCAACATCTAATTCAAGTCATCGCTATTAAAGACATGGGATAGGTCTAGATGATATTAGAGAAGATGAGATACATGAAAGACATAAGGCATATTCTTATGTATTTATGGAATAGGAAAATGGTAATCCCTTAGTGTGATCCATTTCACAACCTATAAGGGTAAAATAAACATTGGTGACAAATTATCATACTTAAGATTATGTATATGGCCCAAACTGGGTGAGACTGACAATAAAACCCGATCTCCAACATCGAACTCAAGAGGTCACCAACATCTATTGGAACACAGCTTCTTTCTGGACTGAGCTATCACCGTGAACTTTATGATCATTTGGACATTTTATGTAGTCATATACATGATTCTTGATCCAAGAATAGCTTCATCACATACCTCTAGTTAGCACAAAGGTGAGCAGAAAGGCATACCATATAAGGCTTAATATGTAACATTCTCAATGGTATCCATAAAGCTGTTATTATATGAAAACTTTTTGAGGGGGATGTGTTTGTCCTAGGAACCCCCATTGTAGAGGACAATAGAATAGGGAACTTCCTAAATAACCTGTATCGTGCACTCTATGTTTCCATCATTCTGTGGATGATATGACGTGATAAAAAGAACCTATGTACCCAAAGACTTCTGCAACACCTACTAGAACTGTGAGGTGAAATAAGCATCTCTGCCAGAAATGATAGAAGGATGATATCCATGAAGATGAAAACCCTCACTAACATAAAACATTCCTAGATCACATAACAAGAAGGTCTAAAACATAGTTAATAAGTGTGTGGCCATAGTTAAATGATTTAAATGATCCCACACTGCATCGTTTACATATATTAATGTTGATAGATTAGTTACAAAGTCAATCAAAGCATCATCCCATTTCCACTCTAGAATGGACATCCAAAATAAAATCCTTATCAATCTATATTTATATGGCTTTACATGCTAATAGATGGAACACCGAGTTATTAATTCAGCAATATTTTGTTTTATACGAGGCCACCGATACTAGTGTCGTAGCTCTTGATAAATTTTGGGGACACCGTGGTGATCATACCATACTGAGGCGTGGAATTCCAACATCATCTCCTCTCTATGTTCTTCTGGGACCCATATGTTCTCATGTAACAACAATGAATCATACCTATCAATGATTCAAAATTGTTATGTATCATTTTATGAAACAATTTAATATAAGATATGGCATTCATGACTAGACAACTGCCTCGTTAATAATCATTCCAGAAGAGTATAAGTCACTGATGAGGTTGAGAGGATAGTCTGAACACGGTCTTCCTAATCCTAAATGTGAATCTCTGAGAATAAAGACATAATATTCCATTCACCACTAGATTCATGAACTACCAGTGCCAGAGTCTTTTTTCTCAAAACATCAGCTCCTAAATTACCCTTACCAGAATCGTATGAAAGATCAAAATAAAATAACTATAGGTACTCAATAATAATGTGTTTCCTGATATTTAGTTTCTTCTATTTGTATATTTACTAGTGTATTTTTTGATCCTTGAATAAAAAAATTTATCTCTACGTAGATATTGTCTTTAATATTGCTGTGTATGAACTGTAATTTCTAGATCCTGGTCATGAATCAGTATGCTTGAAATTCATCATCTAATGTTACACTTAGTCAATGACTGGAACATCATATATTACAATATCCCCATGCCCAATACTTAACACATCATTTTATGAAATATATATTCTTTTAGGATCTGGAAGAATCCATTTCACTTTTGGAGTAAAATATACTACCAAATCTTAAAAGAATTCTTAATAAGATTTTGAACATATGAATTTCAGACCCCTCATTATTAAGCCCATAAGTTGTGCTATAAGGAATAATAAATTTTGAATGATGTGTCTATAATATCTAGATAGTCCCAAGAAACTCTGAATTACAAATAAGTTATTAGGATGCTCCTATAAAACACCAACTCTCACTTTCTCAAGGTCTACTAAAACACATTACTTTGATATGATATGACCCAGGAACTAGAATTTGTTGATCCCGAAGTGGAATTTTCTATGATTATCATAGAGCTAATTCTCTATTAGAATATTTAACAAGATTGTATTGCCCAAACCCAAGAAGCCCGAAGCTTGTGCACTATTTTATGACATTGGCATGATTAAAAGGTATCAAATCCCAAAAGAATGATCCATTTAATAGTTTTGGAAATCCATATTACATACAAGATACCCATAATACATTGGGAAATAGAAAATAATGTCATGATACATAATAAAATTAAATAAATAGCATTATTAAATTAATATGCGAAGATTTCTTCCTCATAACACGGGGAAATGAAATATAATAAGGGCGAGCTCAAATTTCATGTAAGCGTAAGGAAAGAGGAAGTAATAATTAGTTTATGATAGTAAATGAATATGGACAGGTAAATAAATGATAACATATGCCACTAAAATAACTAGATAATTAAAAATCAATATGGAAAGGTAAGAAATTTAAATACATTCCATTTAATCATTGAACATAAAATGAAATGTATCCAGATATATGTCGATGTAATATCTAAAGGATAACAATAATGATTATGGAAATTTTTATGAATGAAATTCTAAATTATTCGACTTCATTCCTGATGAACATGGAAACCTATACCATAATGACCCTTCACAAAACAGTTTAAAACTACTGATAGAAACCAATTTATTTTAGACAACATATTTGTCACAAGAGAACCAATAAATGCATCGAGGGGCTATATAAAATCTGGTTTCCACCAATCATTGACTATATAATTAGTTACACATAAATAATAAAATAAATAAATAATATGTAAGAACCCAAATATTCTTTTCAGTAATGTTTTTCTTTTTTCTGATCGTTTTTGAGAAAATGTGAATTTCTGGAAATTTTCGAAGTACACACCTTGTACTTTATGAGTACACGCCCTGTACTGCGATGCCATAGGTGGCTATATGCTGGCCGTGTAGTGGCCACACACACGTCCGTGTGGGGGTGTTTGGAGGCCACCTAATGTGGAGTATGGAAACAGCGTGTACACGCTGTGTAATTCAAAAGTACACACCATGTACGTTTTTTTGGTTAAATGCACTGGGGTCACGTCTAATCTCCATAACACTCTTCTTTTAGGTCTCGTTTGACCAAATGCTTTGTACAGCTGTAGATCATCGATGAACCCCTAATTGTACATCCGTCCTCTGAATCGAACACTGTCGGTTGTGTTGGAATCACATCAATGAGTTCTCTCTTCTCCTAGAGCACCATCTTCTAATTTCACCATTTTAGTGACACATCGTGGGTTTAATGGTTTAGATGTTTTTTTAGATCTTCTGTGTTCTAAAGCAATTCAAGCCTCGAGGTTTACATATAGCTGTCTCCTTACACCAAGATAGGTGGTTTGTTCCTTTCCACTGAAATTCATTGACTAATATGTGAAAATTTTGACCATTACCCTTGAATGGGGTATTTCGTGTTTACTGTTTTACCACTATTGTTTCCTTCCATACTTGTATGATTGGGTATAGGATCACTGTACATGAATAGGGTTTTTTTCTATGCTTTGGATGTTTTTTCCATGCATGTTCTGTTGCGACCGTTGGGTCTTGTTTAGACTATTTTGCCACTTTGCCTATTTTCAATGCCTAGTGTTGTAGGATGGAATATTTCTATTCTAACATGCCTAATATGTTGTATTATGGTTATCCAAGTGGTTATTTAGGTTTAATTTTTCCACATTTCATTTCTATGCTCATTGATCTACACAGGGCTGTGAGAACCTGCTGTGGTGGACTATAAGGGGAATTGTCCGTGAGGGCTTTCTCAGAGAGTCTGTGGCTACATTATACTACAAGGTGAATTGACAGTGTGATATTCCTTAGAGAGTATTTGTTTTACTTTAATAACCTTGAATTTCTTTAGACTATAATGGGAATTGACGGTGTGAACTTTCTTATAGAGTCTATGTTTTACATTGAATTACCTTGAATTACTCTAGACTATAAGGGGAATTGACTGAGTGAGCTTCCTCGGAGAGTCCTTGAACGAATGGGGATAAAAGGGGAATTGACCGTGTGAGCTTCTTAAGAGAGTCCATGGCCTTGGGGTATTAAGGGGAATTTACTATGTGAGATTCCTCAGAGAGTCCTTGACTACCTTAGACTATAAGGGGAATTGACTCCGAGTGCTTCCTTAGAGAGTCTATATGATTTATTATGACTGAACCAAAGGGGTTAGGCTAAGTGTACTTCCCAGAGGGTTTATTGTACTTGTTAGATACGAACAGAGGGGATGTATGTGAGAACTTCCTAGAGGGATAACTATTTGTCTTTGTTTGTTTCTTAATATTAAAACTGTTGATTTTTTTACTACTGAGTACCTTCCAATTTACTGCTTTCTGTACTTTTACCATCCATATATTCACTGACTGTTAGGCACTGATATTCGGGTGGTTACCTACTAGGATTTAGTCTCACACCCTATTTGGGTCATGCTTTTGGGCTTAAACAGATTATATTGCAGCAGGTATAGATAGGGGAAAGCGCCCTTCTACTTCAGGTACTTGACTAACTGTGGAGCTAGAGAGCATGGGACCAAGCTTAGGCTTGATATACTGAGGAGTCATTATCTATTTTTTTCGTACCATAGTTCAGTTCTGTTTTATTTAGAATTATGACCTGTTTGAATATTTTCTTAGACATATGTATCATGCATCATTATATATATATATATATCTCTCTCTCTCTCTCTCTGTGTGTGTGTGCTCCAGTTGTTTATTTTTCAGTCTTCCGCTGTTTACTATTGTTAGATATTTACTGCTCCTACTATTTTTTGTTTGTTTTTCTTCCACTGTGACACTCTTCCAATGAGGTAATGGTTTCCCCACTATCACACCCAAGTCCATCTCTCCGTGTTGGAAGCCTCTGGCATTCGGGGAAATGCACTTGAGTCCATGTGACCAACCGGGTACGGGGCACCTCTGGGCGGCTTCCAGAACTGAGATGTTACAAAGTGGTATCAGAGGATCTCTTTTGTCTTGAATTACTGGTTGGAGCCTTTAGCCAGGGATAGGAAGAAAAAGGTACTTGGTAATAAGTTGTTCCCAGAAGTTGCTAACCCGTGTATTGGGAAAAAACAATCTACCACATTTATTGGAGTTTTTTTGGTTTTCAATCTTACAGTGGATTTGATTTTCACCATTAGGTGACTCACATGTATTGTTCTGTTGTCGTTGATGTTATTGAGGATCTGTTTCTATCGCAACCCGATGAGATGAGGGTATGCCATTTCATGCATCATATAGGCTCTTGCTAGAAATCACATGTCATGCATTCTTATCATTCCATTTTGGGTGCATTAGCAATTACATGTTGTTGTGGTAGATTTTGTATATAATTTGCATGCTATTGTGATAGATTCTTTGATAAAATACCAACTTTTTGATAGGGTATTGATTGTATAATCTTTTGTTTGAATGAATGCCAATCTTTTGTTCTTGAGTTGTTATGGGACCTCCGAGACCGGAATTTGGTGGATCATTGACTTGTTTACCTTGTTATGTCATTTAGAAGATGAAAAAATTGATTCACAGGGAGTATAGGCTATCACAGATCTGAATTTGGAACTTTCAATGTGTGTTTCAGTGTTTTCTGTGCTCCAGAGTTGATTTTGAGGCATACTGTCTGGAAACACCCAGAATACACATAGTGTAGTTTTTACTACAGGCCTTGTGTTATTCTATTCAATAAGAAACTATTTTTATTAAGTACATGCCGTGTACTTTATGTACACGCCATGTAGTCTCTAACCATATCATTAGCCATGTGGGATGAGACACAGGATATGTAAATTATGGTGGGAACACGCCGTGTTCCAGTTGTGCACTCCGTGTGGTGTTGACACTATGTCTGCCCGTGTGACTAACAACACAGACGTATAAACATTAATCTATACACACCATGTTATAATTGTACACACCATGTATTTTGACCTAGGTAATCGGACGTGTCACAAATAACATGGGTCAATGTTATCCTCTCTCAGACACACCGTGTTCGTCAGGAACATGCCGTGTAGTGTCAGCAGGGTAGCTGGCCGTGTAACTAACAACACGGTCGGTTGGGACTTCTTATTACATGCCGCATCCATCTGGGACACTCCATGTAGTGTAACTTGGGTACACAGGCCGTGTAACTAACAAGATGGGCCGGTGAATCATGTCTAGTACAAGTTGTGCCCACGTTGAACACCCTATGTAGTCTTGTCTTAGGTTATCTGTGTGGCTTAACCATGTAAAATGACTCTAGAAAGGAAGGAGGATTCAAGTACACGCTGTGTTTTAGAACAACACGCTATGTGTTGGTGTGTTACACGACCAGTTTTAGTAGAAGTACACGCCCATGTGAATGACATAAGGGAACATGTTGTGTAGTGTTGATAAAGGCCGTGTTGTTATGTTTTGTAGACTTGAATGATTACATTCTATTGTTCCCATCCTACACTTCTATGTTCAGACCATGTTAATTTTGATCTAAGGTGTGCGCTTGACCTTGCAGATTCATGCCACTGAGATTTCCTCCAGTAGTATTTCAGTTTCCAGACAGTGATGAAACGCCAGATATGGCTAATCTGGGACTTCCCGCAGATCCTACAGTTGTTCCAGTCTTGGAACCAGTCGTTATACCTGACATAGGAGTTGATAATTAGTTTATAGAGGGATTTTTGAGGATGATGAAGTCTTTTCAAGGAGCACCTTCTCTGGCCCCATCAATGGAAGAATTGATGCATGCCTTTCAGTAGCAGCATCCTTCTACTTTCTCAGGGGAAAGAGGACCCCAGGCTGTAGAGTTATAGCTAGAAGCCACACTGACGATTTTTGAGCATCTAGAGATACTTCCAGAAACGAGGGTGAAACTCTCTACCTACATGCTTCAAGACTCCTCCATGAGGCATTGAGATGTGATCTCACTAGAGGGACTCCAATAGGGTATGGGTTGGGATGAGTTTCGGCACATCAACTATGGTTACCTATATCCATTGACTTTGAGGGCCGATCGAGCCCGAGTGTTCATGATTTTAGAGTAGGGTAATCTTACTGTTATGGAGTATTCTTGTCACATCACAGAGCTGCAACATTTCACACCTATTACAGGAGGTGATGAGTTTTTACTTTCACAGATGTTTGTGGATGGTCTGAGGCACGACAATTGATCACAGGTGAATATTTTCAGGTTGACTTCGATATACTCTATCGTCAACCAGGCGCTGATCAAAGAGAGAAATATGAGGGATTCTGGAGCAGTGATCCAGGGCAGTTCGACATACAAATTTAGTATTCCTCCTAATTATAGAAGGAAGCGCCACAGGGAGTCTGCATGAGGAGATCAGAGTAGGAAGGATGCATCTTCTAGTAGGTTGGTTATGTGCTAGCAGTGCGGGAAAAGAAGGCATACGAGACCACATTTCCCTAGAGAACCAGTGGAGTGCCGATATTGCAGCAAGATGGGTCATCTTTAGTGCTTCTACCAGTTCCTCTCACAAATAGCTGGTGAAGGGGGTGATTCAATGACTCCACTTTCGGAAGCATCACCACCAGTTTCCCACTATTCTAGGAACTGGAGTTCTTCCAGCAGTTCAGTCCGAGGTAGAGACTGTGGCCATGGTATGTAGTCGCTGGTTTTCAGTGACAGCTGGGTGGATCATCTCAGAATGTCCAGGCAGGGTCACAGGGCCCTCGAGCAGGCCAGACATTCACATTAGAGCAGACCCAGCCGGAGCAGGATCTCGGACCCTCTATAGTTCGAGGTATGATCTGAGTAGCCTCAGTTTTAGATTCAACTCTTTTCAATATAGGTGCTTCCCATAGCTTTATATCGGTTGATGTTGTGGAGTGGCTTGGCCTCTACATCTTTTACTCTGTCGATATGTTGACACTAGACACTCCGTTGGGGACGAGAACGACTACTGTACGTCAGTGTAAGGAGTTCCCTATAGAGGTTTGTGGGTCTCACTTTTTAGGGGACCTATATATCCTAGAGATGATAGGCTATGATGTCATTCTTGGAATGGACTAGTTGGCTTGTTTACAAAAAGTCATTGACATTTATCATCGCAGGGTGATTTTCATATCACCAGAGGGTAGATCTTTTCTTTATAGGGGATAATGGGATGTCCAGGCGAGCAGAGTGGGTCCAAAACATCATGGGTTAGGAGGAGTTACAGCCCAGATTTCTAGTCTATATCTGGATGATCATGGGACTTCACTGTTAGACATTCCTTCTGTGGTGGATCATTTTAGGGACATCCTTCCAGCGGACTTTGCAGGTTTACCTCTGAAGCGTGAGGTAGAATTCTCTATTGAGCTTTTTCCAGGAGCAACACCGGTGTCCATTCCTCCTTATAGAATGTCTACACCAGAGTTGTTGGAGCTTAAGAAGTAGTTAGAGGAGTTGCAGGAAAATGGTTTCATCCAACATAGTAATTCTCTTTGGGGTTCATCTATCCTGTTTGCGAAGAAGGAAGATGGTACCCTAATACTTTTTGTGGATTATCAGAAGCTTAACCAGTTGACAGTCAAGAACCAATATCCATTGTTGAGGATTGATGATATCTTTGATTGGCTTCGAGGAGCCCGGGAGTTCTCAAAAATTGAATTGAAATCTGGTTACCATCAGTTTCATGTTAGACCATAAGATATACCTCTTACAGCCTTCTGGAGCAGGTATGGTCTATACGAGTATATGGTTATTCCGTTCGGTCTCATGACCATGCCTTCAGTTTTCATGCCACTATTGAATAGAGTGTTCCATCCATTCTTGTAATCTTTCATGGTTGTCTTTATGGATGATATCTTGGTGTACTATCACACTCTAAACAACCATGCCACACATCTTGAGACTGTTTTGAGTAAACTAAGATAGCTTCATTTATATGATACTCTCTGAAAATTCCACTTTTGGATAGATTAGATTCACTTCATGGGTCATGTCATCTTAGGGAATGGAGTATGAGTAAACCCATAGAAAGTGAGAGAAGAAGTTTCTTGGAAGCAGTAGAAGAACTTCTTTAAGGTGAAAGGTTTTATATGGCGGGAGGGATAGTACAGACGCTTCATACATGAATTTTCAAGCTTATCAACACTGCTGACGGGTCTGAATAAGAAGGGTGCGAAGTTCTTATGGTCAGATTCATTTGAGTCAGCCTTTTAGGAGCTGAAAGGAATGTTGACATCAGCACTGATACTGGTCTTTCTAGAGTTGGGAAAGAGATAAATTGTTTACTTCGATGCATCTGTTATCAGGCTAGGGGTTGTGCTTATGTAGGGAGATAGAGTCATTGTGTACGTGTCTCGGTAGTTGAGGCCACGTGAGAGGAACTACCCGACGCATGATCTGGAGTTAGCATCTATTATTCATGCCTTAATATTTTGGAGACATTATCTTCTGGGAGATAATTTTGTGGTTTTCACTCACCACAAGAGTCTCAAGTACATCTTTACCCAGCGTGTTTTGAATTTGATACAGCGGGGGTGGGTTGAGTACCTACAGTCCTTAGATTTAGAGCTTTCCTATACTCCTGGGAAAGGAAACATAGTGGATGATGCTTTGAGTAGGAGGACTCAGATACAAACTGTAAAGACCCGTAAAATTCAAGGGAAATTTTTTCTTAATTTTCTTTGGAATTTTACAAGAGCGCGGTTTCAGACGGCACCTGATTCTGAGGCCCGGAGTGCCCGGAATTAATTTCCGAAGTTTGGCTCGGGTACGTTCAGTGAACGAACGAGCGGGAATTTCTAACTTTTGATCCGGTGCTCGGAATTGAAATCCGAGGGCACCGATGAACTCACAGCGCCAATATTCGCTTAAAGAGACCTTTTCGGGAGTTGCGTTTGTTGCGGGTTGAAAGTTAGTCTTGGGGTTTTTAGTTTGAGTTAAATAAAATTGTGTAGAACAATTTTATTATAACTTGTTAAAACCTATCAAAGGAGGTTGGAAGTGGGACCCACACCCACTTAACCTCCCTTGGGAGGATTAAGTGTGGTGGGGCCCACACGAACCCCTAATCCTTTCAAATTCTCTCAACTTGCTTAACCCCTAATTAAATGACTTAAGTTACTTATTTAATTATGGGAGTTAAACCTTTTGAATTTCAAACTTTTAAAATTCTAATGTGTTTTGTGATAATAAAATAAGATGTTGTCTTATTTTATTTTGGGTTATTTGTTTGTCTTTGTGAGAGGTGGAGAGCTCTTCTTCTTCTTCAACTCTGACGAGGAACTCGAAGAACGTTCATCTTGGCGAAGAATGTTCAAGCTCCGACGAAGAATGCCGCACCTCCATTCTTCGTTTACCGTGTCAACGAAGGGGACGCCACTTCTTCCTCGGACAACCTTTGTCGGCGTACAAGTTTCGCCAACGACGTGTCTCTTCGAATGCATCCCTTCGTCATCAGATTTGACGAACGGCTACCGCGACGCCCGACCTCCGCGACGTCGTCTTCCGCGGATCGTTCACAATCTTCGAATCTTATACCCGAGGTAGGGGTTGTCGATTTCTTTTTGGTTTTCTTATTTTTATTCTTGATCGTGATTTTAGCAAGACTAACGTGAGGCTTGAATTATTTTAAGTTGCGTTATTTTTTTTAACGTGAGGGGGCCGGACCGCACGAACACGGCCGAACCCCCCTCCATCGTTCTTGTTCATTCTTGCGGGTGGAAGCAAGTGGCGTGGTGCCGTCGCACCACGCGGATGATCGTGCAAATATTTTACGCGGCGCCGTCGCGCCACGCCGAGGAAGAATCTTCAAGAACGCGACGCCGTCGCGCCGCGTTGAATGGAATCAAGGCACGGCTAAGGGGCGCGGTGCCGTCGCACCGCGCCGGTTGACGAACACCGCGGCCGGTTCCGGGCCGCGGCGGGATGAGGACACCGCGGCCGGTTCCGGGCCGCGGCGGGAAGAGAAGACCGGCGGCCGGGCCGCCGGCGTCGGAAGCCGAAGGGGGGGACCGGAATTTCCGGTCCCGTTGGAGAAAACCGGCCGGCCAGCTGGCCGGCCGGAAGGCGTTAAACCGGGGAAAATTAATTCCCAGGCCAACGCTCAAAACCCCCCCTCTTTATGAGGGGGGCGGTTCTTTGAAGGGAGGGGGGCAGCCGGCCCCCCGGTTCAATCAAGCTGGCCCCCGCAAGGGGGGCCGTTTTCCACAAAAGGGCGTGGAATTAAGCCGCGCTGCCACTCCAAGAAACCGGGGGCAGCATCCCTCGGTTTTTCCTTCAAGACGGCTCCCACGTGGGGGCCGTTTTATTTAAAGGGGCGCGGCAATTAGCCGCGCCGTCATCCCAAGGAAGCAGGGGAAATGATTCCCCCGCGCTGCCTTCGTGCGGCGCCAGGCCGCCGCGCCACCGCCGCGCCACCGCCGCGCCGCCGCGCCCCCGCCGCGCCGCCGCGCCACCGCCGGGCCGCCGCACCTCCGCCGCGCCGCCGTCGGCCGCCGCCGCCGGCCGCCGCGCCGCCCAGGGGGGGGGGGGGGGTCGGGCCGGGTCGGCCCGGACCCGGACCCCCCGTTTCAAACCAGTCTCGGTCTTTTGGCCATATCTTGAGCCTCGGACCTCCGAATGACGAACCGTCTGCGGCAACGCGATCCTTGGATCGAGATGGTCGTTTCGGTATATTGCACTCAAGGTTTCGGATTACTTTGAGTTCGGCCGGGTTGGTTCGTTCACGGAACCAACCGGGCCTTCGGAGCGGAAACACTCATATCTTGAGCTACGGACGTCCGATTGACGTGCCGTCAGCCGCGTTGTGTTCCTCTTAGTGAGACGGATCTTTTGGCATACTCCGCCCGAGGTTTGGACGCAAGTGGAGTACGGTCGGGTTGGTTTTGCCTTAAAAACCAACCGGGACCCGGAGACGAAAATGCCAATAACTCTCAGACCGGGCGTCCGATCGACGCGCCGTCTGTTGCGTTGACTTCTTGTTGACGATACAGAACTTTTGGCATCCTTCGCCCGAGTTTTGGATACAGATAGTAGTGGCCGGGTTGGATCGCACCCGAAATCCAACCGGGCCCCTGGAACGGAAAAGATGATATCTTTCAGACAGGACGTCCGTTTGACGAACCGTCAGCGGCGTTGGTGTTTACGTTTAGTAACGGTCCCTATGAGTATACCCTATGGGAGTTCAGGGTACAGTTGAGATACGGCCGGGATTGGTTTCACTCACGAAACCAACCGAGCCCCTGGGACGAAAAAGCTAATAACTCACAGACCGGGCGTCCGATTGACGCTCCGTCTGTTGTGTTGAGACCCCTATGACGAGGCGGTCCTTTGAGATACTTTTTCGTGGGACTTTGAGATACTTGGAGTATCGACCTGTAGCTCGTGGAGCATTCCCTCCCAGTGACGAGCGTGCGGAGTACGGAGACCGTGTAACTGGCTGAGACCTGACGACTGTTTGACCGACTCGACTTGGAGTGAGTCGACTAGCCCAGTGGACGGAGCACTACTTTCTGAGGTGCAGACCCATGGCGGACGGAGCACTACGTGTGTGACAGTGCAGACCCACGGTACTCGTCTGGAGAGTACCTCAGCAGGCTACTAGGGGGTGTGCACTACTGTGTTTGGGTGACATACCTCGGCGGGAAGCACTACTGTGTCTGGGTGGCTGACCCGCAGTACTCGACAGGAGGAGTACTTCAGCAGTCTTAGGTTAGTGAGCAGTACCTCGGAGTCGTGACAGGACCATTGTACACTCCAGAGACGGAGCTCTTCAGCAGTTACGGTTTCGATAATGAAAATCCTGGTTTGAGCTGAGACTTTTGACCTTGTTTTTACCTCATGATTGAGATGGGTCACTTGCTAACTTTGGTATATGTATGGGCCTATACCCAGGTAGTGGTTATCCGTTGTTTTCACAATCCTTGTGTTTCCTCATGATTGAGATGGGTTACTTGATAACTTAGGTATATGTATGGGCATATACCTAAGTAGAGGTTATCTGTTGAGATCTACTATGTGGTTGTCCTTGTTGGTTTAGTGAGACCTTGAGGGTCTCGGGGTCCCTACTGAGTATCGTTATACTCACCCCTGCACGGGCTATACCCGCACCTCGTTGTGTTGGCTGCAGACGACGGCCAGTACTGACAGAGGCCGAGTGTTCAAGGACTGGACGGTACCTGGAGGTGGACTATATGACGAGGCGGTACCCGGAGGTGGACCACTGGACGGGACATACTCGGAGCGGACGGCGGGACCCGAGGAGCAGAGGAGCTATCTGTACCCACCCTTCAGGTGGGATTTCCAGTGGACAACTCGGCGTAGCAGCTTTACTTTTCAGTCGTTGTTTTCCCTTTCTAGTTGTACTTTACAGTTGGGCTTGTATTTCCGGCCCTTTTACTTTTCCGCACTTTCAGTTGTACTCTGCTTTTGTTTAGTGTTTACTTTCCGCTTTCTTACTCTGTGGTGCTTGTTTTCTTTTATAAAGGCAATGCCTTCCCAGTTATCGGGATTTTACGCCTTTGGTGCTAGTCGCCAGCCCCTGGCCTATGGAAGGCGGGCTTGGGGTAGTCACGGCATGGGCCCCGAGGACGGGTCGTGACAAATTGGTATCAGAGGAGTTCGGTTCTACCGCAGAACTTATAACTCTGATGTTTCTTTCTGTGAAGCAATAGTGTTGAGAGTACCGAGTGTGGTTTTCAGTTCAGGGAGTCCAGTGTTGGTGCGGGCGGCCGACGTATCCATACACCAGGACCCTGACAACTGATTTCCGACTTTGTGCACGAAAACACTGATTGCGTGTGTGTTTTCAAAGGTTTTTCCCCTTAAAACAGCTCAAACCAGGTCAGCTCACCAGGTATAATCGTTTGATCGTGTTACGTTGTTTCTTTCAGGATGCCTTTTCTCGGACGACCAGTTAGAGCCCAGAGGGATGTGCGTGCTGACAGCATGTCGAGTGACGAGGCTTCGGTACAGGGCCCTCTTGCAGTTGAGGCACCAGCGGAGGCACCAGCGATACTACCATACGTTGGGCCACCGATGCCACCAGCCCCAGCAGTAGACGATGCACGACGCTTGAGTGCGCTGCATGAGTTCCAGCGCCAGAGGCCACCCAGGTTCAGGGGAGAGACGGAACCGCAGGCGGCTGAGGATTGGCTGGAGGCTGTGGTGGGAGTCTTCAGGCTAGTGGGGACACCATCGGACTTCATGGTGACCTTTGCTGCCAGCCTTCTTCAGGCAGCAGCAGGCAGGTGGTGGAGCCACTTGTTCCAGTTTTGCGATGGGATGGCTTTCACATGGGAAGACTTTGAGACCTTCTTCAGGGTGGAGTTTGTGCCAGTAGCTCTACACCCTGAGCGTGTTCAGGAGCTGCTGCCTTTGCCGCGTGTTTTTCAATCAGAAGCCGAGTCATCTGTGGGCAGTAGACGGATGATACAGAGGTCCAGGAGGACCAGACCAGCAGTTGGGCGATCTCGGGTTTTAGGACCGGTGGTGCGGGGCACCCGGAGTGGGAACCGAGCCAGCCATGCAAGGAGCAGGTTGTGTTACTCATGCCGCGGAAAGGGTCACCTGGCACGTGACTGTCCGACTCCTCGATCCGCGGGCTTTGGGGGAGCCACCGTGGTTGAGGCAGCGACAAATGTTTGAGCAACAGTAAAGCAGGTGGACAGGAGCGGAACTAGTGGATACGTCTCTTGTACTTCTAGTTCCATGTTTGATGATTGTTTTTGTGTCTTTGTACCATGAGCTGCAATAAAATAAAGACACTTATCTTTGTGATGTTTTCATTCCTGTCCTCTTTTGTGATGTTACTAAGAGGTTCTAGTTGACTGTTGACTTGACCCTCACTTGTGAGACATCTACTGGAGGAGACCCAGTGACCTCACACTGATGCCGACAGTGTGACTCGACCCTTGGAGGTGAGAGTGACAGTTGGATCTCTTAGTAGTTACGTCGAGGCCTTACGACGTCATCCATGACATGAATGTATCCTTCATGCCAGGATTGACTGTATTAGGCAACGAATGTGGTTCATCCAGGGGATGAGACCAGATTTCTCTTATCGGCAAAGAAGAAATCATAGCAGCTCTTGTGAGACTAAAGGAGGTGCAGTTCATCCAGGAGCGGATAAAGACTGCACAGTGCAGTAAGAAACAAGGAACCGGTGCCAGTCTTAGAGACTCGGGCGTGATAAATGTTTCAAGAAGAGGTAGCTTTAAATAGAGATGAGTCTGCGAAGCGGCAGACGTGGAGGCAAAGCTAGGAGAGCAGCATGAGGTGGTGTACATATTATCATGCTACAACCACCCGCCTTAGTTATCCTCGCCAAGCTCAGGGAGCTGGAGGGCGGTGGAAGAATGCGGCTGCATGCGGTCAAGGAGTGTGACCCAATGGCTCTAGAAATGATTCAAGAGACAGTCTATGTCCACTACTAGCTGCTGTATTAATAGACGTCGATATGAATCATTCCTCGCATCCACAATCTAGTTCCAGACCTAGAGTTTCCGGTAAGCCGTGGACTTGACCCTCACGTCTGGAGATACCTTGGGAGGACACTCGATAATCACACTTACGCCGACGGTGTGGTCAGACCCTCGAGGCGAGAGTTCTGGTTGGAATCTCTTGGTGGCAGCGTCGAGGCCTTACGACGTTGGTTTGAGTATGGAATGGGCAATAACTGTTCATACTCAAATTGACGGTTTTAGGCAAACGTTGGGATGGGTTTTCCTTGGTCGGCGGAAAAAGGAAACCCCAGGCAGTGCAGGGTAAATCTTGCACAGGAGGGTGCGACCGATCATTCTTGAGTCGGTCAACCTTACCCTCATAGCAGCAGTCGTTTTGAGTTTCAGTTCTAACCTAAAAAGGGAGACCTTTAGAGTTCGAGGATGGCGACCACGTTCTTATACAGATCTCACCTCGACGAGGTTTACGGAGATGTAGCCGAGGTGGTAAGAGATCTCCGAGGTTCAATAGACCTTTCTAGGTCCCCAGCAGGGTAGGCGAGGTGGTTATCGCTTGACCCATCCACCTCAGTTGCACCAGGTGCACGATGACTTTCACGTAACTCAATTGAGGAGATACGTGCTTGATCCTTCACACATCATCGACCTCAGGGAGTTAGACGTCGATGATAGAGCGACATGCACGGAGGTTCCAGTGGGGATCAAGGATAGACAGGAGCAGATCCTACGAGGATGATCGATTCCTTGGGTGCACTTCCTTTGACAGTACGGGAACCTCCAGGTGAGCACATGGGAGCGGAAGGCTCAGATGCGTGCTCTGTACCGTTTTTGTGACCCTAGTTTTTTATGAAGCTTTACGGGGACGTAAAGCCCTGAGGTGGGAGTAATGTAAAGACCCGTAAAATTCAAGGGAAATTTTTTATTAATTTTCTTTGAAATTTTACAAGAGCGCGGTTTCAGACGGCACCTGATTCCGAGGCCCAGAGTGCCCGGAATTAATTTCCGAAGTTTGGCTCGGGTACGTTCAGTGAACGAACGAGCGGGAATTTCTAACTTTTGATCCGGTGCTCGGAATTGAAATCTGAGGGCACAGATAAACTCGCAGCGCCAATATTCGCTTAAAGAGACCTTTTCGGGAGTTGCGTTTGTTGCGGGTTGAAAGTTAGTCTTGGGGGTTTTTAGTTTGAGTTAAATAAAATTGTGTAGAACAATTTTATTATAACTTGTTAAAACCTATCAAAGGAGGTTGGAAGTGGGACCCACACCCACTTAACCTCCCTTGGGAGGATTAAGTGTGGTGGGGCCCACACGAATCCCTAATCCTTTCAAATTCTCTCAACTTGCTTAACCCCTAATTAAATGACTTAAGTTACTTATTTAATTATGGGAGTTAAACCTTTTGAATTTCAAACTTTTGAAATTCTAATGTGTTTTGTGATAATAAAATAAGA
The DNA here is from genome assembly GCA_963277665.1 of Viscum album. Lineage (NCBI taxonomy): Eukaryota > Viridiplantae > Streptophyta > Magnoliopsida > Santalales > Viscaceae > Viscum > Viscum album. The sequence goes on from OY728164.1 coordinate 2,028,321,624, forward strand.
TGTTGTCTTATTTTATTTTGGGTTATTTGTTTGTCTTCTTGAGAGGTGGAGAGCTCTTCTTCTTCTTCAGCTCTGACGAGGAACTCGAAGAACGTTCATCTTGGCGAAGAACGTTCAAGCTCCGACGAAGAACGCCGCACCTCCATTCTTCGTTTACCGTGTCAACGAAGGGGACGCCACTTCTTCCTCGGACAACCTTCGTCGGCGTACAAGTTTCGCCAACGACGTGTCTCTTCGAACGCATCCCTTCATCATCGGATTTGACGAACGGCTACCGCGACGCCCGACCTCTGCGACATCGTCTTCCGCGGATCGTTCACAATCTTCGAACCTTATACCCGAGGTAGGGGTTGTCGATTTCTTTTTGGTTTTCTTATTTTTATTCTTGATCGTGATTTTAGCAAGACTAACGTGAGGCTTGAATTATTTTAAGTTGCGTTATTTTTTTTTAACGTGAGGGGGCCGGACCGCACGAACACGGCCGAACCCCCCTCCATCGTTCTTGTTCATTCTTGCGGGTGGAAGCAAGTGGCGTGGTGCCGTCGCACCACGCGGATGATCGTGCAAATATTTTACGCGGCGCCGTCGCGCCACGCCGAGGAAGAATCTTCAAGAACGCGACGCTGTCGCGCCGCGTTGAATGGAATCAAGGCACAGCGAAGGGGCGCGGTGCCGTCGCACCGCGCCGGTTGACGAACACCGCGACCGGTTCCGGGCCGCGGCGGGACGAGGAGACCGCGGCCGGTTCTGGGCCGCGGCGGGAAGAGAAGACCGGCGGCCGGGCCGCCGGCGTCGGAAGCCGAAGGGGGGGACCGGAATTTCCGGTCCCGTTGGAGAAAACCGGCCGGCCAGCTGGCCGGCCGGAAGGCGTTAAACCGGGGAAAATTAATTCCCCGGCCAACGCTCAAAAACCCCCCTCTTTATGAGGGGGGCGGTTCTTTGAAGGGAGGGGGGCAGCCGGCCCCCCGGTTCAATCAAGCTGGCCCCCGCAAGGGGGGCCGTTTTCCACAAAAGGGCGCGGCATTAAGCCGCGCCGCCACTCCAAGAAACCGGGGGCAGCATCCCCCGGTTTTTCCTTCAATCCGGCCCCCACGTGGGGGCCGTTTTATTTAAAGGGGCGCGGCAATTAGCCGCGCCGTCATCCCAAGGAAGCGGGGGAAATGATTCCCCCGCGCTGCCTTCGTGCGGCGCCAGGCCGCCGCGCCACCGCCGGGCCACCGCCGCGCCACCGCAGGGCCGCCGCGCCACCGCCGCGCCGCCGCGCCACCGCCGGGCCGCCGCGCCACCGCCGGGCCGCCGCGCCACCGCCGCGCCGCCGGCCGGCCGGGCCGCCCAAGGGGGGGGGGGGGGGGGGGGGGGGGTCGGGCCGGGTCGGCCCGGACCCGGACCCCCCTGTTTCAAACCAGTCTCGGTCTTTTGGCCATATCATGAGCCTCGGACCTCCAAATGACGAACCGTCTACGGCAACACGATCCTTGGATCGAGACGGTCGTTTCGGTATATCGCACTCAAGGTTTCAGATTACTTTGAGTTCGGCCGGGTTGGTTCGTTCACGGAACCAACCGGGCCTTCGGAGCGGAAACGCTCATATCTTGAGCTACGAACGTCCGATTGACGTGCCGTCAGCCGCGTTGTGTTCCTCTTAGTGAGACGGATCTTTTGGCATACTCCGCCCGAGGTTTGGACGCAAGTGGAGTACGGTCGGGTTGGTTTTGCTTTAAAAACCAACCGGGCCCCGGAGACGAAAATGCCAATAACTCTCAGACCGGGCGTCCGATCGACGCGCCGTCTGTTGCGTTGACTTCCTGTTGACGATACGGAACTTTTGGCATCCTTCGCCCGAGTTTTGGATACAGATAGTAGTGGCCGGGTTGGATCGCACCCGAAATCCAACCGGGCCCCTGGAACGGAAAAGATGATATCTTTCAGACAGGACGTCCGTTTGACGAACCGTCAGCGGCGTTGGTGTTTACGTTTAGTAACGGTCCCTATGAGTATACCCTATGGGAGTTTAGGGTACAGTTGAGATACGGCCGGGATTGGTTTCGCTCACGAAACCAACCGGGCCCCTGGGACGAAAAAGCTAATAACTCACAGACCGGGCGTCCGATTGACGCTCCGTCTGTTGTGTTGAGACCCCTATGACGAGGCGGTCCTTTGAGATACTTCTTCGTGGGACATTGAGATACATGGAGTATCGACCTGTAGCTCGTGGAGCATTCCCTCCCAGTGACGAGCGTGCGGAGTACGGAGACCGTGTAACTGGCTGAGACCTGACGACTGCTTGACCGACTCGACTTGGAGTGAGTCGACTAGCCCAGTGGACGGAGCACTACTTTCTGAGGTGCAGACCCATGGCGGACGGAGCACTACGTGTGTGACAGTGCAGACCCGCGGTACTCGTCCGGAGAGTACCTCAGCAGGCTACTAGGGGGTGTGCACTACTGTGTTTGGGTGACATACCTCGGCGGGAAGCACTACTGTGTCTGGGTGGCTGACCCGCAGTACTCGACAGGAGGAGTACTTCAGCAGTCTTACGTTAGTGAGCAGTACCTCGGAGTCGTGACAGGACCACTGTACACTCCAGAGACGGAGCTCTTCAGCAGTTACGGTTTCGATAATTAAAATCCTGGTTTGAGCTGAGACTTTTGACCTTGTTTTTACCTCATGATTGAGATGGGTCACTTGCTAACTTTGGTATATGTATGGGCATATACCCAGGTAGTGGTTATCCGTTGTTTTCACAATCCTTGTGTTTCCTCATGATTGAGATGGGTTACTTGATAACTTAGGTATATGTATGGGCATATACCTAAGTAGAGGTTATCTGTTGAGATCTACTATGTGGTTGTCCTTGTTGGTTTAGTGAGACCTTGAGGGTCTCGGGGTCCCTACTGAGTATCGTTATACTCACCCCTGCACGGGCTATACCCGCACCTCGTTGTGTTGGTTGCAGACGACGGCCAGTACTGACAGAGGCCGAGTGTTCGAGGACTGGACGGTACCTGGAGGTGGACTAGACGACGAGGCGGTACCCGGAGGTGGACCACTGGACGGGACATACTCGGAGCGGACGGCGGGACCCGAGGAGCAGAGGAGCTATCTGTACCCACCCTTCAGGTGGGATTTCCAGTGGACAACTCGGCGTAGCAGCTTTACTTTTCAGTCTTTGTTTTCCCTTTCGAGTTGTACTTTACAGTTGGGCTTGTATTTCCGGCCCTTTTACTTTTCCGCACTTTCAGTTGTACTCTGCTTTTGTTTAGTGTTTACTTTCCGCTTGCTTACTCTGTGGTTCTTGTTTTCTTTTATAAAGGCAATGCCTTCCCAGTTATCGGGATTTTACGCCTTTGGTGCTAGTCGCCAGCCCCTGGCCTATGGAAGGCGGGCTTGGGGTAGTCACGGCACGGGCCCCGAGGACGGGTCGTGACACAAACAGTTCAGGAGGTCAGTAGTGAGTGGAAGCTTATGGCTGTGTTCAATGAGATGAATTTGGAGGTGCACAACAGTCAGGGGAAAACGTTTCTATCTCCTGTAGCAGTTACATCTACACTTCTTGATCGGTTTAGAATGAGGGAGTTATCAAACTCTGAGGGCCTTTTCCTATGAGAGAGTGTGTTAAGAGAGGACCCCATTCCTGGATGGACCATAGTTGAGGATGGGATATTGCGTTTCCAGGGGTGTGTGTGTGTGCTAGCAGATATACGTGTGGAGCTAATGATGGATTTTCATTCCTCAGTTTGGGAAGTTCATCCAGGCGTCACTAGATGTACCATGATATACACTATCAGTATTGGTGGCCAGGTATGAAGAAGGATGTTGCTAGTTTTGTCATGTGGTGTTCCACTTGTCAGCAGGTGAAGGCGGATCACTAGCATCCAACAGGGCTTTTGCAGTAGTTACCCATTCCCGAGTGAAATTTGAATGATGTTGGGATGGAATTCATGACCGGTTTGCCGAGATCACCTAGAGGGAATTATGATGTATGGGTAGTCATTGACAGGATTATGAGGGTTTCTCACTTCTTGCCAATCAAGGAGACCTTCAGTGTTGATGATTTGGGATGGTTGTACATTCAAGAGATTTTACGTCTTCTTGGAGCTCCACACTCCACTGTTTTAGATAGGGATGCACATATATTTCTCGGGTCTGGAATGAGCTTCATAAGGCTTTGGGAATGCATGTACTTTTGAGTATAGCTTACCACCCCCAGAAAGATGGCCAGTCTGAGTGTAAGATTCAGGTGCTTGAGGACATGCTCTGAGCATGCATTTTAGATTTTGGAGGTTCTTGGGAGAAGCATATACCTCTTTTGGAGTTTTCCTACAACAATAGTTTTCACGCAACTATTCAGATGGCACCTTTTGAGGATTTGTATGGTAGGCTAGGCCGATCAACCTTATGTTGGCTGGATGTAGGAGAGGTATCCATACAGGGACCTCGTCTTGTCCTGGAGACCACAAAGAAGACAGAGTTGATTCAGAAGAGGATGACTGCAGCATAGTCTTGTAAGAAGACGTATGCTGACTAGTGGAGAAGACCTATAGAGTTCGAGGTCGAGGATTAAGTTTTTCTACATCTCACACTGAGGTTGGGGCACAGAAGAATAAGGAGACACGGCCAGCTTTCTCTGAGGTACATCAGGCCCTTTGAGGTGTTGGAGAGAGTTGGGCCGGTTGCATATCGGTTGCAGTTACCTTAGAGGTACTGGGATATGCATGATGTTTTTCACGTTTCCCAGCTCCGAAGTTATTTTTCAGACTCATCTCATGTTTTCCAACCTGAGGAAGTTGAAATCGAAGTGGATGTATCATTCAAGGAGCACCATATCCAGATTTTCGATCATAGTACAAAGGTTCTTCATGGCTGGTCTGTTCCTCTAGTACGAGTGCTATGTCAGCACGGGCAGGTATAGGATGAGACTTGGGAGGGGGAGGCCGATGTACGAGCTCAGTGGCCGAAGCTATTCGAGGTATCTTCTTCTACACAGCCTAGGGAAATTCAGGGATGAATTTATTTAGGGGGGGTAGGTTTTTAAGAACCCAGATCTTCCTTTCAGGTATGTTTTTCTTTTTCTAGTCATTTTTGAGAAAAAGGGAATTTCTGGGAATTTTTGAACTACACTCCGTGTACTTTATGAGGACACACCATGTACTATGATGCCGCTAGAGTCCATGTGTTGGCTGAGTAGCGGCCACAAACATGGTCGTGTGAGGGTGTTTGGAGGCCGCCTAAGGTGGAGTACAGAAATAGCGAGTACACATAGTTTACTTCAAAAGTACGCATCATGTACTTTACTTTTTTCATTAAATGCACCGGGGTCACATATAATTTCCAGAACAGTCTTCTTTTAGGTCATGTTCGACTGAGAGATCCATACGACCATAGATCTATGATGACCCCCACCCCCCGCGTGCATCCGTCCTCCGAATCAAACACTATCGGTTGCGTTGGAATCGCATCTGTGAGTTCTCTCTTCTCCTAGAGAACCATCTTTTGATTGGTCCTTTTTCGTGAGATATCGTGGTTTGAATGTTTTATAAGTTTAGTAAATCTTCGGCGTTCTATGGAAATTAAAGCCTCGGGTTTCACATATAGAATTTTTCTAACTCTTAGGTAGGTGGTTTGTGCCTTTCCGTTGAAATTCATTGAGTATTATGTGAAATTTTGACAAATACCCAAGAACGGGGTATTGTGTGTTTACCGTTTTAACCCTATTGTTTACTTCCATGCTTGTATGCTTATGTAGAGGATAGATGGAAATGAATAGGGTAGTTCTGACATGATTTGGATTTTTTAACCATGTATGTTCAATTACGACCGTTGGGTCTTGTTTATCCTATTTGGCTCCTTGGCCTGTTTTCCATGCCTAGTGTTGTAGGGTGGAATATTTATATTCTGACATGCTGGATATGTTATAGACTAGTTAGCCCAGTATTTCTTTAGGTTTACATTGTCCATATTGCATTCTATGCTCATTGACCTACACAGGGTCATGAGATCCTGGTGTGGTGGACTATAAGGGGAATTGACCATGAGAGCATCTTTAGAGAGTCCTTGGGTAATTTAGAATATAAGGGTAATTGACTTTGTGAGATTCCTCAGAAAGTCTCTATTTTAATTGAATTACCTTGAAATACTTTAGACTATAAGGGGAATTTATTATGTGATCTTCCTTAGATAGTCTCTATTTTACTTTGAATTACCTCGAATTAGTCTAGACTATAATGGTAATTGACTGAGTGAGCTTCCATAGAGAGTCTTTTAACGACCTTTTATATAATGTGAATTGACCATGTGAGCTTCCTAAGAGATTCCTTGACCTTGGGGCTATAAAAGGGAATTGACTGTGTGAGCTTCCTCAGAGATTCCTTGACTACCTTAGGCTATAAGGGGAATTGACTGTGAGTGCTTTCTCAGAGAGTCTTTATGATTTCTTATGACTGAACCAGAGGGGTTAGGCCGTGTGTACTACCCATAGGGTTGCATTTAATTGTTAGGTAGGACCAGAGGGGATGGATGTGAGTACTTTCCAGAGGGTTACCTGTTTGTGTTTGGTTCTTTCTTGATACTAGAACTCTGGATTGTTTACTGCTGAGTACTTTCCTATTTACATCATTCTGTACTTTTACCTTCCATATATTCACTGGATATTAGGCACAGATCTTCGGGTGGTTCCCTATTGGGATTTAGTCTCACACCCTGTTTGGGCCATGCTTTTGCACCCAAACAGATTATATTTATGCAGGTATAGATATAGGAAAACACCCTTCTACTTCAGGCACTTGACCTGCTGTGGAGATGGAGAGCATTGGACCAAGCATAGGCTTGCGATGCTGAGGAGTTTTTATCTATTTATTTCGTACATTAGTTCAGTACTGTATTATTCAGTATTGTGACTTGTTTGGATGTTTTCCTAGACATATGTATAATGCATAATTTTATATATATGTGTGGCCTAGTATTTATTATTATTCAGTATTCCACTATTTACTATTGTTGGATATTTACTGCTCCCGCTATTGTATGTTTGTTTCTCTTCCACTATGTTACACTGGCAATGAGGGCATAGTTTCCCCACTGTCACTCCCAAGGCCCTCCCTGCCACTCGACAACCTCTGGCGTTCGGGGAAATGTGCTTGAGGCCATGTTACCAACCGGGTACGGGGCGCCTCTGGGTGAATTCTAGAACCGGGATGTTACATAATATTCATTATCCAATATCAATAATTAAAAATGAATACTATATTATCAATATTTCCTCAATTAATCAAATAACTGTCAAAGTGAACATTTTATGTTAAAATGATATAGGGTTTAGTAAATAATAATATCCATACAATTAAAATAGGGATATTCAAGAAAATTTTCCAAAAAATATGATTACTATATATTTATTTTAACAATATAAATTTAATAATAAAAATACATGAAGTGATATTGCAATGATAATCATTAAGAACATTCTTGATGAAAATTTTCTGTAAACAATCAAATGTGTCCCATACCACTTTGAAACATTTGAATCACAATCCCCAGGAAGGAATGATATTAAATGGAAGTTATAATGTCATGAAAATAAGTATATTCATGATATAAATTTTCAAATTGAATTATATACACCATATAAAATCTAATTTGTGCATAACAACAAATAAGTATCAATTGAATGTATATTTAGATGAAGACCCATACCTTGCATTTCCATTTATGTAAATGTCATTTAACATCATATATAATTTTTTATGTATGTCACTAACTTATTAAAAAACCATATTAATACTAATAAAATCATATATGATCTTCTAATAACATCTAATTACCCTTTTGTTAGTAATGTTTCATTAATTTCAATATTTTGGGTGATAAATTTCTTGTTTCTCAAGTCAGTGATGACATGTTAGTTTTTTGTTCATATTCCATATATAATAATTTAATCATATATAGAATTTAATATATGATTTAATTCTCATAAATATCAATTATATATTTATTAAAAACAATCCATAATATTTAGAGAGAATAACCGAACTACCCCGTTTATGGGGACTCTAGGTCATATGTACACATTAATGTTACTTAAATTCTTTGATGTATTAAAATAATGTAATTTAAATGAAATATTTGTATTTGTATATTATGATTTTAGTATCATATCTATGTCTTATTTTTTGAATTTTTTCATTAAAACAATCCTTTATACATTTCGTGTAAATATGATTCAATCACATTGCTTTGAGGGTGTAGTAGTCCAAACTTATTCAAATAATGTTATCTTATTCCCACTAAATTGAGTGTATAAAGAAATGTGTCATAAAATAATTTAAAAAGTATAAAAAAATTATAAAAAAATTATATAACATATAAAAATTGATTATCCATCATAATTCCAAAGTAAGAGAGTTCGTAAAGAGAAAACAAACAATTTTTTTCATGAGGCCGTAATTCACCATACACATAAACTGTAAGTTCATTACCCATTAGATGGAAGTGTTTGTAAGTTTAGGTCTAAACATTAACTTAAAAAAATATAGATATATTTTTTATACTGATTTTATATATATTATAATATATTATGTATAATTTAATGAGTTAAGAATTAAATAAAACTAAAGAGCTTGAGGAAATATATTACCTCTTTGTTGGGTAACTCTTTATGGTTTTCACCAAAGGGATTATGTGTTTTGATTTATAAAAAATAAGAAGTTTCTATATTTAGGGGATAAATTTTGGGGATATATTTAGGAAGATAATGATCGAGACAATGTGGTTTGAGATGTATGAGTAAGTTGGATGATAGGAGGCCTTATTATTGTGGAGGAGGAGTGAGACTTTTGTAAAATCTGGAAAAGGTAATTCCACCAATAGTTTCCCATTTAACATGGATAAAATGGTTGAAATAGTATTAAAGGGAGTATAGGGTTGAAATATATCCAATAAATGTAATTTCAAGAAGTTTCTAGGTCATTTGGTCACATAATATAATTTTTTAGTCTAATGTTATATTTAATTTCACATTAATCAATATAATTTATTTTAAATACAATCACATATATTTTTTGTGTAAAAATAAGTTCAACATATTGGATAATATAAAGTAATATGATTCCAAATATGGAATCCATTTTTTCAAATTCAAATTCCAGATATGGAAAAAATTAATTTAAATTTATTTATAGAGATGGGTCGACAATGCGAGTTTGTAAAGTAAAAACATCCCAAGGATTGCTAAGTTTTTATACACCATTTCAAATTGAAATAGATTCCAATGACCTATATTGGATTAATTGATAATTTATTGATATAATTTTACTTTAAAACATAATTAAAATATAATTTATTAGTAAAAATAAATTATATGAAAAAGAAATTTTGAATTAAAATTAAGTATTTTTCTCTATTCATCAAAATATGAAACTTTCAAAAAATAACAAAAATTTACCCTAACCTAATTTTTATTTTTAAATTTAAAATATGAAATTTATTTTAATATATATTATCTATAAAATTTCCAAAAATTCTATTTAAAATAGGTTCTCTATTAAAAGTCTGTGAAATTATCTTTATAAAAATATTGATTGTTTATACAAAATATTGGGGTTTTTTCTTATATTATGATTATGAAATTAATTTTATGAATATAAAATATATTTTATTGAATATATTAGATTTAAATTATATTAATATCACTAAATAATTTTAATTAATTTAATTTATTAGGATAAAACAGATTTTTGAGCATAAATAATAATAATATTTTTCTTTATATTCAATTGGTTTTTATATTAATTTATAAATAATCTGTTACCAATGAATTAGATATTTTTTATATAATTGATCTTCATAATTTAGATAACCCGTTTTAACCATAAATTTAATGTCTATACTATATCTTTTTAAAATAAATAATATTATTTTTAATGATATATTATTGTGTGCCAATACTCGACCTTCCGTGTTATACAAGCCATCAAGGAAAGTCATTATTTTTTGTGACAGAAGCTTACCATTGTGTTTCCTATAGTGAATGATAAAAATTATGATGCCTAAAATGTAGTCATAAATTTTTGTTTGACTTAAAGAAATCTAGGATGAAAAATTAATTTTATTTTAAAATTTTTTTTTTAATGTTTTAGGGTGTTACATTCTCCCCAGATTAAATAACTTGCATCCGTGTAGTTCAAAACTGACCTAGGTAGTCAAGGTATTTATATTTTAAAAAACTATTGTTGGAAAACACACATCATTAATATGGTTAATAATATATCATCATAATAATAAGTAAAGGTAAGTACAAAAGTCACATGGACTAACATATAACTAGGTCTCCAAATGGGAGAACATTAGTGGAAATTAGATACATATACATGGAGGTAAAAAGCATAAATATTTATAATAGGTGATTGAGACCATCAATAAAAAAGTGTTGAATGATCAATGGAATGTTTAAGGCCTAAAATACGTAAATCTATGATGATTTATAAGACCATTTGTTTTGTAAAAAATAAGGTATTAGGAATAAATTTTTGTTTTAAGAAATTTTTTTATTGTTGAGTAATACATTTACTTTCTATAAATAAATATATATTTCTTTTTCATAAGCCCAATCTTATCCTTTGGTTGTGCATTGAACTATTTCTATTTTTTCTCTCACTATATGATTCATAATATAGTGATATAATAATGTAATATCTAGAAACTCTTCCAAAACTCAACATAAGCCATTTCATAAATTGTTAAATTTTTTAAAAGATTGTGATCTATAATTTTAGAAATATTTTCAATGAATTTCCAGAAATTATATTATAAATAGCCTTTAGTCAACATGAACTATCTCTAAATTTTCACATTCTAAATATGTGAATACATTCATCATGTATTATCTCAAAACAATGTAATAAATTTTAATTTCCATAAAAAATTATTGTAAACCTGCATTATTTATTATTACTTATCTAAAACACAATTTATTGGATATATTCTATAAATCCAAATATGTTCTGAATTCCATAAATTATTTCATAAATCCCTTTTTCAACAAACCATTAATACATTCTAAGGTAGTTGGTACTATCCAGTTGACTTTATCCATATCAATCATCTTGTTTATTCTTCCATCATTACCATAGAATCAGGAACATATTAAGGGTTATATTTCCCTTATCAACATTTTATAAAATTTTTAACTTTCTACTAAATCATTTTTCTTGGTTCTATTCAATATATGACTTGAAATCATTATTAAGAAAGTACTCCAATAGATTCCTTAAATATTTCATAGTTCATATGATGAGAACAACATTAATGAAATAACTTTACAACATATTTCTCAGACCCAAATACATAATAACATTAATCATTCCACCTAATTCATGTTAAAAACACATGCTTGACCATGACACCCAAGACTCATCTAATGTATATTCCATTGATGCTTGGGGTTTAGTTTTCATAATTCCCCATCACCTTCCATTTTTCACATTGAATAGAACTATTTACAATATTCCCCTTAAATTCTTTTTCTTGGTGATCCTTTATCAACAATAATAAGAAACTCCAAATCCTTTCAATCAATTACAAATGTGATTCTATCCATAGTTATCACATGTGGTAAAATACTTGTTTTTCTTCTTCCCTTTATTATTCATTTTCACATCCTTTATCTTCTTCTAATTCTTCAATTTGAATCCATAAGATTTAGAGAATTTATTCTCTATCTTGATAAAAAATAAAATTATGTCATCATATGATTAAATGTATTCAGAAACCAATTCCATTCATTGGTTTCACTTAAGATTGTTCAAAAAATGAAAAACTGTGCATTCATTGTTGTGTATGAAATCCTTTGCATACCATGATAACCTGGTAAAGGTCTCTTCATACACTGCAACAATTTTCCCCCGTTTTCATTATTATAAGGATGATTTTATTCATATATAATTATTTCTCATTAGGGATGTATTTATTCAAGAATGTCTCTATAAATTTCTCAATTCACTGAGTTCCATTCCTTCTCCATCCCTAGTTTTTTGGATTAACGACCACCATTGATCCACATCACAATCCAATAAATATAATAAATGTGTACCCTTTTCTTTCCCACCACATCCCAACTCCATAAATATCATATCCAATGAAATAATACATTTATCATCCACTATTGGGTTAATAGTACCACTAAATTATGGGGGAATCTATTGAAAAAATTTAGCAAACATCGGAGAATCTCACAGTAGAATAGGTGTTTCAATACAGTCATGGTTATGTGTCAGAACCTGATTATGGTACCCAAATAATTCCATAAATTCTTAACACTAAAAATCTATATTGGTTTACTTAGTAGGGAAATCTATACATTTTCCATGAGTACTGATATCATTTTTCCTTTAATGCGGCATTCTAAATAATGGCATATACTCAACTAGATCATTATATTACATAACATATTGTATAGTACAAAAACATGTGAAACACTAATCATAAATTTGAAAATGTTTTACATAACTAAACTCACTAATAAACATGGTTTCATTGGATTTATATTTACTTATAAATAATTCAAAATGGTTTTTTAATAAAATGAGAAGTATCCTAACAATATCCATCGGGAGTGTTAAACTAGGTGTATAATAAGGCATGTTGTGGTGTGTCGGGTTATATGTAGTTAGGCCTGATACACCTTTTCAGAGTTGTTACCCCTTAGTATATATTTCCTAGAACCACATCCACATGTAGTGACCAGACATGGATGTATTTCTGGGAGTACCCACATAATCTCTACCTTACAAAAATTATAAGATGTTTTTATATATTTATCCCAAAAGTATATCATAAGGTTATGTTTCATAATCTATGTTTTCTAAATATAGAGTCCTAGATTCCTTCCTAACGACACTTGTATACCAATTATAGCACCCAAACCACAGATGACCAGAGTTTTTGCATTATTTTATTACATTGGCATGATTAAAGGAATCAAATCCTAAAAGATAGACCGTATTAGTAGTTTTAGAAAGTCATGTTACATTCATGATACCCATAATAAATTGGGAAATATAAAATATAAACATGATACATAATCAAATGAAATAAATAGCATCCTTGAATTCTTATTGAATGATTATTTCCTCAAAACATGGGGAAAAGAAACATAATAATGGTGAGCTCAAATGCTCAGTAAGGGTAAGTAATGAAGTCAGAATAATTATTTGATGAGAGTAAATGAAAATGGAAAGGTAAATATCTGATAAAACATGCCATTAAAATATATGGATAAGGAATATCAATATGTAAATGTATGAATTCAAAACACATCCAATTTAATGAGTAAAAAAAATGAAATTTATCCATAGATATGTTGATAAAAAATCTCATGGATAATAAAAATGATAATTTAAAATTATATGAAAAAAGTTATTAAATATTTTATATGATTACAAGGTCACATGAAAACCTATACCTTCAATATCTATCACATGATGGCTTAAAACTATGAAAAAAGATTGTGGAATTTAAGAAACTTATTTCTCTCATAAGAACATGTTGATGCATCGAGAAGATAGAAAAAGTCTAGTACCTAAATATAATATCCAATAATAATAATTCATCATAGTGAATAATAAAAATAAATAATCTTCTTTATAAAATATCCATATTAGATAAAGAAAACAATTTTAAAATTATTTTTCCAATTAATCAAATAACTGTCAATGGAAACACCATATATAAAAATGATATAGGATTTAGGAAATAATATTATCGATTATATGAGAATATTTACATTCTAGGAAATGTAAAATGAAATAATATTACTATAGAAAGATTTCTTTATGATAATTTTAACAATAAATAAAGTGATATTGAAAATACAATCATTAAGAACATTATTGGGAAAAATATTCTATTAACATTTCAAAGTGTCCCAAATGACTTTAAAATATTTGAATCATAATCCCCAAGAAGGTGTGAAATTAAATTAAACATATAATATCATGATAATATTGAGATTTATGATAGAAAACATGAAAGGGTAGTATATACACTATATAAATGAGAATTGTTTCATAACAAAAAATAGGTCTCAATGGAATGTTAATTGAGACGAAATCCCTTACCTTCGATTTCCTTTTGTGTGAAAATTATTTAACTTATTATATAATAGTTTAAATCATGTCACTAAATTATTCAAAACCATATTAATACGTATTATATCATATATTATCATCTTATAATAACTTATCAACCTTTTGTTTTTAATCTTTCGTTATTTTCACTATTTTGGGTGTTAAATTCAACATTTCTCAAGTAAGTTTTTTCTTGTTTTTTGTTGTCCTTATTAAATAGATCATAGTTTTATCATCTCTAGAATTTAAAATATGATTTAATTATCATATATATTCAGGATAAATGTATTTATAATGATCCAAAATATTTGGAAATAAGAAATTTAATGCACCGTTCATAGGGATGGTAGACTGTAGGTAAACATGAATGTTACTTTCATTTCATTGTTGTATTAAAAGAATGAAAGGTAAATTATATATATGTTAATTTATATGATAATTAAAATATCATATTTATTTTAAATATGTTATTTATTATTACTAAAACAATTCTTTATATATTCCAGGTATAGCATGACCGAATCACATCTCTTTGATGGTATATTTTTCCATACTTCAAAAAATGATGTTATTGTATTCTCATAAAATGGAGTGCACATAGGAATATATTATAAAAAATTAATGACTTATAATGATATTATAAATATCATATATAACATATATAAACAATTTTTTTGTCATAAATCCCAACCATGAGAGTGGTAAACGAAAAACGAAAAACATTATTTTCTGAGGTAGTAATTCATTGTACACATAAACAATAAGTTTGTTTCCCATTAAATCGAAGTGTGTGTAAGTGTAGGTATCAAACATAAATTTAAAACATATTAGTATATTTAAGATATTATTTTTTTATATAATCATGTAATATTTATAATATATAGAGGATAGAATGAAAATAAATCTGGAGAGCTTGAGGAAAGATGTTACACATTTTTCCAGAAATTCCTTTTCATTTTCACCAAAGGAATTCCTGGGTTTTTTTACTACCAAGGTATAGCGTTCTAGGTTGAGGGGTGGAAATTTTAAGAGCTATTTGGGAAGATCATGGTTGATCCAAACTGGATTTAGTAGTGTGAGGAAGATAGAGGATAGAAGGCCTTTTTAGTGGGGGAGGAGTGTCACTCTTGTATTTTTTGGAAAAAGGGAACTCCACCAATGTTTTTATCATTGAATGTTACTCCCATAATATGAAACTCCAGATCCAAGGTCATATATGGTTGAAATATTGTTTTAAAATGGATTTTGGGATTATTTTTAGGTCATTTGGGCCCTTAAGATTAAGGTTTAATCCACTTTTAAGGTTAATTTTACCTTAAGAGTTTTAATTAATTCTAATTACCTTTACTAATATTTTAAGTAAAAGACAAACATTAAAATTTTTTAAATTATAGATTCTTATTATTAAAAATATTGAATAAATTTTATTAAATTCCAATAATATAATTGGTAAAATTACATTAAATTTAATCCTGAAGATGGGACGACAATGCCGGTTTTATAAGTAAAAACACACAAATGTTTGCAATTCTTTTATAGACAATTTGAAAGTGAAATTGATTCCAATGTAAAATATTAGATTAATTTAAATTTATTGATATAATATTACTTTAAAAAAAATTTAAATATAATTTAACACTAAAAATAAATTAGATGAAAAAGTAGTTTTGAAGTAAAATTAGTTACTTTTCCCTACTAATCAAAAAAAGGAACCTTATAAAAAATACCAAAAAATCACCCAAAAATAATTTTAATGTTTCACATTAAAATATGGCGTTTATTTTGACATATATAATATATAATATTTCCAAAAGTTTATTTAAATTAGATTCTCCATTATAATGGTGGAAAAACTACCTTTCTAAAAATATTGATTTTTATGAGAAATGTTTGGTTTTTTATTATTTATGCTTACCCAATCTATTGAATGAATATAAAAACTATTTCAATGAATATATATATATATATATATATAATTAATATAAATAAATAATTTTAATTAATTTAATTTATTCTTATAATATAAATTTATGATATTCAAAATAATAATATTTTCTTTTATATTCAATTGTTTTTCATATTAATTTTTAATTACTTTGTAACATATGAATTTTTTATATATTTTTGTTAATAATATATTCTCATAATTTATTTGAACATTTTTATAAACAATAATTTAAAAGATATGTTATATATTATTATATTAAATTATATTATTTTTAATAATATATTACTGTGCGCTAAAACACGAACTTCCATATTATGCAAGACATCTAGGAAAGTCATTGTTACATGTAACACAAGGTATCCTCTATGATCCATATAGAGAAAGATACAAATTATATTTTGTGTAACACAATCTTACATTAGTGTTTCATTTTGAGAAATCAATGAAAAAATTTAAATTTAATTTAAAAAGAAAATATTGTAAACTATTGGGGTGTTACAACAATCTCAAGACGGGTTGCATGTTCTTGCCAATAATTTTAATACATGATGATATAATCCAAAAAGTATTCCAAAAATTAATATAGATATGATTGGTAACCCTAATTCATAAGATCCATGAAGGAACCATGTGCGTTCATAAGTCTGAATGGTATGACTAGGTATTTGTGTAGACCATACATGCTCTTAAAAGCTGTATGAGACATGTTTAATGTAATGAAACAAACCATATGATACTCTACCATGGATCAATATTTGAAAAAAAAATTATTTTTATATATGATCAAAGAGAATGTCTATCCAAGGTAGTGGATACAAGTTCTTCATTCTGAGTTGATTCAATTGATGGTAATCCACACAGACCCAAGGTGTATCCTCTACCTTCTTGGAAAAAACATTGGTGAACCCTATGGAGAATTGGTTGGACCTATGAATCCTTTAGCCTCTATATCCACTACTCTTTCTTGGTCTTCATAATCTAATTAGGTTCCATCTTATAAGGAGGAATGATCATTAGTGTTGCTCCTAGTGTAAGCTCAATAGAAAACTCTACCTCTCACACCGGAGGTCGACCATAGAAGTCATCAAGAAAAACATCTATGAATCACTCTAATACATGGGGAATAATATCATGTTGTATCCCTTGGTCATCTATGGAGACACTATAAATTTAATATATCGCATTACCCAACCTTTAATTCTTGGGTCCATCTCTAGTCGCGATGACTTCTAATTCCCCCTAATGCACGTGCCAAATGCCCTCTAGTGAGGTAAACTTCTCCCTATGATGATATCAGTCAATATAGTCTCTTTAGGAAACTAACTAATTCAACCTAATTATTACGTCAAAACCCATCACATTTAGTAAAAAAAGATCCCATAAGGAAGGATATCCACCTATCTCAAGGCAGATGGTCCTGAAAACGATGAACACCCTAAGATCAGATACACAATGGTGTTGTAAGGACCCGACCTTAAACATTACATAATCTTGAATTAAATGAATAATTCACATTGAGGATCATTTCATATTTAGAGTATTAGAGAATTAGGCATAAAAATTTGACTACATCTCAAAAATTACTAAGTAGAAACTTCTACTCAGTTTTAATTTTTTAAAAAAATTAAAAATTGTTGAATAAAAGTGACATGTCTAGTTCCATGTTTTAGATAGCCTGAATTTTGCATGATCCCATACCTGACCCTATTCTACTTTATGCCCCATGAAAAACAATTCAAAAACATGGGATGAGAAAAAAAAAGCTCACTAAGGGATACACAATGAAGGAAAACTGTTATATTTTCAAAACAACAAGTAATCCATGAATACATTATCATAAGTAATCCTTCTTGCCTTTATGAAGTACTAAATACTCTTCACTGAATAAAATATAATTTCTTACCCTTTTGTAACTAAATGATTAACATAAAACCCATATAATGAACACCTAACATATAAAGTTAACTTGTGACATAAACATAGTTAAATGGAATAACCATATGGTCTTCTTCCACACATATCACCAAATGGAATATCCATACAACCGACTTCCATACCCAATGCATTAGAGTTTATAACATAACCACCGTTCTCGGTTTATCATGGCACCAACCATCATATGGTTTATCATGTAACCACCCATCAATTGTCCATGTACCATCATAACACATAAAATATTGCAAATATAAACATTTCACTAATAACTTTTCTTTTGCAATCATAAGAAGTAATTTGAAGATATTGAAATAATCATTCCATTTTCATAAACCATTTAAAAAATGATTTTAAATCAATGTGTCCCATACCACATTGGAGATTTTAATGGAATTATAATTTTAAAACATTGATTTCCATATAAATAAATAATCAAAAACATTTTTAAAACATGGACATTAAAGATAAATATTCATAATAATAAATCTTTCAAACATTTAAAAATATATTTTAGTTAAATAGTTTTTAACCATATGAGAGACTCTTGAATAAAAATAATTTAGGAATAACATTTAATCAGAAAATTATAATATCATGAGAATAAATGGATTCATGATATAATATGACAAAGGACATTATATACACCATACAAGAGTGAATTGGTGCATAACAACAATGGAGTCTCAAATGAAATGTAAATTGAGATGAAATCCCTTATAAAGATTGTATCCTTAAATTGAGGATAAATCAATTACATAATTATGTGTTACAAATATAAACACACCCAATATAAGTGAATATTAAGTGTAAAACAATCAAAGGTAATTCACACATATTCATAGTAAGACATATTCAAGAAGTACCAGTTTAGCCCAAAGAATAGAAATTGGGTTAAGAAGTTCCTTTGCAAAAATTCAAAAGCCAAATGGCATCACTTTAAAATTCAGAAAATGAGTTGATGATATAAAAAGGGTATCTCATCACTTGGACATAAAATTTAAATCAATAAGGATATATAAGAACATATCCCAACATAATAAGATGTAAATTAAAAGACATAACAAAAAGAAGTCTTTTTTACAAAAAAAGAGGAGGGTGAAAGGTCCCCTTACCGATTTGGTAACTTACAAAACATATGCCACATAAAAGAAGGATAATACAATGAAGATGAAAATACTCATAAATAAATGTATATTACACAAAGAGTACAATCATGGGTAGTATATACACCACACAAAATGAAACTGTAGAAAATATAGCATGAATCTCATTTGAATAAAAAGTGAGATGAAACCCTTTACCACATTGTAATCAACTGAGTCGTATGAAAGAAAGTTAATTACCACCAAATTAATCACATAATAACAAGAATATATTTATAATCATGATAATATATATAAAATGGATGTACAAAATACACCATATGCCATGAATAAGTTCCAAAAAATTAAAATCTCACGAAATTAAAAGTGAGATAAGAAATCCCTTACCTCGTGTCCTACTTGACTAGTATGTTCCATGTTAATCCTGAATAATAAACATAAGTTAATATGTAATTCAATAAGAAAAATTTTAAATTTAATTATTCATTTTATATCACTTATTATATTTCTATAAAAATTAGGTAATTATTTGAGTTCATATTGGATATTTTATCGATGTTCAGAACTTGAGTCAAAAATGAACTTGTTATAATTACAATTTGTCCATGTGGTCAGAAGTACACTATATCAAAAATGATATACATGTTTTATATATATCATATATACCACATATATTTATCTTATATGTATTTATAATATTATATATCATTTGGTGTTAAGAAAATAAACACACCGTTCATGGAGATAGTAAGTCGTACGTACACATGAATGCTACTTTAATTTCTATTTTATATTTAAATGAAAGAAAAAATAATGATACATTGTTATATTATAATTACATTATAATATAATATAACATTTATGATACAAAATTTCATTAACTCCATCCTTTATACATTCCATGTATGTCATGAACGAATCATATCACCTTGAGGGGGCGGTAGTCCGTAATTCCTCAAATGAAATTATCACATTTACACATTATGGAAACCATAAAGGTATAAATAAAACAGAATATTAAATAAAACATAAAAATTATATACATAAAATTTAAATATAGTGCCACATTAAGGGCCACCATGTTAGGTGGTAGGAGATCATCGAACAATCATCGTTTCGTGAGGTGTTAGTTTTCCATCCACAGAAACAATTAGTTCCTCACCCATTAGATGGAGGTGTGTGTAAGTTTAGATCGAATCCTTCACATAACGACATCCTAGTATATTTAGGCTACCGATGTTGTTATAAAATAAGGTAATAAATAGAGTTTAGGGGTTGTAGATGTAAAATAAAAGAAAAAAAGTTAAGAGAAACCATTACCTTCAATTTGGGTAACTTCCTTTGGATTGAACAAA
This sequence comes from Viscum album, assembly GCA_963277665.1. NCBI lineage: Eukaryota > Viridiplantae > Streptophyta > Magnoliopsida > Santalales > Viscaceae > Viscum > Viscum album. The sequence goes on from OY728164.1 coordinate 2,028,342,085, forward strand.
AAGGACTTATTTAAGAGCCTTATGCCTATGGTAAGGATTCTAGGATGAGGATAGAGATGTAGGGAGCTTAATTGGGCAGAGGCTGGATGAGAAAAAAGGCTTTATAGGTGTGTGAAATTATTTATAAGTAAGGGATTTGTATAAGGGGGAGGAGAGGGTATTTAGGAAAGTGTGATAATATTATTTTATTATTTAATTATATTCGGTTTCTAAAGGTCAACAAATCATTAAATTAGAAGATAAGATGTCTCATGGTCGAAATAAAATCATAAAATGAGAATTGGACAGGTTTTGGATGTTATTTTAAAATTTAAAATCTTATTTATTTAAATGATTTATTATCGAGGTAAACACTACATCATTATTGTGTCATAAATATTTTAATTTATTAGATGTCTAAAAATTATAAAAAAATACTATGATTTAGGAAATCTTTTTATATTTCCAATTAATATTTATAGTAGAAATCATGACCCATATAAGCCCATGTAAAAATTAATTTTCTAAAAGATATTTGTTTGTCATTTTGCCTTTACTTTAAGTTAATTAAAATAAAGTATCATTATCCTTCATAAGTGGCTCCATGGGGTCCCAAAATCGACCCAAGGATGCCCATGGTCAAACATTACTCATCTAATAAGGTTAGGACAAGTTTTAAGGTAATTTATAATTATTATAATATTATTTTACCTTGAATTACCCTATTGACCTTTAACCACAGTAAATAAAATTCAAAAGTTACTATTCACAAAAAAATATTTTCATCTAATTGAACCAAATTTTTATTACTAAAAACAACCATATATGATGAATTTTTGAAATTCAATTCACAGAAGTCGTAAAATTTCATTTAAATGAAAAACTTAGTTTTTTAACTACTATTAAGTAGTTTCACCATTCATCAAAAATTGATGTTTTTCAGAAAACTACCAACAACTCAGACTAAGCTATATTTGATATTCCCAATTCCAAAATGATGTCTATTTTACCAAATTATAAACATAGAAGTTTAGTTAATTAATTTAAAATTAATTACTGTTGTTAAATCAAAGAGCGTGTTTTTAAGAAATAATAACTATCAAAAGATTGACACTTGTTTATATCCACTTTCAATGTGAAATTAATTCCAAATACCAAAATTGGAATAAATAGTAAAAATATATTATAATTACACTTTAAAACCAACTAAAAATATAATCTAACCATATAAATAAATTATATTAAAACTCAGTTTTGAATTAAAATAGAATATTTTTATCTATTCATTAAAAAATGAACTTTATCGATAAAAAATCCAAAAATTTACACAAAGTAAATTTTTATGTCCCAATCCTAAAGAAGGATTTATTTTGGTCAAATCTAATGTATTTATGTGACCAAAACTATATTTTAAGAGGGTTCTCCATTAAAAGGTTGTAAATCGACCTTTTAATGTAAATTATGCAGAAAATTAGATTCATTCACATTTTAAGCCTCTTACTTTTACTGGATAAAGGTACATAAATTTAGAAAACATGTATAATCATATTATAGTCTGTTATGTTCATTCCCGCCAATACAATGGCTAGGTGTTAACTATGATTTAAAATAATAATATTATATTATTAGTGTGCGACGTAAGATTTCAAAGAAACTCGTTGTTGCGTATCAGGTATGCTATCAAACATTGAAACCCATTTTAAGTAAAATTAATATTGAATTCCCAAATATTAATAAATATAAAAAATTATTACTCATTCTTCACCTGGGATGTTACATCCTTCCCCCCTTTTTGAAATTCCATCGTAGTAATTTTAAAACTGGGCTTGGAAAATTAATTTAAAGTCCCACATCGGAAAAAGAGTCAATAAATATATCACTTTAATGAAAATAAAGAGAAGTTAAAAAGGTAAACCAAGATAATCCCAAAATAGGAATCCATGTAGGAAAATATGGATATGGAAGAGAAAACAAACCATCATGTTCTGATTGAGTGTTACAGAAAACATGGTTAGGATAAAGTTAACCACTAGAAAATCACAAACATGTGATGGGTTAAATAGTCATTGATTCCCTAGTAGGAAAAGACAAAGTTTAATGTTTTTGTTTTATATTACTTTTCATAATTTTAAGGAATTTATTTATGAGCTTAACTAAAAACATAAGGAAACATACATACTTGTCTTGTAAACTTTCATCCTTTACTAGATTTTTAACACAACCTCATATTTTCTCCAAGCGATGAGTATTCAAGATGACTTTTTCACATTAAAAGAGATATAATAAAATTCCAGAGAATCAAATTATCAAAAAAGGATGAAGTATATATTTCCCATGTATTTAGAACTTAACCAAAACCAAAATGGTTAGTACATGATCAGATAATTTCCAAAAAGGATAATTCTTTAAAAGAATACAATTTCTAATCTATGGAATTCAACAAATAGCACCCTAAGTTCAACAAAGATAGTTTAACAGACCAAATTCCTTAAAATTATTCAATATAATCAAAACTAACATTGAAAACCAAAACTTTGAAGAATTTAATCTCATAGTCTTCCACAGTAAATATTGAGATTTATCTCCAAATAACACCAACTACTTTTAAAGTCTCACACTGAGGTGTAATTAACCTAACCACATATTCTCTATGATAAGTTAATAATTTCAATAAATAAACAAAAATAAAATTATTCATATGACCATTTAACTAAAAATTAATTAATCATACTAACTAGGGACTTCACCTAGTCCAGTGGTAGGCGATAAATCCCAGCCGCACTTTGGTTGTGGGTTCGATTCCCACAGCTTTCTCTAACATGATGGGTTGCCACGTGGTCTACATGTTGTTCTTTTTCAAAAACTATATAATTTTATAACATTCTAAAAAAAGATATAACTTCATCAAAAACAACCTTAACATGTCATTACCATAATGGTAATCTAATAACATTCATTTTTCATCCCAAAATGTATTGACCTGAAATTGCCTCAAATTCAAGGATCATATAAACCCAAATGGTTTTTTATAACTATATCCACAAATGAAAAGATAATTATTACTTGAATAAAATATTAATATATCTAAGTGAAGGGTTACATAAACTATAAAAAGTCTTCTAATGTAATCACATCATCAAAAGAGGCTTAACACTTTTAAGCATTTCACCATCCTAAAATCTACCATAACTCTTGGATCCCTTATATATTGACTTCTTACTCATTAAACATTATTCATGATCCATTAACCATTATTTACAAACTATTTATAAAATAATTCTTTATTACAAACAAAATCATGAATCATATCCTAAGATTCAATAATGTCAAAACATATGTTAGGAAATAACACATACCTTTCATTGGTCATTTTCATTTTCGTAATCAACAATTGGAATGAAATTAGGTATTGGTAAACATATATTTGAATGATCATGGTAATCTCGTTACCAAAACATCTTTGTAGGATATATGTTTGTATAATGACCATGCAAACCACATTTAAAACACTCAATTGATCCGTCAAAAATTACTTCTTTCCCTTTCATAGAGTCAACTGGATGATTCTTTTTTCAATGGAAGGTTCTTGCTTTATTACCATCATTCCCACATATATAGCATCTTCCCATACCTTTGAAGCATTTTCATAGATGTTTCTTTCCACATCCTTGACACATAGGGTTTTGAACATACATACCATTATGATTTTTACATGAACTTCCTTTGGGATTTGTTTCTTGTATATACGATGCCTTATAAAAATCATAATGGCTCAGGTTGTCAATCATGACTCCAGATAGTTTGTTGAGAATAAACACAACATTTTTCATTACATCTCTCATTTCATTCAGTTTCACCTTTAGAAAACTGTCATAGTTTTCTTCACATCCACAGTTACTTTGGTGCCTGCAAGATCCAACCATTTACTGAAACCAAAATGGTTAGTGTGAGTATATCAGTAAAATAATCATATAATATCTTATGAGGTGGGTAAAAACTTATTCATGGTATCTTAAACTCATTCAAAATATCTATGACTATTTCTAATATGCTAACCATTGTGGTTATGTCACTTATATTTAGATAACACCCTAACCTCTAAAGTTATCTAAACCTCCCTTTGATACCAATTGTAAGGACCCTACCGTAAACATTACATAATCTTGAATTAAATAAATAATTAACATTGAGGGTATTTTCAGGTTTACAGTTTTATGGAATTAGGCATAACAATTATATTACATCTCAAAAATTACATAGTAGACACTTCTACTCAGTTTCCATTTTTTTCATAAAATAAATACTCTTTAATAAAATAGATATGTCTAGTTCCATGTTTTAGACAGCGTGAATTTTCCTTGATCCCATCCTTCACCCTATTCAACTTTATGTCCTGTGAAAAACATTTCAAAACCATGGGATGAGTATAAAAAAGCTTTGTAAGGGATACACAAAGAAAGAAAATTTTTAGATTCTCAAAACAGCAAGTATTCCATGAATACTTTATCATAAGTAATACTTTTCACCTTTATGATGTACTAAATACTCTTCACTGAATAAATGATCATTTCGTACCCATTTGTAAAAAAAAGATTACCATAAAACCCATATAAAGAACACATAACATATAAGGGTAACTTGGGAGATAAAACTATTTAAATGGAAAAACCATACGATCGACTTCCACACATATCACCAAATGGAATAGTCATACGACTGACTTCCATACACAATGCATTGGAGGTTATAATGTAACCATCCGTCCTAGTTTATCACGACACCACCCATCATAGGGTTTATGATGTATCCACCCGTCAAATGTCTAAGTACCATCATAACACATAAAATATTGCAAATATAAACATTTCACTAATAACATTTCATTTTCATTCATAATAAGTAATTTCATGATATTTAAATAATCAATCCATTTTCATAAAAAATTTAAAAAATGATTTTTGAATCAAAGTGTCCCATACCACATTGGATATTTTAATGGAATTATAATTTTAAAACATTAATTTACATATAAATAATTATTCAAAACCATTTTTAAAACATGTACATTAAGGATAAATATTTATAATCATAAATCATTAAAATATTTTAAAATATATTTTAGTTAAAGAGTTTTTAACAAAATAAGAGACTCTTGAATACAAATAATTGAGGAATAAAATTTAATCAGAAATTTATAACATCATGAAAATAAAGAGATTCATGATATAATATGACAAAGGGTAGTATATACACCATATAAGAGTTAATTGGGGCATAAAAACAACAGAGTCTCAAAGGAAATGTAAATTGAGATGAAATCTCTTATAAAGACGGTATCCATAAATTGAGGATAAATAAAATACATAATTATGTGTGAAAAATATAAATAAACCCAATATAAGTGTATATTAAGTGTAAGAATATTCAGAGGTCATTCAAAAATATTCATAGGATCACATATTCAAGAAGTATAAGTTTATCCTAAAGAGTGGAAATTGGGTTATGAAGTTCCCTTGCAAAAATTCGAAAGCCTAACGATGTCACTTTAAAATTAAGAAAATGATTTGATGAGATAAAAACGGTATCTCATGAAATGGATGAAAAGTTTACATCAATAAGGATATATAAGAACATATACCAATATAATAAGATGTAAAATAAATAAAATAACAAAAATAAGTCATTTTTTAAAAAAAAGAGGAGGGTGAAAGGTTTCTTCACCAATTTGGTAATTTACAAAACATACAACACATAAAAGAAGTATCATACAATGAAGATGTAAATACTCATAATTGATAGTATATTACACAACTAGTACAATCATGGGCAGTACATACACCACACAAAATGAAATAGTGGCAAATATTGCATGAATCTCACGGGAATAAAAAGTGAAATGAAACCCTTTACCATGTTGCAATCAATTGAGACATATGGAAAAAGTTAATAACCACCAAATGAATCAAAAAATACAATGAATATAATGGAATTATTGTAATATATATCAAATGTAAGTACAAAATACACCACATGCAATTAATAAGTTCTGATTAATTGAAATCTCATGGAATTAAAAGTGAGATAAGATATCCCTTACATCGTGTCCTACTTAACTCGTATGTTCTGTGTTCTTCCTGAAAAATAAACATAAGTTAATATCTAATTCATTAAGAAAATTTTTATATTTTATAATTCATTTCATATCACTTATTATATTTCTGTAAAAATTAGTTAATTATTTGAGTTCATATTGGATATTTTATCGATGTTCGGAACTTGAGTAAAAAATGAACTTGTTATAATTAAAATTTTTCCATGTGGTCAAGAGTAAATTATCTAAAAAATTATATACATGTTTTATATATCATATATATCATATATATCTAGTGTATATGTATTTATAATATTCCATATTATTTGGAGTTAAGAAATGAAACACACCGTTCATGGAGAGGGTAAGTCGTACGGACGCCTAAACACTACTTTCATTTATATTTTATATTTATTGGAAAGAAAACATAATGATAAATTAGTATATTATAATTCAACTATAATATAATATAATATTTATTTTACATAATTTCATTAACTCCATCCTTTATATGTTCCTTGTATGTCATGAACGAATCATATCCCTTTGAGGGGGTGGTAGTCCGCACTTCCTCAAATAAAATCATTGCTTTTATCCATAATGGAAACCATAAAGATATGAATAATACATAATTATAAATAAAACATAAACATAATATACATCAGATATAAATAAATTTCCAAATTAATATCCAACATGTTATGTTGTAGGAGATAATCGAACAATCATCATTTCGTGAGGTGTTAGTTTTCCATCCATAGTTACAGTATTTTCTTCACCCATTAGATGGTGTTTTGTGTAAGTGTAGTTGAAATAATTCTCATAAAAACATACTAGTGTCTTAAGGATACTGGTTTTGGTATAAAATAAGGGAATAAAAAATTTTACGGGTTGGAGATGTAAAATAAAAGAAAAGAAGTTAAGAGAAACCGTTACCTTTAATTTGGTGAAATTTCTTTGGTTTGAACAAAATGGAATTCTTGAAGTGCCTTCTGACTAAGGTAAGGCTTCTATGAGAAGTAGAGGGATGTAGGGAGATTAATTGGGTAGAGGTTGGACGATCCAAAATGATTCATAGGTGTGTGTAATTGGTAGGAAGTAAGGGATTTTTATAAGGAGGAGGAGGGGCTGTTGAGGAAAGTGTGATAAGATTATTTAATTATTTAATTATATGCAGTTTATAAAGGTCCAAAAATCATTAAATTAGAAGAAAATACGACTCATGGTGGAAATAAAATTAACCAATGAATAATGGACAGGTTTCGGATGTTATTTTAATATTTATAATCTTATTTATTTAAATGATTTATTAATGAGGTAAACACTGAATCATTATTGTGTCATAAATAGTTTAATTTATTAGATGTCTAAAAATTATAAAAAATACCATGATGTAGTAAATATTTTTAGCTTTACAAATAATATTTATAGTCGAAATGATGACTTATTTAACACCATGTAAAAATTAATTATCAATAAGATATTTGTTTTTGTCATTTTTTTCCATTACATTAAGTTGATTAAAATAATGTGTCATTATCATTCATATGTTGCTCCATGGGGTCCCATAATCGACCTATGGATGCCCATGGTCGTCCATTACTCATCCAATAAGGTAAGCACATGTGTTAAGGTAATTTTGAATTATTATTATATTCTTTTTACCTTGAATTACCCTATTTACCTTTAACCGCGGTAATTAAAAATCAAAAGTTACTATTCACCAAAAAAAATTATCTTATTAAACCACATTTTACTTACTAATAACAAGAATGATGGTCATATTTTTTAAATTAAATTCATAGTAGTGGTAAAATTTCATTTAAATGAATGTTAGTTTTTTTATCTACTACTAAGTGGTATCATTATTCATAAAAAATTGAAGATTTTCAGAAAACTACCAAAAACTCAGCCTAAGATATATTTGATATTCCAAATTCAAAAATGATATCTATTTTACAAAATTATAAACAATGAAATTTCCTTAATTAATTTAAAATTAATTCTCGTTGTTAAAACAAATAGCGTGCTATTAAGAAAAAATAAATATCGAAATATTGACACTTGTTTATGTCCAATTTCAAAGTGAAATTAATTACAATGACAAACATTGAATTAAATGGTAAAAATATATTATAATTAAACTTTAATACAAATTAAAAAGATAATATAACCATATAAATAAATTATATTAAAACACAGTTTTGAATTAAAATACAATATTTGTCACTATTGATTAAAAAATTGATCTTTATCAAAAAAATACATTTATTTACACAATGTAAATTTTGATGTCCCAATTATAAATTAGGATTTTATTTGGTCAAATAGAATTTATTAAAGTGACCAAAACTATATTTAATGAGGGATCACCATTAAAAGGTGGTAAATCAACTTTTAAATGTAAATTATGCATAAAATTAGATTCATTTACATTTTAAGCCTCCAACTTTTGTTGGATAGAAGTAAATACATTTAGCAGACACGTATAATAATATTGTAGTTAGTTTTGTTCATTTCCACCAATACAAAGGCTACGAGTTAACTACCATTTAAAATAATAATATTATATTATTATAGTGCAAAGTAAGATTTCAAAGAAATCCATTGTTTCGTATCGGGTACACAATCGAACATATAAACCCCTTTAAAGTAAAATTAATATTTTATTCACATATATTAATAAATTTGAAAAAGTATTACTCATAATTTACTTGGGATGTTACTGGTGTATCTAGAATCACAATTCAATAAAACTTCATGATCCTAAGGCCTATAATTATAGTGATTTTCACAGATATAAATGAATGGGACATGCCTATATCTAAAAAAGAATACTCTAAAGTGAAGGGTACTTGAATAGTACCTTATACTGTAGAGGGTACGATGCTCTTCCCCTTTGGTGTAGGTTGGAATGAATATAACTAGCCTATACCACGCCCCTAAGTCACTTCTTAACTACCTTCAGTAGGTCAACTCTAATGGAGTTAAAAATAAAATGTTTTTCTACCTATTACTTAACCACCACTTATTCCTAATAAGTTGGTGGTATTCTAGATACCTACTTGTCATGATCATACAGAACTTGATTCTATATGTGGAGTAGGTGTAAATCTCCACATAGTAGGAATTGTTGGAAAAGTACCTCAAAATCACTAAATATGGAAAATATCACTATAACATCATCACTTGAATGTATCCTAAAATAATTGAGGTTTTATGTGCCCTAAAATTCTACATTTTTGATAGATCAACACTTTGTATACATTACTTGCATGACTGCTTCAACCTCCATGGGTATCCTCAAAGACTAGCTGGCTTGCACTAGAAAAACTTCTGATAGCTTTAGGTTTGAACCTCCCCGACTCACACTACCAGATTCCCTCTTATTCTCCTCTATGATAAGGTCTCATTTAACAAGTTTAGAATGTACAGTCAAATAAAAGAATGACCTGAGATTGGATGGCGTATACCATCCCATTCTTGAATCACTAGGTGGTCATAATATCATCTCCATCAATATTATGAGTGAACCACTATTGCTAAGTGAATCATGTTGAGTATTCCATATATGAAATACTTCTCTAATACATGATTAAGAATATTGTAGCTGTATCATCCCTCATAGTATGTGTAATGAAATAATAATATAATATCATTTATAAATTCACCAAGACCATATCTCTAAGTTGATCATCCTGGCCGATTACATCCAATAACTTCATAGATAAATAATATAGAATATACGTTGTTATATTGATTTTCCACTATAGATTTGTCTTTAGATGCTCTATTAATGAATGGTTCCCTTTGATCCAATAATATATAGGATGTGTTCCTCCATCCCCTGAGAAGGTAAGAGGATACTACTACTAAAACGCTAGAGTCAACTCTTCCATGCTCGAGGTAGGTCAAACTACACCTTACATAGGATTCATCTTATGTATGAATCCATCTCAGAGATGGGAATCAGAAGACAAATCAAGAACTAGATGTGGTTATAAAGCCATAACTATAGGAGGAATCACTTGCGTCTTAGGGCCCGCCACCTCAAGAGAATTCTCTTCATCACCTTTAGGGTGTGCGGCCAGAGAATTTAATTTATGCGTAAAGCTAAAATTCCATAAAAACCTCAAAAGATAATCAATAAATTGAAAAACAATTCATTTCAAAATGTAGGACATGTATAAAGACTTGCTATAGAAAAGTTAACACCTCTATTCTTTCTCCTAAATTCAGGACTAGACAATAGAATAAACCATAGATTCCATAATAATGATCAAAGATACCCACTACCCACTAATAAGTCCTATTTCAGGTCTAAGTCTCAGTATATTGCATATATATATTTTTATATAAGATTGTTGTTCTCAGTGTAAAATTCATATAAATTTAAAAGTGTTCTTGTTAAAAAATTTAGAGCACTTAAAATTGATGAATCTTTTGGTTCACCATTTTGCAGTCTGTAAGGACCCACACCCATTATAAACCCAAACATGGAATCCAATTGACTCGCACCATAACACGTCTGATCCGATGAGACCAATGGTTTATGGATCACCATTCTATAAATTACTACTTAAGGAACGTATATTAACCTATTCTGGAAAATACTCTTAGGATAAAGTAGGGATATTAAGTATCAATTATGTCATCCAATCCCTAAATAATGTTTCAACACAATTCAATACATATCAATTTACCAATAATATGAATATGAAAATTCATGCTGAAAATAAAAATGGAATGGAAAAATTCATTGAATATTAATCATATTGGGCGTAATAATGATGCATGGAATAATAAAATTCCCTTAATTCAGTAGTACTAGGTAAATAAATATCATTTTAAACATACCAATTTTTAATATATCTTAAATAAAGTGCATCACCATATGGTGAAGTCATATGAATAGAAAATGACATAATATAAAACACAATTTCCCTTCCCATGAAATTTGGGTTTCCAATAATCATGGGTTAGCTTCATAAAGAAACAAGGTCATACCAAATTATTTTAACTCCCAGTCTCCTTTCTAATATCCAAATGGTAAAATAATTGAAATACCGAGGTTTTTATACAACTTTGTCACAACGTGAACTATTTTCCACTTCACCCATTTCTGCAGTCAGTGGGTCACATTGCCTTATGCACACATCCCCATATTACAGAGGCTACATACTAGCAGTGAGGGTGTAAGAGTTGTATTGTGGAGATATTATACCCTCAGATCAGAATTGATCATATATAAAATCAATAATAAACAATTGTGGGGAAAAATATAAATTGACATAATAGAAAAACTACAAAATCATAAATAATATATCAAAATTACTTAGAAGAGGAACAGATAAACCAAAAAACTGATAACAATATCAAAATCTTCTAAGGCAGTGTCTGATACATGGATGCATGGAATGTTGTAATACAAAGAGGAAACTGATAGTATACAAGCATGACATGCAATAATATAATGGAAAACAGAAAAAATGTCTACCAGCATCTTGAGACAATGCATGAACCACCACTCCTAAACTCTAAATATAGGCAAGAACATCAAAGACGATTAGTAGGGCGCTTTCTCTTATTAGTATCTGTTGGAAGAAAAACTATTTGGATACCAAATAAAGCCTATGTATGGTATGATATATAAATATCAGTAGGCAACCAAAAACAGTTTCTATATTTTATCAAAGTAGTTCTCATAAATAAAAAATCGGCTGATAATATTTGCTTATGTAAAAAAAGCTAAAATAAATAAATAAACAGGATGCTCCAGTTTTGGGGGGACACTTGGTAGATCTACTTGCATCATCTCATTTCTGGGAGGAGTGTCTGATTATAAAATATATATATAGTGTAATTTATAGTTACTTAATAAAGATATATAATCCATAAAAATGTTGACGTATGTGGAAATATTCTTAGAATACAACTTCTAGATGGACCAGGCATAACTCTGAAATCCATGAACAATCTAAGAATCCTATAAGATAAAGAAATAGGGTATGTGTCCTTCATCCCAAGAAGAGCGTGAGACGTCATGCAAAAACTCTCGGGATGGTGAGTGAGACACCATGTCATCACTCTAATCAATGAATGTGGGACATAAATCCCAACACCCATATAGTATCACTGGTGTGAGATCCCATACTCAAACCCGATGTAAAGTAATGTGATTTTATATCATTCTCAACACCCCTTTAAATAATATCACAACCTACAAAAGGTGTATTGATAATTATAAAAATAATGTGGAATAACCTACCATGATAGTCTATTATCCATCCCATATCTATATAAATGAGTCACATCATATTTATAACTTACCACATGATGAAAAACCTATCATTTGCCCCTTTTTCAAGTTTAATTCCATTAAAAACATTTCAATTCATAATAAAAACTTAATAAATTATATACTAAGGGCATGAAATTAACATCCATTGGAGTCATTCCATTTAAAACTAGATGATTCATTTTATTTAAATAATATCATACCAACTTGCATATTACAATCCATATGAACAATTCCATTTAACTTATTCAAATTACTAGAACATGGAAAAAATATTTATAAATTCAAGGGACCACTTAGAAAGGCTCTATTGTCATTTGAGGGAATTTTATACTTGGGAAATTCCAAAAAATAGTTAGATCCAAACAACTAAAATGATCATTAATTCATCTCTACATTCATATAATGAAGGAAAAAAGGCAATTTTAAGTGCATTCCAAATTCTATAGAGGAAATCCAGACATAAGTGGATTTATGAAAAGGAGAAATTATACTTTTCACACCCATGAGGTGACTATATAAGGTATTAAAACCTCTAAATCACGAAAAAAATATTCAATAGGAATGTATTATGAGGGAAGGATCAATTATTGTGACAGAATCAATATAAAAGATATACTCGAAAACATATAGCATATGGAACAACAACGTAATTTCGAACCATATAAAACTCGAATGGAAAACAATATGGATTCCAACCCCAAATCAATTGATGATTCCTCCCTCGATATCATCCCGAAATATGAAGTAGTTTGAGGGAAAAATTAGAAATGGTCCAATGCCTTGAAAATTTAGAAAATGATCTAACAGTAAAATAACATGACAGATTCGAAGTAAAACTGAAAGAAGAAGGGAGAGACTATGGGATAATACTATGAAAAATCCATTTCTTCCAACTAATCAAGAAACAGATACGAGATGATAGATCTAGTTGATTGCTGAGATTGAGGTGTTCATGATCCCAATAGAGGAGTAAAGGGGTGTTGGGTCACTGGATGATGAAAACGGAAGATGAAATAGGCGTATAACATAAGTGAGAGGAAAATGGTCAATTCACCCCAAAATACATTGTTACTTGGTTTGTTCAAATAAAGTGAAAATTGTGCTCACATCACTATTACATGGGGTACATCTCATGGTTAGTCACGTAGTTTGACTAAAATTTCGAAAATTGTGAAAAATAGATATGTACCATATCTGTAATTGTCTGCATGACTATACCCCTTGGGTCACATGATTGTAGACAAACCGTAAGACCCTATCCCTTATTCCCATTTTTGGGGATCTGGGCTCTGAATGGGCCCTAGATTCAACCAAGGCCTCATTGTCTTAATTTTTAATCAATATTAGAGTTGTTTGAGAAAATTCAAAACAAAATGATAATGATCTATATCCTAATTTAAAATATAAGTCGGTAGAATAGTTAACATCATCATTTCGTGGTTTACACATACATTGATCACAACATTGTTTGAAATAATATTCTATGATAGTTCCTTTATTATAAACATCCATCAGTCTTAACATTCAATAAATCCTCATAGAATTAGTACATTTTCACCCTAGGCCACATTATACAAATTATAAAAAATTCATAAATCCTTTTGGTTATATTCCAAAACTTATTTTGGGATGTCTATCATTTATTTTCAACACAAGATACACCATACGTAAGATATTTTAATAAACTATCCAAAAATTATTTTCTACAACCTCTAAAATAATTTTTGGGAAACTCTTAATGTTTTATACAATTTTTTTTTGAAAAAAATATAATACTCTATCACACAACCACAAAGTGTAACCCCAAGGGGATTAGTAACATTGATAACAATTATTAATTAACTAATCCATGATTGAAAAACGAGTGTCCACTTGTAAAATATTAATTCAACTCATGCTATAAATGGATCTTCTGTGATCATTAAGAAAAACTTTATTTCTATACTTCTATCCCATCATTTTATCATACATAGGTATACATACCAATATTATTCCTTCTTCAAAGACATCGATTTACCATGGGATACTGAGAATGACTATCCCATGAAATATACTCATATGTTCTTGAATATCAATACATAGAATGACTATATAGATTCATTCTTCTCAGGTCATCCACACATTAGATGATCACATCACATGAAATTTATCTAAATAGATAACCAGATCACATGTAACTTGTATATGTATATACATACACACCCTTAATATTTCTAATATAAGGTCACATATGTGATACTCGTGGATAAATCCCATCTTAGTGATGAACCAACCAATGAAAGGGTAGATAATATATGAAAACACCTTGATTGTCTTTGATTCAAGGATGGAAGGATAAAGGAATCAATTCATGATGGTTATCAAGATAAATAATTCCCATCATCCGGTATACGGATTTAGTATGAAACCAAAACCCCTAATATATCAAATCAATTGTCTATTATTCACTATGTGGTATATTTGGTGGGTCATCCAAATCACATGACACATTTAATGGAACACGATCATATTCCATATCTATATAAAAAATCTAACACATGATAACATTAATATCTCATCATAACCAAGAATATTCAATAATTAACATTATTTAGGGAAAACTAAATGTAATACCTTTAGAGGTTAATTGTCATTTCACTATATGAATATATATATATATATAAAGGAAAAGTATAAGAAATTATAGATATAATATTTTAATAATATTATACAATTTATTTTAGTTAAATGTTTTTAGAATACTAACAAAACTATACATAACTACATGTATAATAATATATAATTTGATAGAGCACTATATATGAATTATGTTTTCCAAACCTTAAGTATTTTATTAAACACATTACATCCTTATGAAATTCAAGCCATATATCTATGTAACTATCTGATATAATTCACCACTATGATTTTTTAATAAGTAACATCTATGAGAAAAGTTTTATTGAAAAAATGGTGTGTCATCGGAATAAAAATATGAATTTTCAACTCCCTGAGCATAACATTTAAACTCATTTACATCATAACATAAATTGTTATGAGGTTAAAAAATAATTTTTTCTATATAATAAACTTTCTATGATCATATTTATAATTAGGGAACTTTTAATTTCAAACATTTCGTTGAAGTATTTTGGTAACTAAGTGTAACTCTTTAAATTAAAATACTTCTTTTACAACCAAAACTAAATACTTTTAGTATATAAATTCAGTTTCACATTTATAAAAAATGGTTTAATAATTTATTTACTATAATTTGATCATATCCATGTCCATATGTAGTCCCAGTATCCTCTATTACACTTTATTTTCTGAAAAATATATTTTTATTAAAAAAATATACCCTATTATTTTTAGGAAATAAAACTTATTTTCATTAATGGAACCATTTATCAACTAAAAAAATATCACATATATCACATATGATAATTTTTTGTATATATCAAGACTGTAAAAAAATATTTTATTCCTTAAAATAAGATAGTGTTGATATTATGAGTTTTTTCATCCATATTTCAAAGAAATGGCTTAAATATTTTAGCCTATATGATCAATTTATATTGATATCTCCATCTAAAACATGATACTGAATTGTATTAAATCATACACCAGGAATATTAGTTTTTTTAAACTATCATAATTTATAATAACTACTCCCTTATCATATAATAGAAACTGTATAAAAACATTAATATTTTTGAAATACACTAGATCTTTCAAGAGACATACTACATATAACTCTTTGAAGTAAGAACCCCATTCTCCATCAGTTGAATGCACAATTTAATCTCTAAGAATCAATAATTAATTAATATTAAACTATGATATATATTCAAAATATAATTTTAATAATAATTTAGTATCGTATACACATTCATTTAGAATAATTTATTTTTATGAAATTAATACATGATATGGAATATATACAGTGCTTCATGAAACCTTTATATTATTTTGGAAAATTTGACCTCCAATGTCTTGTTTTTCCATAGTTAAATTTTCTTCTTCTTTATTATATCCTTAATATAGTTAAGGAAGTCGAGTAGACTATCAATAATATCACTTCATATCCTTTTAGACATAACATCTTCCCTTAAATTCTATACCATCATCATGGAACCTGATCTTAGACCTCCCATGTCTTTTTAACAATCCTCAAAATATTTTCGTGTTTGTAAAACATTTTCTATACGCATTGATGGTTTAATTTAATATAAACTATAAGAAAAATTCCATCAAAAATTTCAAAATATTGTTGAGGTCTATATTTCCCTTTAAAGGGAACCCTAGTCCCTCCAAATCATTTACATACACAATCATATTGAGTATATAAATCAGGAAAAAGTGACATCAACTCTCTCATAATAAAATAATTCTCTTGAAACATCATATTTCTCATTTCAATATATTTATCAAAGAATGATTTCCTATTTTTATGTCATCCTAGAATCATCGATATTTTTATGAGCATTTTAAATCATGGGAACCGTTATAATAATAAAAAATGATGACATTTCAATAGAATATTTACTATGGTTACTATAAGTATATATCTCAACATATGAAGATTTATATTCAAGATATTTGTCAATATGGTATAATAATTTCCCTCTCTCTTGATAAATATTTTCATGTTCTTATAAAATTATATAATTCTTCTTCCAATAATATTTTATTTCCCAAATATTTTTCTCAATGGCATGTCTGATGACGATGATTCCATTTATTAACAAGAAACAATCCTTAATGTAGCATCATGACATGTTCTATTAATAAACAATTTCATTAAATATGATCTCATTATATTGAGGAACCCCTTTAAATCTATAATATCCATTAATATGACAATATATATATTTCACTATGGGATTTTGATTAGAATTACTCACATAACATAGATATTTAGGTTGGTTATCTTGCTAATACAATCCCATATGGATATTTTCTTGTAGATTAGATAATTTTTTTTTCATAATTCATTATATAGATAAATTATAGACTATTGTTATGGTATCATACATTTTATGGTTTCCCATCTATGTGTAAGCCAAATAATATACCAAATACGGGCACTAAATACGAGTAGGGTAAACTATAACTTTCTTTCCATACATAAGATAATCCATAAGAACCCTTCTATGGACAAACCTACTTAGTTAGATGATTATGTTATTTAAAAGTGTAGATTTTAAAGGTATATGACACTTATAATTTTTATAGTTTTTAAATCCAACAATATTATCCTATTTTTTCCCTTTAAATGTATGAATGATTCTAATTATCAGGTTCTTCAACCCATGTTCCTTCATCCTAATAAATATTTTCATTCCACATTTCTATATAACTCTTTACCCAACTCAAAATTATGTTTAGAATAGAAGAAAAATCTTACTTTATTTAGACATAATAAAATTAATCCCATGCATAAGGTATACGAAACACTTACATGAAATGGTTTGGAATCAAATGAAATCCATAATCTAGACATCGTTAAGGATAGACTAAAAGGTAGGAAACCCTTATTTTTATATACTGATATTAAGCATTAATAATATTGACTATTATCACCCAAAGACATTCTAGGAATGGTTCATTGCTCATGATATATGCGAAATCCATCACAATTACAATACTAAATAAATATAAACGATTAATAATTTATAAATTAGTGGTTATAACCTACTATAATCTAATGTCAAGGTAGAATAAAACTAAATCAATTATCATACTAGGCATGTAGCTTCTTAACAATACGAATTATAATTCAATGAATTAGTTTAATTTTTTTAAAATTAAACCATATTTCAAATATTTGTATAATAATTATATTCATGAATAAATCATGGATCAATTTATTATGTTTTAAAAAATCATAAAATTTGACATGCTACAAATATTTATGAGGAATTTATAAAATTAATAAGTTATAAATATTTAATAATTGTTTTATACGTTATAAATATTAAAGAACGTAAATAAACATTAATATTTCATATTTATTAATATATGACTCCTTTTTATTCATAATTTACACTGAATTAAATATTATCACCTTCATATTAAAAGTATGTATCATTTATTATAAACCATTATAACCATATAAAACTTTCTCATTTTATGTAATGAATTGACATAAACTGAATATAAAATATTTTAAACTAATTACTTTAAATATAAAAAATTATATTCATATTAATAAACAATTCATAACATTATATAATCTTTATTAAACGACACCATATTTTACAAGTGAGAAAAAATATATAAATTATTTACAATGTTGATCCACTATAATCCTTGGAAAAATGTACAAATTTTTTCATATGGTTAAAACCCCTTAAAATTTTGATTAGTGACTATTTTCATTTATTAGTGTTGGTTTAAGATAAATTAACAAAGATTAAATTTATTTAAAATCATTTTAATACTATAGACATTTTAGTATAAAAAATAGCATTATGTTGACACTAAAAATGTTTTCCATGATTATTTCAATGACCAATTTACCTGAAAGAGGGATGGAGGAGAGAAATAATATAATTTTTTAGATTTTATAAAATAATATAGAATCTACACATGTCACAAAAGATGAAAAATGGCCATTGTAGGTTAGGAAGTTCACCAAATAGTGTATGGTGGATTAGTTGAGACACTAATGTATGAAAAGTCCATAGAAGAAGCTAAAACTCAATATCTAGTTACCAATAGCTAATGAAAGAGTATATTAATCACAACCATAAACAAATAATGAACAAGCAGTCGCCTAAGAAGACTAAAATTCTTATGAGTTGACATGGTTATTTGGTTGATGATGGGAAGATACATGAAACTACCTCATCAGCAATTGAGGTCCATGGTTCTACATCAGAGAACTAAGGGAGAGGCCTAAGTCCCAAATGAATCTAGGAACCCATTACTAAATAATCACTCAATATAGTTAAAAACATTCTAGGGAATACACATAATTCCTTCATTATGCTTAACACTACTAATAAATATTTTCATGTTTAGGACGTTATGCTGTAGCCTTTAGGATAAAAAGATAGTGAGGTGGATTTTCTTGATGACCAGTCTAAAAGGGTGGTAGAATATTTAAATGTTGGATGAATTGACTGGGAAGATAGTGACACTGATGAAATTTTTAATTAATTGAGGACATGGAGGATAGGTCACTATCTCAATAGTAGTGGTTTCAGCCACATCCGTTTGAAAATAAATCTTATTCGATATGAATAATGTGATCTTAGAACTAAGATTATGAATTGATTAGGCCTCAACTAAGTAAGATAAGAGATATTTGTCATGTCTAATCCCTTTCTCCTTTCTGTTATGACTTCTTCTCTTTTTTTATGAAGGAAATCATCCCCTGCATTTCATAAAAAAAATCCACTATAGTCATAGTATAAGTAAATCATGGCATGGTTA
Source organism: Viscum album (assembly GCA_963277665.1). NCBI lineage: Eukaryota > Viridiplantae > Streptophyta > Magnoliopsida > Santalales > Viscaceae > Viscum > Viscum album. Next base: position 2,028,361,878 of record OY728164.1, read on the forward strand.
TTCATTGTTGGAAAATTAAATCATGATTTTTAAAGGCCAATCTATTACAATTTGAAGGACATAACAAGCACCATAAATATTTTAGGAAGATATTTTTATTTTCTAAAAATTTTGAAATATGAAATTTATGAGTCAATATTTTGAGATTATACATTTTTCTTATTTGGCTATTTAGGTGAGTTAATAATCCATGACCAATTACTAGATTACAATAACATAGAGTCATCATTTTATGATACTCAATTTTACTAAGACATTTAAATGATTTTTTTTTTATAAAAAATATTGTTTTATAATAACATTTATAAGATAAAATTATTTTAGGATCATTATATAAGTTTTTGTTTTAATATTCATTGAATAACATTTAATTTCATAAAAATATGGAATTATATTAAATATAATTTTCCCGATTTTATTATTCCATTTATAATTTGATACAAATAATATAGCATTAGATCGACTACCACAAATGTGTTTTTAATGGATAAAACTTATCCACTCACAATGAAATAATATACCCCAAAACATGCAAATTGACTTATATTATGTTTATATTAGACTTATAAAAAATTAATAAAGAATGATGTACCATTTATTTTTTAATACAAATAATATCATCCTATTCCACATGATTTTAAAATTCAACACCGAGACAACACTATTGGGATTATTCTTTCAACCGTATTTATGGTATGAATGAATCTACTAATAATTTGTAAGGATCCTTGTTTCCTGATAGTAATCTATAACAATAATGATTATGAAAACAGGAGAGAGGGATAATAAGATCTTCTATATTGGAGCTTATATTAAGAAAATAAAGACTCGGTATATAACTCGTGATATTAGACACTATTTATAGTCAATGGGGACCCTCCTATAAAAAACATGTTTCATAAAATTGTAATAATTAATGTGAATGTTACAAACATTTTAACATTATTTCCATTCAAGAAAAAATATTTCATTTATAAACATTTGATATTGATCATAGTAACTGTATTGATTATCATATAATTATATAATTAATTACAAATGATAGCCTTAAGTTGGAGAAAAATCCCAATAAATGGGTTATATTATAATAATATATAATTCCATGTAGAACTGTAATACATATTGACATTCACTATACCATAATTCGCATCTGCAAAAACTATGATGCTGGCTTAACAACCATGGTCAGGTGGTGCCCTTCGTGCCCATTTCATTTTTTCTCAAGTCCATATTTTGGTTTGTGTAATTTATAGAACTAGGAGGAACTCCCCTAAATACCAATGTGATTAAAAATACACAACTATGCTAAGTTCCATATAAATAAAAGGGAGGAAAAGTGTAAAACATCATGAAGATGATACAATAATTGTCCCTATTTATGAAAATATCACAGACCATGTGAAGTGAATAATTTCATTGATGAAGGTGTAATTAGAAGTTTATTACTTTATACATATCCAATAAATATAATACAATGGATAAAAAAATGGAAAATATTTTTTTTTTCATTATTATTACAAGAAATGTAATTTTACTTTTGATATATATTATTCAAAAGAAGAAGTAGATAAGAACTAGAAAATTTCGTTGAACACCATGATAAAATAAAAATATGACTATATTAAATTTTAATAATTCAGGAAAATATTTCATAACATAAATTTTTCTCATACTTTCAATATCAAATAGGGAAATAATTGATAGATAAAATAGAAATTTTTTAATAATTGATCAACAATTATGAAAAGAATTTTACCATGATTTAAAGGTATACATTTTCTTTTATTCTCAATATATAATGTAATACTGATATATTTTTCATTTGGTTAGAAACACATATTAAATAATATTTATTATTTTGAGGCCTTTGGAGTTATATAAATATGGATTAATATTAAATATGTGTAGAGATAATGTTTATAGGGTGACAATGGTCTCATAGAACTAGATCAATGAATTGAATAATAGAGTATCATATTATGTATTTTAATGAAAAAGGATGCATCAGGAAGAACATCCAGTTACCCATATTGATCAATTATTATTTAAAAAACACAGGGAATTACATTAAAGGGATTAAGAAATTATTTATATTAGTAAAAAAGGAAATCATTTTTAATATTATTAATGATATATAATGATACTATTTAGTAATATGGAACAAAGGAACGATCCACTTAATGAACCACCAATTATTAAATGCTTTAATTATAAGGAACATGGTAATTTTGAAATATAATGAAAAAAATCCCTTAGAATTATCAACCCTAGAACCTAATAGATAAATGAAAAAAAGGAAAAATTACATCATCACCACTACTGATGTGGATCTAAAAAAATTTGTTGATGTGTACACTTAATATTTAATCAGTAATAAAGAATATATACTGTCAGTCTATTTTGATATATTTTTTATATCATGGAATTTCTTATAGACATTAGCTCATCGCATCAATGCCTCGTAGTTGAGAAATATATCAAAATACCAAGTGATAAAATTATTAAATCATAGTTTTAAAATTCTTCTTCAAATTTAATTTGAGTAAAATTATCATAGAAAATATATTAGTTCATTATTTGTTATAAATAGATTCCATAATATTAATATCGTAACTATCGGATTTAAAATATATTATTAACACATGGAAAAATTATATTTACTTCAAAATTATAAAACACTATATATTTATAAAATATTATATTGATAATTATAAATCTCCTGTAATAAATAATAATACTATTACCAAATAAGGATTAATTTGTGGCATGAATAGTTTAAATTTTTTTTGAATCTCCGCATTAATGATGATTTTATTATATTAGAATATAGTAATGTATCTCCAAAATATTTAATTGGTCTTCCCATATATTTTTAAAAATATATTTCAAAAAAACATAAAATAGGTTTGATAAATATATCATTTTCCCTATATAATGCCCTTGATAAAACTTGTGTAATTAAATAATTAAGAACAAGATAATTTGGATAAAGGTTTTATATGACCAAATGCATAACCTTAGGGTACACCAATATTATTTTTTCAAGTTAAAGGATTATTCAATGAACATATTTATATTTTTTTTGTATGATAAAAATATAAAAATCAAGAATAAATATCATTTTAATGTAGATTTATTAGTTCTTCATCCAACTTAATAATCTTTAATAGATCTTAAAGATATGTCACTAATTAATATATTAAAAATTAAAAGTGAGAATAGAATAAATTCCAATGATAAAATTTAACATAATATATATAAAAAATATATTCATAATGATACTAATAAAACTGCAAAATTTCTCAAATAATTTGACCATTTTTTTTGAATATATACTTTAGACACTACCTAAATTTTTTTATGATACTAATTATTAAAAATTTATCATAACTTTTAAATTATACCAAGCATGTAATTAATATCTTAATATTTTTATAAATAATCTTATAAGTATGAAATAAATTATTTTGTTCAATAAAAGTATTTTTTGGATGAATCAAGTAACAATATTGGGGAATGTGATCATATAAAGGGGATATGTAAACATTTTATTAGAAAATTTGATTGAATAATGACTCATAAAACTACCATGATAAAGATCCATAGTTTTTTTGGGTTACACAAGTATTATTTCGGCATCTTGAGAAACCAATCATGATTATATAATTCAATAAACATGTTATCTACAATGACAGTAATGTTTTATATAGAGGAATTTAAATAAATTATTATGAATATTTTCTAATGTAATTTCCCTACACTATTCAAAAACTACACTCAAATAGTGAAATGATCATTAAATAAAAGTATCATTTAAAAATGGTATTTGATTATATTATTAAAGAAAATGATATTATTATATATTATTCTTCATGTTAATTTAAGATCAGTAAGAAAAAGTAACCCAAGTATGATATTAAGTTAACTAAAATATTTTTTTAGACATAATTGAAGTAATAATTATCACATTAGAGAAAAGTATGAATCATATATATTTCTTACGAAAGGTTTAAATATATTTTAACATAAAACAATCAAAAAATAAGAAGAAAATTTTGTTAGGGAAACTCAAGGGATATGATAATTCAATACATTACTATATTAGGAAGGAAAATAGGGTGGATAATGATGTTATAATAAAAGAAATAACTAGTTTCTAAATTACCAAGATTAAAGAGTATTAAATTAGCATGGATATGTAATGTTTGGTCCTATAAATAATAAAATCAGGGATAATGTCTTACTATTTTCAAATTTTTTCCCAAACATTCATCCCCGAAAAAAAGGCGGAGCAACAAAATGATATAGTGATAAAAAATAATGTGACGTTTTTAATGGAGTGGAAGCATATCGACTTCAACAACAAAAAATTATAGAGTCAAAAGTTTTGTGTAACACACCATTTTGGGCCATCTAAATGATACCCTAAAAGGGAAACATTGAGATATAAAGCGCACCTATCCAAATTCCAAGGGTTACAGACCAGTGGTGAGGTCCTAAACTATAGGATCATAATAGTATGTATTTTTCTATAATAGTGGTGCAGTGATTTAATGCTTTTGAAATTTAACATACAATTTTTACCTTACTAATAACAATGTATTTTAGATAATTTTTTATAAAATTATTTAATTAGAGTAATAAAGTGTTTATAAATATCTATTCACAAATTTCATAAAATGTGAAAAGTGGAATTTAAAAAACTAGTAAAAAAGTTTAATCTAAAAATAATTAAAATAATTTATAGAAATTTTTTATAATTATTTAAATAAATATTCTTACATTATTGTTAGGTTTTAAATACGTATTAATAAAACTGATGGTATGCACAGTATTAAACATACAATAATGGTCTATATTTTTATACATATATACGAAAAAACTCTATTTCAAAATCCTTAGTAACACATGATTTTAATATTGGAATGACACATGCCAATAAAATCACTAAGATCCATTGATCTCACCAAATCCAACACAATATTTACAAAATAAAAAAATAGGCATCTATAATATATCCTCACAATCATATTCTTTAAGGGAAATTTGAATGATGATTAAAATGAATCACACTATCAAAAAAGATGCTGAAAACTCTATATAGACATGTTAACTCAATTTTATAATTTTTTTCATCATTATTTAATGTAGATTTCATTTATAAGTATACTCCAAACCACCATATTTTGCATATGACAATGTTGGTTGCAACAATAACAAATACATTACTAAATCACATGGAAAGGTTCAGTATGTCATATCTATACAATTTTCATCAAGGTATAAAATCAATAAAATTATAGTTTTCTCCTTAAATAGAATAGAAATTTATAATTTTTTGCATTTTATTAACTTCATCCATTTGGTATGTTTTTAAAAAGTTTATTAAAATATAATTTCTTAATTTGTATGATGATATCAGTTTAGTAGACTTTGTATAAATTGTTCTAATAAAAAAATTTATACATAGTATTCTAGAATTTTTAATCCCTCATCGGGTGAGATTCATGTCCATCCATTTGATGTAATCAAATATATGTATATCTAGTATGGAAGTTCCATTTTATTTCCTCTATAAAAAATATTAACAATATTCCATCACTTTGGAAATGATCTTCTCTACCCAACAACACAACATTTCAAAAAACTCTATAAAACCTGATGAGTATAAATGTAAAAATCTTATAAATATTTATTGTAGTGGATAATGAATTTAGGAAAAAAAAATTGAAAGTGTTGGAAGAAATTTTTTGAATCAAGAACCCACCCGTTTTTGAAAAGCACAAAACAAAAACTTTGAAGAGAAAAATTAATATGAAAAACCAAAAATTCATTTACTCCCATTACTTATATGATTATGAACCTTTCAAATTTTAATGAAATTTTATAAATTTATAATCTTTTTTCTAATTTTTTAAATGTTTTATTTATCCCAAACATTATATTCTTTTTCCTCAAACCTTTCTCCAGATTTATTAGGTGCCTTGTCATCCTTTTTTATCTTCCAAAAGTCTTTAGGAATTAAGAAGTTGATCTCTAAAGGTAAGTTAAAAATTATTCATGATATATTTTATATAAAAATTAATCTAAAAAAATAAATGAAACATACTTATTGAAATTATATTAGATAAATATCTATCCAGAAAGTTTAAGGAAAACATCCATGAAAAAATATAAATCTCGATAATTATTACTGTTTGACTTCATCTAAAGACTTTAATGTGTTTGAAAAAAATATCAATCATTATTAGAATGATTCTAGATGATATCCTTAATCTTCATAATATATTTTTAAATCTTTTAAGACAATGAAACTTTTGGAACAACTCTATAATATTCTTCTTATAAAACTCAAATAATTTTAACATCACTATGTTGTTATTATAAAATTGAAATATAATTTTTTATCTTGGAAACTCTTTCTTAAAAGGCTTAAATATTCCCCCATTTCTAGATATATCATCACCTTGTTTCATTGTGAGGGATTTTATATGATCAATTGATCTTTATCTATAATAATCATGTAAACTAATATCCCTCACAAACTTATAAATATTTTTTTTACTTTTTCCAAATAATTTTTTTTCAAAAAAGAACCTTATATCTCATTGTATTTCTTTTATCAACTCGTGAAATTCCTTATAACTTATTGAATCTACTTTTTATTTTCATTTAAGTCCTAAAAATCTACCACATTTTCAATAACTATTTCAATATGATATTTTATGGAATATAAATTTGTTAAAAAATATGTCATTCTTGAATATACTTAAACCATTATTGTTTTTCTAGAAAAATATTCATGATTACATATATTATGGCCATCATATTATTGAAATAGTTTATCCTCATCTTTAATACTTTTATAATCTTTCATGGTGAAAATTTTTTGGTGTTTTAGGAAACATCTCGAATAGTTAAATCAACTGGTATAAGGGACCCAAATTCTTATTTTTTTCCAATAGATTGGGATTGTGAATTATCTATAACAATAAATACATTATCAAACTCATTTGTTTGTAATTATTTTATTTTTATTTGTTAATATTCATCCTTAGAGGATTATCCCATTTATATAACACTATGATCAACATATTTATGACTTTAAAAATATAGGGAAGTCATAGTATGAACAAAAATTTCTTCAATATATAAATAATTATTCAACTATTTGAAGATTGATTTTTAATTATCAGTTTACATGTTACTAGGTTTTTAATAACATTCTCAACTTTGGTTTTTTCATTACGAAACTATCATTTATCAATAGTAGCTTAATTACCTTTTACCAATTAAATGGGGATAGGTGGAACTAATATTTGAACTAATTGTACCTCATATTTAATAGATTTATGTTTATCTCGTTGAACAATGATCATTGAAGGAATGGACTGAGGAACTTATCTGGTGGAAAATTAAACTCTAAATTGTAATTTATCCATTCTATTTATGATATAAAATACAATAATTTCATTTAATTATTTTTCTTCTTGAAACTTCTTCATTTACTCTTCGATGATTTTCATATAGTTTTTCACTTTTGAATAGAATGTTTCATATTTATTCAAACTAAAGGAAATTCTATCATCATTCTTATCAGCCTTATTTTTATGCAATGCTTTCAAAGATCCAGTTGAAATTGTTTTTACATTCTTAATTTACATTGGAGGGGAATCTTCACCAAATTTACTATATCCAAAACTATTTTTTTATAATTTTTATTATCAATATTTGATATATCATTATAAATTTTTCGTCAAACATTTTCAATGAAGGAATAATGAGAAGAATCGATTTTTGACTGATTATTCTGTGATATAAAATGTCTCTAACCTCCCTAGAGTTTTCGCATTCTTGATATATTATAAAACTCTAATATTAAAAAATTTATTTAAAAAATTTGGTATAAGAGGTTATCTATAACCAAATACCCAAATACCCAAATTTAACCATTTCTAGCAGCTAATACTAATCTTCATCAGGTTAAACATTCTAATATTTCATAATAAATCTAAAACATAAATATCATAGAATTTCAAAGCATCTATATTCCATTTTACTTGAATATGATAATGAAGAATTTATTGGTAAAAGATTCATGTTTCGGGATATATATTACCAACTTTCCAAAGTATCTCATTTAAAGAAACCAACAATGTTCACATTCTTGCGTTTTCAAAACTACCATGTTTTTCTAGAAATTATGATTAGGATAGTTGAATTCACCTTCAAATGGTTTCTCAAATAAATAGTACACTTTCTTGATCATCATTTTTTTAATTTATGAAACTAGTAATTGAAAAAGTCATTACTCCATCGACACAACTAAACACAGAAGATTTATAATCGTCTCTAACTATCTCATAAAAATATAAAATCAATGTCATATTTTGAGTTTGTAAGAGATTACCAACCATGATAAATTTTTATATACATTATCAGTGAATCATATTCATTAAAGCACATTCATTAAATTATCATTTATTTGAATTCCATTCTATTATAAAATTCAAATGATGATTCCATTCGTCTAATTATATGAACTTTTGAGGAATGGATGAATCAAAAACAAAAGGATGGTGTAATGTCTCAAAAATAAGAGTTTATTATTGAAAATACATTATAGATAAGCATACAGTGACCTTATTCTCATTTTTATAGCCGCAATAGAGAGATAGTTCAGTTTCCTCAAATTTAATATTTTAAATTGAACCCTTAAAAAGATTAATAGTGATAGAGTTTCTTGAAATATGAAAATATAATTAAAATCATGAATTTTATTTTTCATTTGATATATGTTTTATTGAAAAAATATTCAATTTCAAGAAAATATTTTATGAACATTGTTTTATGAATATTTGTCATAACAATAAATTAATAATTATTGTAAAATAATAGAGTAAATTTATGGTAGATGATTGAATATTTACCTCAGGGAAAACAATTATAAATATTTATATGAATGTCTATTTGGTATTATGAAAATATTAGAATAATAAATGAAATAAAATAATTAATGTAGTTTTATAATGATATTTTGGATAAAGCTCAGTCAATAAAAGAGTAAGATGGTTATTTAACATACATTATCCATAATGTTTTATAAAAAACCATGTTTGAAAAATGTTTAAGAAAAGTTTATTTTTTTCAAAAAACATTGGAAGAAATTTAAAATCATTGGAAAAATGTCCCCCCCTTTTGAAGAGTTTATTTCTATAAGAATATAGAGTAACATGATATTGATAATGATCATTTTATTTTTACCATTAAAATATAATGTTTAATTTATTCAATTCGATCATAATTGAAGGGTTTTGTGAAAATATAATCAATTAATTCTTGCATATTGATGAATTGTAATATGACATTTCTTTTATGAATTAGATATTGATGGAAATGGTGTATTGTATTTTTTAATGTTATTTAACTATGTGATATTGGAGAGATGTTTACATAAAGCTATGGAACTTGATTAATGAAGAGAAAATAAATGTTTTAGTAAAAATAATGCCTAAATCTGTGTGTGTATGCGTGTGTGTTTCATCTTGAACACATGAGTACAAAAATATACAATAGATACATATTTATATTATGAAGTGTAATGTACTACCGAATGTTGTTTCTTAAAAGAACAAGACACTAAAGGCTCTCTTAAAATGTAAATTTATAGATGTAATTTTTCTATCCATTTTACAGCCACCTAACTCATCATCAAGAAATTTTTTAAATCGAAATCTTTTCTGAATAATATAAAAATTGAATATCTATTATTCTATTATGGAAGTGAAAAATTCAATTTCTAGCTATAACATGGGATTATAATATATTAACAAGAAATATAACATAGAAGAATAAGGAAAAAATAAGACTTAAAAACATTCTATAAGGTATACTAAACTACTGATAATTCTCCTAAAATAATTTTAATGAATTGGTTTTTTAGAGAAATAATGAACAATGTTTTTTAATTTTCTAATAGAATTATAAATATTTTTAGTATTATCAAATATAAACATTTTATGTTGAAATTTTATATAAATTATTAGAGATATAAAATTATTTTTTGGTTAATGAAAAATTTGAAAACCAAGGATAAAAGTATGTTTACCCATAATGATCGTTTCGAACAAAGATTTCAAATGATCAGTAATGGAATTTTAAAACGTTTTTCAGTTGAACTAAATATGATGTAATCAAAACTATTTCATAATACTGGTTTCCAAAATGTTTTAATAAAAATATTTGGATATGTAGATCACCTTAAAAATATTTTTTTGTGAATAATTTCTGATATGTTTATCAAACTAGGCTCTTGGAACATGTTTATATCGATAGAGGACCAAAGTATGTCAAAAAAATATAGGAATTTTTTTTTTCAAAAAATAGGTGTGTTTTATACATAAAATTACTCCTATATAAATTTATTAATAAGTTATAACTTCACATAAATTTGAAAAAGAGTATAATTTAATAATGTCTCATTATATAGAAGTATAAAAAAAGATTCTAGTCTTGCTTATTGAATGAATGTTTCTTTTTTAGTCTATTCATTCTTGGTAATTATAAACCATTCCAACTATTCTTACCTTATTTATAAAAATTATTACATTTTCATGAAATTTTTATGGAAATATCATTTCAAAAAATTAATGGACAATCATTAGTATATTCAACAAAAGTAAAAAAAGTATTCCTCTTAAAATAAATAAATTTATTAAAACATGATTTCATCTAATATTCATAACCTAAAGCCTTTCCATGAGTTTGGGGTGTGAAGTGGGATAAAAATGAAATTATTTACATTCATTTCATATATAATTTCTAGTTTCAATGGATTAATATATATCACCGATGACATTATCAGTTCAATGATTCCTAATATTATTTTTATTCCATCGGTTTGTAAACTTTTATTCTATAAAAAAGGATGAATTTATTCATGAGTTAAAACATCAGAAAAAGATTAATTAGTTGTTCTCTCATGGGAAGAATTTTTCGTCATGGGTTGAAAAATTGATTTAGGATGATCATATGAAGATGGGGTAATCTGTTGTTTGAAAATAAAATGACCAGTTTCATTAAATTTAACATGCAATACTTATTCAATATTACATGTATTTTTATTAAAAACAAGATAAAACGTACTAGTTATAGAATAACCAAGAAAAATTTCTTAATATCCTTTTGGATAAAATTTATATAAATTGCATTTTGTATTATAAATAAATAGTTTATTTCAAAATAATAAACTAAGTATTCTTTGGAATTCATTATGTACACAAATAATAATGCATTTTATAATGAAAATATCTAAGTAAAACTTCATGTATATTATAAAAGGTAGTTCTAACTAATTAAATCCAAAAAATGACTTGCAATTGATTATTTACACAACATTGTTACAATAATTTAGTAAATAAATCTATTTCATTATTCTACTGCACTATTTTTCTGTGGTGTTCTAGGAGTTGAGAAGTTATTTACAATACCTTTTTCATTGTAAAAAGATTCTAAATCCTGATTTAATATTTTTCCAAAATTTCCACAGTGAATAGTTTATTAAGGTATATTTTTCTAATTTTTAATAGGGGATATAAAATGTTTCTAAATGAAAAAGTGTTTCGACTATTTAGTAAGAAAATATTCCCAAAAACTATTAGTGTATTGATAAACTAAGACATATAGATTATATTTTCCACAAATAATCCCAGTTTCTATTAGACCAAATAAGTCCATGTTCACTAATTATAAATCATTTTATGTTTTAATTAAACTAATATATTTTATGAATGAATTATGTTTCTTTCGAAATTGACAAGGATAAAAAACTTTAGAAGAATTAAATTTTTACTCTAGTAAATCTCTAACAATTCGTTTCATATAATGTTTAAGTAAAATAATTACATTATAGTATATTGAACTTTAATTATATAACCATGATTAATAATCTGTTTCACAAAGGAAAGGGCGATCTTAGAATCTATGGTCTTATAAGTTTAGTCTATTTTCATTATCATATATATTAATAGAAAGAATAAATTTTCCTTATGATCTATGAATGTTACTTTTATCATTCCAGAAGTTCAGAAGATATCCTTTATCACATAATTGAATTATTATAATTAGGTTGTTCTTATGTCCAAAAAAAATATATTAATTAATTAAATGTTTTCCAAGAATAAATAAAGCACACATACAATATATTTCTCCTAGATCATTATCTCCAAAGTTACTCTTACACATTTGAATATGATAATATTATGGAATAATTTCTTGTTTCCAGTCATTTTAGGATGATCCACTAACCATGTACCATATATTCCGACTAATGATACTTTTATTTTCTCCATTAAATAGAGAAGTTAGTTATTTTTTTACCCAAACATGATTGGGTCTATATGATTTATAAAATAAATCATTATGAATACACATATGTTACAATTTATTTTGTTTTACATTTACCAGTTCTTTATAAATGTAAGATTTATGAAAACTAAAATATTTCACATTGTTTAAAGAAAATTTATTCTTATAATAGCAACCTATCTAAAAAAATATATATATGGGTTCATTTTTTTATAATGGAGTGATTATTATGGAAATGCATCTTTGTATTAGAAAATCCCATCTGAAAAATATTAATGTGAAGGAAAATTTTTATCTAAATATTTTAAAAATATTCCATCCGAGAAGTAAAATTTGATATAATGTTTTTCAGGATAAAAATATTAATGTTTAATTTTATAAATAAAATCTTACTGTCAATGGATGAAGTATAACAAGATTTCATATCTCATTATTTATTAAGATATTATATTTATATAATACATTATGAAATTGAGGAATTTTATTTAGAAATTTATGATTTAAAGCATTCATAGATTTTCATAACATTCTTGTTTTATTTTTCTGTAGATGTATCATATATAGGTATATCATCAAAACTATTAAATGTTTCCTTACCATCAGATGTAATATTTTTTTATTAATCAGAATAGTTATATATTCATCTTCAAAATTTTTGAAAATTTCCATTCAAATTTTAATTGGATAAATAGTTTTTAGATCCCTTGGATATCAAGAATTTTTTGGTGTTCAAAATATTTTCATAGAAACTCACATCTTTCTAACTATCACGTATATTTTCAAAATAATTGACTAAGAAAATTTCTTTTCCACTTTCACTACATGTGTCAAAATCTCTTAAACTTTTATTTTTTCTTTTATAAATTTCATAAACATTTTCCTTCTTATCTTCACTTTCTATCTTGGATAACTTTTCTTGATATAGCTCGATTCTTTACACTCCTAACATATCATCACTTATAGATTCTTCATGTGCTATCGTCAAAAATAATTTTCACAATAATATTTTTGTCATTATCATAGAACATCGAGAAGCCTCACTCTCACTCTCCCAAGGTGAATTACATTTAGTCTGAACCTTCATTTTTTCTTCTTAGAAGATTTAGTAACTTCTTTAACAAATATGTCATTATAACTACTATTGATGTAGAGTAAAAATAAAATCCATTTTTTATTGCCTCTTTATCAATATATTTTTTAATCTACCCTCATATTCTATGATTGTAATGATATAATCATATAAAATTAACTTAGTAAGATATTTCATATTATTTAGAGTTTTTTTCTATGATTTCGATTCTTTTGACATAATATATAAATTTTTTCAATCAACTTCTCATTAGTCAAGGATATATCTCAATGATATTTTAGACTATTAACAATTGTCATAAATCTTTGATTCATCTAGGAAACAAATTCTCTATGTAAGAAATTAATTTCACTATAATTTTCTTAAATCATAATGTTTATCCTATAAATTACTTTAGTACATCCAATGTTTTCAAACTCATTTTTTTAAATATTATGTGTCCTTTCACAAAATGAAATGAGGATGTATATATATCTTTGCCAAAACCACATAAGAGAAAATCTAACTCAATAATAAAGATGATATTCCAAATTCTCATATTTTTTAAAATTAGTAAATTCTATATCAAGAATTTGTTAATTTATATTATTGGCAATTTTTATTCCAATCTAGTATTTATAGAAAAATTATTCATTTTGTCTATCTAGTTTTCATATTCAACACCATAAAGTATATGTGGTATTCTTGGATTCAATATCTCATGTATCCTAATGGGACAACCAACCCTTTTAAAAAATGATACCCTTTAATAAATATACACATTAGAGTAACCGTTTTAATAATAGAAACATGATTTTGAATCAAATGTAGGATTGAAAGTGTATGTGTTTTACATTAGGGGTGGTAAATTATAGTTTATAAAATATAACATACAATTTTGACCATACATTTATGATATATTTTTTTTATTGAAGTTTCATACTAAAAAATTTACAATCAGAGTACGAAAGTGGTTATAATAATTAAATATATATTTTACAAAAATAAGCACTATAATTTATAAACAAGTAAAAATAGGTTTAAAAAAATATATACAATGTATGTAAGGAAATCATATAGAAAAATTTATAATAGGATTTCTAAATTATTCTTTAGTGTTAAGGAAATCCTAAAAATACACAAGGAATCCATCGTATTAACCTTACCCTAATGGTATGTCCTTCATAACCAATAAATCTCTTGTTAAAAAGACTATAATAACCTCTTTTCCCTGCCCATAGGAAACCTTGATTAAAAGATCAAAATAACCTCTATATTTCTAAACCTGAATGTCCCTTGATCACATAAGATCCAACAAAATTATTATAAAAATTGAGACTTCTGGTATTTCCAATATATCCTCCTAATCATATTCCAGACAAAAAAACTCACTAATAATTATATTGACACACCATCATAATAAGATATTAAAAAATATTCGTAGAAACATTATACCTCATTTTATAACATGTTTCATCTTCCTTGATTGAAAATTTTATTTTTCAGCATATTTATAATGATCATATTCTATAGATCTTGGAGTCAGTAGAATAAATATAAAATACACTTTTTCTTCGCATATAAAGGATTAGTACATCAACTTCAACCGATAATCATCATGGTATAAAAAAATAAATTTTTTTATCATATGATATATTAGAAATTATTTATATGGTGGAATGTATGAAGTTTTTTTTGTTTGTAGGATTTATAAAATTTCATCTGTATATAATGTCTACACTCATCCAATAATGTCTATCATTTATTATCTATAAAACATCATCAGGTGGGAATTCATTTCACTTCATCTGTTAGGCTTTATAGAACACCATCTAGATACCTTTATATTTATCCATTGGATATACAATGTACTTGTACTTCTTGTAAGGATGTTCCATATGATTTATTCATTATAGAAAACATTAGGAATGTTCTTCCCATTTTGAAATGATATACTCCATCTAGTTAAATGGATTTTCAATAAAACAATTATAATAAAATTGGGAATTATAAAAGTAAATTTTTTATAATATATTAAAGAATTAGATTGTTATTTTCAAACACAATGTTAAATAGTGTTGAAGGAAAATATTAGATTCATCATGAACTTGTAATGGGATACGGTACCCTAAAATATAACGCTAAAAGTTCATAACTGAATTAAATAAAATTTTGGTATGGCCTTTCCAAATAATGAACATCTTAATACCCTAATGATTTATAAATGGGAGCCTCGTATCCACCATTGCATAGAATAGGAAGAAATTAAATAAATATATAATATATATAAAATAAAATTGATAATAAATAGATATATAAATATAAAAGTGGAAGATGGTATAAATCATAATGAACAATAACTCAAAATAATCCAACATATGACCCAACATACCAGATCGTCTATATAAGACGATTACCTTCAAACACCATTAATGAAAACATACAAAATTAATCTTCATTGGGCGTTATCCCAAATAAAACAAGTATATAGAGGATCTTCTCAAGTACCCAATATTCTGGAATGGCTGAGTTCCGTGCGATTAAAACGCTGAAGGTAACCACTAGTGTGGAACTCTATATTACTAGTAATGAAGTGTATGTACATGTGATATACATAGAGTGAGTATAAATAATAGTGAATAAGGATAGAAAATAGTCAATGTGAATCATTATGTTTTAACATGAAACCTAGGATTGACCATACCTACTTCAGCTAGTAACAGAGAAAATATAAGCATAATACATCACCACATGGGGAAATATATTATATCCTATGATCCCATTTATAGTCCTACACTAGATATAACATCACATCCTAGCCAAAACACATTTAATCCTTGACGGAAGTGATCACGAGCTCATTCCAGGGGAGTATCTATTGCATCCAAAACTCTATGTTATCATTAAATCAATGGAATCCTATATATATTTGGGAATATCATATGAGGTATGATAATTAGATTATAGGAATCATAGGTATTTCATTATATTACACATTATTTTAACAAGATCCTAGGTATCAATAACAATATTTTAGAATATCATTAGACTCATCACTATATTATAGTAATCACAATCTTTCTCATCCAATATCATCATTATTTTGCATATCTCCCGATTATAAGAATCCTAGAAACCTCATAATGTTCCCCAAGTATCAAAACCAAATCCTAATAATCACTAGGAGTGTGTCCTATATCATCATGGAGAATGTTTATAAAATTATAAGTAGGTAATCCAAAAAATACACTACCAATCATTATTGGATCCTTGGAGGTAATCCCTATCATTTTTATCACATATCATGGGGCCTACTTACCCCCAGAAACATCTCAAAGTATCAAAAAAATATATCAAAATGCATTTTAAAATTTTCCAGCGCATCTTATAAAATCAACGTTGACCTCTCATATTCATGACTCAATATCTCCACTCAAGAATTATCATGCTTTCATTATCAATTCATTTTCTAAAGTGACAACTAAATTCATCAATATGAGATGCATTGAACTAACCCTAAATAGGGTATATATATATATGGGTCACCTAACTGGTCCTCCAATATAGAAATATCAATGAAACCGTACTTGTGATCCTTGACCTCAGTCGTACCTCATTGAAAAAGACCATCAACCAGAGGGAATGAAATTCATAATTTTTTATCATGGTCACATTACTACCATGATAGAATAATAGGATAATATATATTATAATGAATTAGGAGTGACAACTTAGGGTTCATCTCACTAATAATGTAATCCGTCGTTAATACCTTCTGTAACCTATAATTAAACTTATGATGGCATATCCAAATGAAGAATATACATTTGTAGGTGTGGAACCCTCACCCCATGATTTTCATAGCTAGACTGTAAGATTTAAAGAATTTATGTGTTCTAAAATGACCTACTTAGATATATAATCATTATTTCACCACACACCCCAACTCAAGTGTTCTAAAGGGGCTAATCCTAAGGTCTTCACATTAATGTATTTCTTTTACACCCCTTATGGTTCCATGTTTTTCGTGGAATTAATATTAAATATTTAATCCCTTACCCATCATATGGTGACACATCAAGATGGTGTGGAGGTAAAACATTATCCCTTAACACGTTGTTCAATTTTTCATAACATATTTTAAAATAATAACATTTCATTAATTGTTTAATAATGAAATTTATTTAATTGGGAGGTCAGTTGAGAGGCCACATGTCACACACGAATATATATATATATAATTAATTTAATAAAATGGAGTATGATCAACAAACCACTATCCTCATTTGAGGAGTTCATACCTTAATTAGTGAAGCCTTAGGACCCTTTGTAATGTTCTTCTATTTATAAGATTCAACTCAGATCAGTATGAGCCCCAGAATAGATTTTTAATATAGTAAATAATTATAAAATAAAGTTTCAATTTATTTTATAGATAATTCCCTATTTAAATTTAGTTATAATAAATTACATCCATTTTTTATGTCTCAAAAAAATACCCAACCATAATTTTTTTATTGTTCACATTAAAAACCAACCCTAATTTTATTCCAAAATATTCGTTGATCACGCTTAATTAGTTAGGAAATAATACATAAAATTGTTACATAATTAATCATATAAGTAGTTTTTAATAAATACTTATCAAACTATTCTCCCCAAAAATATCATTTAATACCTCTAAATAATCAAAAAATGGAATGAAATAAAAAAAACTTTCTTGACTTTTTAAACCCATAAATTATTGTATAAATCATTAAAATAAATATTATCTCTGTTTGACACACCATTTACCAACCATGGGGGAAAGCCATGTGGGTTCCCTGAACACCTTATATGGGGATCATGGTTGGAACATGGTTTATATAACTATATAGAAAAAAATTTTAGTGGGACCAAAATTTTAAAAATGTGTTTTCTACATTTTACCCCTGCCTCTCTATTAATTAAAAGTAATCCCACATATCCCTCTCCCACTCTCATGACCAACACTAGCCATAACTAGATCCCTAGAATAATTATCAATCCTTCAGCCACATTTCCTCTCAAAATGTTTTGTATGAATTACCTTTGGTAGTGGCTTTTTACCATATTCCTCCTTCATCTAATTCCTCTTCCCCCTTCATCCCTACCGATTGTTCCTTGTACCATCTGTAGAAACATAGTGAGGGGTTAGCGTGGTTGTTTCTTATGGATCTATTTATCATTAAATATTTATTTGGTGTAAGGTTCATATTTCATTCTTGATTCTTCACAGAAATTGATGTATAGGTTTTAGTGACTATCTATCCTGGGAAGTGAGTTATAGGAATGTTTTCCGCATCATTGGGTCTTTAATTCCAAATCCGTTTTAATCTTGGATACTAAAATTATGTTTTTATTTCTGAATGACATTATAATATTTTTTTGTGACATAAAAAGATGAAATTATAATTTTCATTTTTTAATAAGAATTAATGAATATTTATATTCTAATAGTTCAATTAATTTTTTTTCTTTTACTACACATATCTCATAATTTGATTAATTTCTCATTGATACATATAAATAAATATTTTGATTATATAATTTTTTTTGTTGTTATCAGTGAAATATAGATTAATGAATTAATAGTTGGTTTTCAAAAATTTTATTCAAAAAACTATTATCTACAATTCTAAAGTTAATTTTAATTGCCATGATTTTAGGTTTTAGATTTCACATTACATTTTATAAAGTGTTTTTTAAACATTTAATTCCACTTTAAAATTATTTTAATTATTATATATATATATCTCTTGGGTGTTTAAAATTTTTTATTTTGATTTAAGAAATGGAATTTCATAAAGAGGCATTAGGTTTTTGATGAATTAAAATATATTATGATGATTTTTTTGAAAGAAAATATTTGATAAAATTTGATACATTTGAAATGGGTAAATAAAGTTGGATTTAGGATATCTAAGTTGAAGGGATAGACTAAGTATCAATTTTGATCACACCACTTTACAAAATCAATAAACATAAATTAAGGTCGTGGCGCCATAGATGGGTGACCATACATGGCTAAGAAAATACATGCAAACCATTGATAATTGTTAGATGTGGTGTCATAGTTGGGAGATACTACCATGCTAGGGAAAGACATGTTATTTTTATTTTTACGTATACACATTTTATTTATATATGATAATATAACCTGATTATATAAATAAATAGAGTCCCCAATTACTTTAGATGGACTAGGGCTTTTCCCAATGATGATTTTTTATGAATTTTATATTTTTAAAGTATATCATCTCTTTTATTAATTTTTTAAAGAAGCTTAATAATTTCTTTAAGATATTTTTAAAGTTTTTTTCACCCATTAATAAATTGTTTAGTGTATTGTTTTTATTTCATTCTCCTTTAAAGGATAAAATATATTTATAAAAGGGATGTTTCAAAAAAATTCCATTCATGGGGTTTTCAAATAAGAGGTTTTTAATAACAATTGATTAAGTAGATAAATTTTTTCACAAAGTTTTTTCTTTTATAAAAGAAATCAAAAAGAGATATTATAAATAAAAATGGCAAGATATTTTATTTTATTTAAAAATGGACATCCCACAATAAAATTCTATTTCAAACGAGAATGAAAATAATTCATTAAATAAACATTTAACATGTAGAAAGGTTAGTGATCTCCTACTAGGAATTTTTTTTTGCATGTGCCTATATATCAAATAATTTTTTAATGGTGTGGATAAGATTATAATAACTCTTTGAGAATTTTTTCTTGGGATTTGATAGTGACTAGTATAGTGCTGTGAAGGCGTTTTAGATTTTTATTTTTATTTAGTTTCATCAACCACATCAACCAGGTTTTCCTTCTATTTTTTTATTATTGGAGGTGTACTATTAGTGAGGTGGTAAAGGATAGTCATTAGGTTGTAGTTATTTCTATATGGGAGGCTATTAATGGTGAGCATGGGATTACTTTGTTTAAATTGGTTTTGGTACTTTAATTTAATGCTGATTGATTTATTTCATGACAATTTAAAGTTGGTGTGGAAATCTATCATATGAATGGGTCATGAAAATTTCCACTAAATTTAAATAATATGAATATGTGGGAAAACAATTTCCGACTAGTTAATTATAATTATGATGTTGCTTTTTTCCATTTCAGGGTAATTGTGAATGTAATTTAGGGATTTCATAGGCAAGATTTAGTGTGTGATGGATGGATGACTTTGTTGGGATCATGAATTTTGTTTTTCAAACTATAGATTATTTTGTGGACCTAGATTTTTTCTCACCCATTATTGTTTGAGATGTTAGGTAGATGAGAAATATGATCATTGGAGATTATTATGAACTTCATGAGTGAGTTATTAATCAACATCACATATTATACAAACTGTATTTCAAGTGAATTTGGCATTTGAGTATTTATTTTTATCTTTGAATTATATTTCATTAATGGATTTCAATTTTACATGATTTAATTATGATTTATATGTGTGTTTAATGGGATATTTTGAGTTTTTCTCAAGATATAGGGTGAAAAGTGAGTGTATCAAGATATTCTGATTACACACACAACATAAAACACTATGTGGAGCTAGTGAGTATGGTTATAAAAACATCAGTTGTTGATATATGATTATCCCATGAAAAACACCATTCGGTCCAATACTACACAATAACTACCCCTTATATGTTTTGATTATTGGGTTCCCATATATTTGAAAAATGATTTGTGAAATGTGTAAATGTTATTTGATTTGATAGAGTTTCAATAAAGAGGATTTGGTTTTAAAAGATAAAAGTATGTTTTGAAATGAGTAACCATTTTATGCTCTAAAATTACAAAAAAATGTTTAATTTTTAAAAGTGAGTAAATGGTTTGAGTAGATGCCATTTTCGTCTTTTGAAATGGATTTAACTTTAATTTTTTATGATTATAAATTGGGAATAAGAATTTTCAAATACATTTGAAGGGTAAAATTCATCCTTCAAGTTATTTTTGAGAATTATTATTAGTTAATTTTCATATGAATGGATTTTTATTCTATTATGTTGAACATCCTAGATTTAATCAAACAAATAGGTATTTAAATTAATAAAAAATATAAATAAATTAAAATAAAATTATGTTTCTAACAACTCATAAATGTCTCAATAAAGATTGTGTAAATTATAAAATTTGTTTCCAAGTAAATATTTATGATTTCAAATTTAATTTAATGCTTGTAAAATTGGTAATGTGGTGATTTAGTCTATATTTGTTCTTTGATATCTAGTAATTGTTATTATAATTCATTATATTGGTTTATTATTTTACTTTAGGTTTTCATTTTTGGATAAAGATGAGTATATAATTGAATTTGACTAATTGTTTCTTGTGCCTACCATATTATTATGCACATGTCTCCAAGATATGCCTCGAACATTTCCATCAGAGGAAGTAACCTCTTGTGGTTTTTCAATAGGTTGGTTCTTTGTGTGATTTAGATCAGGTTTGTTTTCTAATGACTCTTCTAGGTTTTTTTTTGTTTTAATTAATTTTTTGTTTCTTCTGTCAATTATTGTAGTTCGGTATATTTCAGGTTCATTAGGAATGAAAAACCTTTTGTGGGATCCTAGGGTAACATGAACAGAGGTTGGACTGGTCAAACTCATAAAATGGAATGGGTTAATTCGATTTCGTGGGATTAAAATAAGTGGTTCACGTAGTTTCATATACTAGGGAACCCTTGTTTCCATACCTATGGTTTGAGGAAATTTATGTTTATGGATTATATTCATGATTGACAACTCATCCCTTTTCAAAACTAGATAAGAGGGTGTTGGTAAGAAACATGGTAGTCTGTGACTTGTGTATTTCATTCTTAGTTCATATAAGTGTGTGTTTCTTTTAGGTTTATTATTACCCAATTTTCTATTAATTGTGGATTTTTATTTGTAGAGTTTATGGTTATGAGTCAATTATTATTTTCTAAATATCCATTGTTGCCAGTTTGAGATTCAACTCAATAACCAGTGGTTTTTTATTTTGGTAATTCCACATATTAGGATTTAAGTGAGAGTTAAGGGGTTTATGGAATAATCTAATGTGTATTGTTAGGGTATCTAAGTAGGTATACATTCTTTTGCGAGTCTTATATTCCTTTTAGTGGGATATTCTTGTTTTACCTTATATGAATTCTAATTTGATGTCTTTTTAAAATTATCAACCATCCATATAAATTTTTAAATGGTGGAGAGACCCACTATTGGTCAATGTTCTTTAAACAGTTATGGCATCTTTCATGTGTGATTCATATATTTTGAGATATATTGGAATGGTATAGTGATTTTTTCCTGGATCATCCTTCTTTTTGAGAAATTTTTCATTGTAGTATCTTCTTTTTTAACTTAGTGACTTTTTAGTGGAAGTATATTTTATAGTGGGGTGTTCTTTCACACCATGATTCATAAGTTGTTGATTTATTTATTTATTTACATAAGTATTATAATTATTCATCATTGAGGTTTGGGAATTATTTTATATTTTTGATAATTTTAAATGAAATATATATGCCAAACTACTTTCGAATGGTTATTTATTACCACAAAACATTCATGTGATTGGGGTTCTAACCTTACAGAACTATATTGCATGGTTGGAACACCTCTTTACTGACAATATTGACATCCTATGAGGGTTCACTCATCATCTATTATGGGTCATATAGATGGCCCATGTTTAGGCCAATGGTGGGATAAACTGTTCGATGCACCCATGACATTGAAAATGATGTTTTACATGTTCACCCCTTACTAAATTTAATTAAAAACACTCCCGTATAGCCCATACCCTCCCACAATCAACGAAAATCCCTATTGGGATCCCACAATAATCACTCCTCATCCATCATCCCCTCATACAACGGTATTTTTATTTAATCTCCCTCGGTATGGACTTCTCCCCTTCTATTCCTTCTTCAGATCCTTCCCATCCCTCCATGATCCCGTCCCTATTATTATACCCATCATTGTCGAAAACCTAGGAAGGGTTTATCTAAGTTATTTCAGGGGCATTTATTTTTCATTGTGTTTTTCTTGGTTTATAGATCCTCTTCCATTATTGATGTTTCATGGAATTTTTGTGGATGTATTATGCATTGATAGTCAATGTAAGTGATTTCGAGGTATGTTTTACACATGATTTCAGCATTAACTCTAGAACCATTTTTTATATGTGTTTTAAAATTATTATTATTTATATCCTGATTATAATTATATTTTTTTATGGGTTTTAAAAAGAATAATTATTTTTCATCATTGTTTTAATAAAAAACAAAGAGACTTTCCATTTAAATGTTTTGTTTAAATTTATTCTTCTTTTATCATGCACAACTAATATTTGAATAAATAAAAATTGATATTTTAAAAGGTATTTTGGTTGTTTTAAAGGGAACGATAAATTTATTCCTAATCCATTAATTAGAATTTCATTTTATACATTAAATTCTATGTACTACTAAAGTATTTCAAGCGTTTTTTCAAATAAAATAAATATGGGGTTCTATAATTTTTTTTTGAGTTTATGTATATATGAAGGGGTATATATAAAATTGTACAAATTCACATGCTAATATGTTAAATTTATTGAATCATAGGAATATATATGTGTGTATAATTTTATATGGGAATAAATTTGGGAAAACATAAATAACTTAATGTTGGTTTTCAATTTTTTTTAAACATGTCCTATGTTATTTCCTAATGTGATTCTCAAATGGCCGAATGTTATGTTCTACTTTTCCTTTTATGTTTTTTAAATTGTGTATTAATTAAATAAATTAAAATTATGTTTATTTTTTTAGCACCCCAAAAATTTATACTGTTAAGAAAATAAATGAAATGACATATGTCAATAAGGCGTACCTTTATTTTCCAGAGACTATGAAGTTAGAACTACACAATTAAATGTGCTTGAACAACGTAGTGATCAAGTTAACTAACCTTCTTTGAATTTTCTTAAGGTGTGTATGTTTGAGGAAAATTATAAGGGATGGAACATGTGTTGTATTATAAGGATAATCTTTAGTATAATTATCCCTGAATGGGAATGTTGTTAAGCCCTAGGTAAGTGACCACATATCTGTAAAGAAACTAGTATTTCTCGATATGCTAGGGCCTGATTACCATGTTAAGGTGAGGTGTCTTTTCTATCAGTGGGTCACATATTATACATTATTATTAAAGTGGGAACCCAATATAATGTGTGGTGGCCTTATTGGGGATGATATATATGGTCCACAATGAAGATTTTATGCTATAATTGGTGGGTTGTGTCTGGGTGATATAACACAATAGAAAGTAAATGTGTTAATAGAATAACTCATATGAATCATGAAAACAAGGTGTATTTTTCTTTTTAGGAGCCTATCTAGTTAGAAATATGAAGTTATGTGTGCTTTTCCAGGAGTAATGGTTGAGATAAGTGACCTCCAAGGTTGTTTCCTAGGGTGTATGTGATTGATCAAAAAGAAAACCTGAAAAAACATAGTTTTACATATGGGGATAGAAATTAATCTTTTGAGATATAGGTTTGATAACAAGGATACTATAATCTAATGGTGGTGGTGATGCGGGGGGTGAATGTATCACCCAATATTTTTAATGTGTTAAAATTAAAATTTATATGACTCATTTAAACATGGTTCACATTACTTTTTGGATCCCATAGAATTAGAACTCTACCATTAAACATGATTGTCTTTGGTAGTGAATAACATCTCTGAGCTATTAGATAGTTTCCTTGGATGTGTGTGAGTGAGGAAAAAATACATTGAAATTGAAATGTGTTAGAATATGGGTAAATCAATTTATGGAATTATAATACTAGGAATGTGGTTGATCCTTTTGTAGGGGATGTGTTAGTGGGTAAACTAGTGATGTATAGTATTCTAAGACCTGATGGCTATGTTAAGGTCTGGTTTCTGTGCTATTAGAATGGCGACATTATATCCTATCATAGATAAATGTTTAGTTAGAATCATTTTTCTATAAGGGGTTTTAGAAG
Source organism: Viscum album (assembly GCA_963277665.1). Taxonomy (NCBI): domain Eukaryota; kingdom Viridiplantae; phylum Streptophyta; class Magnoliopsida; order Santalales; family Viscaceae; genus Viscum; species Viscum album. Next base: position 2,028,387,350 of record OY728164.1, read on the forward strand.
GAACTAGGTTCATTAGTGATTTAGAGTTAAACATACCACACTTTGACTAACATTCAGTCCAAGTATATGATATGGGTTCTAATGGACATGTTTCAGGCATGCATCCTTGATTTTGAACGTTATTGGGTGAAACACCTAACTTTTTTTATGATATTCTATAGTAATATATTTTAGAAAAATATTCAGAAAACTACTAATGAGGCCCTCTATGGTATGTTGTGCCATTCACCCAAGTGCTAGTTAGATATAGGTTAGGTAGTGATACTCAGACCCCATCTCATTTAGGCGACATCAGAGTAGAGGTATTTTATTGAAAAAAATATGGCTATAACATAGTCTAATAAAAAGTCTTATACCAATAATTTATGATAAAATATGGAGTTCGAGGTGGGACATTAGGTCATTCTATTATTTAGTCATAGATCGGTCCATAGATAGATTCAGAGAAAGGGAAATCCATCACATAATTATGTCTGACCATTCAAGATATATTGAGACAGTCAGGCTAGTAGCTTAACTGTTGTCTTTACTATAATGTTATTGGGTCACACACAATCTCATCTATGTATCATAGGTTCAAAATTATTATTTTTCCTATCTCAAATTTTTGATCCTATGAATGAATAGGAGGAGGATGATATGTCCTTTGAGGAAAATTCTATAGGTATCAGTGAACATAGAGGTGAGGATCTATGAGGCATGTTAAATACTATAAAATTGTTGTTATGACATCATGACCATTTACAAGACATGACATGGGAGCGAGAGAATGACATACATTCTCAATGGATATTTGTTTTTAAAGAAGATGTTCTACCAACCTTGGAAGGGATACTTGGGGATGAGTTGTTTTAAAGAGGGGAGGTTGTAACATACCTACTTCTTTTAAGAGGTAATGATAATGAATTTACTATTATAAACTCTCATTTTGATGCTATTAATGTGATTAATAGTTTAAAAAGTAGTTCAGCAGCATCAAGGGATCATTCAAGGCCTAGGGATCAATAATTTGGAATGACAATCTAAGACAAAAAAATTACCACATGGTTACTTCTAATCGTGAAACTCAAACATATGGGGTGATTCAGTGCACTACAGGGGGTTGAAATTTTTATCTCAACCATACAACCTATGTCACACAACCATGAAAGTGTTGTAAATTTGTTTATAAAGGTTTTTTCATGGGCTATTTTTGGTTAGTCTTACAGTGCACCTAGCACGTCTAAGGGACTTCCATGGCCAGTGACTATTGCACGGTTGTTTCATGGTCTGTCCAACCAAAAACCAAACCATGTGACCCATTATAGTTGGTTGAAATAACATTTTTACCTCCACATCATAAAAGAAATGTAAACATCATTTTATATTGTCTAATTTCTCAAGAAGTTTCCCACAAGAGGAGGTATGCCCCCTCCTCTATTAAGATTTAATCCCTACCATCCCTTTGAGCATTGATTTCATTACCATCAGTTGCATTTGATTCGTATCTATATGAGATATACTCATCATCTTTCCATTAATAGCATAATAATGAGAGTTTAACTCTAAAACGTAGTTCAACAGCATCTAGGGGTCATATGAAACATTTTATTTGTTGCATTTGATTCATATCTTGGCATGATTCTGAAATGAAAAGACTAGATAGAATTAAATTAGTGTGAGTGGCATGAACACATCACACAAATTTTTATATGACTATGTTATATACACCTTGTTATATGGAATATAATTGAGTTTTAAGTCATAATTTAGCTTATATTAAATCATTTCAGGACTTTATTATAGGAATTTGATATAAGAGAATGACGTCCATAATGAAATGTGATATATGATCATGGTTTACCTAATAAAATGTTACATATGATCATGGAGACCCTAAGGAAATTTTACATATGAGAATGGAATCACTAATGAAATTTGATAATTATGAATGAAGGAACATATTTGGATATATAGGCCTAGTGACCCACATGCATTTAACATTTGGGTATGGAATCCACTATTCATGGTATTATCAAGCATGGAATTTCCAATGGAATGTGATATAAAGGCATGGAATAACTAATTAATAGTGATTATTGTGAATGAAAACCCATATCATTTATTAGGGAATGGCTGTGAATCCTTATACTTTATGTGAAACTCATACTATTATCCATGGAATATTGAGTCATACATCAATGTAGGATCCCAATCCTCACCCATTTTATTAGGATAAGGCAGTGGGTGTTAATAGTCCTCAGGTTACATCTCTGAGACACTATAGGCTGGAAATAAATTCAAAGGGCTTCAAAACATATGTGATACAGATTTCCCTTTAAATATATAACATCAAAAAAAGAACAAAAAAGCATCCATATAAATAATGAGTACAAAATAAACCCAAAGCCTAGCTAAATCAATAACCCATATCAGAGTACAAGGAGAAAATAAGTGACATAGTCAAAGGAAAAAAGGGAAACCCCCAAAGAAACCAAAGGAATCAAACTAGAAAAATCCAACCTACTCCAAACACCAATAAGAAAATTCATGACTCTAGTATCAAGAAGCATCAATAATGAACTGAGATACCTTACCTTTACCTATATCTCAATAGATAAAATCTGTATACACACAACAATGACCAAGCATGGGGTGAGTCTAAACTCTGTATGATTTCCCATATTACATACCAACTCATTCCACTATGAAAATAACCATGTAACCCAATTTATTGAAAACAATTTCAAATAGTTAAATGATTTTATATCAATTCAAAAAAAGTTTTCCATGGAAATAAATAAAAACAATACTTAAAAACACTTCTAAATTCCATTTTTCATACCCATTCCATGATTCCAAAGATCTACAGACCCACACATGCTTGCCTAGGTGATAGTTCCATACTCATGAGTAGTCTCTCATCAATCTACCAAGTCATCACAAGGTAACAAATACCAAGTGATGAAATTGAACATGCCCCTTCCATAGGGTCACATTTAATACAAATGAACTCACATCAGCCATGTATGCCAAATTCATGCCAAAGAATATCAAACTAAACCTTTTTTCCAATAAAAAATTTTGACAATAATTTTACAAGTGTCAAATTAGAACCATAATTTTAATATCACTATTTCAAATTTATCATCAATGTGGGTTTTCCACAAACCACCAATTTTCGACAATTTCTAAAATCCATCAATAAAGATGTTTCCAATAATGTTCACATAGAAATTTCTCAATCATTTCATGGATAATTTTTTTATGATATTCCTTGTACTCAAATCAAGAGGAGTTGATAGAGAAGACACCTACCTCAAAATAGTTAGTGAAAAAATTAAAGATTCTATGATTTTAAATATTAAAGAATGAACCACATTTAATTCCCTATATCTAGCCATACAACATCACAATTTCCCTCAAATAACATTGATCTATCCACAAAAAATTAGATATAAGGTTCATGAAAATAGAATTAGAATAGATCTAAGAAGAACAACCATGAATAATGACATACTAGGGAAATAGATCTACAATGATTCTGAATCACATAAAAATTTTTCCTAGTTCAATGGAAATCACCTATAAAGACATGAGGGGAAACATAATCCATGATTACAAAAGATTAAGCAAATAAAAGGGGTTTCAAAACATAATATGCATTAGATCAACATTTTTTGGATCTAGAACTACACTATGAATAGTTAGGGACATAGTTAGCCTAAATGTTCTATAACTATTCTTGAGATACTATTAAAAGATAACCCCTCACGAAGTTGGATCATATTGTTAGAGAAACTATGTGCCAAAATTTCCTTTTCATCAATCTAGAATTTCATTATTTCTCATGAGAATATTAAAATTTGGGTGAAAAAATGCACTAATCGTGAAAAGATACCATCTATCCAACCACAAGTGACACTATATCATTGATAGGGTGTGTGGTTTGTACTAACCATTTTCATAAAATGAACATACAAAAAATTATCTAAATCATGGAAAAACTATTCAAAATAATCCAAAAAAATTCTAATCATTTTATACACTTAAAATAAAAAAATAAAGTTCCAAGTACCTAGAACCGGGGGTAATACATCCTACCCACCAATGTTATTTACACCCTTAAAAAGTTGAAAACTGGAGGCTTCATAGAATATTTTGGTCCATTTCTCAAACTGTTCCTTTTCATGATCCCACATTTCTTTCTAAATCAAGACATGTTTCCATAAAACCCACACTAGACTAATTATTTTTTCATGAATGAAATTATATTACCTATCCATAAATCTTACCAATATATATATCAATGTAGCATATGACACTAGGTCAATGTGATCCAATAAAATCACATGGTCAAGATCTAGTTGATTATTATTCAACTAATATATATAAAATACATTACACACTGAATTAAGCCTTAGTATAAATGCCAAAAAAATATGACACATAACTATATAATTCAAGTATCCCAAAATTGCCTATGTATTAAGGATATAAACATACCTGATTACAAAAATGATGTTCCAAAATCCTTAGAGAGATTATTGAAAACACATGATCACTCACCTCAATGGATAATGATCGTCAATGATTATCCACATGTGATTTTTGAAAACTCTAAGTTATCTCCATTCTCTTCATGATCAACTGTATAATTTCCATTGTCTATTGCACAAATATTGGTCCAATCAATGAAGTCTCACATATTTTCACATGATAAAATGGAGAATAATAATGAAACAAATACAATTCTTCAAAATCTTCCACGTGTATCGAGGATTGATAAATAATGTTGTATGATAGCTCCCATAATTGTAATGTATTCTCAAACAAGCCACCAAAATCCGTTAAAAAGCCTTCATAATTTCTTTTAATGATTGGATAGTCCAGTCATATTTTCCATATTTTTTAGGATGATATGTCGTGATCATAGTCAGCTGAGTCCCAAGAGCCTACTGTAAGGATTTCAAAAAATGAGACATAAACCTAGGGTCTCAGTAGATTAAAATAGAGTCTATAATCCATGTATATTCAAAACATGTCATGTATAGATTTGGAATAAGTATCCATCCAAATTATTATATTAAAGAGGGATGAAATTTCTTTGCATTATGAGCCTATCAACTATCACCAACATGAAATAATATTTCCACTCCGTCCTTTTTAAAATAATTATAAAATCCATTGCAATATGATCAAATTTCAACATAGGAATTGGTTAATACGTAAAATTTTCTCTTGTAGTTAGTGATCTGTTATTTCCTACTAATAGTTGAGGGATATTGAAAAAAACACTTCCACTTCCATTTTATACCGACCAACCAGAACCATGCTTTCAACACATCATAATTTTTCTAAATCCTAGTGTGAACAACCCATCTCGAATGGTTGTAGGCACTAAAAATTTGTTTCTTATAATCCAAAGGTTCCATGTTACAATATCAAATCCCAAAAACAAAACTCCAATTCCACATAAATCCCTCAATGGACATCCCACCATTTAGTATTGACCACATGGTAACACAGTCAGGAACAAATTTCTATTCCTCTATCACATACTGATCAAAATCAGGAACAAACCAAACATTGAAGAAAAATTGTAACATCACCATAGTCAGTATAGTCTAAGTGCATGTATTCTATGACCAACATCATCTACCATTGATTCAAATATTCTTTGTGCAACTGATTATATGACTTAATAATTAATTCATACGAAACCAAATTCCATTTACACAATGTATACATCAATTTAGAGTCGAAAATTTAATGATATTCCATCCTTATTTTCTTCCATAGATTCAAATCACTTCATGTGAAAATTTGTTTCAAACTCTTATGAAGAGAAAAAATTGTAAATTTTTCAGTAGAAAGATAATTATACCATGTTTTTAGAGCATATACTATAAAATCCAATTCCAAATCATGTGTTGGGAAGTTCTTCCCATTTCAAAAATAACTAACATCTTCCATAAGAAGCAATATGATATCCTTGTACGAAAATAGATCCCAATCCATATCCTTGTGCATCAAATTAGACTACATTTCCATGTCTAAACTACGGAAATTCAAGGGTAGTTGATGATGTAATTCGAATATTATGATCCTGGATAGATTTTTGACATTCCTCATTCCATTAGAGAGTATAATATTTCCTCATAAAAGAATTCATCTGTGCTTCAAAAAATGAAAATTCATGTACAAAGAATATTTAGTATCCCACTATGAATAAAAAAATATGAATATTAATGAATTTATTCCTTGGTTTCCAAAATATTACAACTTCTATTTTCTCAAGATCTATAGGAAGAATATTTTTAGAAATGAAATAGCTAAGGAAACACAGCTCTTGTATCCAGAAATCATACTTTGATAATGTGGAATATAGACGATTCTATCATATGTTACCAAAATCTATTGAAATTTGTTACCCATGATCCAATATTTTCCTACAATATATTAGTATATCATCCACAAACACCACAAGAAATAAATTTATATACCTTTTAAATATCTGATCCATTAATTCCATAAAGATACAAAGTTCATTTTTATGACTAAAAGGCACAAAAATAAACTCATAATGGACTCATCAGATTCATAAATCAATATTCGGAGTACCCTTTTACCAAAACTATAGTTGGTGGTATCCCAAAATAAATGTTAATTTAATAGAACATTTGGGGTCCCCTCAGTAGATTGAACCGATCATCAATGCATGGAAAAGAATAACATTTCCTTATCATAAATAAGTTAATATTATGATAATATAAGAAAATACTCAGAGTTCTGTCAAATTTATTCACAAAATGAACTAGTGTTTCCACCATGGCAATCTCAATCGGATAAAAACTATACATTCCAATTCATCCAACTGATGATTCCACTCCATAAATTATATTGGTTCCATCTAATAAGATTCGGTAAAATAAGACTAGTCTACTGTAGGGGATAAATTAAAAATTCCACTACACTTTTGGGTGGAAACCCTGAAAAATGTTTAGAAAAAACATTGAGGAACTGGTCCAATATAGTTGGAAAATACATATTCTCAATATCAACAACCAATGGAAAAAAAATGTTGTCAATTAGTAAGAGATATTTCAAACCACCCATACCATGGGTCCTTATATTCTTTTATCCACTTCCTAATGTCCATTAAATATGTGCCTAGTATCGTTCGATGTTTTTAAACACACATTTCTTGCATAAAAATCGATACAGACCTCACTGTTTTTCATCTAATACATTCCAAAAATAATGTCAAAATCATATATCTCCATCATAAATAAATCATCTACTAGCTTAGTCCCTTCAAATTTTTATCTAAAATGATTCACCTTCCAAGAGTCAACAATCTTGTCATCCTAAAGGCGCTTCTAGTTTCAAAATAGACGGCATCCTATCAACATGTAAACCCATCATATCAATGACATGAGAAGAAATATTTGAGTGGGACACACTGATTACAAATAAATCTTTTGTAATGGAGTAATTCAAAAGAATCTTACAAATCACCATTGAAGGTCCCGATTAGTCGACCAAGAACACTTTCACAGCTCCATAAAATTTCATGCTCGGTGAATTTCTTTCTTTGTTACATTTATGATATTGAATAGGTTGTGGAGACATGGTTATCCAAGAATCACCATGGAATTCACAGTTCTACAGAAAAGATATATTCACCTAGACTCATCTTGTAACACCCTGAGATTTTATGAAAAATATTCTTTTCAATTTCATTAATGTCTTGTGTTGTACGCTATACCAATAGGAGCTTGCACAACACGCATCCTTGACTAGCCTTGCAGTACACACAATTGTGACCTTCCTCGATAGCGTGTGTAGTACACAATACTGAGTTTCACTAAACAACGATATGCTATTAAAATATAATTAAAACTAGCCGTTATGAATATTAATAACCACCTTTTAAAATTTTAGAAATTTTATCTCTCAAAATAGACTTCATTTTTGGATTCAGAGTAATGAATTTAGCCTAAGGTGAAATTTTGGTACTTTTCGGATAACTTTCACATTCTGATGAATAGTGAAAATTACTAAATTTTAATTAAAAACAACTTTTTTAATCGAAATAATTAATAGTGGTAAATTATTAATTTGAGTGGTTTTAAAGTATATTTAGAATATATTTTTACCATTTAATACAATGTTGGTCATTGGATGTAATTTCACATTTAAAACAGACATAAACAAGTGTCAATCTTTTGATAGTTATTATCTCTTAAGAACACGCTATTTGTTTTGACGATGGGAATTAATTTTTAGATTAATTAATGAAACTGATATGTTTTGAATTTGGTAAAATAGACATCATTTTTGAGTTCATAATATCAAATATATCTTAGGCCTAATTTTTGGTATTTTTCTAGAAACTTTCATTTTTGGAAGAATAGTGAAAACACTAAGTGGTAGTTTAAAAAAATGAATTTTTCAGAAAACATAATTTTACCGCTTTTGTGAGTGGAATTTAAAAAATCCGAGAGACACGGTTGACGTCAGTAAGTAAAATGTAGTTCAATGAGATTAAAATAATTTTTGGTGAACCGTAACTTTTTAATTTTTTTAACCACGGTTAAAAGTAAATAGGGTAATTAAGGGTACAAATGATATTATTATTACCCTAACACATGTACAAATTCTATTGGATAAGTTTAATTCGACCAAAAACAACCTTTGGAATAAAATATGACCATGTAGGCCAACTTGGATTAGATTAGGACATTTATTATCAACTTATTTAAAGAAGCGTTAAAATAGTTAAAATCAAAGTTTAATAACTAAATCATTTTTAATATAGGGTTATAAATAAGATAAATTTGACTATAAATATTCATTAGAAATCTAAAAAGGTTTTCAACATAATGGTATTTTATTTGTAATTTTTAGACTTAAAATAATCTAATTTATTTATGATACAATGATGATGCAGTAATTATCCTATTAATGAAATATTGACATAATTGATGTTATAAATACCCAAATAAATGTAATTTGAGACTTTTTATGAATTAAAAAAAATTTATATATTAATATTAAATGGTATTATTGATTTAATTAACTTTGTTCGAACTAATAATTCTGTTATGATTTTCACAAAAATCAATTACTAAATATTGTCAAAATTGACATAAAATAGTTTTTAAAACAAATATTATATTATTAATTGTTATTTTATTCTTAAAAATATAAGGATCAGCCAAATGATTGATCTAGGTTATATAAATTAATAATAAACAACTTGGGGTTCGTTTGGCTTGTTATAGTAGGTTTATTAACCTTATATTGTAAGAACACAAAAAGACACGGTAAAAGTAAAATTATCTAACTTAAAGTTAAATATAAATGAGAAGGTTAAAATAGGAACCTAAACTTGTCTAAATTCTATTATATGAGAGGATTTCGACCCATCCCCACCTTAACTTCTAAATAAATCAATTTGGAGCTATTTAAAACTGAATATTACTTTATAATAAAATAATATTTTTAGTTTTCCAAAGGAGCCCCTCTCCTCCCTTATAAAAGCGAACCTCCTCCCCCTCTTCCTCACACCACTTTGAGCCTTCAAGCTCGGCAAACCCCTGAAAAATTATCTTCTCCACTTCCCTAGAAACATCATAGAGGTCCTGGTCTTCTTCAAAGTCCAATTTTAGTGCCCTAAGAAGAGGACTCAAAGAGGTGCTTCAAAGAAGAGGTAATGTCCGTTACCGATTCTTTCAACTTTAATTCTTCATCCACTTCTTATTCTTAGGTTGTTTCATTATGAAGTAATAACATCAGTATCACTCATATACAGATATGTTATTATAAGTATGCAACAACCCTATTTCACCATCTATCCATCCTACGGAAAATGAAATCACCACGCGTGCGTACGTACGGAATACCGTCTCCACGCCGTGGTGTAATCTATTTTACACCACCACATTACTTGGATGGGTATAATGGTGTAAATAAAAACTATATATGATTATTTTAAAGTTATATTGATTCTGAAATAGTATACATACACTCTAATACAGTCCCACGATCATGAGAACGATATCATCGCTCGTGCGTACGTACGGACTACCGTCTCCACGACGCGATGAGATTCATTCTCCAAATTAACCATTCATGAATGATTATAAAGTATATATAATAAGTAATCATGAATTATATGAAATAATAATGATACTGGATTTATGTGTATATATATGTATGTCATCTACTTAATTCCATTCAACTCAATAAGGAAACAAAAACAACGTTCATGCGTACGTACGTCCTACCATCTCCATGAACGGTGTATTTCTTTCCATTTACTGATTTATTATATATATGTATATTCTGAATATATATTATATATAAATCATGTTTTATATTCTAGAATTAAGTAATCATGATCTAAGTAATCATATTAATAATTACAAGTCAAAACACGGACGACCAATGAAACAATTTTACCCAAAATGCTCTTTAACATGGAATTTACAAAAGAATGGGTAATATAAAGTCATAAGTGAACCATATATGATCTCAAAACAATGAGTATTATTCTGTAATAATTCAATGAAATTATTTAAGTCATTATACAGGAGGTTCGGACACTTACGAAGCAAATCAGACCTAAGGTAAGGGAAATATCACAATCTCATTTTTATCCGAGATTGTTTATACTTTGGAATTTACTGGGGTGTATTTTATCATCCAAATCTATGTTTCCTCAATATGTAATATTTACATCATTATACAATAGTTTATTTCAAATGTTACCCTTCGTTGTGTTTTTAGTAAAAGATATGAAAGGAATCTTTTGTCGTTTTTCATACGAGGTACTTTCTGACTTTTCCGACAAAAGAACGAGAAGAATGTTTTTTAACATATACGGCATGAATGGATTTTTAAAACATTATTTCCAAGAATATTCCTTTACAAGTTTTCAAGTTTATTTTTAATCAACTTATTTTATTTTAAAATTGTATGACATGTTAAGAAAGGAAAAGTGTATTTGATGTAGAAAGGATATTTTCCTCAAGAATGGAGTTCAATCGTTCTATCTAAATTATTTTCCATATAAGATAATAAAGGGTAATGTTTCTATCACTATTATTACATTGATTGGATTATGTTGTGATGGAATTATTTTTATGAATTCCTTTATCTTATATGAGTTTTTTTATGATGTCATGATGTTTAAGATTACCATTTTTATTACATGGGTTATGCTATGATGTATGGTTTTTGATTTTGTGGAACACATAATAATGGTATCATTATGAGATGGGTGGGACCTATATCTGCCTCCAATTCATTGGGTAAAGGTTTTATATCTCATGGGATAGACATGGCTGGAACGGCAGGTTAAACCAGTTCAGTGAAACAAGACTGAAACGAGGAGTGAACTCGGTTCAGAAATGGACTTTGTCCACTAAGATAGTCTTGGAAATGAGTCTTGACTAACAAGAAATGATTCTCTATGATTATGTGTGTATGACACAAAGTTTCATGTTTTATGTTATGATTATTGGGATTACATTTCACTTCTATGATTTAACCCATGATATGAAATTATGATTTCTTTTGCAGGTTAAGATTTCCAAAAGATATGTTCTTATGTATATGATGTGATTGATATTTATTTTGTTTACTCTTACTAAGCATTTGAGCTCACCCTTTTATGTTTTCTTTTCCCCAGGATATAAAGAAAGGTTTTAGGTAAAAAAAAGGAAGATCTTTATGGGAGATGTTGAAGATCTTTCACCATGATTAGAAGATTATATTCTGAGTTTCCAATGACACTAAACTATTATGGTCCTTGTGTGTGTGTTTTTGTTATGTACTAAGTATTCCGCAAAAGTAATGTAATGTCCATGTACGTTAAGCTTAGGGTCTCTACAGTTGGTATCAGAGGAAAGGTTAAGTCAACCTTTGGAAACGAGGATGTGAGAACTTTAGTGAGATCCCTAGAGATATTTCTAAGGTATGTCTAGGGATGTTGCTAAGGTTAAGTATAAGTATAGGTTATAGTCCTATAATTACGGTAACGATCTTAGAATTAAACCTAAGATGTTAGATATCGAAGGTACTCCTCCATTATTGTGTTGTTTTCCCTAGCATGATTTTTGCCTCTCACACTATTTTTTTTGGGTTTTAGACGATGGCTTGAACCCGAAGGAACCATGTTGATCAATGTAATGGAAAATGCAATGATTGTCCTCCTGAAAAAACAAATGTTATGGCAGATGGAGTGCAAAATCTTATTGCTATAATTACACAAGCTATGAATCATTCTGGACCTCCAAATGAGAAGATAAGGGAACAATATTCTATTGAGTCCTTCATGAGGCAACGTCCACCTTCTTTCAGTGGGTCTTCTGATCCACTTGTTGCTGAACAATGGATCAGCACTACTGAAAAGATATTTTCAGTTCTTCAATGTTCTGAACATGATAAAGTCATCTTAGTAGTGTATCATTTGGAAGGTGATGCTGATCAACGGTGGAATCTTATCAAGAATACGAGTCCAAGGGATGAAATTGAGTCCATGGAATGGGATGAGTTCAAGAACTTATTTTTCAGTATTTACTTCGCTCGTATTCTTCGAACAAAGATGGAGAAGGAGTTTCTTGATCTAAAGCAAAAGGATGATGAATCTGTTGGTATATACGAAGTGAATTTTACAAGGCTTGAAAGGTATGCATCTGGATTTATCATCCAACCTGAAAGTAAAGTTGATCGATTCTTAAGTGGCTTAAAACCAAATCTTAGAATGGAATTAGCTATAAGATACTTCAGTAGCTATGAAGAAATTGTGCGTTGTGCTATCAAGGTAAAAATGGAAGTTGGTGTTACTTATCCATCTCATAGATTTGACAAGAAACGAAAGTTGGAGTTCAAGGAGAAATCTCAGAATAATGGTGAAAAGAAGATGAATGTTTCCTTATGCTCAAAGTGTGGAAAGAAGCATGGTGGAGATTGTCTTAAAGGGACAAGTAAATGTTTCAAATGTGGAAAGGAAGGTCATCTGGCATTTGAATGCCGTAATGATGGGAAGAAGATGTATAATGATTAAAACAAAGGAAGGGATACACAGAATTTACCCACTACATTTCAATGCTTCAAGTGCAAGGAAATGGGGCATTATGCTAATAAATGCCCTAATCCAAGGGTTAGTGATGATTGATATGAGCAACCACTTAAGGCAAAGGAAAAAAGGGAAGTCACATGCGATCATCATTGGCTATGTTGAATATAACAATGATGTGGTGGAATGATTAAGTGTTTATGTAATGGGATTCCAAAATAATGTTGTTTATAGTATCGTGGAATATTGGAATATTTATGTATTGGTCTATTGTGGTTTTCAATAATTTTATGGTACCGGTAATCGGGGAAAGTGATTGAGATATTTTTGGAAAAAAGATGATATGCGCATAATGAAGGGATAAGGAAAAAATGAAATGATTGACTGTATTAATGAGCTCATGATTGATATAAGGACTAAGTGATATCATGGATTGAGTATATAGAATTTTTGTATTTTGGTATGTGGAAAGAGTTAACTTTTAACAACATTCATGTTTTCAATAAGGTTCAATGGGTATTAATTTTTTTTCAAGAGAATACATGATTAAGGCCTTTGAATGTTTGGAATGTGACCAACAAGACATATCTCATGATATATGGGGATCAACAATGGTATTCACAGGCTAGTTTTATGAACTCTTTGGTAATCATTTTCACTATAATATGATATTAGACAACATTATTTTGGATAAGCCTAAAGATTGGAATGGATTATGTTGGACATAAGTTAGTATTGTTTAAGGATAGAAGTTTTTTTGATATTATTTATGGGATGTTATAGTAATATAGTTTTAGAAAAAGGACAACCTGTAGGATGGGCGATAGCCCATCGCGTCAGACAAGGATGTGGGAATCGAATCCACAACCGAAGTGCGACTGGCCTTTATCGCCTACCACTGGCCTACAGGAAGTCCCTATTTAGTAGAAACTTGTTTTATTATATTAAGTAGTATGATATATGAAGTATAATTCCATTTTAGGAACCATATATGATTAATCTCACTATAGATGAACTTATGTATTTTTTGATAACTTTTCTAACCTTTTGTTTGAGACAGATGGAATAACCCATCATTCTATCACATGATCTGCTAACACATCACGAAGGAAAAATTCAACTTCATTTCATTAAGTGATGAGGTGGAAATTGTCCAAAGAACGACCAACGGTGAGACTATACCAAAATCACGAAATTATTTCTTCTAATTCCAATTTCATCAACTTTAAGGAAATGATCTTGAAAACCAAAAATGTTGTCCTAGTGCTCTTATATCTGATGAATCAGATGGTACCTTAGATCTTCACAAATTTATGGCTTTGTGATTGATGGCTTTTCCATAGCCATGTACTCTACCACTCTCCATCATAACCTGATGGTTAGATTTCTCTTCCATATCCATATTTTCGCCTATGTGGAAACCTAGTGATTAGTTTATTTCGGTAACCGTTACGTTTCATTCTTTTGTTTTTAAAGATTGGATTTTGTATTCTTTTTTACGATATGGGTTTCTATTAAAGATAATTTCGAATAGTAAACCATTTATAACCTTGACGAATTTCGGGGGTGAAATTCATTTTAAGGGGGGTAGAATGTAACACCCCGAGATTTTATGAAAAATATTCTTTTTAATTTCATTAATGTCTTGTGTTTTACGCTACACCAATAGGAGCTTGCAAAACACATATCCTTGACTTGGCTTGCAATACACGCAATTTCGACCTTCCTCGATAGCGTGTGTAGTACGCAATACCGAGTTTCACTAAACAACGATATACTATTAAAATATTATTAAAACTAGCCGTTATGAATAGTAATAACCACCTTTTAAAATATTAGAAATTTTATCTCTCAAATGGACTTAATTTTTGGATTCGGAGTATCGAATTTAGCCTAAGGTGATATTTTGGTACTTTTCGGATAACTTTCATATTCTGATGAATAGTGAAAATTACTAAATTTTAATTAAAAACAACTTTTTTAATCGAAATAATTAATAGTGGTAAATAATTAATTTTAGTGGTTTTAAAGTATATATAGAATATATTTTTAAAATTTAATAAAATGTTGGTCATTGGATGTAATTTCACATTTAAACCAGAGATAAACAAGTGTCAATCTTTTGATAGTTATTATCTCTTAAGAACACACTATTTGTTTTTGACGACGGGAATTAATTTTTAAATTAATTAATGCAACTGATATGTTTTTAATTTGGTAAAATAGACATTATTTTTGAGTTCATAATATCAAATATAGCTTAGGCCTAATTTTTGGTATTTTTCTGGAAACATTCATTTTTTAATGAATAGTGAAAACACTAAGTGGTAGTTTAAAAAAATGAATTTGTCATAAAACTTAATTTTACCGCTTCTGTGAGTGGAATTTCAAAAATCCGAGAGACACGGTTGATGTCAGTGAGTAAAATGTGGTTCAATGAGATGAAAATAATTTTTGGTGAATAGTAACTTTTTACTTTTTTTTACCACGGTTAAAAGTAAATAGGGTAATTAAGGGTAAAAATTATATTATTATTACCCTAACACATGTCTTAATTCTATTGGATAAGTGTAATTCGACCAAAACAACCTTAGGAATAAAATATGACCATTTAGGCCCACTTGGATAAGATTAGGACATTTATTATCAATTTATTTAAAGAAGGGTTAAAATAGTTAAAATCGATGTTTAATAACTCATTCATTTTTAATATAGGGTTATACATAAGATAAATTCGACTATAAATGTTCATTAGAAATATAAATAGATTTCCAACATAATGGTATTTTATTTGTAATTTTTTGACTTAAAATAATTAAATTTATTTATGATACAATGATGATGGAGTAATTATCCTATTAATGAAATATTGACATAATTCATGTTATAAATACCCAAATAAATTTAATTTGAATCTTTTTATGAATTACAATAATTTTCTATGTTAATATGACATGGTATTATTGATTTAATTAACTTTTTTCGAACTAATCATTCTGTTATGATTTTAAAAAAAATCAATTAATAATATTGTCAAAATTGACATAAAATAGTTTTTAAAACCAATATTATATTATTAATTGTTATTTTATTCATAAAAATATAAGGTTCGTCCAAATGACTAAGATAAAGTTATATATATTAATAATAAACAACTTGTGGTTCGTTTGGCTTTTTATAGTATGTTTATTAACCTTATAGTGTAAGAACACAAAAAGACACGGTAAAAGTAAAATTATCTAACTTAAAGTTAAATATAAATGATAATGTTAAAATAGGAACCTAAAATTGTCTAAATTCTATTGGATGAGAGTATTTCGCCCCATCCCCACCTTATCTTATAAATAAATCAATTTCGAGCTATTTAAAACCGAATATGACTTTATAATAAAATAATATTTTTAGTTTTCCAAAGGAGCCCCTCTCCTCCCTTATAATAGGGCACCTCCTCCCCCTCTTCCTCACACCACTTTGAACCTTCAAGCTCGGCCAACCCCTTCCAAATTCTCTTCTACACTTCCCTAGAAACATCCTAGAGGTCCTGGTCTTCTTCAAAGACCAATTTTAGTGCCCTAAGAAGAAGACTCAAAGAGGCGCTTGAAAGAAGAGGTAATGTCCGTTACCGATTCTTTAAACTTTATTTCTTCTTCCACTTCTTCTTCTTAGGTTATTTCATTGTTAAGTAATAACATCAGTATCACTCATATACTTATTTGTTATTATAAGTATGAAACAACCCTATTTCACCATCTATCCATCCTACGGAAAATGAAATCACCGCGCGTGCGTACGTACGAAATACCGTCTCCACGCCGTGGTGTAATCTATTTTCCACCACCACCTTACTTGGATGGGTATAATGGTGTAAATAATAACTATATATGAATATTGTAAAGTGATATTGATTCTGAAATAGTATAAATACACTCCAATACAGTCCCACGATCATGAGAATGATATCATCGCTCGTGCGTACGTACAGACTACCGTCTCCACGACGCGATGAGATTCATTCTCCACGTTAACCATTCATGAATGATTATAAAGTATATATAATAAGTAATCATGAATTATATAACATAATAATGATACTGGATTTATGTGTATATATATGTATGTCATCTACATAATTCCATTCAACTCTATAAGGAAATGAAAACAACGTTCATGCGTATGTACGGCCTACCATCTCCATGAACAGTGTATTTATTTCCATTTACTGATTTATTATGTATATGTATATTCTGAATATATATTATATATAAATCATGTTTTATATTCTGGAATTATGTAATCATGATATAAGTAATCATATTAATAATTACAAGTCAAAACACGGATGACAAATGAAACAATTTTACCCAAAACGCTCTTTAACATGGAATTTACAAAAGAACGGGTAATATAGAGTCATAAGTGAACCATATATGATATCATAACAATGAGTATTATTCTGGAATATTTCAATGACATTATTTAAATCATTATACAGGAGGTTCAGACACTTACGAAGCAAATCGGACCTAAGGTAAGGGAAATATCACAATCTCATTTTTATCCAAAATTGTTTATACTTTGGAAATTATTGGGGTGTATTTTATCATCCACATCCATGTTTCCTCAATATGTAATATTTACATCATTCTAAAATAGTTTATTTCAAAATTTACCCTTCGGTGAGTTTTTAGTAAAAGATATGAAAGGAATCTTTTGTCGTTTTTCATACGAGGTACTTTCTGACTTTTCTGACAAAAGTACGAGAAGAATGTTTTTTTAACTTATACGGCATGAATGGATTTTTAAAACATTATTTCCAAGAAGATTCCTTTAAAAGTTTTCAAGTTTATTTTTAATCAACTTCTTTTAGTTTAAAATTGTATGACATGTTAAGAAAGGAATAGTTTTTTTGAAGTAGAAAGGATATTTTCCTC
The DNA here is from genome assembly GCA_963277665.1 of Viscum album. Lineage (NCBI taxonomy): Eukaryota > Viridiplantae > Streptophyta > Magnoliopsida > Santalales > Viscaceae > Viscum > Viscum album. Next base: position 2,028,405,350 of record OY728164.1, read on the forward strand.
AAAAATGGAGTTCAAGCGTTTTATCAAAATTACTTTCCATCTATGATAATAAAGGGTCCTGTTTATATCTCTATCATTACATTGATTTGATTATGTTGTGATGGAATTATTTTTATGAATTCCTTTATCTTATATAAGTTTTTTTATGATGTCACAATGTTTAAGATTCCCATTTTTATTACATGGGTTCTGCTATGATGTATGGTTTCTGATTTTGTGGCACACATAAGAATGGTATCATTATGAGATGGGTGGGACCTATATCTCCCTCCAATGAATTGGGTAAAGATTTTATATCTCATGAGATAGACATGGCAGGAATGGCAGGTTAAACCAGTTCAGTGAAACAGGACTGAAACGGGGAGTGAACTCGGTTCAAAAATGGACTTTGTCCACTAAGATAATCTTGGCAATGAGTCTTGACTAACAAGAAATGATTCTCTATTATTATGTGTGTATGACACAGAGTTTCATGTTTTAAGTTATGATTATTGGGATTACATTTCACTACTATGATTTAACCCATGATATGAAATTTTGATTTCTTTTGTAGGTTAAGATTTCCAAAAGTTATGTTCTTATGTATATGATGTGATTGATATTTCTTTTGTTTACTCTTACTGAGCATTTGAGCTCACCCTTTTATGTTTTCTTTTCCCTAGGATATAAAGAAAGGTTTTAGGTAAAAAAAGGAAGATCTTTATAGGAGATGTTTATGATCTTTCACCATGATTAGAATATTATATTCCGAGTTTCCAAAGACACTAAACTATTACGATCCTTGTGTGTGCGTTTTTGTTGTGTACAAACTATTCCTCAGAAGTAATGTAATGTCCATGTACGTTAAGAATAGGGTCTCTAAACATCCCATCAAATAATATGATTCCTTAGACTGATGAGATGAGTCCCTAGAACTCAACCTTGGACGAGTGTGATAATAATGCTAAGGATTTCCCATATGGTTTAAATTGTTACATTTTTTAGGTGGTGTTGTACAATTTTGTTTCAAATATTCCAAAGAAACACATTGAAAACATCAATTATAACACTTCAGTCGAGGAGGAAATTCAACTGATCCCATTGTCAAATTTTTAGATATAACACCCCTTTAGAATAGGTGTCCATCCTCATCATGCTTCATGAATTAAAGTTTTCACATTTTCTTGTAGGAATAAACATGATTCTAATGTAACACCCTGAGATTTTATGAAGAATATTATTTTAATTTTGTTGATGTATTATGTTGTACGCTACACCAAAAAGGGATTTCACTACACGCAACCCTGACCAAGCTTGCATTACAAGAAATCGAGACCTTCCTCGATAGCGTGTGTTGTACACAATACCGAGTTTCAGTAAACAATGATATATGGTTATAATATTATCAAGAACTAGATGTTATGAATAGTATTAACTACATTTTGAATTTTATAACAGTATTATTCATCTTACTCATTTTCTAGAACATGGTATGAGAATAAAATAATTTTTTCGGGTGAAAGAAGTATTTTTAAAAAAATGCAGTTTTGTCGCCTTTTGATGGCGCACCCACCTTAAATCTTGTTTTTGACATTTTTATAAGTCCAATTTGACATAATAAAATTCTTCTTTGGAATCAGGATATAAAAATTTACTTTGGATAAAATTTTCTTATTATTCTGATAACTTTCATATTTTAATGAATAGTAAAAAAAACTATATTTTAACTAAAAACAATTTTTTTCATCACAATAATTTATATAGTTAGATTATCTTTTTATTTGGTTTTAAATTGTAATTAGAATATATTTTTACCATTTAATCCAATGTTGTTAATTGGAATTAATTTCACTTTGAAATTGTATATAAACAAGTATCAATCTTTTGATTGTTTTTGTTTTATAAAAACACGATATTTGTTTTGATAACGGGAATTAAATTTAAAATTAATTAATGCCACTTATATTTTATGAATTTGGAAAAATAGAAATCAATTTTGAATTCGGAATATCAAATAATTCTTAGGCTGAATTTTTGGTATTTTTCTGAAAAACATCAACTTTTGATGAATAGTGAATCCACTTATTGGTAGTTAAAAAATTGACTTTTTTTTAATTTAAACTTAATTTTACCGCTTCTGTGAGTGGAATGTCGAAAATCCAAAAGACACGGTTAATATCAAGGACTAAAATGTGGTTCAATGAGATGAAAATAATTTTTGGTGAATAGTAACTTTTTACTTTTTTTAGCACGGTTAAAAGTAAATAGATAAATTAAGGGTAACATTGATATTATTATTACCCTAACACATGTAATAATTCTATTGGATAAGTTTAATTCGACCAAAAACAACCTTAGGAATAAAATATGATCATTTAGGCACACTTAGATTAGATTAGGACATTTAATATTAATTTATTTAAAGAAGGGTTAAAATAGTTTAAATCAAAGTTTAATAAGTAAATCATTTTTAATATAGGGTTATATGTAAGATAAATTAGACTATAAATATTAATTAGAAATCTAAAAAGATTTCTTACATAATGGTATTTTATTTAAAATTTTTAGACATTAAATAATTTAATTTATTTATTACACAAAGATGATGCAGTAATTATCTTATTAATGAAATATTGACATAATTGATGTTATAAATACCCAAAAAATGAAATTTGAAACTTTTTATGGATTCCAATAATTTTATAGGATAATATGACATGTTAGTATTTATTTAATTAATTTTTTTCTAACTAATCATTCTATTATGAGTTTCACAAAAATCAATTACCAAATAGTGTCAAAAATGACATAAAATAGTTTTCAAAACAAATATTATATTATTAATTGTTATTTTATTCCAAAAAATCTAAGGTTTGACTAGAAGACTTAGATAATGTTATATATATTAATAATAAACAACTTGGGGTTATTTTGGCTTGTTATAGTAAGTTTATTAACCTTATAGTGTAAGAAAACAAGAAGACACGGTAAAAGTAAAATTATTTAACTTAATGTTAAATCAAAATGATAAAGTTAAAATAGAAACTTAAAAAGTGTAAATTCTATTTTATGAGATTATTTTGACCCATACCCACATTAGTTTCGAAATAAATAAATTTTGAGATATTAAAAACCGAATATGACTTTATAATAAAATAATATTTTTAGTTTTTCCAAAGGTGCCCCTCTCCTCCCTTATAAAAGGGCACCTGCTCTCTCTCTTCCTCACACCACTTTGAGCCTTCAAGCTCGACCATACCCTGAAAAATTATCTTCTCCAATTCAATAGAAACATCCTAGAGGTTCTGGTCTTCAGAAAAGACCACTTTTAGTGCCCTAATAGGGGGTCTCAAAGAGGCGCTTCAAAGAAGAGGTAATGTCCGTTACCGATTCTTTCAACTTTATTTCTTCTTCCAATTCTTCTTCTTTAGTTTTTAATTATGAAGTAATAACATCAGTATAACTAATATAATGATATGTTATTATAAGTATTAAACAACCCTATTTCACCGTCTATCCATCCTATGGAAAATGAAATCCCTACGCGTGCGTACGTACGGAATACCGTCTCCACGCCGTGGTGAAATATGTTTTTCCACCAACAGCTTACATGGATGGGTATAATGGTGTAAAGAATAAATATATATGGTTATTATAACATCATAATGATTATTATATATTATACCATCCACTCCAATTATATTCATAATTATGGGAATGATATCATCGCTCGTGCATACGTACGGACTCCCGTCTCCACGACTTGATGAGATTCATTATCCATGTTAACCTGACATGAATGATCATAGTGTTTATATAATGAATAATAATGAAATATATTAAATAATAATGCTAATGAATTTATGTATATATATATATATATATATTTTTATGTCATCTATTTATTTTCATTCAATTCAATAAGGAAACGAAAACAGCGTTCATGCGTACGTACGACCTACCATCTCCATGAACGGTGAATTTCATTCCTTTTATCGATCTATAATATATATATGTATATCATGAATATATATTATATAAAAATCATTTTTTACGTTCTGAAATTATGTAAATCATGATATAAGTAATAATATCATGAACGACAAGTCGAAACACATTCGATAAATGAAATGATTTTATCCAAAACGCTGCTTTAATATGGAATTTACAAATGAATGGGTAATATAAAGTCATAAGTGAAACATATATGATATCATAACAATGAATATGATTCCTTAATAATTCAATTACATTATTTAAATCATTATACAGGAGGTTCAGATATGTACGAATCATACCAGACCTAAGGTAAGGGATAATTTTGCAAATCTCATTTTTATCCGAGATTGCTTATTCGTAAGTATTTACTGGGGTTATTGCTATCATCCATGTCCATGTTTTATAAAAGTGTATGCATGTATGTTTAATTTCCTTTTTAACCATTTTGACTTTTACCCCATGGTATGGAAGAAATCTTTCTTTTATTTACCCTATAAGGTACTTTTTGACTTTTCCGACAAAAGTACAAGAAGAAAGTTTTTTTAACGTAAACGGCATGAAAGGGTTTTTACGGTTTTATAAAGACTTATTTTCATGAAGCTTCCTCCAAAAGATTTCATGACTATTTTCAACAAAATCATTTTATTTTAAAATTGCATGACATTTTGTAAAAAGAAAATGATTTTGATGAAAAAGGATATTTTCCTCAAGAATTAATTTCAAGTGTTTTATCAAAACCCTTTTCATCTATGATGAAATTATTTCACATGTGTATGTTTCAAGTATAATGTCTCTATGATTTACATGGTTTCACATTTCTAAGGATTAAATGATATCCAATTTTTTTGTATGGATTACGTTATGATGGAATGATGTTTATGAACCCCATTTTATTCTTGGGTTATGATGAATGATTTATGTTTATATTGTGGCACACGAAAGATTGATTTCAATATGAGATGGGTGGGACCTATATATCCATCAAATTCATTGGGTAAAGATTTATATCTCATGATATAGACATGGCTGGAACAGAAAGTTAAACCGGTTCAGTAATACAGGTCTGGAAAGAGGAGTGAACTCGATTCAAAAAGGGACTTTTTCCACTAAGATGGTCTTGGCAGCAATGCCTTGGCTACTATGGAAATCATAACAAGTGATTAATTGTTTCCAAAATTACATGTTTTATCCCCATGCTATTTTATCATGATTGATGTTCCTTTATGATATATGCCTTACGTACTTCCACGATTTATGTCTTTGCTCAAGATTTTGAAGTTTAAATTTCATGTTCATGTTTTTGCTTCCAAATGTTTATGGATTGTTTTATGTTATATATGTTTGCCCTTAATGAGCATTTGAGCTCACCCTTTTTATGTTTTATTTTCCCCAGGAAATAAATAAATGTTTTAGGTAAGGAAAAAAAGGGGAAGATCGTTATGGGAGTTGTTGAAGATTTTTCAACATGATTAGAAGTTTATATTCTAAGTTTCCAAAGTCACTAAACTATTATGGTCCTTGTGTGTCTGTTTTTTTTATTTATTAAGTATTACGCAAATGTAATGTAATGTCCATGTACATCAAGCTTCGGGTCTCTACATCCAATGACCATGGTTTTGGAGATGTGCCTTATACTGCCATCACTCTATTGATAATGTTTGTATAATTTGTAATACATAGGATAAAAATATTTGATCAAAATTTTAATTTCAATACTGAATAAAAATGGGTAACTTCAAGGATGCACGTTCCCAAAATCTTGGTGAAAAGGAGAAAAAATTCCAAAATTTAGATGAATTCTATATTACCAAGAGATTCTACTAATTCAAAATATAGAAACCTATTATTCTAAAATTCTGAATGTACGAGGATAGATGTTTTTGAAAATAAATCCCTCAAAGTCATCATGTTCCATTCCTCGATATAATTTAGCCTAAACTGATAAATCCAACCATTGGAATGATATAACCTTCAGTATACATGATTAGAAATTCATATACCTCTATGATAGTGTCATAAGGAAATCCGAGATTCAATTCATCATATTTTCCAAAATTTTTCTTTTTCCATCCCAAAATACCCTTGAAATGTGAGTGTATTCATCATTGGGAAAATAAATAAATGATCCACTTGTCGTTGTTTATCTTTTTTCCCCACTATAAACGGTCTAAAAAATTCGGAAAATAAATTGGACCTATTATTGGTTCACCTTTGGCTTAGGTGCAACCATATTATTAGCAGCCTATTTTGGTGGGTTCTTACAGTGCTTACAACATGCCACTCGATATACGCAAACAAAAGTCCATTTTGACACACTCTTTTGAAACAAAAGGTGTATATATTTTCAATTATTATTTAAACAAGGTTCACTTCGATATTTATCAAGGATAATTTTTTTAGCCATTTTCAAAATAAAACCATCGACCCTTTCTAATATCTCACCATTTAAAACAATTTCAACGGTCTTAAATAATAATTACACCTTAACATTTCAATAAATAGTTAACTCAATAATGGAAACTTCAATACTAGTGGGAATACATACTACCAATGAAACAACCTAATATTTTTAATTGAAGCACTATGTTCTATAGCATATAAGATACTCCACAATGAGATTAAAGGAACAATGAATATTATTATTTAAATTTGAATGTAACAACCTATAAATTATATTAGAGGGTATGAATAGGGAAAATTATTAAGTTAATAAATTTAAATTATTAACTCAAAATAAATTTGTTGTTATGTTATTGTAAAATAATTACAAAGGTTTTTTAGAGTCATTTTATTCATGAAAAATATGTTTTCTTAAAAGATTAGATTTACTTATTTTTAAGAGATAATATTATAATTTATACAAATTATTGAAAATTAATTGAAAATTTAATTTTAAATTATAATTAATCATTTCAACATTATCTTAAAATAAAAATTTGGAAATAATTTGAAAATATTGATTTTTTTCAATGAATAATTAAAAATAATTATTTTTATTGAAAATTGTATTTTATTTTAAATTATTTACATGGTAAAATTAAGTTGTTAATTAATTTTAAATTTTAATTATATATTTGGATTGAAAATAATCCTATTGTTCTTTATAAAATTTTATTTTATACTTGAGTTGGGCATAAAACATATTATTTCTAGAAAAGTCATGTTTCTGAAAAACTATTTTTCATTTCATTTTGTTGTTTTAATTTTTAAATTTTGAAAATGGGATTCCATATTTGGATGTATTGGGTCCAATTTTAGTTAATAAGACACTTTTATTTTTGAAGACATTAATAGTAACCATGTTAATTTTTATTACCACAGTAAATGGTAAATCAGAAAATTATGGTTAAAAATAAAATGATAAGAACTAGAAAATGACCCCCAGAATCACCTAAATCATAATTTATGAGTTTATATCGAAAATAATAATAATCCATTTTTTTAATTTATGACTTTTTGGGGACACATGGATAAGATAATTACATATATAGTATTTTATTTGAAGAAATGTCTACCATGTCACACTCTTATTTTTATTAAGTGTACTCATTTTAATATTGTGTTAAACAGATGATATATTAGACTATAAATGTTATTTAAAAATATAAAATTATTTTCCAAATAATGTTAATTTATTTTCAATTATTAGAGAATAAATAATTAATTTAAATTATTTCACATTGATGATGCAGTAATTATACAATTATTGAAGAAATAAAATAAATGTTTTTAAAAATATTAAATTAAATATAATTTTCAACATTTAAGGTGAAACATGAATTATATAAAATAATATGAAATATTTAGGATATAATTAAATATTTGGACTTAATTTTATGTGTTTTCATGACGTTTAGTATCAGAATTGAAAATAATGATCTTCTATAGCATAAATATAATATTAAATTATTTAAAAATCCAAATGATATAAAATAATAAAAAATGATAAAAGATATATTCTATATTTTCATTACCTATTAATTTATATTCTATTTTAATAATTTTCTCTAAATTAGTCCTATTATATTTTAATCTTTTGTGCAATTACAACAGTTTCCCTCCTCTCTCTTATAAAAATGAACCTATTCTTCAAAAAAATTTAAACCTAATAACCTATTTAATTCAGAAAATCCATGAATAAATCCTATTATATAATCCCTAATCTAATTATAGAGGTCTTTGATTATACATAATACTAATCTTATATGTTCAATGGGATAAGAAAATGAGGTTTTCCAGAGAAGAGGTGTCGTTTTTAATCTAGTGTATCTATTTTATTTCTCCTTCCATAAAATTGAAATATATTTCAACCTTGATGAAATAATAATAACAGTATTCAACATATAATAATATTTTATTTTGTAAATATCATAACCAATATCCATCTCATCTTCTATCAAATAGGAAACAAACCCATTATTCGTGTGTACGGTGGACTACTTCTTCTCGAACCGATGCAATTTGTTTTCTATCACCATCTCTAAAGATTGGTTTTAATAATGGAATTAATTTTTATATATTATATTCATGACATATATATAATTATGAAAAAAAATATAACATTTCCCTTTATACCATTCATTGCCTTAAAAAACGATTACATTGTTCATGTGCATTTGTGGACTATAACTTCCATGAAGTGATGTGATTTGTTTTTCATCACCACATAACATGAATGATATATATATATATATCAGTGTGTGTGTGTGTGTTTGTGTGTTTGTGTGTGTGTTTATGTGATTTTGTTTTTGTTTATTTAAATATGTAATATTATATTTAATATATTATGATCATTGTGAAAATAGAAAACGATACATGCCTTGTTTCCACAATGATCATTAGAAAAATGGAAAGGCTACTCATGCGTACGTACGGCATACCCTCTCAGTGATTGTAACATAGTTCATTTTTTCATAAAATTAAAATTTTTTCTGATATTAATGTATAATTTATGTAAAAAATTGTAATTATTTCATGGATATTTATTTAAATAGGACTTCATTTTGATGTATTTGTCCATAATGAACCAATCAAAGTCATTTAGGACTTATGAACTGAATATCATCAACACATCTAACATGAACATAAAAGATTACGTATTTATATGAAAATGACAATAAGTGATTTAAAATGAATAATACACATGAAAAGGTTATTAATAATGTAAATAATTGACCTATTTTTATTATTTAGGAAGATAAAGAACTTTCACAATAATTCAGACATAAGGTGAGGGACTTTGTCTCAATATCCATTCCTTGAGTAATATATTGATGTTATGAACATATATTATTTTATAATGTGTATATATGTCCCCATTGAACTTTTACATCATGAAATTCTCTATTATCATGATATATAAATTTTCTAACTATTTTATTCTTTCATGGGGCTTACATTCAAATTTTTTTAAAGTGTTAAGGGACATTCTCTAAAAAATAATCATTTAATGCTACCATAAAAACAAAACGTTTCTTCATAATTCAATTGATTATTTCCAAAAAAAATAGATTTCTAATATTCATATTTTATTTTTAATTTCATTTTACCCATGTTTATAGTTTTATAAAACATTTGGAAATAAATCATTTTTTCATTTTCAATATGTGGTAAATTGTAACTTTTTCGACAAAAATGCTGATGAAATGTTATTTTTAAATTATAGGGAATGATCAATTTAACCTGAAATAATGAATCCTAAATTATTTAGAGATTACATATAAACATTACATGTTTATTTTCAAATAAAACACTTTTATTTATAAATGCACATTTTTTCTAGAAGTTAATTATCCAAAAAATAATAGGCCAATATCTTTTAGAATATTTTTAATATACAAGAATTTGTGTTTTATGATTATGATTTGTATATTTGGAATTAATTATTGTTATAGTTGGTTATGTTATAAAATAATTATTGGTGGTTCTGTGATAAACGAAGGACATGTGGTTATGTTATAACCTCCAATGCATTGGGTACCCCATAGATGGAAGACGACTAAATGGTTATTACATTTAAGAGACAAAGTTACCTAATTAGCATTATACTAATGGATAATTGGAATATACTAAAATGGTTATTACATGATTAACTATTATGGTTACTCTATAGTAATGTTAAAATTTTAACAACAATGTTCTTCCATTAGTAGCTGTACTAGTTAAATCAATAATGTCCCATGTTTCCAACATGTTGTATCTATATTTTATAGGGGTTTAAATTTTTTATGATCATAATGTGTTTGTTTTTTATATAATTTATTAAGTCCATAATCATAAATAATAATGTATAAATTTATGTATAATATTGATTTTCATGTCGTTAAATAGACATGTGGTTTTCTTTTTTTATGTCTCTTACAGAGCTTTATTGGATCATACCACATTTTATAATGTTTTTCATAATGTTTATGGGAGAGTGGGAATAAGGATTAGTCTGTGGAGAAAATTTTAATGATTTATCATCGAATGAATTTATTTTCCTTTTAAGGAATTTATTTTATGGGAAAATGGATATTATGTAGAAGTTTCCACATGTATTGTATGCATTTCATATGCAAGAGTTTGTCTTAATTATCTTATATTATAAACCAAAAATATCATTAAGAATGTAATAATATGAATTATTGTTTATAATAACAAAAATATTTAATGTTTACGACCAGGTCCTTACAATTGGTGTCAGATGGTAGATTAGAAAATTTGATAGATTAAGATGTTTTATTTGGATGAATTATTAAGGGTTGTGGTCATCATCATGGGATTATAATTCTCATTTAGATCATATCTTCAATTATATATTAACCCATTTTTTAAGCTTTATGTTATGAAATATTATGGTAACAAATGGTATTTTTAGAGACAACTATTTTGGTGGTAATTAAAGGTTATTACAAAATCATATGTAAAATAAAAATTATTATATTAGCTTTGATCTAAAAATATTTATTTCTTGATGGATAAATGAAGGATATTTTTATAGTTTATAACATTTCTTGGAATTTTATAAGGATTATATTATTATAGTTCTATACAGAAGAAGATATATAAGTCATATGGAAACCCATCACCTCCGACAATGCCGTGAGTTTTCAACCCACCACTTAAGTGTGATAAGGGTGCATCCCATACTGATAGACTACATAAAGACCGAGTTAGAATGATATATTATTACGAAATTTATTGGATGAGGAATAATTTTATTATAGGAAGATATGTTTTATTATATAACTAAACATAATGATTTTAAAATTATTTAGCGATTAAGTGATTAATTTTATTTCATTAGAAGATCACGATAATTTTATCGAATGTTATAACATTATAGTAAATAAAATATAATGGGATTTTATTTAATGATTAAAGGTTGAATTATATATTGGAATCATATATTATTCTATTCTAGATTTTTGGTGATCTATTTTATTTATGGAAATGATTATCATACCCAAGAGATTATGTGATTTTGTCTATTACATTTTTGGTATAAGACATTAAGTGTGGTAGATGTTATTTTGAATAAAATGTTAGAATTCATCTTGGATGATTATGTGATAAAATCCTTACGTTTTTTGGATTTCAGTAATAGTATTTAATATTTTAGTTCCAATTTAAGGGTATTTGTTTATTGAATGATCTATGTTGATCTTTTGTTATTACTGTTTAATTTAATTGATTAAAGTAGTTTTGATCATATAAAGGATTTTTATATTTTCATAATTATCGTATCTTGTAATAAAAATTTTTGTTTTTGATTAATGCCTTAGTATGGGAGGAATATATAGTTATTATTTTATGTAATTATGTGATTCATTATAAGATGATTCTATTTATTCAGGCATGAAGAATTTATCTTAAATACTCATCATTTGGATCTAAAGATGATATTCTGGTGGAAATTTATTAGTGGAAAATTTTTAAATTTTTTTGTAATTATAATTACTTATGATATTATTATATAAAATAAAATAATTCCCCAACATTAAAAAACGGATTTTGTAGAAAAAAAATTTCCATTTATTTTTCATACTAAGATATTAGTGTCCTTTTAACGCATCACAAATTAACTATTTTGGGAAGGTAATTATTCTAATGACCATAGTCTCAATAACTATCCATCTATCCTTGGGAGTTAGTTTAACTTCCATATTCTTGTTTTCTCTTCAAAATTATTTTCAATTACATGGAAACCTGTAACATGTTATTCCAAATGTCCTTCATATTTCCCTTTCTCTATTTTGAGGTGGAAGTTTTATTAATCCATTTTACAAAGTAAGTTTTAAATAAAGGTATTTTGTAACGTAAAACATTTGTTATTAAGACTTTGTTTAGAATTTCAAGGATTACATTTAAAAAAGTGGTGGGGAGAGCATAACATACTAATATTTTAAATGGAATGAGTATATTTTATAGTGTACAACATATGCCACCTCAAGCTTAATCAAAAAACTAAATATGAATATTTAAATATCACCATTACTACGTAGTTGTTTAATTTAGTTGTTATGAATTGGAATAATTGATTTATGAAATAAATATAATGTTACAACTCAATATCAATGTATTGGTATGTTCATAGAATATAATTACATATGTTCTGTAATGTCATTCTATTCTTTAAAATAATTTTTTTTAAATGAGTCTTTATTATTTTTTAACATTATATATTATAATGTCCAGATGTTATAAAACATTTATCTGAAAAAATTAATTATATTTTATAACAAATTAAGTCAATATTATCTTAAAATGAATTTTTGATAATTTTATGAAAATATATATTTTTGTAATAAATACCGATAAATACTGATTTCTATAGAAATATGTATTTTAAATTAAGCTATTTACAATGTACAATTATGTTTTGGAATAATTTTAAATTTTATCCTGTTATTTTTAATTTTAAATAATCCAATTATGGGTTTCTAAATGGAATTTAAACATTAATTTAGTATAAAAACTTGTTATATTTAAAAAGGACATTTTTTTTGAGAAACAGTTTTTCATAGCATTTTGTCACTTTTATTTCAAATTAAATTCTAAAAAAATGTTATATTGAATTTTGAAAAATGGACTCTATATTTTCAATCATTATTTCCAGACTTAATAAAAATATCACTTTTATTTTTTGAACATATGAATAGAAACCTTAGAAATTTGTATTACCATCGTTAAGGGAAATTTTGGTAATTTAGGATAAAAAGAAAATGATAAGAACTATCAAAAGACCTGAACACTTTACTAATTATTATTGGATAAGAATATATTGACCATAATCATCCAAGGATCAAATTTTCGAACATTATATATTTTTATTTAAATAAATATCATACATGTCACACTCTTGTTTTTAATGAGTGTATTATTTTTAATAGGCTATTATACATAGGATATGTTCGACTATAATAATTAGTTTTAAAGAGAAAAATAATTATCTTCATCATGGTAATTTATTCGTAATTTTTATGGAGAAATAATTACATTATAATATTTCACAACACTAATGAAATAATGATTCAATTACTAAAAAAATCAGATAAATGATACTAAAAATATTAAAATAAGAATAATATGAAATATTTATGATGATAAATAATTTATAAGATGACCATGACATGACTATGATATAATTAAATAGTTTTTTAAAAGTTGAATTATTGTCTCGATGTTTTTAAAGTCAAAGTGATGAATAGAATCAAAATTCACTATAATGAAATTTTATTAGCTAAATATTTTGTTAAATTATTTGAAAGTCATATAAATCATCAATAATACCACAATGGATAATATATAGTCAAAAAGTTCATCCCATGTGCAATTATATGAAACTGATGAGTATTTTTCTCTATAATAGTCTATTAATATTTTAATATTCGGAGAAATTCCAAGTCTTCCACCTCTTATAAAAGGGTACCACTTATTCTAAATCCATCAGACATAAAAACCCATTTGGTTAAAATAAGAACTTACAAAATAATTTTTGATAATCAATTATCTCATTTAATAGATACTTGTTTAGAAATAATACAATCTTAGAGGACTTAATGTTTATACAAAAGAGGATGTTCGAAGAAGAGTTATCGTTTTTAATCAAGTATTTCTTCTTTCCTTCTTCTTCATACTCATTAAAATAAATTTAAACAATTATAAATTAATAAAAACTATATTCTAAATATACTTCTACGTTATTATCTTAACATCAAAACATATACCAATATCATCTTCCATCAAATGGAAAACAGAACCATCAAAAGTTTGTATAGAGGACTACTGCCTCACGAACCGATGTAATTCATTTTCCATCACCATCACACAAGACTATTTATAATGATGCAATTAATGTTTATATATGATATTAGTTACATTTTTATCATTCTAAAAATATAATATATCATTTACCATAGTACATGTCCGTGCATAGAAAAATGATAATGTCATTCATGCGTATTTATGGACTACCACCTATATAAAGTAATGTGATTAGTTTTTCATATCCACATAAAATGAATGATATATATAAGTAAATATAGAGAATTAAAATGATATTTAATATATTATGGTCTTTTAATAAAGACAAACTTATACTTACTTTATTTTCATAAAGATCATTGATATAATGTAAATGTTACTCATCATACATACGAACCACCCTCTCCATGATTGTAATGTTGTTTATTTTTCATAACCATAAGCAATGTTTGATTTGAATGTATAATTTATGTATAGAAAATCTAAATTATTTAATGAATATTATTATGGAGTTGAATGCTGATCTCTTTGGCCGTAGTTAGCCTACCAAAGTCTTTCTGGTCTTATCAACCGAATATCATCAAGACGTCCGAGTTGAAATTAAATGACTATGTAATTGAATATAACAAGATAGTATGTGATAGAAAGGAATATGACATCTTAAAAAAAGGCTCTTACGATATTATTCAATTGACATGAGTTTATTATTCATGAAGATAAAGAATGTAAATGATAATTCAAACTTATGTTAAGGGACTAAGTCTAAATCTCAATTTGTTTAGGTGTATTTTGATATTACACACCTATATTATTTTAAAAGGTGAATATAAATCCCACTTTCCATGTTGTATAATTAATTTATAAATAATTATAATATTTAATTTTTTTATTTTTTTTCATTCATGGGTTGTAGGACTAAAATGATTCCAGAGTGGTAAGGGAATTTCTTTATAAATAATTTTACGATTTCCAATTACAAATCCATTTTTATTCCATACTCAATTGTTTATTTTAAAAAAAATTAAAAAAATATTATTTTCATTATTATAATTTTTTTTTAAAAATTACCATTGTATTAGTTTTTAAAAATAGTTTGAATCGATATTTTTTATTTTCCAAACAATTTACTTTGTGACTTTTCTAAATAAAATATGGAAGGAATGTTTTTTAACATATATGGAATGAGTGGGTTTTACAACCTTTGAGGTGAATTAATTTGTTTGTATTTTACATTAAATGTTTACATGTATATTTTCAGAGAATTTTTCCCCTTTGTCTGAGAATAGTATTCCTAAAAATAAGTGATTTAAAAATAAAAATGAGATTTTTTGTAAGAGTATTTATATGATATAATAATTCTTATTTTATGGTAATGATATGGTTCTTGGGAATTGTTTACGGTTATGTGTGTAAATGTTACATAATAATTATGGATAGTTCTATGATAAAATAACGATCGGTCGTTATATTAAAACCACCATTTTATTGGGTACATTAGAGATGGATGTCGATCGTATTGTTATTCTATTTCTGAGATGGAGTGAACTGATTAGGTTTCTTCTAAAGGATAATGGGAAAATACTGCGATAGTTATACCAAGATTATCTATAATGTTTAATCATTAGTAGTAATGATGGTTAATCTATGTTAATGCTTATAAGTTAATCGTGATGGTCTTCCATGAGTAGCTGATGTGGTTAATCCAATGATTCTCCTTGTTTTTTATACATTTAATCATTGTTTTCTATGGGTTTTAAAATTATTCTTTGAGAATAATGTGTGTGTTTTCATATAGAAATGATTAATTCCATAATATGAATGAATAATGTGATAAAGGTAAGTTTATTATGGAATTTCATGTGTTCACTAGACTAATGGTATTTTTTTACATGTACATTACTCCTCCAAGTTAATTTTTTATTAGAACACACTATTATTGAAAATATGAGAAATCAAATGTTCAAAAATGGATCAGATACTATATAAGATAGTAATATGATTAAAAACCATCTTAAAACAAATAGTTTCAGCCTTCCTAAATATTTTCCAAACAAGCCTGGTACCTTTTCTTCGGTTCATCTTTGATAGTCTATTCGAATTGAGAAGCCAGATTGTACCATGCTTGCAAGAACCCCGCCACATATATCTTATTATCGTTGAAGCCTCTGGCCATAATTTAATGTGGTTTATTGATCCACTCTCCCTACTCCTTGCTTGATTCAACTTGTATTGGTGTCTCGTTTATCCTTTCGGCATCCTATTTAGAAGCACGAATGATCAATACCTCTTCCAGCATCTCTTCCACAGAGTGCATGAGAATATCCCATGATTTCTCCATGGACAAAGAATCAAAATCTTGTCATGGATCAACCGAGATCTCCAAAGGAGTTTCAACAATGCTAGCATCCTGGCATAATATCCCTTATTTTCCATCCATGGGGATAAGAGCTAGCTGTGATGGAGCCACCGTCCTCGCCCCCAAATGCCCTCCCTCCTTGTCAGAGGTGGAGTCCAACTTCTCTTTATCCCCAAAACCAACTGCTGGAGGTATGGTATCCTTATAGGTAATCATATTTCTCTCCAATGAATAATCCAAATCCACACCAAGATGCAAAGAATCCTCCCCAGATTCAAGCTATAAGCCATAACACCTTGACTTACCTGACGATCTGGTTACTATGGTCTTTGGAGTATATGAATAATTTTTCCTTGGTCTTGTTTTCCCCCTCCTTCAGAACCAGATGGTTTCCAGCCAAGAGAATCCATTGTTTACTATTCCTTGATCTAGGTCAGACCAAAGCCTCCTACTCACAGTCCGAACATAACAGCGAGACCCCATCCAGGTCACTTGCCTTCTTACCTGAAATCATTCTATCATGCTTATGCTTCTATCTTGGAATGGTGATTTACTATCCCTCCAAATCAATATTTTCTATTCCCTAATCATTTATACACAAGAAATGGTTATGCATTAAAATAGGATTTGAAGCCCTACCAGAAAGAGGAACCCGTCCACTCGGGGAGACTGTCTCAGTCACAATAGAGGTCTCTGTCTCTTCAAGAACCCGAGAAATAGCACCACTATGATATGAGAATGAACATTCATCTGAGCATCAAAAATTTCTCCATTCATATCTATTTCATCAAAAGATGGAGAAATCATAGGGAAAGGACTCCCCTTGATCTGTTCTACCAACTTGGGAGCACCCAGATAATGCAACATTATTTCAAAAACATCCTTAACTATCATATCATTAGAACTCACCTTAACGTTCTTCATACTAAAGTAATGGTCATCATCCTCATCCTCCTTACCACCCCTACATCCCCGGTGATAGTAAAATGACTAATGACCTAGAAGATTGCATGAAGAGCAGAAATTGGGCCACGAATCAAAGACAACCCTATACTTATGCTGAAACTCTTCACCAACTGTGATCCAGACCCAGTCAAATGGAGGTCTAGAAACATTGATCTCCACACATATACATAGAGAAACAGGGTGACTCACCATGCTGGTTCTCTTATCCGTGCATAAAAATCAATCAATAAAGTTCCTTAACCATAGTATAATAGCTTGTTTCTGGAAAGGCAGGGGTATTCGGGAAGACATACCCATATCGCCATCTACATAGAGTCACCCTTCATTGGAAGATCGTATAACCAGAAAAAAAGAATGAAATGAGATCCCTTGCAGATTTGAGTAGCTAAAGACCATGCCCTAACAAAATCTAGTTCCATGGAGAATCGAATCATAATATGACATCGGCTGAGTAGGACGACAACCGCCGCATTTGAAAAACCCCAATTTTTGGTGACGATGTGATCAAAAAGATCCACCGAAGGGAAATGGTGAGAGAAACATGAAACCAAGGTCAAATTTAACAAGGCCAAGGCCTCTGCGAACTCCACCATTGAAATTTTTTAAGATTTATCCCGGAAATAAATCAGGTTTTATTCTAAATACTTTTTATTATAAATATGGATGTTGTGTAGAAGTTTCTATATATAATGTATATGTTTAATATTATATAGTTTTTAATAATTCTATAAAAATATAAACCAAAAAATCCTTTAGAATTTAAAAATATGAATTTTAGTTTAATATTAGTATAATATGTAATGTTCATTGTTGGTTCATAAGAACAAATGAATTTCATGAATATACTATCGGATAAACCCTTGATGATGGGGTGAAGAGTAACCTAGAAGTGTCTTAAACTTTCTTCTACATGAATACCCTTGTTATTTGATGTTTAATAGAAAGGGTTAGTTACACCATATTGTGCTTCACATTTCATATTATGAAAATCTTATATCCTTGGTACCATTATATGAAATATATGAACATATAAAGGCTAATAAGATTTCAAACTCTAGGACTTAACACAACAGATTCCCATGGATTGAACAAACTAACTCAATTTGTAACATCTGCCTGCCTCACCCTTTGGTTTGGGAAAAGGCGGGGGCTGTTACTAGGACTTAAGAGAAATTCCCAAGATACCAAACACTGTAAATAAATTAAAAGGCACTAAAATCATTTAGAGGATGAAATTACCTTTAAATATAAAACAACCAAAACACCAAAAAATAACAACCAAAACCTCGATATGATGAATGAGTAAAAAATAAAACCAAAAACAATGAAAAGATAATAAAACATATCTGAGTACAAGTGGAAGAATAGATTAGATAACCTAAGAAAACAAAAATCTTTAAATACTAATGACACTAAATAAATTAAACCCACAGCTCCTAGAATACTCCTATATCAACCTCAGCAAGTCGTATCCATGGTATTACGTAAGATCACTAAAGAACCAAGATACCATACCTTTACTTGTGTCCCAATAGATAAAATATGAAAAATATCAATAGTGAAAATGTTAAGGGTTGATCTAAATTCAGTAGGATTTCCCTAATGACTACCCAACTCAATAAACTATTAAAAGAACAAATTAGAACAATTTAAATCAATTTTAAATAGTTTAATCATTTAATATCAAATAAAAAATAGTTTCTTATGGAATGAATTAAGAACAATCCTTTAAAACATTTATCAATTTCATTTTCAATACACATCCCATGATTCTCCACATCCACACATGCATATATCGACCCAGGAAATGCCAGGTCATATTTCCATACTCGTGAGTGGTCTCTCATCGATCTATAAATTCAGCACAATGTAACCAATACCTAGTCCCCTGATGGAACATAGCCCTTAAAATGTGTCACATATAATAGACATGTACTTACACCAACCATGCACACCAAATTCTATTCCAATACACTATACATCAATTATTTCATTATATATAACATTTTAATAACCATTTTCCATTTGTCAAATAAAAACAACAATATTAAAATCACTATTTTAAAATTATCCTGAAAAAGGATTTTCCACAAAACCACACAATTTCAGTAATTTTTCAAAACCATCACTAAAGATATTTCTATCAATGATAAAAAAAAGTTCCTTTTTATTGATGTAAAAAATTCTATCATGCTATGAATTATAGATCTAATCATGTTGAGTCGAGAGAGAAGAGTCCTACCTGCCAATAGTTGAAGAAATTGAAGAATGACATAGGAATTATCTAGATATTATCATAAAACAACATTCCTTCAATATGTCTGTAATTTAATCATTATAATTATCATAAAGGAACATAGATATATACTTAATAGTTTAGATCTATGGTTCCAATTATTAGAATAAGAAATTATATAAGAAGAACAGTTATGAAAAAAGACATACTGGAAGACCTGGATCTCTAATGGGGATTGAATCATGTAAAAAATCCCCCCAATTTGATTGGAATAGCCTCTACAGACCTGGGAATAAAATGAATTCAATATTATTAAAGATTAAAAAACTAAAATTGGTCTCATAACATAATTTTAATTAGATAAAAAAATTCATATATTAAATTGCGTGGTGCATGTTTAAGTTTCTTGATTAGTCAAAACAAGCACGATTTGTGCATGATACTATATAAATCCAACTATTAACATTGTTTCCCATATGGTTAGACAAACATTTCACCATTAATTTTTTTCCATTATTCTATGACTACATGGTTTTCCCTAGGAATCCACACAGTATGGCAAAAATGTGAATGAACAAGGCGGAGCTACTGTCCCACATTACACAATCCACAACTTTTCCTGGATGAGGTGTATGGGTTGTATTTACTGTTCTCATATCATGGACCAACATAAAAGCCTCAAATGCATTCAAAAACTTATATGAACCTCTTTAGGTTTATCCAAATCATTTTATATACATAGAAATTCATAAATAATTTCAAGTACCAAAAATCGGTGGTACTAAACCCATGTCCTAGCTAGTAGTATTATCTATTATTAATGTTATAAAAATCACTACACTTATATACCATATATATAAATATTGTCAATTTATAAGAGATGTCCCAACATAGGCTGATAAGGTAGTTCCATCATAGTCTTCAATAGGGAAAATATTTGACCCATTTAAATTTTATATTATTCCATAAATTATTGTAAATGTACAGTTCTAATATTATATACAGGTGGTAGATATCACTAGACACCGTAGATGGTGTCATAATGTATATATCTCACACCCTATTTGAGTCACTAGTTGTTACCAAAATAGATCTTATGGATTCGGGTTGGGAAAAAGGGAATCATCCAACTATGGATGTTCGATTTCTTTCTTCGAATGGACTATAGGAGAAGAGGACAAAGCTTATGCTCATGATTCTAGTGGATGATATTTTTGGAATTTTTCTAATTTTTATAGCCTGATTTATATTTCCATTTCTATATTCACTTTTTTGTATATCACGTGACATGATCATCATTTTCCAGATGACGTTGCTTCGACTCTACATGTTTATTATATCTGAATGATATATTATTCCACTAGGGGTTATTTATTACTATTTATGCTGATTAAAATTATTGTAAACCCTTGTGCTGCACTCTAACATGAGGTAGTTGTCTCCCCACTAACAAACCTTTTGAATAGACATCTATTTGTTTGCCTCTGCTATATGGGTATGTTGCCTTGAATATATGTTGCTATCTGGGATCTGTTACTTATGAGTGAACACGGTATGGGAGGATATCATTTTAATGATTTTCTATATCTCATGGGTGTTTAAAAAATTTTCATTATATTTGGGAAGTTATTTTTCTAAATATTCATTAGGTATTTGATAGATTAAAATAAATATTTGATTTTTTTTAAAAGTACTAATTTTATTAAAATTTGATATCATGTGAAATATGTAAGGAACATGAGAGTACTAGTATCTAAGAGTGATGTCTTGTTATTGTATCCCTTAGTATGTTGTTGCTTGGTTAAATAACAAAACAAATATGAAGTTCATGGTTCCATGGAATGGTGACACTACACCACTTGGCCAATACATGTAATCCTTAGTGGATATTTGGATGTGCTGGCATTGATGGGTGACACTACTTCACTATGCCATTGGAATGTTCTCTTTAGTCTTTATTTAATGAATTATATTTCTCACCGAGTAGATCATGAGTTTATATGAGTAACTAGAGTAACAAATTACCATATACGACCCATGGATTTTCCCAATGGTGCATATTTTATGAAATACATAATTTTATGTTACTTTCCCATTTTAATAATTGTTAATGTATTCCTCTTACATCATTTAATAAATTTTGAAATCGGGTTTTTTCTTCCTTAAATAAATGGTTAAAGTGTATGGTATTCATCACATACTTCTTTATTAGTTAAAAAACATTTATAAATGAGATTTGTTTTTAATGACATTGAAAGTGGTTTTTAAATTTGAGTTTTCAATAAAAAAATTATTGGTTAGTAAAATATTTTTTTAAGTGCTTCTTTTCATTTAAGAAGGATATTCCAAGGGATCTTATAAATAATAATGATATTATATTATATTTTTTTATAAAATGGAAATCTCATCTTTAAAATGTATCATTAAACTAGCATAAAAATGGATCTTTCATTAGTAGGTTATCATGCAGCATTTGGGTGTTGGCCTAATGGGTATTTTTATGTTTATTAATATATATAATTTTAGTTTTAGGTAGTGGCTCTGTTTACAATCACTCCCAGATTATCATTTTTTAATAATTAATGGTGACTAGTATAGCCCTAGGGAGGTATGTCTGCTATTTTTTTAGTTTCTTTTATCACATCATCTATATTGGGATTTTATTGATTTCTGTAGTTGGATGTGTAATTTTGTTATATTAATGGAGGATAGACATATATTTGTTTTTATTTATGCAGGAGAGGGTGTTAGGGGTTTGAGAGGGATTTCACAGTTTAAATTTTTATTACTCGTTTTATTACCTAGATAATTATTTTATTTAAAACCTATCTGATATTGGTGTGGATGCATGAATTATGGACAAGCCATTCCCATTTTACTGTTTTTTACTATGATTTTCACGGGAAAATTATTCACAATATTTAATTATGATTCTGATTTTTTCTTTCACAACCCTAGGGTGATCAATAATTTGCTTCAAGGATGTTTTTCAGTTGGATTAGGAATCTGATACATGGTTGAATCAGGTTGGTTCATGAATCGAATGCATTACTTCCTAAAACCATTTATTGGCACCCCAACCGGTGGAATGTTACAAGACCTCTTGCACACCTCCCCATATTCCATAGGATATATAGTTGATGGGAGAGTTCAATAAGATTTCCTACTTAGACTATACACTCATTGACAGAGTACAAGACATCAGTAAATAATAAAAATAACATGTATCATATAAAAACATAGGATAATATAAATATAATATCCAAAAGTTTGATATATACCATTAAATATCAAAAAATAAAAGAATAAAAAAGAAGACTAAGGTCTTTCTCATTACCCATCCTAAATCTACATTATAGTAAAAAATATTACTTATAACATGGGGATCTTTCCATTATCCCAACCCACCTCAGTGAAATCATCTCAGTTACCCAAAAATAACCTGATAAGGGTGTGGGGACTTTGTAGGCCACCCCAATGGCATCCATAAATTATTCTATATGGGATATTAGGTTTATGTGATGGTTCTATGTATATTAAAATTTCAAATAACTAGATAAATAAGTATATGAATAAATAAAACACTAAACCTGGACTCCATGGTGACCCCCAAGGTTGGAACCACCTACTTCGTCCCAAGATGAAGGTCTCTAAGCAAGTCATTGTGATAGATTCCAACCTAACACAATTCTTTTCCATGTGTAATATACCCATCCCTAGTCCAAACCGGAACCCATGTGCATTATACCCAACCTTGGGGCCCTAGTATCCAGACAAGGGCCACGTTTAGCTATAGTTTAACCATGGGTATCCACAGGAACCAGGGGACAATTTTCACTATAGGTTTACCCATAAGCTCAATCATTTCCATGAATAAAAACATTTAATGTAAAAATGAATAATTTGAATTCTAATTTAAATTTAATTCCTAATTCACTTTCCAAAATATTCACAATTACCATAATATACATATTAATAAAGAAACTTAAAGGGAAATTTATTTACTAAGTTCACTTTGAAAACCATACACCACTAATAAAACTGAAACCATTTTAAAATATAGTATTATTTTTCATAAAGTTTCTAATTCCAATTACCAAATTCAATTACCTATATTTAATAGTAGTCCAACCCGAGATCCCAATTCCAAGGGCAAGGTCTAAGTGCATAAATGTATTTAAATAGTCACATGTTCCTTTCAATTTGTCATCAATAAGAAAATATTTTTGAATCTTTTTATATAATGGTAGTCAATAGTTTAATTCTTATAAAAAAATTAATGCTTTTCATCGAAATTGTCTTAAGAAAGATCACATGAACATAATATAAAATGGCAGAAAATTGGGATAATACTTATGGACCACATATATTGTCTCCTATAAGTTCCAAATGTATATTATTGGACTCGGATTTAGCTTATATTGAGAGATGAGTAGTAGGAGAGGGATTCCCTAAATGAAGGAGGAACTTTCTAAAACTAATATAATATAACTGGAAAATGAAGGAAAGTGATAAAGGAGGAAGTTTGAGTCACAAACATACAAAAGGAGTTCATTTTATAAAAAATTCTCTCAAAAACCCAAGGATCTAATTAGATACACCAATGAAAGAGAGAGGGAATAAGAAATCTCAAATTAGAGGCCTGCTATGCAATTTTAGGATAAAAATTATAAGAACCTTATTTTTCACTCAAGTAAAAATTCATTTACTTTTGGTCTAATTCTATTTTATGGATTAAATATGAATGCCTAATGAATTCCTAGACAATGTTTGATGAAACCAGATCAGACACATGAAATTTAATTGATAATGTATAGTTCTATGTTTGCTTCTAGTTATCATGCCCAAGGTAAGTTCTTAAATATGATAAGTAAAACATACTTGGTATTTTAAAGTATATTGTATACATATGGATTCACCTAATTATTTGAAAATAAAGTTTTTGGTCACACATCTATAGAACACCCATAACTTGTATAAGAGATAGTAGCTGAGTGAGCTACGCTAAGTGAATATGATTTAAATAAATTAGTTAAATGGATGCATGCTCAATTCTCCTAGTGACAGAAATTAAAGGAAATGGCTTGAAGCTTGTCGTATATTTAATGGATTGAGTATTATGTAGACTAATTAATTAAATGATTTAAATGTAAGTATCCAAATTATATATATTAACCATGACATAATTATAGGGGTGTTCAAACTGTTGTTAGATTTTGGATTCATAAGGGAATGGCTTCAGTGATCATGGATTCCATTCCAATTTAATGATGCATGTTGACTTGGTTGAGACCCACCTTGGATCGCTATCTTCATATATTAGTTGATTCTTGGTATGAAATTGTAGGCTTTATCCTTTAATATTATAAGATTCAATGGGTATAATCCTTTGATCCAACATGGGTTTTATGTACATGAGGTTCCTTAGCTGTATCTTCCAATCTAGACATTGCTTATCCAATTTTACCTTGGATGTATTCCATGGAAATTATTATAACCTCATTATTGTAGAGTGCCTTAGAATATTCTCCTTGGAGTAAACTCCTACTCCATAGCCAAGATGAAGTTACTACTGAGTGGGAAACCCCTAAGGCCTTGTATGCCTTTTTTATTTCCTTATATCCCTAATATTATCAAAATAATTATATGTTCCATTGGTATATATAGGATCCATTTATATTACTATCATGTGGTGATGTCAATGTGGGCTATGCCTCATGTGACCTATTTATATATTAATTAATTAATTAATGAACATGTTGAATGTCTGGACAGAAATGATGGATAATGTAGGTACTTGGTATGATACATTAATATACTTATTTACAATTATATATTCATTCATTCTCATTGTTTTAGTTTATATTTCACAAACATGATGTTATAGACACAATTTGTGGTGGACAACTAAGATTTATCTAACTCTCTGTCTGGGAACCCATGGTACACGGGAAGTCTACATGTATGTATGTGTTGAGAAAGAGAAGCATAATTCTCTAGAAACATGATTGCTTTAATTTTCATAATGGAGCTGGTAGCAGATGACAGAGAAAGAGTTCAAGGAACTGGGGATAGTTTTTGGATTCATTTTTGCTGCTTTTAATGAGCATATTTTTCCTACTACCGTATATCAAATTTTTCCATATTTTTAGATACATGAAATATCATCATCATCTTTTTTATATTGTGATTATTTTCTTGGTCGATTATTACTTAATTATATTTATCTAATGTATTCAATTTATTATGTAGTTCCATTCTCTATTAATATTACCTATTTTATTGTATTTATCTATTGCAGTACACACTATTAATTATTTCACATTCTCTCTATGGACACACCCTAGGCCCTAGATGTAGCTGGTAGCCTCTGGAATTTATATAGATGTGCTTTTGGCCATGTTTCTAATCAGGCTCGTGGAACTTTTAAGTGGCATCTAGGTCCAGGATGTTACAAAGTAGTTACAGAGCAGTTCTAGTTTTTATCTTCTATTTAGATACAATACATAACAGATTAGGAACACTTGGAACTTGTTAATAATTCTTACATGGGCATGATAAACCCATGTTTGGGGTAGAGGTATATTTTCTTGAATTACAATTGTTGTTCTACTTTTTCTAGTTACAAATTATATCATTTCACCATTGGGTGACTCACATGCTATGAGGTGTTATTGATTACTATTTTGATTGAATATCATATTACATATTTGGCATGAGGATATGTGGGAGAGGAACATTGTCACATGGATCATCATAGGCACCTAATATTAACATACCATGCATATTTTCATGCCATATAGGTTCATTTCACTAATAGAATCTCGTTTTATGTCTATGATTGATGAGTGATACCTATTTGTATAAATATATTTTTACTTCTATTATATGTGATTGTGTGATTGATAGGTTCAATTAATTAGGTGTTATGGACAAATGTGGGATGGAATTATAAATTTACCGTGTTGATCCATTAGAATAAAATAAAATTGATATTATTTTTAGTGATAAGTTGCACGGGGATTGATTAACTCGGAATAGAGATCCATTATATTTGAACATTAATATATGAAAATAATTAAATTAAAACTCAAAAGTGAAAACATATATTTTAAAATTAAAATTTTTCACATCCTTATCCCACCTTTTCAGGTTT
The DNA here is from genome assembly GCA_963277665.1 of Viscum album. NCBI lineage: Eukaryota > Viridiplantae > Streptophyta > Magnoliopsida > Santalales > Viscaceae > Viscum > Viscum album. The sequence goes on from OY728164.1 coordinate 2,028,432,290, forward strand.
AGGAATAGAAAAGGAGTGAATCTGATAATTAAATGTAAAACAAATGAAATGGTTTCTGGTAAATGATAATGAAAGGTATAGTTTACCCTAAATATACAGGAACCCTTGTATGTATTCATTATCACATACTAAAACATAGTCTTTTAAGAGGGTATTTGGGGTAGTATGTCATTTTTATTCATCCTTTTATATCTTCATATTATGTATGTTGTTCTATTTATGTGCTTAAAAGTTTTTATGATGAGTGTTCTGGGTTTTTGTAGACTAATTCTTCCATGGCGTCCTCATGTCATGTGCCAGGAGGGTGGTCATGACCATGATCTAGACAGGGTGGGTCCTAAGATACCAATGTTACCTCAATGTGTTCCACAAGATAAACTACCTGTTGTACTTGATTTGAGCACTAACTCTCAACATCATAATATTTTTCTATGTTTGATGCAGTCCACGCAAAGGTTCTTTTTGAGATACACCTGTGATGGGTGATCTGACCAATGTGCTCAAGTAAGAGCATCCTCCTACCTTCTAGGGGTATGGAGGTCCATATGCTATTGATACTTGGTTAGAGGCCTCCATTAATATTATTGAGCATCTGGAGATGCCTCAATAGTGGAGGGTCATGATTACTACATATATGATGCATGATTTTGACAAGTTCTAGTGGGATGTGATTAACTAGGATGGTGGCCATCAAGCCAAGTTATGGATTGAATTCTATGATAAGTTCTTTACTTAGATACAAAGAGATAAAATAGAGAGAGTTCATGCATCTTGAGTAGGATTTCATGTCAGTTTGGGAGTTTTCAATATGGCCACAGGGTTATAGCACATAACACTACATATTTCCGGGGGATGAACTTATGTAGGCTAGAAGATTTGAGGAAGGACTTTTGTATTCCATCTAAACTGATGTGAATGTATTTCTGTTACATGATTTCTCTGAAATAGTAAATCAATCTCTTATCACTGTGGGAAAGCTGAGGGATGGTGATAGTGTTTGGAACATAGGACCATTGCTAAGGTAGAGCATTAGTTTCTCTAGTGGAACAGAATAATTCCTTGAGATTTCTCATCTGGGTAGTGGTATCTAGAGTACCTATTCTAGTATCTCTATGGTGTGTAAATAGTATGGAATATAGGGGAACCAAAATCCTCAGTGTGATAGTGACCCTCTATAGTGATGGTATTGCGACCTTAAGTGGAACCGACTGAGATTTTATTGAACATTGCCATCAGATTCAGGTGGAAGAGGTTTAACAGTATCTCCACCTTCAGATGAAGGCTCTTTTATGACATGTAATGAAGGATGTTGGAGTATCACAGACACGACTGGTCGAGGAGGATTCCATGGACATATTAGGTAGACATTAGATTACAATAAATGTTGTTATAGTGGTCTTGATCATGGTTGTCCAACTATAGCACGTGGTCAAAGATCAGATCAGTTACATGAATTATAGCTGATACCCAAGGAACATGTTATAGGATCATCTACATTATGATGTTCTATTATAGTAGCCTACACTAGAGTATCTACATTATTTGATAAATGAACATCACATTCTTTCATCAAATAATATATTATTAAAAGTCTCAAATCTAGAAATATTGTATTGCTATGGGTTACTGTCCATGGATACAATGGTGGGAGTATGATCAGAGTGAATATGCCAATATAGTGACTATACCATTGAGTTAGGCATTTACCCTTTCATGTGGGTACTCATTGTTTTCAAGATGATGGGTTTAAATGTCATTCTCGGGATGGATTGTTTGGTTATATATCATGAATTTGTAGATTGTTATCTTTAAAGGGTATCATTTACATCACCAGATGGGGGAAGTTATCTACATAATGGTGAGTGGGATGTCCAGGATTGTGGAGGTGAACCAAATCAACATAATCTAGGTGAATTGACCAAACAGATCGCTAATATCTTAATTTAGGATTATGGTATATTTTATTTTGAATTCTTTCTAGTAGAATGTCATTTCAGGGATGTTATTCTTGATGTTTTTTCTAGGTTACCTCTTGAGAGAGAGGTAGAGTTTACAATTGAGCTTGTTCCAAGATAACCTCTAGTGTATATTCCCATGTACAATATGGAACCTATACTGATCTAGGAGAACAAACCCTTGTTAGGGAATTTAGATCCCATTAGTTTTAAATAGAGAAATACTTCCTCTTGGGGTACACCATTTGTTTTTTTCAGGATGGCCGATGGGACCCTTCAACTAAAGATGAATTACAGATGGTTGAACCATCATACAATCAAAAAATGGTATCCAATACCTCACATAGATGATCTATTGGACCATCTATGAGGATTTAGAGTGTTTTCTACGATCCAATTGAGATCGGTCTATCGTCAGGTGTGATTTAGGCCATTAAAAATACCCCATACAATTTATATAATAGGTTTGTTATGTATGGTTAACATGTTATTCCATTCGGTCTCACGAAAATTCCATTCATTTTCATGGCTATAATGAATCGGGTGTTCCACCAGAAACTGGATTCCATTGTTGTAGCATTTTTGGACAACATCTTAGTATATCACCACACTCATAGTAATAATGATAAGAACCTTTAGATCAATTCGAGTACAATAAGGGAGAATCAACATTATTCCATCCTTGGTAAGTGACATTTCAGGATTGGCAATGTTCCCTTCTTGGGTCATATTATCTAGGAATCCGTAGTATCTATTGACCAAAAGAAGGTGAGTGCTATGGTTTTCTAGGAGCATCCCATGAATGTTTTTGATATATGGTGTTTCTTTGTGATGGATGGTTATTATAAGTATTTCATATAATACTTTTCATGCCTTTCTAAACCTCTTAATGTTCTTAAAACGAAGGGTGGTAAGTTATTCTGGTCAGTAGTGTGTGAGAAATTTATTTACAAGATTAAATTGAGACTTGTATCGGCACTTATTCTAACTCTTAAAAATCCTATAATAGTACATAATGTGAGCTAAGATGCATCAAGAAATATCCAAGGAGAATTGTTAATGCAGGGGGAGAAGGTTGTTGCATATGGATCTCAACAATTCAGGCCTCGTCAGAGGAATTACCCGATGCACGACATTGAGCTAGTAACTATTGTCCACGCCTCATGTTCCTAGAGACATTATCTACTGGGTGGGTTCTTATTTATATCTAAAAACCAAAAAAACCAGAAAATACTCAAAGACTTTATTTAGCAGCATGAAATGAGAATCAGGTAGCCAAGACGGGTTGAATATCTACTATCCTTTGATTTTGAGCTTGCATATATACCAGGAATGGGTAATGTGGTAGCTGATCCTATAAGTCTGAAAACTCAGGTACATTCCATAAAAGAAGCCAATGTTTAATGGAAATTTGTGGACCTATTATCTGATCTACATCAAGAGTTTCACATTATTCAAGAGAAGTCTTATCTCTTACCTTTGAAATTTACCTATTTCATCCTTGAGAAGGTGAAGACCAAGAAATTTTTAGATCCTAAGGGTTTGGTTCCCCATGAGAGTATTTTCAAAGATGACCAGATTTTGGATTGGTCTATGGACACAGTTGAAGTCTTTGGTATAAATATACTTATCTAGGATCCTATTGATATGAGAGTGGTTTTGATGCACATTACCCACACTTCACAGTGCATAATTCCACAAGGTATCTCTGAAATATATAAAAACATGCAATGCCTATATTGGAGGCCTAGGATGAAACAACATATATTAGGATACATCACCAGATGTTACACCTATAAGTTAGTGAAGGAAAAGAACAAGAGACTTTTAGGTTTGTTTCCACAAATCCCAGCCATTAATGGAAATGGGAAGATGTTTCCAGGGGTTTTCTAGTTAGTTTAATGTCATAATCTCGAGATATAAATGCTTTATAAGATTTTATTGACATACTAATGAATTTAGAACACTTCATTAAAATTTAGGAGACTTTATCAGTTGATGAGATTGGAATATTGTTTGTCTGTGACATCATACAACTACTTGGGATCCCTCATATTAATTTTTCAGATAGTGTCGTTCATTTTATTTTATAGTTATGTAAGGGGTTACAGAAATATATGGGTGAACAGGGGTGCATAGGAATATCCATACACCCTCAGATTGATAGAAATCCGATCAACAAATTATAGGTTCTAGATGACGTGCTCTGTTCATTTTTCATTGACATTAATAGTTCTTGGGTGAAGTGTATCCCTCTCAACTAATTCACTTAAAATAATTACTTCCATGTAATGATCCAGATTATTCCACTTTGGGCCTTATATAGTAGGAATTTTCATTCACTCCAATACTAATTGTAGACAGTAGAGTAATCCCTACTATGTCTTAGTCTCAATCATGAGACATCATAGAAGGTTCAGCTGATTAGGAAGCATATGTCTATTTCTCAGTCTAGACAAAAATCCTATACAGATCACCATCAACGACCTCTCATGTTTGAGGCCAGGGATCCTATTTTCTTGTGTGTATCTCCCATGATTGGAAAGATATGGATATAGAGGAAAGGAAAGCTATAACATCATTATGTATGGCCCTTTGGGATTCAAAATATAGTCATGACGATTTCCTATTAGTTTATACTACCTCAAATGTACCATGCCTTTCACGATGTCTTCTACGTTTTACAACATCACTATTATCACATTAATTAATCTCATACCATTGATCCTAGGGATTTTTAGTTAGATTATGATGCTTAATTTTAGTAGTATCCTATATGAATCATCAATTAGAGCCGAAAGGATCTTAGAGGATGGTATATCACTCTAGTATGGTTGATATGGAAGAATTGTCATGTATATGATGAGACATGAGATTAAGAGGCCGATGTACTTTGCATGTGGTAAGAGTTTTTCTCATAAATTATATCATCACCCTTGGAATGTGAAATTGGGTATGGGTTCCTTTAATGAGTATTATGGTAGGATCCCAATTTCTCACTCAGGTACACACCCTTTTAATTTTGGGGTAATTTTCTTTTATGGACCTAATACGGATGCATAGTGAGTTCACATGTGTCTTAGTGGTGTTTTTTGTATGTTTAGATCTCAAAACACAATTTTTTTTGGAGGAAAAGACTTTTTAAATGGTTAGAATAAACTATTTAGGATCTGTCACACAATTAGTTTAACTGTGCAAGGGCTATACAATCAGAAGCATGAGGGAAATCAGTTTTCCATAAACATGCTATTTGGGTCATACAACCATGGAAAAACAATAGAAAAAATTTTGAAGTTAATTTATAAAATTGGGGCCTTATATTCATAACAGTGTGGCCTAACCATATTCATCCCCCTTCCTACAGCTGACCGTGCATGGTTGGCCCTCAGTTTGGCTAACCATGAAACCAAATCGTACCATGTCCATTTTTTTGGAAAGATAACTAAAGTACCCTTAAATGATATTTTTCAATACACCCTCATATCTTATTTTATTCTAGTAGAAATCAACCCCAATTTCTCATCTTTTTGAGATCTTTGAATCCAAATCTAGATTCTGAGATCATGTGTCCATCAAGAGTCTGATTCGATATTCGTTCATTGCATTGGTTTCACATCGGTAAGATCTTGATTCCTTCATCAATCGTTCATCACTATTTTTATTATCAATAATTCTATTTTTATTTAGGTTCATATGCCCTATATTAAGGGCATTAGTCGAATATTCATATCACTTCAAATCCAATACAAAATTGAGGCCGATACTGCACTTGGAGAGTCATAAAATCCTATGGTATGTGGTCAATAATTCATCCTTTGAATTTTTTATTATATAAAATAGAATGTGTGCCTAAAGACTTCATTGGGAATCACTTGTTCAATTTATATTACATTTTTATAGTCATTAGAATCATGTTATACAACCAATTCCTTTTATTTGATTCATTGTTGGAGGTTACACCATCATCAATGACCACGCCATCTAGGATGATTTTCTTAGCTATTCTTAAATGATCTTATGAATGCTTTGAAAAACTATTCAGGTTTGATTCATATTGAACCTTATAATTAAATACTCCCTATATTAAATGAATATTGAATTGATAACGGTTAGTTCCATGTTTTCTTCCACCTGACCTACAAAATGTATGTGCTTCAATTTGATAAATAAAAAATAATTGTAATTTGAATGTATATTGTGTACATAGGACATAGCCTAATTAATTATAAATGAATTTATTGGTTGTCTATTCGTAAAACCCCTTTACATAAGGGAATGTATTGGAGTGAACCATATTAAATGTATATAATTTAAATGGATTATTTAAATGGTTTCATGCTCAATTGTCCTCATCACACTAATGAATGGAAATTGATTAATCCTTATGTTATATTAAATGGATTGAGTATTAAATAGAATAATTAATAAAATGAATTAAATTAAATGTTCATAATTATATATACAGACCTTGTAATCATTATAATTATGGTCATACATGAGTTAGATTTTTGATTTGAAGGGAATTCTTTGAGTTTTCAAGGACTCTATTCTGATTCAAGGATTTTGGTTTCCTTTATTGAGGCCCAACATGGAAACTGATACTTTTCTATTAGTGGATGATTGGTATGACAGAATCAGATCCCAAATTTACTATTAGATGATTCCTTATTTATACTCATTAGATATAACATGACTTCTGATGAAAATAGGTTCCATTGTTATTTACATGGGCATATCCATTTCTTATCTCATTTAAAATTTGATTTATTACATAGACTCATTTAGATCATCAATAATGTGGAATACCTTTGAAGATGATACTTATATTACAATATTACCCTTTATCCAGGCTTCATGTATTACTGAGTTGGGAACCCTTAGTTCTTGAATGCATTGGTTATTACCTTTAATCTCTTACATTATCAGAATCCATATAGGTTTCCTTGCCACATATTAGAACCATTAATATTACCATCACATGGTTATATATGTGTTTAATATGCCTCATGTGACCTATTTATATAATTGGAACATAATTAATTAAGGAACTCATTTCATGTTGAAACACTAACTCAGGCTGAATTATGTATTGGGGTATTTACATTACTATACTAATTTACTTTTATATATGCATTGTTTCACACTCATTAAGTTTATATTACACATACATGATTTTATAGACACCTTTGGTGGTGGCATACTAACATTTATCTAACACCCTATCCAAGGGACTAAGGCACTTAAATAGACTACATGTATGCAGGCATCGTAAAAGGAAAGTGTACTACTTTAGACACTTCATTGTTTTATTCCTTAAGATGGAGTTGGTAGTAGACGACTGAGCTCGAACTCGGGATGATGGGGATGGTTCTTAGATTCCTTATAAATAATTTTTTAAAGCATGTTATGCATGATTCCTTACATCTATGTTTTCTAGATTTATAGATATAAGATGTATCATCCTCATATTTTGCATATTTTATGTAGTTTTTTGGTTGGTTATTACATTAGTATGTTTCTAATATGCATTCAATTTATTATTAAATTTCTTTTGATATTTAATTTAACTTGTTTATTATATTCACCCATTTTTCTACACTCTGTTAATGAGGGAATTGTCTCCCCATGGGCACACCCTAGTCCGCCAATCCTAGTCGGTAGCCTTTGGAATTATTGGAGGTGAGCTTGAGCCCACATGGACAACTGGGCTCGGGGCACTTCTAAGTTTCATTCAGGACTATGGAATCAAAAAAATAGAGCGAGGATTATTAAAAATGTGAATCAAGATAATTTATTTTTGAAAATTTTAATGGTTGAACATTATTATTTCTCATAGTTTGAAAAACAATGCACCAATCATTCTTTCCATACAATCCTAGACAAGGAATTTTTCTTGATCACGACACATTGTTTGGAAAACCATCCAACAACAATGGAAAACGAATATTCAATTATTTACAACCATTTTCATGATTTCCTAGATCCCCTAAAATTTTTTAAAAACTATGCACTAGTACATTTCATTTCACATGGTATTGGTGCACAGTTAGCACAAAAGATAATCTATCTATGTTCCCCACTTTATTTCAGCAAAACGGAAAATTTCATGCCTCATGCCCTCTAAATGCTCATAATCCATCTTTAATATCCAAAATTAATCCTAACATACCTTCCAAGATAAAATCTTATAATCCATGAATTAGATTATACCTGTACGTACCATTTGTAAATGTCAAGATCTTATAGCCACCCACCTATATATCAGCTAGTCCTTTAACAAGGTTCTAAAGCCTCATTAGATACCATGGTAAATAACCTTATACACTATTATAAAATTCTTAACTCACATCCCCTTATTTCTTATAATTACCTGACCCTAGAATCTCAGATCTGGACTGTTATTTTAGTACATTGGCTTGATTTCAATGAATTAAATCTCAAAGGACTTATTAGATTAGCAATTTTGGAAAATAGATAAGATACATGAACATTACATTAAAATTTCAAACATAAAATACGAAATAGATAATCCGTTGAGAATTACATTGTTCTAATATCTTAACCATGCATATCAATCAGAACACACTTATTTGCATCCTTGGAAAATAAAATATAAGAAAGGGGTGAGATCATATGATCAGTAAGGGTAAAAAAAATATTGCATAAGATATCATAAATAAGAATAAACTTTTATGGAAATATATAAAACTGAAACAAAATCCTTTTGAACATAATATTCAGCATAGTATAGAAAGAATAGATAAAATAATTCCACTAAAACATTGAAATGGATATTCAACTAGTCGAATAATCGCATTTAATATCAATAATTAATATCATTACTAGGGAATTCATAATTCCAGACATCATAGTTACACCTTCATGGCCTCATTCAAAGATGATACATAAACATGTAAAACCCCAAACAATTTGTATCATAAGACCTATTGATGCATCGAGTGGCATTAGCAGTCCCCACCCATCAATAACTAATTTAAATGCATTCCTCTTATGAAAAGAGTACAACATAACATAATCATTCATATTAAAACTAACATACAAAATTTTATTTCATTAACTATAAACCATGAATGGTATCAAAATAGCATATCCATTGTAAAAAATATCATAAAAACTTCAATACAATATGGATGATTGTATAATAATAAATGAATTTCAATTAAGAATAAAATCCAACAAAGGATGTTGACATAAATGAAAATAATCAAACAAATTCATTAATACCTATTGAGATAAATATCCCATTTTTACAATGAATTCATTTAAAATCCACACAATTATAAAATAAAACATTTCTTTTGAAAATAAATTTGTAAACACGTAGTGGAAGTATCAAAATTTTATGGGTTCATAATGGAGGAAAATATCAACTCATTCTATATAAGTTAAAAATATATTATTTGCTTAATTTTTTGAAAACATCATAATGTGCCACATTTTGAATACAACATAATGATTCATTTCAAAAAAATTTATAAAAAGTCAAGAAGGGGTAAAAATCACAGTAAATTATTTTTGAAAATATTTTGAATTAAATTTTAATAAAACATGGACATGGATGATAAATATGTCCATGTAGATACTTACATATAAACAACCTCATATAATAATGATATTGTTAAGTTAACCATTACCTTATTCTTTCCTTTAGTTGAGGGTGTGTTAATCTCTTCTATAATGGTTAATTCATGTTATTAAATTATACCAGGACCATATAAATATTAATGATATTATATATGATCACCTTACATCATTTTGTTAATAATATTTCAGTATTACCAATGTTTTGGGAGTTAACAGCTTCTTTTTCCCATTTCTGCTTTTGTCATGTAAGTCTTGTTTGTTATGAATAGGATGTATTTTATTAATATAAATAATTGAGATCATAATTAATATTACTACTCATATATATAAATTTTATAATCAATCTTTAGTGATTAACATGGATAATTAATCTCACTACGTTATGAAGATGTTAGGCCATACAAACACAATAGTGATGATAGCATTCCACTGATGTTTAAATGTCATGTAATTGTATGCTATATTAATTATATAGAATCATTATCATGTTATAATCGTTATTTATATCCATTATACGCATCATTATACCCATCCAAAAAATTAGTGTTGAATGAAAAATTACACCATGTTGTGGAGATGGTAATCCATACATACGTATAGATGGTGATATTGTAATTTGTAGGATTGATAAAAGGAAGAATATGGTTGTACAATAAATTATAATAATATCTTATAATGTAGATGATAGTGAATTTATTACTTTGGTATAGAAATAACATAGGAAGAGTATGTAGAAAAAGAATATAACTTTAAAAGAGTTGATAATACAATTACCAATATTTCTAGTATCTTCTTTTGATTTAAAACAAATAACTTCATATGATGGATTTATGAAAATTTTATGGCCCCTAGTATGATTGAGTGAAATTTCAAGGAGATTTGGGTAGGGGTTGGATGTGCCAAAGCACATTATAGGAGTGAATAATAGATAAGGAAGGGTTCCCTTTTATAAGATAGATTTGGGTCTCTTTAAGATAATCTAAAAATATTAAATTAATTTTCAATTCCAAATTTCTCCAAAGTGAATTATTTAAAAGTATAGATGGGTATGGGTCGAAATCATCTCAAAAATATAATTTAGACATGTTTTTATTTTATTTTAATCCTAATCACTGTGATTTATCCTTAATTAATCTCTCTAATTTAATTGTTATAACAATATTATAAATATTAAATGGATAGAAATATTTACTTCTGTGGTTCAATTTTCCGTTAAATAAACACCTTATGAAATTTTAAACCTTTAAATTTCCATTTTTTATTTTTTATTAATGATTTTATTTTTAAATAATTTAATTAAATTTAATTTTAATAAAATATCAATAGTGTAAATTTTGACATTATTTATAACATTTACATTAATTAAAATCCAAAGAGAAAGATAATTGTGATCGAAACTATTTAATACAGTCATGTAATTTCTTATTCAACTATAAAATTCATGGATTAGCTCAATTATATCCAATTACATTTATTTTAATATTTTTAAAATCATTTATTTGATATTTCAATTAACGAAATAATTACATCTTCACTATTGTGTAATTTATTTGTCTCTAAAAATTATTAATATATTACTATAAGGATTATAATTACTTCTTCACTATATATCTATTTCTCAATCATTATCTTCTTCTCTTGCTTTCCTTTAAAATCATAATAAAGAGAAAAAAATTTCCCTGTCATGATATAACATGATACTATATCTTCATATGATGATAATATATGTGAGACCAATGAATTTCGTAGAAATGAGATCAACCCATCAAATAAATGATCAATATTAATTCTTGGGCCATGTATATAGCCTAAAAATTTCCTTTCTAACCTTGTGATTTTAGCCTCATACTTTGCAACATTGTCAACCTATTTTTTTCCTCAGACTCATAAATTTCCTATCCATATCATCTCACTATTCAAGAGGAAATTATTTTTATAAAAAAAATTCATTAAGCACAATATATTCTGTATATTATATATCTTCATGTTTCATTGTGTTCTGAAGTAATGACTAGAATTGATGTCCATATTTTGAGAGATAATAAACATCAATGATAACTTTTTCCCTTTCATTACTCCCCAAAAGACGAAATATTTTCTCTATGGAACATATCCATTTCTTAGCAACAAATGGATTTGTATTCCCTTTGAATGTTGCAGGTTTCCTTATGATGATGCCTAACATTGATATTCTGAATTGTGAATTATGCCACTCTATATGGGTATGGTTATTGTTCATAACCATAGTTATTTTTCCCAATATGGTTATATGTTATTAAGAACTAGTTTCATCTCCTGCTCCAACATCATTATCATTCATATGAGGGAAATCCCTACATGGATTACATGCTTTAATAAAATTTTCATTTTTCCAATATGCACTATTTCTAAACAATGAAATACACTAGATTATATAATAACATAATGTATAATAACAAAACTAGTGAATCACATAACCTAAATTGAAAATTTAGGTATAAATAATCTCTAAATCATAAACATGGTTTCGTTGGGGACATATTTACTTTTATATATTTCATTGTACCTTTTTTTGAATCATCCTTACCATATCCCATGAGACTTTCAAACCATACTCACAGTAAGGCTTGTTGTTATGTAATAGGTTACCCAAAGTCAGGCTCTGAACACCTTATTGGATTTTTTACTCCTGTTTATATTTCTTTGAGAACCATATCCACTTGGATTATCAGGGCATAAATGTATTTCTCAAAATATTCACATTATTTCTATTTTACCAAAATTATGTGATATTAATCTATACATAATATGAATGTTTATCTTATGGTAATGTTCCATAACTGAATTTTTTCAAAATCCAGTTTCCATGGTTGTTTCTAACCATCCTTTGATACTATCTATAATTCCTTTGAACCTAGAATCCCATAGCTGGTGAATTATGTTAATATATTTCCATGATTATAAGGAATCAAATCTTGAAGGAATGATTTGTTAGTAGTTTTGGAAAATAGATTACATACATGAAATTTACATTAATATTTTAAATATAAAATAAAACATAGATAATCCTTTCATAACATCATTATTATCTCAACTTAACCCTTCATATAAATCATAAACCACTTATTGGAATCCAGGGAAAATAAATCATAAAAAATGGGTGAGGTCAGATTATCAGTAAGGGTAAACAATATAGAAGAATCTATCATAAATAAGAGTAAGCTTTTTATGTAAGATATTAAATTGAATCACATGCCTTTTAAATGTAATCTTCAGAATAATATGGAAATAATAAATAAAATAATTCAATTTAAAAATTTACATGGATATTCTAATAGTTAATAATCACATTTTATTTCAATAAATAATCTCAAAATTATGGAATTCATAATATAAGATATCATAACTACCCTATCAAGGCCTCATACTAAGACAATAGATAAACAGGTAAAAAACCAAACTAGTTTGTCTCGTGGGAATTACCGATGAATTGAGGGGAAACAGAAGGCCACACCTATCACATACTAAGTCCATATAATTACTCTTATGAAAGGGAAAAAACAGAACAAAAACATTCTTATTAAAATTATCATAAAAATGTTATTACACTAACCATAAACCATGAATTGTAACAAAGTATCACCGCCAACATCAAAAAAATAATAAAACCTTCAATGAAAATATAAAATATTGTATCATAATAAATCAATATCCATTAATCATAAAATAAAATGAAGGATTTTGGCATTGGTGAAAATAAACTAACAAATCATTAAAACCCATTGAGATAAGTATACATTTTAGATTTGAAATATTACAAAAGATTCACAATTATAAAAAAAAGAATTTCTTTTGAAAATAACCTTTTAATATTACAAGGGATGATTCAAACTGTTATGTCCTCACAACCGCGGAAAAATTCTTATTGTGCCTTTAAAGTTAAAAAATTCGTTCCTTAATTTATAAAAAATGTCATAAATTACATCATTTGGAAAATGATAGAAATATTCCATTAAAAATGATCACTAAAAAGAAAAACCAGGGTAAAAATGACTGTAAAAAAATTTCAATAATATTTTTAAATAAATTTTTCTAAAACAAAGGCGTGGATGATAAAGATGTCTCAGTAGATACATATATATAATCAAACTTGGATAACAGTAAGATTGCGAAATTAACCCATACTTTGTACTTTACTATATTGGAGGGTTAGTTAACCTCATATATAGTGTTTAAATCATGTTATTAAATTATAAAAGGACCATATAGATATTTTTGATATCATATATGTTCCTCTTATCTAATTTTGTTAATAATATTTTAGTATTAACATTATTTTTTCTGTTAACTACAACATTTTCCCATTGCGGTTTTTTCATGTATGTCATGTTTTATTTCAATATGATATATTTTATTCATATACAAAATTCAATTCTTATTTATTTTTTTACTCATTGAATTAATTTTATAATAATTTGTGAATTTTTAACATAGTGAATTAATATCACCACATCGTAGAGATTGTAGGTCATATGTATGCAAGAGCGACAATATCATTCCGTTGATGGTTAACTGGTATGGAATTGGATGATATATTAATTATATAGAATCATTATCATCTTATATTCATTATTTATATCCATTATAATAATCATTATACCCATAAAAATAATATAGTGTTGAATAAAAAATAACACCATTAAGTGGAGACTATAAGTCTTACAAACAGACATGGTGATAAAGTTATTCATACAATGGATAAAAATTGGAATATTGTTATACCATAATTATAATAACATATTATCATGTAAATGATACTATATTTACTACCATAGTATAGAAACAACATAGGAAGAGGAAGTAGTAGAAGGAAATAACTTTGAATGAGTTGATAAAACAATTACCTCTTTTTGGGTATCTTATTTTGATTTGAACAAAAGTACTGCTTAGGTTAGATTTCAGCACCATGTATGGCCTCTAGGATAAGGTGAGTTAAGTTGTAAAGAGGCTTGGGTAGGTTTTGGCCGAGCCAAAGGGCTTTAGTTGTGTTAATAAAAGATATGTAAGGGATACCTTTTATAAGAGAGGTTAGGGTCACTTTTGGAGACACTCAAAATATTAAATAAATATAAATTAATTTTATAATTCCAAATGGATCCAAAGTGAATTACTACTAATATAATATGAGGATGGGTGTAAATCCTCTAATCCAATACAATTTTGACATGGTTTGATTTTATTTTAAACCATATCATTTTTATTTACCCATAATAAATATATATATTTTTAATTGTGGAAATAATGTTATAAATATTAAATGCTTATAAATATTTACTTCTGTAGTTGTAATTGTCCATAAATTGTCATTTTATGACATTCTAGACCATATTGTTTTCATTTAATAATTTTTAAATATTTTTACATTTTTTAAACAATTTAATAAAATGATATTTTAATAAAATATCAATAGTGTCAATATTGGCACTATTCAAAACATCAACATTAATGAAAATCCAAACAAAAAGATAACTTCTTACCAAACTATTTAATACACTCCAATCATGTGATATTAACGTATAAATTTTTTGGTTCTCCTCAATTATGTAAAATTATATTTATTATAATATTTTTAAAATCATTTATTTGATATTTCTATTAATAAAATAATTGCTACTTCAATATTGTGCAATTATATATTGTAATTATTTATCCTCTAAAAATTATTATTAAATTATTATAATTTATTTAGTTTGTTTAGCATTCCATATCCCATTCATGATGGAATTTATCCTCATGTTATCCCTGTATTAAAATTATTGAACACAGACGAAATGAGAGTGTGACACTTTGTCATATTCATTAATTTTAACAATATCAATGTCAATTTAATGGAAAAGTGTCCATTAATGTCACACCATAGTATTTAATTTAGACTTGGTCCCGACCTGGGTCAGGTCTTGGTTATTTTTCATTGGAACCTGGTGTGACAAGTTCTATGATTCAGTATAACTTTGTCCAAATTAAGGATTGGGTCCTGGTTTAAATTCATGATGCTTGGAAGATAGTAGGTTTTAGGCTGGTCTGTGGAAACTTCATGGTTATCAGAAGCTGTTTGGTTATCCCTAGATCATGTGCAGTAACTTTTGGAATGGGAGAGAGCTACCTTAGGGTCTGTGCACCGTCGTGTGCATGGTTATTGTGTGGTTTTCTAGCATTAAGAATTATTAATACAGTATGGAGGTGATAATATGAAAGTAAGGTAAATGAAATAAAACTCAAGGAATTATTTTTATTAAAATAATTGTTTTTTATTTGAGATTATTATTATTATTATTATTATTGTTAAGAATTTAATTGTTATTAAGTTATTAGTGGTGGGTACTATTATTCCTATTATTATTAATATTAGTAATAACAATATTATTATTAATATTTAATTAGTTTTATTTTTAGAGCTTGATCCTTTTCCCCTCACCCACTTTCCCCATACCATGAATTCACACCCCACCCTATTTGTTCATGATGCTCCCCCTAATTGGTTGCGACGCCAAATACCCTACCTTGTGCGCAGCCGTCCTCCTCCAGCCAGCCTCCTTCCAGCAACCATTCTCTTATCTCCTCGAAACACTGCTTGTGAACACCACTGATCGGTGGCCTCCCTTGCATGGAGCTCCACCAACATCTTGTTCCTCCCCGGCACACAGACCCTCACTGGCCGACCCTCTTCCAATGATCGCAACCCCACCGACCCCTTTTACAATAGTCTCCCTTTCCCCCTCCAACAGTTACCCCTCCAGATGTGTTTTCCACAAATTTTCATATGGATTTCAGGTTTTCAGTGGGTAGGATGTCAATTTTAGGGTTTTTCTTATTTATTAGAAATTGATTTTAAATTTTTATGCTTAATATTGATTTTTTACGGTGCAGTCATTTTGTGGAAAGGGTTTCACACAATTTTTTGGAAGCCTCTTGGTTCATGGAAGGTGGTTCTATGCCCAAACATTATTAGATGAATTTAATATGTTTATTTGATTTTATAATAATGTTCTATGATTTAATTTTGTGGTGTGAATGGTATTTCCATATTTTTTTGGCACATTTACATGGTGGATATAGGGTTTTCAAAGAAAAATTATTTATCACAGGTTGTGTGATTTGGGGTGATCATTCATGAAACTGTTTTATGAATTGGTTTTTGTGTGATAACCATGTTTTTAAAATGTACTAATGGTGTGGATGTGTGGGACATGATATTTTTATTGAAAACATTGTTACCTTATCAGGGTATTCTTGTTGTGAACCTTCTGAATTTAATTGAAAATTTTTTGAGTAATGGAAAACATTTTTTGGTATCATTATGTTTTGCATTCATTTTAAATAAGGAAAATTAAAATAAAATCTAGTCTGTTTTAGTGTAAAATTTTGTATGATAATTTTAAGGGTTGTATAAAATATTTAATTGGATTTATTTAATTAAATTTGATATGTGAAAGAGGTTTTTTATAGGTTTATACATGTGTAAAATTAGTGTTGGCATTTTTATGTGAGATTTGTTAATTTTCCATATATAAACCTATGATGTTTTATTTATAAATTTTAAATAAATTGTTTAAATAATTAATATAGTCATGGAGGTGATGAAAATAATTTTTTAAATGGTTTTGGTGTGAGTTTTTTCTAAAAAGGGGATTTTGGGTATGTATTTGGGTGTAGAGCCTTGAAACACATTTAGGAATTATTTTATAAACATTTTAAATGAATTATTAAATTACATAAGACGTATGTGGAATGTTTGTGAAATGATTTGGTGTGCGTATGTTTTTAAAATGGGGTTTGTGTTTTCATATAGTGGAACACTGTGTGTACCTTGTATGGATCATCTTTTTTGTTTAAATGTGTTATGTTAGTGATATGTGAATGCGAAACATGATTGAGAAAAAATGGGAATCCTGGGTAACTAGGTGGAGGGATTAGTGGAAGATAGCTAGTTATTAAGAAATGGATATGGCTCAGATTGATGTAACAGGATTGATGACTACAATACTCACCAAACATGTGATATGACTGGGGACCAATAGGCATTAATATGTGATTCACACAAAGTGGATTGTGTAAGAGAACACTGATGGTTGTGGTTTCTATACCACATTTTCACTGAGATGCGAGGTTCACAGATTCCCACATGAACTAGTTTGACCCTAGGTATTCTCATATGATGTTCTACCATATATGAATAGGTTCCAACTACTGGAATATGGTTGAAATCATGTAAGGGTGTGTGTGTATTTTTAAAGGCCCCATTTTCTTTTAAGAAAATGGTTATTTTGGTCATCTTTATATGTGGTTTCTATTCCATAAATTGTTTACTCACAAATATTTTCCTGGAAATGATTTAAAAAATTAATTTTAAATGGGAATGTTAGATTATGTCGAAATTTTTTGGTATGGAATCGTTTATCCAAGTGGTATCATAATCGGCTTTGCCTCACAGCCGGAATATATCATTGGTTGTATGTAGTCTCTGGCATCTTTTTTTTTCAGGTTGATGCAAGATGTCAATTTGGAGGTTTGAGTTTCGTGTGCCTTTAGGTGTGGATCATGGCAGTGGAAGATTGTTGATGTAGATCCTCTTGTTGTATGGACTTTTGGCATAGAGTTTTGTTTTTCCTTTTGTTATAGTATATTCTTGTTTTTGTCTAATGTTGTAAACCATTATTTATGAATGTTTTTATGTGCTTGTTTGCACAAATTTTTCAGATCGGAATTTATAGTTTCTCTAGGACATTTTAAAATTATTAATTCAGATAAATCATTCCCTATTATCTTATTTTATACCTGGGCACATGTGCTAGAATGTGGGGATTGGTAACGCCATTCTGGACTTATCGCGGACCGGTTCAGACACTGGGTTTGATGGAGACCGAGCATGGTTCGTGAAAAAATTGTATTAGAGTAGTTCAAGTTATTTTGGGTCATGTTCATTAGGGGATTGTCTGGTTTGAATGGAACTTATATTTTTGGGACAAGACGTTCCAGTCATGAGTGTGGTGCCTGGCCAGTAAACCTCATTACAAGACCCAAAAACACTTATAGGAGATGGGATTCATCTGATCCTTTTGGGCCTTGTTGTTATAAATTATTTGGGAAATGAAATGGGTGTTCAGTCAACAGTATCAATGAAGTCACAGGGCTTGAAAATCCATGTGGAGCTGATGACATTTTCCTAAAACACTCTCTTTGACGATGGTGTGACCGGCGTATGGCTGCCAACCATAGGTACAAGTAACCCGCCAAAACTAATTTCCTCTTACATCATCCTATATATTCTTTATTTCGAGGGAATGATTTTGTGGGGAGTATGGAGTTTGAAAACCTCTTCGGTTGAATGAGGTTTTTGGTTTCGGTTTTTTCTGTATGTTGTTTTGAAATAATGGTTTGTGGTCTCTCTTGAGAAGTGTCTAAAGAAAAATTTGTTATGGATACCCTCATCTATTCAGTTTTAGTTTGTTACATGTGTTGGGCAATGGACAGGTTTGATTGGTTCATTGGGTATCCTCGTTAGCTATTTCACTCCCCATAAGGTACCAATATATCTAAAATCTAGCCATGGGTGATTCATCATCGGAAGGCCCTTCAGTTGTTAAAGGATAGAACAACATCTTGAGTATTAGGGTTGAGTTAATA
Source organism: Viscum album (assembly GCA_963277665.1). Taxonomy (NCBI): domain Eukaryota; kingdom Viridiplantae; phylum Streptophyta; class Magnoliopsida; order Santalales; family Viscaceae; genus Viscum; species Viscum album. The sequence goes on from OY728164.1 coordinate 2,028,451,513, forward strand.
TCTACTATTTTTTAGGATCAAGAAGATACTATCATAGTGGATAAGTTGGCTCGGGAGTAGTTGATGGATTTTTTAGTTTCCTTTATTCTTTTGGTGGTCAAAGGTGGAGATTCACGTCGATATGTCAAAAGGTCCCACCTAGAAGCGGTGAAGGGAAAAAAATCGAGGAAAGTAGAAAACGTTCTGGGTTGTTGGCTTTGGATAATGTCCAAAATATTCCATTGGATATTTCAATAGTTATCTTTTTTATAGGTTTCTTCTTAGGCAACCAATGTGAAAAATAAGGTCATTAGAGGCTGTCTTGGTGGCTTTTGTTAATGTCATGCTACTTGGGACTCAGTTCAGGTTCCAATTCATTGTAATGTTTCTGCCATTTTCAAGTGTTATGTTTTTCAGTGTCTTGTTGTGTTTTGTTTTCATTGGAGAGAAAAAATAGGTTTTTTCGGAACCTTTTATGAACTTCTTCTAAAATTAAAGCATTTTTCTCTTCCATGAATTTCTGAATTCCTTGTTCTGAGTGAAGGAGTCTTTCGTGTGTTTATTATTCTATTGTTTCTTGTTCATGGTGATAGGGGCAATGAGTATGCATCTTCTATGACCCTGTCTTGGTGAAGGTGATGTGTTAGACTAAGGTGGATTTTAGACTGTGTTATGTCTTCGTGATTCGATGTGAGAGGTGATGTGGTTACCTATGGAACAAGAAGGAGAAGTTTTGATCGACAGATTTCAATGCCATAATGTGAGGTAGGGGATGATTCAATAACCGGATCTCCTACCATAGGTCCCGGAGTGAAGTCAGTGAGTAGTCTAGAATCACTAAGTGTGTAAAGGACCATCATCTAGTGTCTATCTTCATCATTGGAAGTAAAGATAGTTTTAACATCTTGTGTAGTTTCCTTATTCCGAGAAGCGATGTTTGGTGAAAAAAAATAGGGACCCCATTTACTTATTTCATTCCACAAGGGTGAAAGAGTTTATCCTTGATTATAAAGAGGTATTGATATATTGTCATCATGAATCTCAGTGGTTTTTCTCTTCTGGTTGTAAATATCTTTGTGGTTTCCCATGTATGAACAACATCATTATTTGACCCCAATGTTTATTTGGGATCATATCGGGATGGTAATGCCTATGTGAGTAGTTTACTTCTTATTGTTTTCTATCTAATATTTTTTTAATTAATCAGGTTCCTTGTCGTGGGAGAATACTTTGAGCGGGTAGCACCCATTTAGCCCATGTTGCGCTTTCTGTGTCGATCCATTCTAGTAAATACATCTATTTGGTCTCTAGGGTTGGGAGACCCACAGTGGGTCTCAGGGAAATTTACCTAATATAAAATCAATGTCAACCCTTTTCTTATGGTGGGGATTCCATTTAGACCTCACCATTTTGGTATTCGGGTACCATATAAGATGTTATTTTTTTCTTATAGTGGGAATTCCACTAGAGCATCTGCGTGTTAGCAATTTAGTTTTTTCTCTGTTGTTGTTTTGGCAGTGGGTAGACTCGTTCAGAGGTAACCAACCCAAATCCTTTTTCTTGAGTAAACATGGGGCCAAACTATGCACCCAATTGTATTTTTAATTAATGTTGTGGTGTCCTCATTGAGAGTTAATTTGTTTCTTATATAATGTGTGGGGTTCTTTTGGAATGTTTAAGGTGTCTTTTCTTGGTATATTGAATTATGAGTTGTGAGAGTTCTTGTCATTCTATTATCAAATGGAGGAGTATTGACTATTGGGGGAAGACATCACTTGCATGGTGTCCGTTTTTGGGTCTTGTGATTTTATTATGCTAGTACAATTTCATTATTGAAGGGGTTCTTTCTTCTCCCTCATGTTCTTTGTTAGGAACCTCTTTGCGCTAGGAGGATGTTCCAGTTCTATTTTCTAAGAGAGCATGGAATTGATTTATGATGGTGGAAATTATTATGGTGGGGAGAATTGTCTCACAAGGGTTTTTAATTTAGCCTTGGTCCCGGCACTAATGGGGTCTCAGTTGTTTTTCTCAAGAACCGAGTGTGACTGGTTTGAGGTTTTGGATTACTTTTTTGATGTTCTGGTTTGGGTCCGAGTTTAAATTCATTATGATTGGAACATATTAGGTTTTAGTCTGGTGCAAAGACACAATATGGTTCGCAGATGTCGTGCAGTCGGCCTGGGTATCCATGCAATCGCTTCTGAAATGGGAAAATGCCACTGAACAGTCCGTGTACCATCACATATATTTTAACTACGTTGTTTCCAAATGTTAAGATTAATTAATTTATTAATTAAGTGATAAAATAAAAATAAGGTAAAATAAATAAAACTCACCGAATTTTTTTTATAATATTGTTATCATTATTATTATTATTTGTTATTATTATTTTTCTTATTGTTAAAAATGTAATTGTTTTTAATTTATTAGTTTTGGGTATAATTAATAATATAATTATTAATATTAGTACATCAATTATTATCGTTAATATTTAGTTAATTTATTAATCTAGGGTTTCAACATGTCCCTCTCACCCACCTTTCCTCCTACCACGCAAGCACACCCCCCCCCTACATGGAAAAGACAATGCACCGCCACCTTGTGCACAACATTCCTCCACCAACCGACCTCATTTTGGAAACAACTATTCTATCCCCAACACCCCTGCTCACACACACCACTAACCAGCCGCCTCCCTTGAATGGAATGACACCACCAGTCGGCACCTCCCCAGCACATGAACCCTTATTGACTGACCCACCTCCAGAAAATGTGCCAATGCCGGTTCATTTTCTGGAAGCTGCACTTTCCCCCTTCGGCGGCCTCCCCTCCAGGTATGTTTCCCCTACTTTTAGTAGGGGTTTCATTTTTTCTGCAGGTAGGATGTCTATTTTAAAGTTTTTTCACGATTCTTAGGGTTCTATATTGATGTTTTGTGCCCGATATTTCTTTCGTGTGGTGCATTTGTGGTGCAGATAGGGTTTCAAACCATTTTCTAGAAGCCACTTGTTTATAGGTAGGTGGTTCCCTGACCAAACATTATTATATTAATTTAATATGTTTTTTAGAATTTATAATTACGTGTTATGTTTTAATTATGTAATTTCAATGGTATTACAATGTATTTTGGAATGTTTACATGGTTAGAACAGGGTTTTCAAGGAAATATTATTATGCTCTTGATGTTCGATTTGGTGTGATGTTTCTTGAAAGTGTTTTATGAATTGGTTGTTCGTTTTAACCATATTTTCAAAAGTACTAAAGGCACAGATATATTAGAAATGAGATTTCTAATAAAATGTTTGTTCCCTTGGGAAGTTATTATTTTTTTCACCTATAAAAATGAATTGTAAATTTTCAGAGTAACAGAAAACATGTCTTGGTGTGGTTATATTGTGTATTTGGATTAAAAGTGGTGTTTTATATGAAAGCGATCGTGTTTTTGGTGTAAAACATAATTTGATAATTTCAAGTTTTTTATAGACTATTTAATTAGATTTATTTAATTAAATGTGATGTGTGAAAGTGGTGTTTGATAGGGTTACAGATGTGTTAAATTTTAAAGTGGTATTTTTATATTAATATTGGTCATTTTTTGTAACGTCCCGACCCGGTTCACCACAAAACCGGTGGCCGGACCAATTGCTACATGACCTCAAGCGCACCTCCCCTTAGGCCAGAGGCTGCCGACTAGCATCGAGGTTCTAATGATAGTCAGTGGGGAGGCTATACCCTCTTCTAAAGGTTTCACAGTGGTGTATCAGTGTTGATAACAAACAATAGCAGAAGCGATAACTCATAAATGAAAAACAGTGGAAGACAAATTATACTCCTTTTATAAAAGTGGCCAATGCCAATTATACATCTGATGAATGCATGAAATGCTATTAATACTAAATATAAAACAGTGAACAAAACAGCATAGATTAAATTCCAATAAAAAAATAAATAAATAAAGACTCAAATCCCCAAGGGCTGTCTCCTCGAGCATCTCGGACCTCCGCTCGGTCCACTGCTACTAACTCTCATGTAAATGCAAACAACATAGTCCTGCAACCAAATATAACATACTCAGGTACCCAGAGAAATGGCATCCCGAGTAGGGTGTGAGATATAAATCTCAGTAGGCCGAGACCACCATTGTCTACCCCAAATCCAGATATTTAATAAATAATTTAAACACGTGAAGGAATGCATAAAATAAAGTATGTAGTACAATGTAACTATAAACCCAAGTACCTTCTTCATCCCTCAGCTAGTGTCTGAACCAACACTATTCATTTTTCATGCATACTCAACAATAATTACAATATCATTTATCATTTATCAAATATTCCAATATTAATAAATAATGAATGTCATGAGATTCAGCCTATGCCCGACATCGCCAGTATGAGTCACTCACAACAGATGTCTCTAATTACCATCTAAGTAATCAAGTAAAGACCGAATCCAAGCTTGTGCTTTGGATTGGATAACGCGTCATAAGATATTCAATTTGACCTTTCATATACTAAATCTGAGCCCATCCACTAAACTTGGTTCACCGAATTCATAGATAAATATTAACCATTAATCATAATCAATTCACAAATCATCAAGTCACACGAGCCTTCATTAACCATTAACTAATTTCATGCAGGAACAATTGGTCCCATAGTCCATTGTTAATTAATGGATGTATAACATCATGTATATCATCCTCATGAGTACTTGTAGTGCTAGTCCTTGTCTCACAACCCATGGGTATTTGGAGCATCAGTCCCTGTCCCATAAAAGAATATTTACTTGCAAGATGGATGTAGAACGCCAGGTCTTGCACCCCGTGAGTATTTGGAGCATCAGTCCCTATCTCACAATCCATCTATCAATCATACATATACACCTTTCATTGGTGTATAATGCCATTTATAACACCCTTTGAGTATTTGGAGCTTCAGTCCTTGTCTCACAACCCATTTATCTACCATGGTACTCATTTAAATTTATAACAAAATATATCAGGGGCATGATCTAACCCTCTCTAGTATGCCATTCTATTCAACCATCATTTATACTTACCAAAAAACACATAAGGAATTACATCTTATGTTCTCCAATTAACCATATCAAAATCACAACCCAACCCCCCTACCTCACGAAATGTCATTTAGGGCACATTCCCTATTCGAGGTCATCTAGCCCAATTTGGCTAAACATGGAAAATTGGTCAAGGGTTCTAGTATGAGGTTCATTCTATTTAAAGGTTTTCACCATCTCATTTAATCAATCATAAGCAAGTCCATTTAACCCCCCCATATAACAATAGAAGTTGAATTTAAATGTTAAGATGGAATTAACTAGGTGTTTAGGGAAACAAGCATTAGAACACCAAGGGGCAACTCATTCATAAGGGTTGTATTCAAAACATGCTTCATATCCAATAGAAAATTAATGTAAAATGAAGGAACCAAGGCAGTAGAACATGAAAGTACATAAGTCTACTTCTGACTTTTATCATGAAGATATCACACCTCTGATCGTGGGGTTTTATTATTAAATTGTTTGTTTAGTGACCAAGAAACCCTTTTTATCTGATTCCAGAAATTCAAACTATTTTCATAGAAGCATTTAATCGAAACTAAACTCACAGACTTAAAATACTAAGGCTAAAGCAGTATTGAACTCTTTAATACTTTACATTAAAATAAAGAGGCAAGGAGAGGGATCCTACCTCCAGGTGGATCCATCCGTCCACTCTGGCTCTTGGAGCTTTCAAACTAAGAGCCGCTGGTGCTCCCCCACTGAGAATATGCACCTCCACAAACACGAAAGAACACCTAGCCCCTATGCACACACCCTTATGGAAATGGGAATGCGCAAGAGGATCCTTACATGCGCGCTTATACACATATGCCCATATCCACTCACCTGCTCATGCACATGTATATATATATATATCGGCAAACCTAGCCCCATACATATCCAATCACTTCCATGTGTGATTAAACATGTAACGGGGGAACCGACGCATATATAAATACATACTTATGCCCACGCAGGCAAGTCTCCAAGACTCTAGAGACTCGAAACCATGCCAAAACCTCCAACGCACTAACAGATAAATACTAAAAACCTTAAGGCACATAAAGAAATCAATTATATGAGGCGAAAATAGCTAGTGTCATTAAATCATTTCCTCAGGTGTCGGTGACAAACCAAAATGAAGATGAAACCACACTGTGAAGCTCAATGTACTGCCAAAAAAATCCAGTGACTCATAAACATCAAAAGCCCCAAATTAAATAACAATAAAACAACAAACATAAAGATGAAAACCTCAGTTCGAAACCAATCCGACGAACCAAAACCACCTGAAACGCTTCGCCTTCTGTGGTGGTTGCTGTAATGCGCATTTAGGGACCCTAAGAGAACTTATGCACAAACCTAGATGAAGCGCAAGATGAAAAACGGATCACCCCCAAGCCCTAGGGTTAGGCCGCACCTCATTGGGCACCGATTAGGTCGAAATAAAACTGAAAATAATTAGGAGAAGGGAGTGAGTAGCTTACTGTGGAGGATCGAGCATAAAACTGGCCGAAATCCGAGTGATGACGGTGAAAACGAGGAGGCCGCATTGGGGGTGTCGTGCGGCTCATAGGGGAGATCCCCTTGGCTGGTGCATGTCGCGTATGAGAGGAGGGAGAGGGATATTTTAGTTTTATGTTTTTAATTTAATTTATTATCATTTATTTTAAAATTTATTAATTTCTTAAAAAGGATACCTCGCAAGATTGGGGTCGCATTGTTAGAAAAACAGTGTTCCGACCGTGTGGTACCCCTTTGTCTAAAGAAACCCACCGCATGGGCTAAGCGCATGGTTTTGGGAAACCGTTTGCAGCCCGTGCACAAGTCCATGCCTCTTTAAATAAGGCCGCATAGTTTGGGCTGCACGGTTTGATAACCGTGCGCCAACCGTGCGCCCTCTGCAGCTCATTAAAAACATAGTTCCAGTGCTTATGAAACACCTCAGGCCACCTGAAAAACTTAACGGGCCTTTACCAACACCTGATAACGTCATTTTAAAAGGTTCAAACTCTTGGAATTAAATTCCAAGGCTCGGTTTAAAATTTGACCTGCTCGGTAATTGAAAAAGTTTAAAAACCTTCACATTTTAGCCCGGTTCAAAACGAGGGTCATTACAACCTTCCCACCATAGAACATCTCATCCTCAAAAAGACTTTAGGAAAAACATACACACCACCATACTTAATTGGGATGTGATACTTTGTTCAAATGATCATGTTGCGTTCACAAACAGCCAACGCATCCTTAAGAATCCATTTGAGCATACGATTCTTAAGCCACCAGAAGTCGAGCCAACGCTGGTTTTCAAACCCAAACAATGATATGGATCCTTCTCGAGCCGATCTACCCAGAGACATGAACCCGACATCATCTCTCCAAGTGTCTAGTCACAGGTACTTCCCACCTTAGATTTTTTTTAATGTTTAGAAACCAATTCCAAACCAAAGTTCAGACCACCAGCTGCATTACCTTTAAAATCATGCCCCAAGAATTCCTAGGATGCTCCTAGCATGATTTGGAATAGATCAATGTTCTATTCCACATCGACCTCAAAGCCCAAGTCGAGCTAGTAGCTTATATTAGGCATCAGCCGACACAAACCGCACTCATCTTCACCTGATGAAGTTCTTTAAAATGGTTCTTCACCAACCATGCACTTTGGAAGGGGAATAAAGTGTCAAGACACTATGGATGACTATCTAAAAGAAATCTCAACTTATACAGCCAGAATATCTCGAGAAAAGATGCAATTCATTCTTACAAAGCCCCTTGCATTTATCACAAACACTTTTACTGAAGACTAAAACCAACTTTCGGTGACATTTCCAAGATCAAACCCTGAGGGAGACCATGCATCCTGCATGAAACGCCAAAATAAAATCATCCAATAATGCCCAATGTCTTTAAAGAAATATCGCATATAAGACTGATGCTCTCTTAGTGCATCTAAGATGATGAAAATATAGGGGACATGCTCGTCGTGTCCAGAAGAGCGCACTACGAGAAAACCTAGGTCATGAAGAAGATCAGTCAAACCATTACCGGACAATTCCGTTCTAAAAGCTCGGCATCACCTACCAACACATTCATCTTGAAAAAAGTAGAAATACCCACCTTAATATTTCCCATGAGGTCTCACGGAAAGATCAGGCGCTCACCAGCATTCTAGAATAACAACAAGATCGGTGTTTCATAACACCCAGGTCTTTCAAAAACTATTCCATGTATTGAAATGAAACTGATTCTTTAACGCTCAAGTATCTCTACATGGAGTTGACCCAACACAATACTCAATTGTACAAAAAGACTTATTACTGAGACATATTGCATCATACGACCATTTTCCTAGACGACGCCATAAACAATCATCCATTACTAAGAATAAAGGGTCAAACGACCAACAAAGAAGTCGGCCATGCTTGAGGTGTTTCTAACCAATAGACAAAGAGCATTACTCGATGGTAAATCCAACAACAAGGTCAAGAAATGCATCACCACTTGTTAGAACCAGGGTGTCATATGAAACAGTAAGTCCTACATGGGACAACGACACCTAACAATTCCAAAAGAGTGAGAAAATTCATAGGTCTAGCAAGGAATTTATGTTCTAAGGGCGCTACCGACCACAGGTTATCCCCTTATGAAGAAAAATGTTTCAACCCTAAACCGGGTCACTTCAAACAAGTCACTAGTCTCAAAAGGAGAACATAAGGCTATAGCTAAGGAGAAGAATTCCTATGGAACGTACTCACACTTTGGTTCATAGTAAACTCAAGAGAAGTCCAAACTACCCTTTAAATGAGGGTTTTAAACAGTGGAAACCACAAAAGGTTCCATTTCCAATCCTCTTATATTTAATAACTTTTAATCATTAATCGTCAAAATATTTAATCAAAACATCAAGTAATATTTTAAAAACTCCCCAAGAAAAAACATGCAAGTTTCCTAAAACGCCCTTTTAAAAACATTTAAGTTAGTTTAAATCCTGTCATTTTCAAGAAACTTATCAAAATAAATTCATTTTAAGAAGATAAGGCGACCTACGAGGATCCCTTTTTAACTAACCTGGGTTATCTATAAAGCAACCCAATAGTAAACATACAAGTACTAAAATTTTAAACACCCAAATAGCTTATCTCATAAAAAGACTCCCCAAATGGCATACTTGGGTCCAATTTCATTTTAGATACTATCCATTTGATTTCAGATCAACATTAAACATCTTTCACATTTATAAGAATTTCACACGGCATCAAGTCATAACATTTACTATGAGTCATCATTTCCCAACTCATGATGTACCCATACACTCCATGGATAGAATGTTGACTCTCTTTAATCAATACCAATTACAATTCCAAAATTAACATGATCAACCGAATGGTCCATTTTATATGGGTGGCCACCTACAATTCGATAAGGCCCCCATACACCTTATCGCTGGATTTTGGCTCCCATTTAACACCATCAACATTTATTTAACATTTTAACTTTAGCATCCCTTTCACATATCAAAACATCGTTAACATGTTAGCATAAGCAGTAACACAACAACATGCTATAACATGGAAGCATGTCACACCAACAAAACATGATAACAACTAAGGTAGTATGTAATGTAATCACTCAATCATGTTAAATATATCACCGAAACATGCTATCTAGAGAGTCATGATAAAGAAAATCAATCATGGCATTTCACCCAAGGAACACAATCCAAAATAGCAGGCATCCTACTAATGAAACTACATGGCATGTTATATGAATGAAATGTGAATCTCTAAGTGCCTAAGATGATGTATGTATGAAACATCCATTCCATATCAGGCCAAGAAAAGCATTTTTTTCAAAATTCTCAAAATCAATAAACAACGGAAAAATACACCAGTCACTCAAGGTGAAATCATATCAATTGTAACCTCAATAGTAAAAACATCAATTCCCATCCCTGGTCACTTGGTCATTTCTTGTACATGAGGTGATCAGTCATAAGCATGACTATTAACCCAAGTGCCAACACATTCCTAGTCTCCTCTCTACCACCCGAATAACAAAACGACAATGAAAAAGAAAGAACCTAAACCTCTGATACCACTTTGTAATGTCCCGACCCGGATCACCACTAAATTGGTGGCCGGACCGGTCTCCACATGACCTCAATCACGCCTCCGCATATGCTAGAGGCTGCCGACTAGAAGCGAGGGTCTAAGGATAGTCGGTGGGGAGACTTTACCTTCTTATAAAAGTTGCACAATGGTGTATCAGTGTAGATAAAAAACAATAGCGGAAGCGATAACTCATAAATGAAAAACAATGGGAGAAAAATTATACTCCTTTTATAAATGTGGCCAATGCCGCTTATACAACTGATGCATGAATTATATGCTATTGATACTATATAGAAAATAGTGAACAAAACATCATGCATTATATTCCAATACATAAATAAATAAATAAAGACTCAATGGCCCAAGGGTGGTCTCCTCGAGCATCTAGGGCCTCCGCTCAATCCTCTACTCCTAACTCCCAAGTAAATGAAAACAACACAGTCCTGTAACCAAATATAATCTACTTGGGTACCCAGTGCAATGGCATCCTGAGTAGGGTGTGAGAAATAAATCTCAGTAGGTTGGGACCAACAGTTTCTACCCCAAATCTAGACATTTAATAAATAGTTTAAACACGTGAAGGCATGCATAATATAATGTAAGCAGTACAATGTAACTATAAACCCAATTACCTACTTCATCCCTTAGCTAGTGTCTGAACCTGCACAATTCATTTTTCATGTATACTCAATAATCATTAGAAAATCATTTATCGTTTTTCAAATATTCCAATCTTAATAAATTATGAATGTCTTGAGATTTTTCCTACGCCCGACATCTCCAGTATAAGTCACTCACCATAGATGTCTCTAAAGACCATATAAGTCATCAAGTAAATGCCGAATCCAAGATTGTGCTTTGGCTTGGATAAAGCATCATAATCTATTCAATTTGATCTTTTATATACTAAGTCTGAGCCCATCCACTAAAAGTGGTTCACCCAATTCATAGATAAACCTGAACCCTTTCTCATAATCAATTCACAAATCATCCTATCACATGATCCTTCATTAACCATTAACTCATTTCATGCACGAACAATTGGACCCACGATCCAATGTTAATTAATGGATGTTAAACATCATTTATATCACCCTTGTGAGTATTTGGAGCATCAGTCCTTGTCTCAGAACCCATGGGTATTTGGAGAATCAATCCATGTCCCATAAAAGAATATTTACTTACAAGCTGGATGTAGAACGCCATGTCTAGCACCTCGTGAGTATTTGGAGAATCAGTTGCTGTCTAACAATCCATCTATCAATCATACATATACATCTGTCATTGGTGTAGAACACCATTTCAAACACCCTGTGATTATTTGGAGCTTCAGTCCTTGCCTCGCAACCCAATTATCAATCATGGTACTCATTTATATTTATAAAAAAAATATACAAGGGGCATGATCTAACCCTCCATAGAATGCCATTCAGTTCAAACATCATTTATACGTACCAAAAAACACATAAGGCATTACTTATTATGTGCTCCAATTTACCATATCAAATTCACAACCCAACCCCCTACCGCAAGACATGTCATTTAGTGCACATTCCATATTCGGGGTCATCTGGCCCAATTTTCCAAAACATGGAAAATTGGTCAAGGGTTCCATTACGAGGGTCATTACATTTAAAGGTTGACACCATCTCATTTAATCAATCATAAGAAAGACCATTTAACCCACTTATCACAAAATCAGTTGCATTTAAATTTTATGATGGAATTAACTGGGTGTTCAGGGAATCAAGCATTAGACCACAAAGGGGAAACTCATTCATAAGGGTTGTATTCCATACATGATTCATATCCAATAGATCATTAATGTAAAAGGAAGGAACCAAGGCAGTAGAATAGGAATGTACATAAGTCTACTTCCCACCTTTATCATGAATAAAACACACCTCTGATCGATGGGTTTTATTATTAAATCATTAGTTTAGTGACCAAGCAACCCATTTTATCTGATTCCTACAATTTACACTATCTCCATAGAAGCATTTAATTGAAACTAAAATCACAGACTTAAAATACTAAGGCTAAACCAGTATTGAACTCTTTAATACTTTACTTTTAAATAACGAGGAAAGGAGAGGGATCCTACCTCCAGGTGGATCCATCCGTCCACTCCGGCTCTTAGAACATTCTAACTAAGAGCCGATGTTGCTCCCCCATTGAGAATATGCACCTCCACACACATTCAAGGACACCTATCCCCTATTCACACACCCGCATGTCCATGGGCATGTGCAACAGGATCCTTACATGTGCATATATACACATATTCCTGCCTCCACTCACCTGTGTAGGAACTTTTATATATATACATGGGCACACCTATCCCCATACATAGCCAATCACTGCCACGAGTGATTAAACATGTAATGGGGGAACCCACGTATATATAAATACGTACCTATGCTCACATAGGCGAGTCTCCTAGACTCTGTCGACTTGAAACCATGCCAAAACCTCCAACGCACTAACAGATAAACACTAAAAACCTTAAGACACATAAATAAATCAATTTAGGTAAGGTGAAACTAACCAGCGGCATTAATGCCTTACCTCGGGTGTTGGCAACAAACCAAAACGAAGATGAAACCACACCGCGAAGCTCAATGCACTGCCAAAAACAAGCTAGGGACTCATAAACATCAAAATCCCCAAAATCAATAAGTGGAAAGCAAAGAGAAAGGTGAAAAACTCACCCCGAAAACAATCTGATGATCCGAAACCACCCAAACCACTTCGCCATTGGTGGCAGTTGCTGGAATGCACATCCATGGACCCGAAGAGAACTTCTGCACCAACCTTGAACAAGCGCAAGATGAAAAACATATCACCCCAAGCCCTAGGGTTCGGCTGCACCCCACCATGCGCCGATTATGTCAAAATAAAACCAAACACAGGGAGGATAAGGGAGAGAGTAGCTTACCATGGTGGATCGAGTGCAAAACTGGCGAAAATCTGAGAAAAGAAGGTGAAAATGAGGAGGCCGTATGGGGGGTGTCACGCGGCTTATAGGAGAGAGACCCTTGGTTGGTGCATGTCACGTATGAGAGGAGGGAGAGGGAGATTTTAGTTTTATGTTTTTAATTTAATTTAATTTAATTTAATTTAAAATTAATTAATTTTTTAAAAAGGCTCACCCGTATGGTATGGGCCGCACGGTAAGTGAAATAGTACACCGGCCATGCAGTACCCCTTTTTTCAAAGGAAACCCACCGCACGGGCTAAGCACATGGTTTGGGAAGCCTTGTGCATCCCGTTCGCAAAACACAACCTCTTTAAATAAGGCCTCTTGGTTTAGGCCACATGGTTTCGAAACCATGCGCCCTCTACATCTCTTTAAAAACATAGGTCCCGTGCTTTTGAAACCCCTCAGGCCACCCGAGAAACTTAATGTGCCTTTACCCAATCCTGATATCATCATTTTAACAGGTTCAAACTTGTAGAATTAAATTCTGAAGCTCATTTTAAAATTCGACCCACCTAGTAATTGAAAAAATTTAAAAACCTTTTGCATTTTAGCCTCGTTCAAAATGAGGGTCATTACATTTTTCATGTTTGAAACCATGATGTGTTCTTTATAAATATTCTATAAATTGGTTGGATAACTTATCTAGTCATCCATGTGATGTGAATTATGAAGTGAAATGATTTTAGTGTGTGTTTGGTCGAAAAATGTTATTTTGATTATGTCTTCTAGTGTAGAGACATGCAGAGCCATCAGGTTAGGGTTTTCGTGCTTCATCGTTCCTCATTCTGAGTGGTGCTGGAGACGGAGGATGTTTTTGTTCGTGTATGGTGTAAAGATCCCAGATCCTTTTGGCAGTGGAGGTTCATCCTATCGCCCTGGACGATGGCTTCGCACAATGGTAAGGAAAGCTCCCGCTCGGCGGTTATGCTTGGGCTTCCTGGTTTACGCCTGCCTTTTCCAAATGGCTCTATTCTGAAGGCCATAGTGGATTCTCTAGGTGGTTTCCTATGCACGGATGACCGCACTCTTTCCTATGAGTATATTTTGGTGCCCCATATTTGTGTGAATCTGGATCATTCACAGCTAGTTCTGGAGAATGTTTCTTTAAAGGTGTAGGGTGAGGAGGACTAGGACTAGCCTATTGTGTTCCCATTTTTTCCTAGCTTATGCTCCTCTTGCTGCCTCTAGGGGAACTCTAGTTCTTCGTGCAGAAATCGGTATAGAGGCGGTCCCAGATCAGCTCCTAAGTCATCTCTGGTTGGTGTCCCTGCCTCTCCGATGGCGAGAGTTTCAAAGTCTATTTCGGATCGAGGCTCGGTTTCAAGGGATGCCTTGGCTCTGTTAGAAGATTCTGATCTCGGGGTTCATCTCCCTCTATCTCCATCTTTGGGTAACTCATGCAAGGATCTCAAGGTATTCAGGCTAGAGGTTTCACCCTCGATGGTCTCGGGTCTTCTGGATTCTTTACCCAGCTCTCCGAAGCTTGCTGAATGGTGGCCTCATGACAATATCTTATCCTCGTTTCTACCCTTTCTAGATACCAGGGTTTTCTTTACAGTGGCTCGTTCATTCCTCCATGTTGTGTTCTTGGATTAGAAGGATGTGGTTGTTGTTTCCAACTCTCTCTCTTCCCAGGGTGTTTGCTCGAAGGAATGCCCCCATAAGATACAAGGCGGTGGGGCTTGCTTTCCCTCCCTGAGTCCAAGGGTGTGGAAAAGGGTGAGAGTTGCTTCCTCCCCTCTATCCCTTGTTACTCCTGTTGTTTCCATGGTTCTCTATTCCCCATGTCTCTCTTCTCAAAGTCATGGGGTGTGCACGCGTGCCCACTCGAGACACCTCAGGAATGAATCCTCCTATCTGTGTAAGAAGACCGTAGAGCCTGGGGTCAAAGTGAGGCCTCTGTTTGTTTAATGTTTTCTCTTCTTATTTGTAATGCACATGGAGTGGGTGCTAGAGTGAATACATATTTCATCGTCTCTAAAGTTAAGAAACATAAAATTTTTGTTCTAGCTGTACTCGAGTATATGAAAAACTCTGCAAAGATCAGGGAGTTTAGCCTCAAGGTGAAGTTGCATGGCTCCATGCAAGAAGATACAAACAGACACATATGGGTCTTCTAGTCTAAGGAGGCTTCTCTGGTTATGATCAATGTGGGCGATCAGTTCATTACATCAAATGTCATCATGGGATCAGAGTGATTCTACATTTATTTTGTGTATGGAAGATGTGACGTGGTTTCCCGACAACGACTATGGAGCGAATTGGGTGAATTTGATCCATAGGATATCCCATGGTGTGTAGTGGGGGTATTCAACACCATCCTTGATCCGGGGAGAAGAAATGGACATGGGCCTTCCCCCAACAAGATAGTCTTGAGTTTTCTCATTTTATGGTGGGCAAGGGGCTTCTGGATAGGGGTACTCGGGATCTCACTTAACCTGGTGCAACAACCAGGGGCGCGGTAGACGCAGTTGGAGCAGAATCGATCGTTGTTTGTCCAAATCATCTTGCATAAGCAGGTTCCCGAATGCCAAGGTTACCCACCTTGCTCGAGGTATCTCCGATCACTCCCCCTTATAGGTGTCTCTTTCTCTTGGGCAGGTGTATCCAAATTCTTTTAGGTTCTGCAATCAGTGGCCTCCCTTTACAGGATATCATCAGCTTGTTAAGGAGCTGTGGAGAGAACCTTCACGTGAGGATACATGGGTAGCCATCCACAATAGACTCCGGAGGCTGAAATATGGGATTCAAGAATGGGCTAGAGGGTTACCTCCCTTCAACCAGGAAATGGAAAATTTGAAACACATCATCGACAACATGGAATCCATCCTTGAGGAGGTTTGGAGCAACTTAGTGTTCGAAGAGCTAGCTGAAAATAAATCTTGTTGGGCGGAGATGATTCTTAACCAGGAGCGTCGGGCTCGAGAGAGATCTCGGGTGAAATGGCTGCGTGAGGGAGACAAGAACACTGGTTTATTCCATGCATGCATCAATGAAAAATGTCGAAAGATCAATCCAAAAATTCTGCTCGAGGATGGGACGTATACATAGGATGAAGATACTATAGGGGGAATGGCACATAACTTCTTCAGGGACCTCCTAGATGGTCTTAATCTAAATATGCCAGATGGTTATCCTAGCGACCATGCAGACTTCGCAGGGGAGATTCCAAGGCTAATATCTATCCCATACAACACTATCATGGAGGTGATTACGGACGAGCAAGAAATTTACAAGGCAATGATGAATCTGAAACCTAAGAGTGCATCTGTTCCAGATAGTTTTCCAAGATCATTCTATAGAGGGGTGTGGGATGTGGTTAATGGGTTCATCTCAGAAGCGATTCATGACTATTTCCGCAGCGGGAGCCTGCCTCAAGTTGCAAGTGTTACCACCTTGTGCCTCATTCCGAAGATTAAAAACCCTTCTTCTCTATCCCATTATCGGCCAAAAAGTTTATGCAACTTACCATATAAGATTCGTTCAATTGTGATAAATCCGATATTGTCTACTCTTCTACCCAGATGCATCTCCATCGAACAGAATGATTTTTCAGGGGCCACTCCGTACAGGGAGCTATTGTTCTTGATCAGGAGGTAATGAGATACATTAAAGTCAAGTCCCACGGTTCGAACCTAGTGATTAAGTAAGATATGGATAAAGCTTAGGACTGGCTCGAATAGAGCTTTATCAACAAAGATTCAGCAGTTATGGGGTTCTCGGGGAAGGTTGTGGATCTTCTTTTTAGGATATTTAGCTCCTCGTGAATGGTGGTCTCTATCGGGGAAGTATCATTGGTCTTTTATAGAAAATAGGGGCCTTCGGAAGGGAGACCCGATATCTCCTAGCATCTTCATCATGGCTCAAAACATTCTTAGTCATCTCATCAACTGAGGGATCTCTTTTAGTGACTTCTAGACTTACAAAAGGAAGATGAGATTTCCTTAGATAACCCATCTAATGCTCACGAACGATACAATTTTTTTCATGAATGGAGGCAGGGACTCTGTTCGGAGGCTCAAGAACATCCTGGAGGTTTACAACCACTAGAGCATGCAAGTAATTAGCAACACTAAAAGTAACATTTTCATCTCTCACAAATGTGCTCCCAGTCGTATTTCCTCTTTGTGTAGCCGTCTCAACATGCAACGGGCCTCATTTCCGATGGAGTACTTAGGAATACCCATATCCTTAGTACAACTCTGGGTTCGTGACTTTGATCAGATATTTAACAAGATAATGAGCCGTGTACTTAATTGGAAGAACTGTTTCCTTTCGTTTGGCGGACGCATTTCTCTAGTCAATAGTGTGTTGTCTGCAATTCCCATTCATACACTGGCTTCTATCTATGTGCCATGAGGTGTCATTACAACAATAAATAAGGTACATTTAAGCATCATATGAGACACCATGTTTGAAGTAAAGAGGTATTGGGCTTCATGGGAATGATTTTCCAGACCCCTTTACGATGGAGGGATCAACGTGAGGAGTTTACAGAGCACGCTCCACAGCTTGCATGCAAAACTCGAGTGGGAAATTATTGAGGATCAGATGATTTGGGGATGGTTCATGTCCTTCATCTGTCGTAATGAGGAGAAAATGCATGGCCGGGTCTCTCCCTTCTGGTCAATTATTTATCCTTTGATTCAGCCTCTTCATCAAAGTTCCCTTTGGCTAGTTGGCGTAGGGGATATCCCTTTTTGGAGCTGAAAATGGGCAGGCACTATTTTTGGTTTCCCCAGGTGCCCTACGCCTCTGACCTCGCTATGGGAAGCAAATCTCTATCCTAGGTTTACGAAAACGTTTTGGATGAGGAGTAACAGGAACGTCTCAAGGCCATTGTCTTTAATGCTGAGCTGAATAAATGTTCGTTTAATCCCTTGTCTTCAGGTGTCTTTACTAGAAAGGATTTCCAAAGGATGTCTTCTATCTAGGTGTCCCATGGGAGATGGAATGATGTACTGTGGTGTTAGAAGATCCCAGCCAAGCTTAATTTATTAACCTGGGGCATCGGGAACCAAGACACTGCCGGCGATGAGTATATCAAGAAACATGGTATCAGTATGGCGTCTTAGTGCTATTGCTGTAGCAACATGCAGGAGGAGAGTTCTCATCATTTCTTCCATGAAAGGGAATGGGCTCAGGCTGTTTGGTCTGCCTTTGGCAGCACAACAGCTATCCCATCTGAGGATATTAGGGACATTCCTTTCCTTGATAGATGGTTCCATAGATCAATGGAGGAGGTAAAGGAATGTATGGATTGGGCGGTGATATACAATTCGGGGTGCTGGAGTCTGTGGCAGGCTAGGAATATGACTAGATTCGATGGCCAAGCCTCCTCGAAGAGGTCCATCATTGTGGGGACTTTCTTCCTTATGTCATACATGGCCTCACTCTTTTCCGGATGGTAGTGTGCTCCATCTTTGCGGCTCCTTCAGGTTAGGTACAATCCTCCTTCTTTCCTTGATCAGCCTCAGGGGAACTGGGTTTGTTGGCATCCTCCTATTGCGGGTATGAAATTAAAATGTATGGGTCCTGCGCTACGGGTGTGATAAAAGGTGGGGCAGTGGTTCACGACTCTGGGGGGAAAATGGTTATGGCTTTCTCGTCCTCCTATGGAAATGGCACAACACTTTAGGCTGAGGCCAAAGCTCTGCTCTCTGGGATCACCTTATGCATCCAAGAGAGCCTGGCCTTATCCCAGGTGGAAAATGATTCCAAGGTACATCATGACTCTCTATGTGGGAAAGGTTCAACTCCATGGTCCGTTTCCTACACGGTTCATAAAGGCAAAGGTCTTATAGGATCCAATATTCAAGTCTCCCACACTTGGCACAAGGGAAACAAGGTTGTGGATCATTTGGCTTCTTTAGCGGATCAGAGTTCTATTAGCAATAGAATAATATTTTTTAACTATATGAATCCAGAGGGTGTGAACCTGGTCATAGGGGACGCCCTTGGACTGTACTATTTCATGCCTCCTTAGTTGGGGTCTTTTTATTTCTCCTGTGAATAAAAAATAGATCTTGGATGGATGGTGGTTTCTATACCACATCTTCACTGAGATGTGAGGTTCCTAGAATCCAACGTTAACTAGTTTGACCCTAGGGATTCACCTATGTTGACCTACCTCATACAATGAGGTGTCTTTGGTCAGAATATCGTGGACCACTTTTGTGTGTGTGTGTAATTTTAAAGTCCATTTCTCTTTTAAGTGAATGGTTTTTTTGGTTTTCCTTGTAAGTAGTTTTTCTGTTAAAATGATTACTCATAAATGTTTTATTAGTAATGTTTTGAAAGAAATAATTTTAAATGAGCATGTTAGATTGAATTAAAATGTTTTGGTATGGAATCTTCTATTCAGGTGGAATCCTACTGAACTTGGGATCACACCCGAAATATACCTTTGGGTGTATGCTGTCTTTACTATCCTTTGTTTCAGGTTGAGGCAAGATGTTAGTGTGGTAGTTTGAGTTTCTTATGGATTTCAGTGTGGATCCTAGTGGTGGTGTCTTGAGGACGTGATTACTCTCATTTCATGGAGTTTTGGTATAGAGTTTTGTTTTCCATTCAATCATAATACATTTTTGGTTTTCTCTAAATTTTTAAATCTTTATTTATAAAAGTTTTTAAGGGTGTGTTTGGCTAAAATTTTCAGATCTGAATTTTTAGTTTTTGTAGGAAATTTTAATATGATTAATTAATGTGAAGAATTTCCTCTTAATGTATTTGATACGTAGGAATGTGTGCCAGCCCATGGGGATTAGGACTGCCCTTTAGGCCTTACCACAATCTAGGTTGGGAGCCGGGTTGGATGGAGACTCGGCTTCGTTCATGACAATTAAATGATTAAGAATCGATTATAATGATATCATTAACATTATCCCATTTTTTTTGCCGAATTATTGATTTTTCTGACTTTTATATCATTTAATAAAATATTATTTAATTTAAATTCTCATTTATGTCAATTTTTCCCTACTTATTTTTTTACTTTTTATAAAATCATAACAACTTGATTTCTTCAAACAAACTACATTAACTCATCCCTTATATTTCAATTTCTTCCAAAAAATTATTATATGGCTTATATAGTTCAAAATTTATTTAGTTTAAAAATATTAATATCATTTAAAAGATTCAATCTTTAATAAATAAATTAGCACATCATCATTGTGTCACCATTTAATTTAATTATTTATTTTATAAAAATATAAAAAAATTAACATAATGAGGATAAATAGTTTAGATTCTTAATAACTATTTATAGTTAAACATATCACATATATAACCTCATATTAACAATATTTTACTTGTTAAAAACAAGAGTATAAAAAAAATTAGATTTTCATTAAATATAATATTATTAATATATTAAATTCATCCACATGGCTCCGAGTGGTGAAAAAATATACCCAAGGATGATTTTTGTGGAAACAAACTTACCCAATGAAATTAAGACTATTTTTCGGTAATTATAAAATTATTTTTACCTTTAATTACCTGATTTACCATGAACTGCAGTAATATAAAATATATTAAAGTTACTATTCTTAATGACCAAAAAACAAAAAATAACATATTTACTTAATTTGAACCAACTGATTCAACATATGGTATCCAATTTCCAAAAATCAAAACATAGAAGTCGCAGTAATTAATTTAAAATTAATCTTGTTATTGGAATTAAAAAGGGGTTGTAAAAGTTAAAAAATTGCAAAAGATTGAAATGTTTTTACATCGAAATTACTGGTAAAATTAATGCTAATGAACAATATTATATTAAATACTAATAATATATTATATTTGTTACTTTAAACCCATTCAATAATATAATTTATTCACATAAATTATTTCGATGAAAAATTTATTCTCAATTAAAATTTAGTATTTTTTTTACTATTCATAAAAAATTAAAATATATCAAAAAATTATAAAAAATTAATCCAATGTAAATTTTTATATCTAGATTCAAAATAATAATTTTATTCTATCAATTAGAACTTATAAAGCTTTCAAATACTATATGTACAATTAGTTCTCTATCAAAATGGGGAAACTGAATTTTTTTTAAAATACATCTTTTATCAAAAAAAATTAATTTATTCTTTTATCATATCATATAAGATGAATGTTAAAATTATATGGAATAATTAAAATTAAAATTTTTGTTAGTACTAATTATAACCACTAATTTAGTGGTGATTTTATGAATTAAAAATAACATTCTGTTAAAATATTATTATTTTTGATAAAATTGGACCTTGCGTGTAACACAAGACAACTCATTGTTGGGTGTATTGTAAGCTTAAAAAGGTGTTGTGTAAAAAGAAATAAAGAAAAAATTTTAAATTTATTAAAAAAATTATATTATTATAAAGTTGCAGGGTGTAACATGTCCCCCTAGTTTCACTTATATCTCCCTAACACACATACTCTAGAGGCATTCATACCATGTAGGATCATTTCACTATAGTCTAAGACATACATTAGATATTAATCAAATAATTCACTTACCTACAAATCAATTTCATCATCCTTATATGATTGGTCAGAGTGAAAGTGTAAATAATGAGAGATGTGGAACATTCCTTTCATTTCATCATAACTCTTTCTAATATCTAATATGTATTCAATAGGTCAAACTCTGTCCACGATCCCAAATGAAACAATTGAATCTCAGTGCCAACATTCCCTACTAATAAATATGATGTTTCTTTAACCTTGGTGTCACGTGTTTAAAAATTTTATCATCAACCTCACACTCAAATGGAAATTATCTTTGGTTGACATTCGATATCGATCTACTTTGAGTAGTTTTGAACAACTTCTTGATCATCTATATCTGATCAGTGATCTCTCCTAGTAGGCTTGGACCAATCATAGCTAAAGCACTATGATCCAACCAGTATAGTGGTAATCATAAACAATTTCCATATAAAGTCTCCAAGTGATCCATTTGGATATAAACCTAGATGCTATTATATATATATATATATATCAATTTTAGAATGCCTTTTTGGGAATCACTCAAATCATAGACACATGAACATAACATATATTCAAGAACTTATTTGTTATGCACAGATTTCCCATATTTCTATGGAATATAATTTGTGTTCATATGGGCATGTATTCCAAAAAATTCTAAATATCCCAGAAAAATATTGAGGTTAAATTTGAATCATTATCTAATATGATATTTTTGGCTCCTAGTGTAGTAATACAATCTCTTGGACATAAAGTCTTCAAAGTTCATCTTTTGAAGAATAATTATTATTGGGAATAAAGTGTTCCACCTTCCTTAGATGATTGATGAAAAACCGAATTACATTGTTTCCATGATGATCCCTTGGTAATCCCATCAGATGTTTCATCATGAAATTGTCCCACAACCAATCTATAATGGGAAATTAATAGAGCTGAATGAAAGAAAAATGGTGCTCGAACTTCACCTGTTGGAAGGTGTGTCATTGAGAAACAAAATTAGATATGTAGTTCTTAATTATTAGTACTAAAATTTTTAATAGACATTATGATACATATCTATAACACCCATATGTATTTACCTTTTCTATGAGCGGTAGACCCTCAAAAACATTGTAGACATGCTCTTGGGGACTACCCCTCATCCTAAGATGAATAGAATCTCATCTCTATACATGGACTAATGATGATTGGTATCCCCTCTATAAACACTATCCCTCATCAACATACATTAATAATATTATAACTAAACTATTTACCCGTATCTAATATTTAATAACAAATATATATAGAAGCCATGGTTTCCCTATTCTGGAATTCAAAGATAACAAGATGAATCTTGTAAACAAGGAAATAATCATCAACATAGAACAAAATATTGAACAACCTATGTATATGTTTTCCCACACAAGGTGTATACCACCACATTTACATTCCACGGATTGTAAACCAGTTCAAATTCTGATAATTTTAGGAACTCATGCCATGAAAAATACTTATGATTTGATTCATACTTGGCGAATAGGTATTACAAACATTTATGATCTATATAAACCATAGTCCTCTTTTATAGGACACAGTTTCATCAAAATATCATAATATATTCCACTGAAACATGATCAAACTCATATGTTAGGAAGATATGATCACGTGTTTTTAGATTATTTGATGTATTAGTTACTGCACACTAATCATGCATAAGAACTTCCACTAAGATGACACCTTACACATCACAGTAGTTGGTGAATTCCTTCTTATAATGGTGAAATTTTAGGATCACTATGGAATTAAGAATATTAGTTTTCTCTAAAAATGTTATTTTAGAAGTATTAGACCAAAAAAATCACCCCTTCTTACTTAGGCCTGTAATCGGTGCCACCAAGTGGGATATATACTTAATGAATCTATGTTATAAACCAAATATTCTAAGGGAACTATAGATATTAAATAATTTCATGTGTCTCACCCAAGAAACCAAAACATCAACCTTCTCAGGATCCATGGAAACCCCATCTGTAGTTATTATATGGCCTAATAAATGTACATGATCCATCCAAAATCATAATTTTGATAGTTTAGCATATATATACAGCAACAAAATCATTCATTAAACAAAATCTACATACCTAGAGTGCTCATGTGTAAACATGGAGTACACAAAGATTCTATTACATAGACAACACAATATGATTCAATATTTTTATGGAAGACTTTATTGATCTGATATGTAATGACTATAGTCATTTTCATCTTCCAAAAAAATATAATGAGGTACTAATAATGGTGGTACCTTATTTGGAAGTCTACACAAGGAATGTCATATCTTCACACTATGAGCTAGTTGTACTCCAAATTAAAATCAATCATTGAGAATAATTTTGAACCATTGAGTTGCTAAAATAAATCACTTATATATGGGAGTGGATATTTGTTCTTGACCATTATCTGGTTAAGCTTATGATAATCCTCTCAATGAATCAAACTCTTTTCGAATTCTTAGGAAATAGAAATAGAGAAACCCAAGGGGTTGTTCTTGTATATATAAAGCATTTTACTTCCAAATACAGTAGTTGAGATTTCAACTTCCATAGATATATTGGTACAATTATATAAGGATGAATAGAAATGGGCTTTGTACCAGAAATAAGCTTCATCAGAAACTAAATTTCATGGTCACTTGGTAACCTAGGGAATACCTTTGTAGATAAATACATAAATATATCAACATCCAGAGAAAATATAGGATTATGAGTCTTTTACTTGTCTAATAAAAAAATATCCACCAAGGTAGTGGTGTGACAAAGTCACTAAAGGTCTAGTCTGATATGACCTACAAAGATATTCCAATGTACCACATATTTTAATATAACACCCTTTAGTGATGTAAAAGAAACTATCCAATGAGAAAAACATATTTTATCTTGATAACATATGCTCTATTAATTTCAAATAATTAAATAAAGCCACAAATTTCCCACCTGATGATTACCTAGAGAAATCAATGGGCACCGACGTTCAATGAGCTACTAGATCATTTTTCAATCCTTATCGACTTTAGGACAAATGATTTATCAATGGAGTAGACAATATATAGATACTCAAATAATATGAAAACCCATTAAATAAATAAGGATATATGAAGGACTCTGAGGATCATGTGTTAAATTAGGTAGAGTCAAGATTATACACAATGAGAACCATACCATGAATAGTTGATGGAACTTTATCTAGATCTATCAAAATATATTCCACTACATGAAACCATCCTACCTCCTGAAAACATGTTTCAAACTATTTTCCCTAGGTCAAACTCCCACAAAAACCCAACAATCCATTATAGGTTAGGGTATAGAGAAATGTAAAATTGTGGGGGTGTTAATTGACCTTTAAAAAATTAAAAATAAGTAAAAAATAATAAAAATTAATATTTAAATGATTAAAGAAAATAAATTTTTTTAGTTAGATAAATCAAATTGAAAGGTAAAATGATATAATTATACAGTAATAAATGTTAGAGAATAAAAATCTAGAATGATTCAGAAAACAAATAAGAAATTATGTTGGATTATATAATTGATTAAGTGAATGAATGAAAGAGAAAATAAATGAAATTTTAGAATGAAAATATGGAACAATATTTTGTAATGTTATTCATTAATATATGTAAAAGTGATCCTATTTATCCCACCTCAATAACTTATGTATTAAATGTTTTAGTGCCTTGGATTTAAGGATGGAAAGGACACCAAAAATTCCTAGATTTTTTGGTTGTAGAAACAATCCAAAAAATAAAATTTACGTTGGATTTTTAGCAGGTGTATATAGAATCCAGAAAGAGAATAATACCTATCCATTTAATGGTTATGGAAGAATAAACCATGTTCTTAAATTTAATTATTGTCCAAAATAATAATATATGATAGTGGTATAAGAGATGATTTATTAGAATCCACCGTTTTTATTATAGTTTGGATTCTATTAATAGAATATAAAAATAAACATGTAAAGAATGAGAAATAATATGAGATTGACATGATATTACAATAATAACACACAATAGAATGAATAAAATAATATTTATAAAATAGAGTAGTTTTAGATAGATTTAGTTATATAATAAAATTTTCAATAGAAATTCCAATATAACGTGAGTTTCCAAGGCCACCGAGAGGTCCATCTATATGATTTGAACCCTTCAGCAATGTTATAGAATTCGTATGATTTAATAACATCAATGAAGAGTAGATTCAATGTATTTGTATCATAATAAATGTGGGAGTCATTGCTGCTACAATGACTCTACCATTTACCATGTATCCTCCACTCGTTAAGTGGTGGCAACATGCCACTACATCGTTTATGTTTTCTACCACAGGTTAGCTAGTGCTCCACAAATAGTTGGTCATTGGAGAACTGCTACTCATGGTGGTTATTGTATTCAAAACTAGATTGTATATGGAACTTCATTGGATATCTAGTGTTTATTATCTATAAAAAATTCTACTACCTCATTTCACATGATGGCCAGTGCACAACAGTGACTATTTGGTGTTCCATGTCATTTTATAAAAAACATCGATGCCCTACTAGCTACATTTTATACCATTAAATGTTTCAGTAACATCACTCCAAATATCAGAACATGTTCAATTTAAATTAAATGTTGGTTTTCATGGTCATCTCAATAATATGATAATATAAAATCAAGGATATCTATATAACACTTCAATATAAAATATTATACACTTGAAGGAGTGTTTTGAACAATAAAACCAATGGATGGTGAGATTCATAGTAATATCCACATTTTAATTGTAACAAATACCTGAATAAAATAATTGAATTTATAAAATAATATAAAAATAGCCATAATTAATTTTTTTACTTTATTTATATATTGGCATTTCTATATATGAACCGTAATAAAAAACAACTCCCAAAAATAAACATTTTCACGTAAAAAAACATTTCCCCTTACACTAACTTCTTCAGTAATAAGCCAGATATTTATCCCCCTTACAAATTATAAAAAATAAAACACAGATATGGTTAGAAATAAATTTATATATAATTTAAATTGATTTTTATCAAATTTAGTGATCTTTCAAGAGAGAAAAATATTAATCTTTGGAGTAATTTGAACAAATAATATGAATTTTTTTAAATAAAATATTAAAAAATAGTATTTTTCCTTACATGATAATGGCTAATGAAAAAAAATATATTTTTTGAAAAACATTTAAATTTTTTTTCTAAAATATTAAATGTTAGATAAACATTTAAAAACCATTTGGAAAAAGGTTTCAGTTCAGGGATTAGTTTGGTATTTTCATGATTATTTCCCAGTAAAAAAAGGCATGAGGTGAGATATAGAGATTAAATACATTTAATGAAAATGAAAATAATGAAATAAACTATTTTAAAATATTTTAAAATAATTCCATCCCTAATTTTTGGTGTTGGTTATATTAGTATAACAATGAAAATTCCCCAAGACTGTCAAACCAGTTGTGGATTGAAGGCCCAATGCTTGTGCCCTGGATGAAGAATGATTTAATACCTAATAAACACTTTTAAAATAAAATATTTCTTTATCAATGATATAAAAATATACACTTGTTTTTTATCCATATATAAACATTTTTCATCAAGTATTACTCACCAAACTTTTTCAATATTATGAAAATTTTTAAAAATATTTTTCTTGAAATCCATTTGGAAAAATTAGTTTTTTGAAAAAAAACAAAAAAATAACGATTTTAAATTATTAAGAGATAAAAATCTATAGTGACCATGACTTTTCATAAATTAATATTAAATTATCTTAAAGTTAAAAAACATAATAGTATTACACATATATGATCCAAAGGTTTAGTGTCTTGGGCAAACTAGGATCATACATAACAATTACAACATCAAGTATAAACATTTATTTAATATCTTATTCTCTAGATTCTTATTGGAACTTCACCTCTCCTTAGTACATGTAGCCACCTGAGGATATATTCCAAAAGGGGCAAGCTAAAATACCATTAAGAGGATAGATAATAATATAGAATGGGGTGAGCATAATCATTACATATCCAAAATATAATGAACATGAGAGGTCCATAAATAGAAGACGTGAAATGTGGACATGCAAAAACAATGAAACTTAATGTCATAGTGGTTAACTACTACACATACTTGTGATGAAATATAGCATATTATACACATAATTTCAAATTTAATAATGAGATTCATCACTTTACCCAATGCATTGGAGCGCTATATAAACTTGGTCTCACCCGTCACATTGAAACATCCATTTTGCGCTATATAATTCCGGGCGCACCCATCACATCATAACATTATCATTTATCATGCATGCCACAATGAATATATATCAAAAATTAAAATAAATAACCCATGAAAAGGAATGGTTTTCATCTCATAAGAACACATTCATAAACATTGGGTTCCCAAAACAAAGAGGGAATAACAAACATGATACAAGAACCATCAACCTTGAATGAGAAGTAAAAAGTGAGTTCTTAAAAGAAGAATTATTTTGGAAAACATTTTATTTGACATAAACAATAGTGGTAAACATGTATATCCAATAAAAATAAATACAATGATTAAAAAATTATATTTAAGGAGTAACCATAACAAAAATGGAGTGAAAGAGGGAGAACCCGAAGGTTGAAATTTGGGTTCTAGAATTTCCCCTTACCTTTATCTGAATGATTCCTTCTCTTTAATGTCATGTATAAGGAAATTATATCCATTAATTTGAAATCCAGAAACTTTTGTACATTAATATGTTTAACTATGGTTTCCTTAAGTGAATTTGTGCGCCTTTGGATGAATTATAGAGTTTAAAAGCATTATTCGGGAATGTTCGTTTTTATGGTTTTTCTTGGGTGGTTCACTTGTATTCTTAAATTGAAGTTTGGGTAGAACATGGGTAAACATACAAGACTGATATTACATGTTATTAATGATATTACATGATATTTAATTATCTTATAATGAATTAAATTAGATCCATTTGGATGAATCATTAGATAAAAATTGAATGATGATTGTTTGGGTTAATTTGGGTGGTTTTCGATCACAAAGAACTTGTTTTAATTTATCACTTAGTAATAAGTATATAAGTTAGTTCCAGAACATTAAATAGGAGATAAAACAAATAACATATTATGGATCAACCATATAAATTGTTTCATGACCATATCTGAAGGTATAATTGGAAGAAGAAAGCATGTCGTTCTTAAAGGTGATAAATTAACACCTCACGAAAAACGTTCTCTTTAATAAAATAAAAGGAAGAGGGAAATATGGTTGGGTGATATAATATCCCATTATAATCATAACATTAAATTACACATATAATACTAGAGTTAAAATACCATTTTAATGAATATAGGTGGGGATAGATCATGAAATGAACTGAATATGAAGGGAAACTAAAGGAGGAGAGGGAGAGAAATTACCTCTTAAATATTCTAATTGAGATCCTCCTTAAGGAATCTAGGATTGGTCCTTTGATGAGACAAGCAACTCTTGGACATGAGAGAGGGGCTATGTATAATGTTTTGGCATAGTTTAGAGAAGGCTTGGATCTTGAGAGTTGTGATGAAATGAAGGAGTGAAGGGATGTATTTATAGTGGAGGGGAGAGGTGTTTCCTTAATATAAAATTCATTGGTTTATTAATATCCCCTAAGACATGGAATAGTGAGTTATCCAAGACCAATAATAGTAAAAAAGGCAGGTGAGTATTGGATTTTGGTGCTTACATCACTTGTGATGTCAGTAATAGTGGGTTTTAATTATAATGTATTTATACGGAAAATTAATGTATTTTACTATTCACCCAAAATTCAAGTATTTTAGATAAATCCAAAGAATTTATCCCAAACATTTTTCGATGGGTAGAATCCAAAAATGAAGTCCATTTTTCAAAAATAATTTTATAATTATTTATAATTTAATAATTAATAAAAATCAAAGTTTATTACTAAAAAACAATTTTAAAACATTCATTTACTTATTCTAAAATACAGGTACATCATAATTTCACTTGAATAATATTTTTATACTATCATATGTAAGTTTACTATTAATTAGGGTATATCACTATTCATAAGGGTATGTTACTATTCATAAGGGTAGGATACTATTCACCAAAAAATTATTTTTATTTTATTAGACTCAAAAAATCATCTTGAACACAACCGTGTATGTAAGATTTTTAAAATTCCAAACACAGAAGTGACAAAATTATGTTTAAAGGTAACTTATCACCAGTAGTTCATTATGTTGTGTTTTCATGTAATTTTATGACATAATAATAAGATGGGAATTTCCATTGAATAACTTTGGGTTGTTACATTCTTCCCCCCTTAAGAAATTTCACCCCCAAAATTTCACTTTACACAAATAGGTGAGGGTGTTTCTCCTTCATCGCCTCTTCCGGTTCCCGAGTCGCTTCATCAAACTTATGGTTCCTCCAAAAAACTTTCACAAGATGGGTTGTCTTGTTGCATAGAACCTTATCAATCATGTCCAAAATCTCCACTGGCTACTCCTCATAGGAGAAATCATCTTCCAGTTGTACCACCTCTGAGTTCTGTACATGTGAGGGATCCGGTATGTACTTACTTAGGAGAGATATGTGAAACACATCATGAAAGTGATCCATGTTCGGTGGAAGTTCAATCCTATAGGCCATGGATCCTATGCGGTCAAGGATCTCAAAGGGGCCAATATACCTTGGGGTTAGCTTCCCTTTCTTCCCGAATCGCATGACTCTCTTCTATGGAGATATTCGAAGGAAGAATCTATCTCCAACGTCGAACTCCAAGTCCCTTCAACGGTTGTCAGCATTGCTCTTTTGCCGACTTTGAGAAGATTTGATGTGTTTCTGGATCACATGAACCTTTTCCGTCATCACTTGAAAAAGATCAGGTCTATGTAGCTTTCTTTCTCCAACTTCATCCCAACAGGTTAGAGTTCTGCATCGGTTTCCATACAGAGCTTCATATTGAGCCATATGAATACTCTAGTGGAAGCTATTGTTGTATGAGAAATCAACAAATTGGAGATGTTGACCCCATCCACCTTTGAATTCTAGGGAGCAGGATCATAGAATATCTTCAAGCGTCTGAATAGTCCTTTCAGATTGGCCATCAGTTTGGGGGTGATAGGTCATGCTAAAATTTAATTCATTACTCAAAGCATGTTGAAGGCTCCTCCAGAATTTAGATGTGAATCTTGGATCACAGTCAGAGACAATTGAGAGTGGAACACCGTGCAATATCACCACAACCTTCACATATATCTTTTCAAGTTGTT
Source organism: Viscum album (assembly GCA_963277665.1). NCBI lineage: Eukaryota > Viridiplantae > Streptophyta > Magnoliopsida > Santalales > Viscaceae > Viscum > Viscum album. The sequence goes on from OY728164.1 coordinate 2,028,482,481, forward strand.
CAAGCTAGATATCTTCCCGAATAGCGACAAAATGGGCAGTCTTGGTGAGTCGGTCAACCAAGACCCATATCACATTATTTCCATTTGACGTCTTCGGGAGACCCGTGACAAAGTCCATAGTAACATTTTCGAATTTCTATATGGGTATAGGGAATGGCTGCATTATACCTTTGGAATTTTTTTCTCAACTTTAACTTTCTGACATACCAAGCACCTTGATATATATTCCGCAATCTCCTTCTGCATGTTATCCCATCAGAAGTGTTCTCAGAGATCACGGTACATTTTTTTACTCCTAGGATGGATAGAGAATATTGAGCTATGTGCATTATCTAATAGGTCCTTCTTTATCCATGGTGATAAAGTCACATAAAGCCACATTACAAACCAAACCACACCATCATCGTCGATATGGAAATCTAGAATCTTCCCTTCCTTTACTGCATTCACCCTCTTTTGTATCTACATATCATCCCTTTGTGCTTCTTTAATCTTTTCCAAGATGGATGGTCTCACAATCATTTTGGAATGGTAGGATGCATCCCCTACCCTTATGATTTCCAAATCCATTCATTGCATATCTAAGAAGATATGGTATTTCTCAATCCGTAACATGGACATAGTAGCGGGTTCTTTTCTTTTTAGAGCATCAGCTACTTTGTTCGCCTTTCCAGGATGGCAGTGAATAGAGAAATAGTAATCCTTGAATAGCTCTAACCATCTTGGTTTATATGTCACACTTCTCACCATAAAGGTAGTGACACCATATTTTCAAGGAAAAAATCACGGTTGTCAGCTCTAGATCATGTGTCGGGTAGTTCTGGTCATGGATCATCAACTTCCATGAGGCGTAGGATATCACATTGTCATTTTTGATGAGTACACAACCCAACCCTTTCTTTGAAGCAGCACTATATATCACAAAGTTTTCTCCACTTTTTGGAATTGCGAGTACAAGTGTATTGATCAACCTTCTCTTTAGCTCCTTGAAGTTTCACTTACATTCTTCTGTACATACATACTTTACCCCTTTCCTTGTTAGCTTAGTTAGTGGGCTTGACAATCATGAAAAGTTTCTCCCAAAACATAGATTGTACCCATCTAATCCAATAAAACTATGGATTTATGTGACACTGGAGGTCCTGGACCATTCCTCAATCGCCTTTGTTTGTAAAGGATCCACAGAAATTCCATCACTTGTTATCACATGTCCCAAGGACATTAATTGTTTTAATACAAAAGTCACACTTTTTGAACTTGGCATAAAACTTCTCCTTTATCAAGGTCACCAACACAAGTCTTAGATGTTCTTCATGGTCCTCATTGCTATTGGATTAGATGAGAATATAATAAATAAACACTACCAGAAATTTTTCATGTTAATGTCTAATGACTCTATTCATCAAATCCATGAAGATTGTAGGGGCACTACTTAGTCCGAAAGGCATCACCAAAACTCATAGTGCCCATATCTTATTCGGAAGGCAGTCTTCTGAATATATTCCTTCTTCACCTTTACCTGATGATATCCCGAATGAAGATCCACCTTTGAGAAGTATTGATCTCCTCTTAACTGGTCTAACAAATCACTAATCCTTGGGAGAGGATACTTGTTCTTTATGGTGATCTTGTTGAGTTCTTGATAATCGATACACAACCACATATTTTTCCATACTTATTTTTCACAAAGCTCACTAGCACACCCCAAGTTGAAGAACTAGGGCATATGAGCCCTTTTTCTAGATGCTCTTGTAGATGCTTCTTTAACTCCTCCAGTTCGATAGGAACCATCCTATAGGTACACATTGAGATAGGAGTAGCTCTAGGTAAGAGTTCAATTGAGAACTCTACCCCACAGTCCAGGGGAATTCTGGGAAACTCTTCAGGAAATACATTGATGTATTCCCTCACGATGGGAATTTCTTCAAGGTTGTCACTTTCCTTCGACTCAACCATTTGGGCGAGGTATGCTTCTTCATAGGGAATCAACACCCACACCATTGATGGATTTTTTTAAAGGAGAATCATGATCTTCCTTGAATTTGATTTGGAGCATGGGATGGTTAGGAATATGAAAAGATATTTCATTTTCCAGACTGTTGATATGTGCTCTATATAACGAGAGAAAATCCATTCCCATTACAACATTGAATTCCACCAAGGTAATTATTACAAGATTTTCCGGAAGAATATTCCCACATAATCCAACAGGAGAAGAGTCAAACACTTGGGTTGAAATGATTTCACCACTTAGTGTTCTTACATATATCTATACTTAAAGGTTTTGAGGTTTCGATTCTATAGTTCTACAAAACTTTCAAGATATAAAGGAATGCGTTGAACCAGAATCAAATAGGGATTTTTCCATTCTTGAGTGAATATGAAGTGTACCTTGTATGACTTCATTATCATGATCCACCTCTGTAGTAGTGATGTAAAAATCCTTCCATTGTTCCTTTGACTTTGGTGGATGTTGACGCTGATTACCCTCGAGAACTCGAGGTTTAGTGCGCTTGTTTTAATAGTGCCCTAGCTCCCTACAGTTGTAGAATTGAATGATGAGTGGTTCTCCCCTTACATCGGCTACATTCTCCTTCCTTTTCATGTCTTTCCGACACTCTTGAGCATGGTGTCCTTATTTCCCACACTTTAAGCATTTCCCCATCCCGTTGAGGCAGTTTCCATGGTGCAACCTTCCACATTTTTTGCATTTGGGTCGTTGAGTTTTCTTCCCACCTTTATCATTAGATCCACTAACATGAAACTTCATCTTTTGATTCTTATCACCATATCCATGAGACCAATCTCCAAACTCCATCTCCACTTTTAGGGCACATCAAACAATTTCTTCATAATTCCCATAGTCTCGAATTTCAGGAGCCCTTCGAAGGTGTGGTTTTAATCCAATAAAAAATCTATGAATTCTTCTATCATTGTTGATAACAAAACCCAAAGTGTGTCGTGCAAGCCTTGTGAAATTTTCTTCCTAGGTTGTGACATATTCTACTTCTTTTTGCTTGAGCTCTATGAAATCTCTCTCTATCTTCGTACAAAGAGTTCATGGGAAATACTTATTATGAAACATTAACTTAAAGTCTTCCCATTCCATCTCTTCAATTTCCTCCCCATGCTTGGTGTTCTTAATCAAATCCCACCATTAATCGGCTTCTCAATATAGATGATAAATGGCTTGGGTCACCTTCTCCATCTCAGAACATTGAAGAACAAAAATGATTTTCTCCATGGAGTTGACCCACTGTTCTGCAACTAGTGGATCAGATGATCCACTGAACGTCGGTGGTCTTTGCCGCATACAACATTCAATATCCAGTTTCTCCCTCTTTGGTGAAGGAGGAAGTTCCCCATTATTATGGTTATTGTTCATAACCTGAGATAATTGGGTAAGCATCACCATTATGTTTTTAACTCCACCTCACAAATCATTGGGGATATCGTTCGGGAAATCGTTGCACTGGCCATCGTACGAGTTGTTGGCCTGATTTCTCCTGGTTCGCACCATTTTCTAAAATAGAAAAGGTTAGAACAAACATAAGTAAACAAGTCATGAATAAATTATTCATATAAAAAATTTATACCAAAAACCTAACATATGTTATCCCTATGTAAATATTCTTGTGTGCATATTTGTACTTAGTCTCATGCTATAGGTTTTCTTAAGGGTTCGCTAATCCAAATTCCCAAATTAACTATACCTTTCCTCTGATACCAACTATAGATAACGTTCCTTTTCTTATATTAATATAAATTTTTTTTAAAGATAAACACAAAAATAGTATTACACATAGTGGATCCAATGTTGTAGTGTCTTGGGAAAACTAGGACCATACATAACAATTACATCATTAAGTATAATCATTTATTTAATTTATTCTTCTCTATCTTCTTATTGGCACTTGAACTCTCCTTAGTACATGTAGCCACCTAAGGATATACATAAAAAGGGGTGAGATAAAATCCCAGTAAGAGGATAGATAAGAAAATATCATGGGGTGAGAATAATCATGATATAGGAAAAAGATCATGAACATGAGATGTGCATACATAAAAGACTTGAAATGTGGCAATGAAAAAACAATGAAACATAATGTCATAGTGTCTAACAACCACACGTACTTGTGAGAAAAGATATCATCTTTTCCACATTATTTCACATTTACTCATGAGATTCATTACTCTACCCAATGCATTGGATCACTGTATAATTCCGGCTGCACCCGTCATATTGAAACATCCATATTGCGCTACATAATTCTAGGCGCACCCATCACATCAGAACATTATCATTTATCATTCATGACACAATGATGATATATCAAAAATTAACATAACTAACCAATTAAATGGAATGTATTTCATCTCATAATAACACATTCATAAACTTTGGGTTCCCAAAACAAAGAGGGAAAAACAAACTTGATTAAAGAACCATCAACCTTGAATGAGAAGTAAAAAGTGAGTTCTTATAAGAATAATTATTTTGGAAAACATTTTGTTTGACATAAAAAATAGTGGTAAACATTTATATACCATAAAAGGAAAGAAAATGATGAAAAAATGATATTTAAGGAGTAACCATATCAAAAATGGAGTGAAAGAGGGAGAACCCGAAGTATGATATTTGGGTTCTAGAATTTCCCCTTACCTTGTATCTGAATGCATTCTTCTCTATAATGTTATATATAATGAATTTATCTTAATTAAAACAAATTAAGAACCTTTTTTACATTAATATGGTTCATTATGGTTTCATTAATAGATATTATGAACCTTTGGATGAGTTATAGAGTTTAAAAACATTATTCTGGAATGTTAGTTTTTATAGTTTTTCATGGGTTGTCCACTTGTATTCTTAAATTGATGTTTGGGTAGAACATGGGTAAACATATAGAACTGATATTACATGTTATTAATGATATTAAAGGATATTTAATGTTCTTATAATGATTTACATTATATCCATTTCGATGAATCATTAGATAAAAATTAAATGGTGATTGTTTGGGTTAATTTGGGCGGTTTTTGATCACAATGAACTTGTTTTAATTTATCACTTAGTAATATGTACATAATTTAGTTCCAGAACATTAAATATGATATAATACATAATACATATTCTGTTTAAACCATATAAATCGTTTCATGACCAGATCTGAATGTAGTAATGGAAGAAGAAAGAATGTCATTCTTGAAGGTGATAAATTAACACCTCACGAACAACGTTCTCTTTAATAAAATAAAAGGAAGAGGGAAAGGGGGTTGGATGATATAATATCCCATTATAATAATAAAATTAATTTTAATGTATATTAATGGAGTTACAATACCATTTGGATGAAGATAGGTGGTGAGATATCAAGAAATGAACTTGAACATGAAAGAAAACTAAATGAGAAGAGGGAGTGAAATTACCTCTTAAATCCTCATCTTTAGATCATCCTTAATAAAGCTATTATTTGTCTTTTGATGAGACCAGTAGCTCTTGGACGTGGGTGAGGGGCTACGGAAGATTTTTGGGCAGAGTTTAGAGAAGGCTTGGAGCTTGAGATTTGTGAGGAAATGAGGGAGTGAAGGGTCGTATTTATAGTGGAGGGGAGAGGGGTTTCCTTAATATAAAATTCATTTGTTTATTAATTTCCCCTAAGATAAGGAATCGTGAGTTATCCATGACCAAGATTAGTAAATTAGGCATGTGAGTTAGGGATTTGGGTGATTAAATCACTTGTGATGTCAGGAATAGTGGGTTTTAATTATAATGTATTTATACAGAAAATTAATGTATTTTACTATTCTACAAGAAATTCAAGTATTTCAGAAAAATCCCAAAATTTTACCCCAAAAACTTTTTAACGTGTAGAAAAAAGAAGGAAGTCTATTTTTTAAAAATAAATTTCTAAATATTATAATTTAATATTTAATAAAAATCGTAGTTTATTACGAAAAAATAGTTTTGGAACATTCATTTACTAATTCTAAAATATAGGTACATCATAGTTTCACTTGAATATTATTTTTATACTATCATAGGTAAGGTTAATAATAATTAGGGTATATCAATATTCATAAGGGTATATTAAAATTCATAAGGGTAGGTTACTATTCACCAAAAATTATTTTTTCTTTATTAGACTAAAAAAAATCATCTTGAACACAACCGTGTATGTCATATTTTCAAAATTCCAAACACAGAAGTGGAAAACTTATGTTTAAAGGTAACTTATCACTTAGTAGATCATTATGGTGTGTTTGAATGTTATTTTATGACATAATTACACGAAGGGAATTTCCATTGAAAAACATTGGGTTGTTACATAATCACAATATAATAATACCCACCCACTATTTAATATATTTAATTACATTAAGAAATTTTTTAGTGGAAATACCAGTAATTGAATGTTTTTTATAAAAAACTACGAACAATATTCCATTTTTGAATGTGATATCATGGTTAATGGTATCTTATGTCAATGTTAATTCTGTAAGAGTGTTGTAAAGATAATTTAGGATACTAATCACAATAGATTTTTCACACTTGATGTGGAAATGATAGTATATTATCATAAAGTCAGGGATAATATGATAAATCTATATGTTTTGACCACAACAACTCCCAATGTGTGTTCAAATTCATCTTGTAAAAAGGGAAATAAATTTTTTATTTTTACTTCTACAAGAGATGAGGTCTTTTACTTGTAGGTGTGAAATTAAAATATTAATTTTCCTATCTATTTAGAATCTATAAGCATTTTTATTGAAAAACAAAAGTATGTTGAAACGTGGTTTCTTTAGGATAAAATTACCCATGGATTCTACTACAGTTCAATTTGAAAAAATTGTCTTGAGAGATTCAAAATTTAATTCTTTGAATAATATTGAAAACAATAAAAAAGGAATACACTAAACCGGTTGACTTTCCAGTTCACATTATGTTAAATTAGAATTCATATCATACATTGATAACGATTTTTATCAATCATTTTTTAGAGTTTATCCAACATAAGTTTGAATGTTATATTCATGGATATTCTAATTTCCATAGAATGATCTATTCCAAACTTCCTTAAAAGTTCATTAATGTATTTTATCTGGTTTAAAAATGATCACTTAAAATTTTTAGAAATTTGAAAACAAAGAATGAAGTTGAGTTATCACATAAAACTCATTTCAATCAGATTAATCATTAAATATGAAAATTAATTACAAATAGTTGATTTTGATTAGCTAAAAATAATACCATAAACATAAATTTGAATTATTAATTAGTCATTTTAAAATTCATAGAGGAAAATAGTTGAGTCAAAATTTCACATTTTGAAATCATTTGATAAAATAAAATTAATTAACATCTCAAACCAAGACCTAGGGACTTGTTTTAAACCTTATTGATCTTTGGATAACATGAAAATATATTTTAGAAATTTATAATTTTTAAAACTAGTTTATAGGTCTATAAAAATGTTTTCATAAATAAAACCATTTAGAGAATCACTTTTGAGATCAAATTGAAAATTTTGGAATTAAAAATGAACAAAAAATGATTGAAAGATTCAATTATATTTTAGTTGAGAAATGGGTGAATATATTTCACAATAATCAATACATATTTATTTATTATAGTAATTAACAAAACATCAAGCCTTCCTCTAAATAAAATCTCCTTGTCACTTATTTTTTCAAAAACCCCAACTTAGTGCCGATAAATGGATGATTATTAGGATGTTCCAATGGAGTCCACTCATTGTTTCAATTTTCATTATTTTAGGTCTTATTTCATGGAAATTATGAAATTTTAATCCTTAATCACACAATCAATGGAATTATGTTCAAGGTGTGAGAGAATAGATATATTTTCAACCTCATTTATGACCGGCCTTCTAATACGATTTCTATATTTTAATTCACTCATAACATTATCTAGATGATAGTCTTTGGATTGATTCCATGAATTGGGCAATGTAGTAGAGTATTAGTGTTCAAGAATGGTAAAACATGAATATTAAACATCATTATTCCTTTGATGACCTGATTTAGGAATATTCAGAACAAATTTAATAAAATATATTCTTCTATAGTCTTGTTATTATTATAGAAGACTCGATAATATTTACATGAGTTTTAGAGCCCTAGGAATATACCTTATATGGATTTAGTGTCAAAATTTCCAATAATATCCTTGGTATTATGTGTAAATAATTTACAACTGAATGATTTATGAAATAAAATATTTTATTTTATTTTGTTCTAATATTTATAAGGGGGTTTCTAAAGATGAAACATATGAGGAAATTGTTTAGAATTATGCATGTGGTATTGACTTCCTCATCCAAGAATGATTAAGGAATAGAAAATTATTCAAGGGACTACATTAAATTATTATTATTTTTATTTCACCCTTCTATATGTATATTTTTAGGGTAGTTAAACAAGTCAAAATGAGTGATAATAACCTTGAGAAGCACAAAAATCATCAATGTAATTGTTATCAAAATCTCTACCATGGTTACTTTTAAGGGAAAACATTTTATATCCATTTATATTTATGAATTTACTTTAAAAAAATATAATTTCATTTCTATCAACATTGTTATGATATATGAATAAAACCCATGTAAATCTTTTATATTAATTGATAATTTGAAATGATTAATTTTTACTTTTGATACTATAAACACGAGTTGTTCCAAATAGGTCATAGAAGACTTTTTCTAATAATTTATAATATTAAAAAAGGTTTTTTAGAGAGTAATTATGATTTTTGTTTCTTTCAATGTTTATAAGGATTAAAAAATTAGTTCTATTTAAAATATTATTTCTGTCTATCTCATACTAGTCCGTTATGTTAATTATGACAAGAGAGTGAATATTACTATATCTTAGCCACTGATGAAATGTTATGAATCATTATTGTATACACTTAAAATTTATATATTTTAACATTGATGAGAATTTGAATATATAATACAAACATTATTTAAATGGTACATAATAATTAATATCCATAAATTAGACATAAAAACAAAATATTTTTTTTGAGTAATTTGGAAACCACTATCTCATTATTGGATAATGTATAGTAAATTTTTCATTTATACTCTTATCAATTAAAAATCATTAATTAATGAATATTTAGAGAGACCAATAATATATATATATATATCATAAATATTATATTTTGAATCATCTCCGAATGTTGAATGATGTCCATAAAATTTTTGGAGATGATTGGATATAGAGGGATCATGACACGTATTCTTCTAGAAAAAATTGTCCATATGGGATGTTTCTTATAAAGATTTTATCTGGAGACCATTTTACAGGAAAATATTAATAGAATAAATTTTGTGGTTTTCATCTGTTGGTTCCCCATAAGTTATCCAATAAATATTTTTGATTCCAATTATATTTGGAATAATTATTTCCATTTTAAATATGTTAAAAAAGATGAATTAAATTTTGTTTACTATATCTATAATTTTTACAATTACATTAATAAAAAATAAGACGTAATTTTTTACAATAATTATAAAATTTATATTTGTAAATTCCTTTTATAGATGTTTTATTTTTATGATTTTATGAATAATATATTATTGTGTAAAATGATAACCATATCCTTTATTAAAAAGTTTTGAGAACACAAAATTTCATTATAATATTATTCATATTGAGTAAAATGAGGAGTAAAGGTTTTGATAAATTTAATTTAATATTCCAAATTTAAAATATTTGGTTGTTATTTTAGCATTAAGATCAAATCCTTTTTATTATTAAAAGATGATCATTCATAAATATGGTTAATATTTTTTTTATGATCTTCGAATTTTTGAAGGAAGTGCCCAAAAACCATATTGTATTTGATCTATAGAAAAAGTAAGATCTTCATTGCTTAAATAACACATAGAATAGGTACAAGAGTATGGACTATGAGATGAAAAATTTACATTATTGTATACAACGATATTGGCTACATGAAACATAGTACATTTTTCACTTGATTAATATATTGAAATTGAGTCATTTTTTTACTCCAAGATTAGAACTTTAGATTATTGTTATAACAATTCTTATTTTTTACTTTTTATTCATGGTACAATTAGGAATTTTGGGGAACTTATTTTGGAAACAAAAGTATGAAAATTCCACTCATTGATGATTCTTTTTGAAGCATTGGGATACTCTTTACCGTGTCTTTAGATTAATGGATCACAGTGACTTTGGCTCCCTAATTACATGGTAAAATCCAACGTGTTTTCATAACCAATGTTTTTATTGAAATATAATCATCAAGATCCTCTCTCCCATTAAAAATATTAGTAATTAAAGTAAAATGTTTATTAATAAATTCTGGATGATGGATCAGAAAACTATATTATTTTATAAAAATATCTCAGTAGGTATAATTGACTATTAATTCCATCATGAGTTAATCGAAAATACACAAAATTTTAATGAGTTATTTTATATATATAAATTTGATTAATTTCATTTTCATACAAATCACAACGTAAATAATTCATATATATACCATCCAATTTATAATCATAAATAACATCAGGGGACTATTTATCATCTTCTTCAATTGATATATTATAACATTTTATAATATTTTTCTGCACATGATAGGCAATAGATCTATGAAAAAAAATTTAGTATTCCATTAACCGTAGTTATTACTATAAAAAACATAAGAATACCCATATAGTGTCCCTCCGGAGAACTATGGGTGTTTTGAAAATAAATTTTGAGAGAAATAAATTTTTTGGATAATAATTTAATGATTTTGAAAATAAAGATTTTTGAAGGAATTTTAAATATGAAGCAGCTCAATAATACATTGATACCAAATTTATAATGGAGTGGTGTAAAATGAAAACAAGTGAGGGTTAATTTTTTTAAAAAAATTTATATTGAAAATAAACCAAAATTAAAAACTTCTCTTCAAAGGATTAATGAATTTAAAACCTTTTATTAATAAAACAAATTCAAAGCATTGTGTTATAATTATATGATAGTTAAAGTTGAAGAATGAAAAATAGAAATTGGAAAAAATAATAATTTATTGTGGGTTAATTGATTGATTATAAAAATGAATAAATTATTTAATAAAATCGACAAATAAAATAAATTCTATAAAATAAATAAGGCACAATATTTGGTAAGGGAATTCAGTAATAACATTAATTGATCACGTATATCTACTAGTACAATCAATTGAGGATTAAACATATCAATCCCTTTAATTTAATGGTACCCACGATACAAAAATATACATTTATCTTTTAGGCGTGTATCAAGACACCAAAATCAACACAATATTTTTAGTAGGTATAGCTATCAACAATATATAATGTATCCCCTTTGATTTTAATAGTTATGAAAGAAATACTAATTATCTTACATTAATGGTATTAAACACCAATAATATAATATATAAGGGATATGTAAAATTTTTTTATTACAATCATGATTCTTTTAAAAATATATATAGAATAATTAAGAAAGAATGAAAAATCATATTATTTTGGGAATATTTTACAATAAGCACACAATCTAGAATAGTAATGATTTTTTAATAAAAGTTACCATTTTGAGATTGATTTAGTTATCATTTCACATTGGAATTGATTTTTTGAAGAGAATGTTTTTCAAAAAGGCCACTAAGAGGTCTATTTATAGTCTTTAAAATATTTGGAAATGTTTTGTAATTTTCAATGTATCATGAAGCTGTTAAAGACTAGATTTAATGTATTTTTTACACAATAAATATTGGTCTTGGATATAGTATTGTGACTTCATCAGTTACCCAATAGAATCCACTATGTAGATGACTGACTACCTGCTACTACATTGATTTTATCTTCTAATAGAAATTAGCTAGTGATCCTCCACTGACCAGATAGTGAAAAAATATAGGTCAAGGAAGATACTACCTTCTCCAACAATGGGTTTGTGGGAGTCCACTAGGTAGCAGGACAGTTTGTGAAAATCATGTTCTATGGAATCATGTCTATAGTGCGATAGTGTATTCTATTATCTAGGAAATTCTACCAATTATTGTATGAAAATATTTAAGGCCATCCTAGTTTCACTTCATGCCTTGGAATGGTTTCGGAACACCACTCTGATAGCTTAACAATCCCAACATTGATTGAAAAAAGTAATTTCAAGGTTATTTCAAGAATATTATAATATTATATAATGGATAGTTTCACAACACATAAGGGAAAATAGTAAACACAATATAGAGTGTTTGTGACCATTAAAATCAATGAAATTTGAAAAGATTGAAACCCTCAACCTTAAAGTCCATGATCCCCACAACATCTCGAGCTGGTAGTAGATTCCCAACTGCATGAGTGATGTAGTGTGGTTTTCATTGTGACCCCTAAACCATGAGGTGGTCTTAATAATTTTCCACTTACACTATATTGTGATCTTTACACATGGTGAGCATGCCCAATAATCTTATAGATATGGGACTCCATTGGTTTCAAATACAACTGATGTATCATCTATCCTAAGAACCCACAATGATGACATTGTACCTTTCCACTAGATTAATAAAGAAAATAGAAGTCGATGGCCTACCAGGAATGACCTATACTTCTTGGCCTTGAGTAATTTGAATGATTATTTAGAATGTTAGAAGACCCAAAAACACTATTTCTTAATCCTAAAGATGATTTTCATCAACTATAGTTACACTCATTAATATTCTTATAAAAATCATGTTTTGGTTTATGATATCATAAAATGAGCCAAAATGGAACATGTTCACCTGATCATTAATCTCATAGAATAATCCTTCCTTAAAGTGTGTGGCTCTATAAACCTCTCAAATAACTTATGTTAGAGAGATCTATTGAGGATTCGTAAACCAGCCAATATAGTCCATAAATGATATATCCACCTACTCCAAACCGATAGACTAATGGGACCTATCCAATCATTGGTTATCTAAAAAGAAATGGATAATGAAGAAGGATTGAGAATCCATCCAGGCTATCCCAACATGTTACTACCCCTAGAAAAGGACATCCTATGTATGTTCTCTAGAATGGTTTTCATGGATTCAATAAATAGATTTCCACCTTTTTGAAACCATAGAAAGTAAAATGTAGGGGGTTCTAATGTTGGAAATAGTGTCTGATATAAAACATAGTCAAATGTTTTCTATGGTGGTTCCCTCTCAATCCCTTGTACTACATACAGAATAATCTCATGCATCCGTTGATGTATAAAAAATTTAGGAGACACTGGGGGTGTTGGTGTGCCAATTAAAGGGGAATACTCTCCCCTCACATCTTGGTTTAGGACCCTAACTCTCCATTCCAGCATTAATCAACATGCCTAAAAGTAGATTAAATGAGATAAGAACAAAAAACCATTTCCTTGTATGATATAACCCCAGTTTTCCATTAATCCATTTTCTAAAATATTTCACATTGTAATCATATAATTTTTTATCATAAAATTAAATTCATAATATTTACCTTCCCATAATTTTTGATTTATTCAAATCCCATATTTTAAATTTTATTATTAAATAATGTTCCATTCACATTCTATAAGAGATAATACGTTATAGGATTTATAATAGTGATTTATTCATCCAAAACGTAAATTTTGAAATATATATATATATAATTATATCATGGCACTTTCATAGGAATTGTATAATTATGATGCCACCATATCCTTATGTAGGAATATTCCATATAATATATTGCTGACACATTAGATGTTAAACCCCCATTTTAATCACTATAAATATGTATATATATATGTGTGTGTGTGTGTGTGTGTGATAGGAAATCACCGTAAGAACACAAAACATACAACCCTACATTCCTAGTAAAATGAATGTATGAAAAAATAATACCATAACATATTTGATGAAGATATAAAATCCTAGGAATCAATAGCTATAATAATCAAGTGTTTTTCTAATGGTGGAAATCAAAAAAATGTAAAAATACAAGCAGTAACCATAATCCCAGCCCTAGAGACATGTATTTTTATGTTTATATGGTTTAGATACTTTTAATAAGGACTCATTACCATACCCAAACACACTATAATTCTATTTTATACTAGTCCAAATATAAATAAAAAATAAAGGGGGATGTAATACCTCTTTGTAATGTCCTACCTTCCCGAACCACTAATCGGTGCTAGAACTAGAAAAATGTTGTAATACCTAAGGTATGCTTCCCCCTATGGTAGTGGCTACTGACTAGAGGTGGTGATTCAATATGACTAATTATGAATACTATACGAATTTTGTAATCTTACAATAGAATGTTAAATAATAGAAATAACATGAATAATATAAGACTGTAGGATAAAATCAATATAAGCGAGAAAAGTAACTCAGAACCCATGTGATACCTAAAAAAGATTCTGTAAAATTAAAATATAAATCTTGTCATCAATCAAAAATAATATTTAGAAAAGTGGTAAAAATGGGAAAACCCATTAAACATAATGTTTCCAAAGTTTCATGAGCTTTTGACTCATACCCATCCCCCATCCCCACCCTAACATGAAATCACACATCTGCTATAAAGAGCATTACCTTGTCTCTACATGCATCCACAAAATACTCTCATGTACCCAATGATGGCCTAATAATGGTGTTAGTATGACTCAGTAGGCCACCACCAATGACATCAATAAATAATATTATTTGAGAAAATAAATTAATGCACTGGTGAAATTTATATAATAAAATTAATTAAATCGATTAATAAATAATTAATTAAAACTCCAAACCAAGGCACCATGTTGAAAAAATGTTAGACCGACCTACTTAATATAGTTAGAGATAGATCTAAGAACATCACAGAGACCATTACAACCTAATACCACTCCTTATCAAAGGTAATATACTATACCATAGTCCAAACATGAAAATGGAAGTAGTATACCCATCTCCAGGGTAGTAGAATCCACCAGATGGCCGTGTTCACCCAATTTTTAGCATCAGTCTTCATATATACATCGAGGTTGTGTTCACCCCAATTTTAGACATAAACTCAAACATTTTCAAGATTAAAATAAACATTTAAATAATAAGGTATCAATTAGATTTCCCATTCTCTTTTAATTCCATTATCCATCTTCAAAAACATAAACAATTATAGTTATTATGTTCATTACAGAGAAACCAATAAGGAAAAATTAATTTACCAAGTTAAATTCCATAACAAAAGAGCATTTTTAAAACCCAATCCATTTAAAATAAATTTTTTCATTGTGAAAATGTTTCCAATAAATATAAACATAATCAATTATCACAATTTAAAAAAAACATGTTCCCAATTCTAGTGAATTGGTCAGGGAATAAGCATTACTATGGGTTCCCCCATCCCTACCATTTTTTCCTTTAAGAAGATTTTTTTTCAAGAGTTGTATAGTATGAAAATTTCACATTATAATACTTTGAATAAAAATTATGTTCACTGTTGGGAATTCAATAATGGAATATCATAATGATGAAAGAGAAAATAGAATTAAAATGGGACAATACTTACAGAGAACCTACATTTGACATAAGAACTTCCAGATGTAATATATTAGACATTGATTCATCCTAGAATGAGGGATTGTGATATGGTAGAGTGACACCATTAAAAAAATTAGAAACTAGGAAAAACTAATGGAATGCATGATGGTTGGTTATGGAAGTAATAAAGGAGGAAGATATAGTAATAAACTTTACTTTAGGAGTAGATTTAAAAAAATGGGATCTCAAAAGTCCATTGATATAAGTAGCTTCACCAAGAGTGAGAGAAATAAGAGGTCCTCTCAAATGAATGGAATACTATATGATTTGGAGATAAAAATTAAATTTAGGAACATAAGATAAGTTAATGGAAAAATTATTTTTTTTACCAATTAGAGGGGGCACATGGTTTGGTCACACGATTTAAAAAAAAACATTCGCTAAGTTTGATTGATTCACTATCCAGGTCATGTAATTTCACACAGTCACAATACATGATTTAACATACTATATCCCAACCATGTTACATGTCTCTTTTTTTTTCATACATTTTAATGGTTTCTGGGAACCCCTAAAAAGGCTTGAAAAACCCTTTTAATATAAATTTCATGCTCTATAGGTATGGTTCATTGTTAACAAGAACTTTGTTTCAACCATACACCCTAATTTATATCCCCAAAACTAGAAATTCCATGCCCTATGGACTATTAATTCCTCTAAGGTATCTTGATTACCCAAAATCACACTTAATACACATACCCAATAAAGAAAATATGAAGCAATGGTCGAATTTGATAAGGTAATACATCAAATAAAAATTGTGATCTTAGAATGTCATGAAACAAATCCCCTTAACAAAACTATGATATAGTAATAAAAAACAAAAAATTTGTAACTATGATTATAATACAAAAACCCAATATGGTTCCATAATTGCCCATGAATTACAACCGATACAAAAAAATTAATGATATTTTTTAAAAAACGAGTATCTAAAATGTTTTTATGTAAAAGACGAGAAACCTTACCAACCTTTTATTGATGTCACTGAACTGTCAAAATCAGAACCATACATCGTTCCCATGAAATATTGACCCAACAGTGATCATGCTCACTAGTAAAAAACTAGTGTACCTCCAGCATCCCAATCATAGATAGTTCACACAACATAAGAGACTATCCCCCTTGGAATAAACAATGAAGAATATGGGGCTTTTTATAATAATTTAAATTATATATAATCATATCAATTTTAATAAAACATTTTCTAATTACAAGTTTAAATAATTAGACAAAATTCTTGGAAAATGATACATTTTTATACCAATCATAGTAAAAACCCAATTCTATAATAAACCATGAATTCAATATTTTAAATAGATATTTTTTTGTAAATATCATAATTTCAATCGATTGATAAAGTTATATTTAATTTATTAAATTTTAAATTACTCCTATAAAATAACTTGGCACAAAACCTAACCAAATTATAGCCCAATTGTAATCACCATAATATAGGATCAAAAAACAAGTTATAGAGTTTTTTTTTGAGATCATTTACTCTGATAAATTGAAATTTCTCTAATCATAAGCACCTATAGTATGAAATTTCAAAATTATCATCTTTTTCAAATCAGAGGATAAAATGGGGTGTTACAATCTCCCCACCATAATTGTTACCTTCACCCAAAATTATCATTAACCACTTATGGCCATCAATTTATCATTAACTCTTTATGTTCTACCCTATAATTCTAATTGAACTTCTATTATGAGGCTCCAAACACAAGATACACAATTAATTTGAACTAAGCCACCAGTAATCATTATTTCCACAACAGTAAGATTGTGCCCCACGAAAACCACATATCCCATGAAACCAAGGATTCAAGAATATATTATTCATTAGGATCATGGTTATCCCCATTATATTTCTTATCAAATTGCGGCCAATTTCAATCCATAATTCTCACTCCCATCAAATTGTTTCACAATAATGCATTTTCAATGGTCCAATTACTTGATCATTGTGGTTTCCATCTCACCACATCTAATTTTATGTAGAAATCATATCATATCATCCACTAGTCAACCACTCTAGAATCTACTGGTATACATTTATAGTTTACCCATGTTATCACTTAATCATGATGCCTTAACTACCGAGAGAATCCCTAGAAGTTCTAAGAACCCACATTGAATTCTAAACCGGACACTCATTGTGACTTCATAGTTGAATGCTCAACAGACCAAAACCACATCTATAATCTATAGATGAGAATCAATCCTTATATCATAAAAAATCATACTTTGAGAACATAAAGTAATATAGACCTTAATATCAATGTAAACACACTATCCATGAAAATATCCCCATATCATTTTATTCCCTAAAGTAACATGTATTGGTGAATCATACCACACACTAGATACCTATTTCTATATCAATAATCCAATGGATAGTGTTATTATTCCAATGACCTATACAACATTTTGATTTTACCCTTTCAACTGGTTGTATTCTCCCCTCTACTAGAGTATCCTTATAATTTAATTGATGAATGGAAACACTAACTCCATTGTCCCCTTCCCCATCCATTACTATTCGTAAAAATTGGATATGTCAATTACACTCAAACATGAGCATGAATAGGAAACAGAAATCCTTACCAGTTACTAGTTCACTGGAGAGTCCATCCCATAATTTGGATTGCTTATATCACTCTTTGGGTGCAACATTAAAAAACCCAAAAACATGCTTCCTAGAAAATACATGACAGGGAACATGAATAGTCTGATTATATGATGAATCCATGATCCATTAAAAATTTAGCCACAATAATGGATGGAAATTTCATTATCTATATTTTATCAAAACAATGAGCCACCTTTTTAGAAGGAATTTCATAAACCTAGCAGTTCTCAACCACAAAGTAATTTTTAATGATTCAGAATTTAGTGTTTCTACATATATCTAGAGAACACCACCACAATCCCAAAACCCGAATCATGCTACAATGATTCACATTCCATAAAAACTAGATTCACATTCTTAAGAAATTGGAAATGATCAAACTCCATTCAATTTCATCTAACCGGAATCACCTCAATTATTACTTTCCAATGAGTCTGGAATATCATTCATTAAATATAAAAGCACACATTGACCTACCATCCCAGAACCATTATAAAATTAAAATAATCTACCCTCAATCTAAATGGAATTCCAAAGTTACATTTAAAACAAATAGGGTCAGGGATCCTAATTGATTATATCCTCCAAAATTCAATATTGATACTAAATCAACATAAGTCCTCCATCACATGAAAGTGAAAATCATCACCATGCCTATGCCATATTTTTTATTAAAATTCACATTCACCAATATCAATACAAATATCATCTATCCAAGATTCATATCTATATAAAAATCATGAATCTTGGCTAACCCTTCTGTTCGGATACCCTTACATATGATGTATTTGGATACGCATAACACCTGACTCTCTGCTATCCAAAGTCACAATAAAATGGAATAGGCCCAACCACCTAGAACAATAGTTATATCCTACATAGGTAACAAATTATAGAAACACATCTCACCCCTATCTAAATACCACCCCAAAACTAGTGATCTGAAACATCAAGACTCTAGTATCATATTTACTATTATAAATTTCACTCATTACATGCCTAATGGCTTGAATACTAGAACAATAATTTTTACTTTGAATCCATATGCATATCTTACTCTTCAAAATCATGATTGAAATATAATCTTCATCAGGCCTCATATACAAGATCCACCCCATCTAGGGTCATGATCACATCCATGTACATACATTCAATCATTCATATATATATAATTACAACATTGCATGAAAATCCTTACCACGTTACCATAACTAAATGGTTTGTTTAAGTAGAATGTCACCAATAATATATATGGGTATAGCCCATATAAATTGGTGTCAACACATTAAATAATCAAAAAAAATATTAATCACACAAAATGGGATTATTATGAAGGTTTTAGGTTATAATTCTAACTTTTTATGATTATTTATATAACCCCAAAAAATGGACCACATGAACATCAGTAATTACCATCTACTTATAATATCCATGTGACCTATCATTATAATAAGACACATCGTGGTTCATTAATATAAAATTCCACCAATAAGTTATATAGTAAATCACTGTATCAATTGATGTTGATACTTTAAATATTCCAAAAACGGTCTTTAATTATATCTTTCACATATATGAATACATATTTCATGTTAATCCTATATGAAATATATGATGCATGTACAAATCACTAGAAATGAGATAAATCGTATAATTCATCCTGAGTCACATCCATCTGACATGCGAACCTCAGTCAAATATAGAACCTCAAGCATCAAATATTTCCAAGTCCCAATTCTAGAAATAACCAATAAACATGGGTTTCAAGAAATATCATGTTATCTTGAATTGTGTTTGGTCTTCCTCAAAATTCCTAAAAACCAATCTTGTAACACCCTGATATTTTATATGATATATTATTTTTAATTTCTTTCATATCTTATATTTTATGCTACACCAAGATTATCTTGCGCTATATGCAACACCGTATTAGCTTGTAGTAAACACAACACTATTCTTGGATCGTGTTACACACAATTTCAAGTTCGTTTAATAGAATTTATTCTACGCAACATTGACTGTATATATATATATATATATATTTATTGTCACGACCCGCCCTCGGGGTCCGTGTCGTGACTACCCCAAGCCCGCCTTCCATAGGCCAGGGGCTGGCGACTAGCACCAAGGCGTAATTCCCGGTAAAAAGGGAAGGCATTGCCTTTGAAAAGTAAACACACACCACAGAGTAAACAAGCGGAATGTAAACACTAAGCAAACAGAGTACGACTGAAAGTGCGGAAAAGTAAATGGGCCAGAATACAAACCCAAACTGAAAGTAAAGTACAACTCAAAAAGGGAAAAACAGCAACTGAAAAGTAAAGCCGCTACTCCGAGCTGTCCACTGGAAATCCCACCTGAAGGGTGGGTACAGATAGCTCCTCTGCTCCACGGGTCCCGCCGTCCGCTCCGAGCACGTCCCGCCCAGTGGTCCACCTCCGGGTACCGTCCCGCTCTGCAAGCCTCAGCTAAGGTCAACGCTGTCCGTCGTCTGCAACCAACACAACGAAGTGCGGGCAAAGCCCGTGCAGGGGTGAGTATAAGCTACTCAGTAGGGACCCCGAGACCCCTGAAGGTCTCTCAAATCCACAAAGGATAAACCACGAAGAAAAGTACAATCACGAAGTAACAACCGACACTGCTTAGGTATATGCCCATACATATACCTAAGTCATCAATTCAAATACACTCCAACCTCCGAGCCCAAGTACAACTCAGTCCACGCAGGAAAGTATACGTATTCCACATAGGAAAGCAAAATATAATCCACACAGGATTGCACAACACAATCCACACAGGAAAACAACAGGATTCAGCTCACACAGGTATACTTTTTCAAGGACGATAAAGATGATCACTGATCCATCTAAATCGTCGGACCCACGAAGGATCGATAGGTAACTAACCCCCGCAGAAGACCCACACAGGATCGGGCTCACACAGAACCTGTAGGCGCTGGCTCACACAGAACCGCTGAGCGCAAGGACCCACACAGGATCGGGCTCACACAGAACCTGTAGCACTGATCCACGTAGGATCGCTGAGTGCTGTAGTCGTCGTCGTCGAATCCACACAGGATCTCTGTACTGTCGTCGCCAAATCCACACAGGATCTCTGTACTGTCGTCGTCTAATCCACACAGGATCTCTGTACTGTCGTCGTCAAATCCACACAGGATCTCTGTACTGTCGTCGTCAAATCCACACAGGATCTCTGTACTGTCGTCGTCGCAGTCACAGTAGCAGTCGTAGCAGTAAAACAGTCGCAGCCAGCACTAGGGTTCCCGCACACAGCAAGCTCGTACGGAGGGTCCGCTCCACGAGCCGAGAGGCTGATACATCAACTGTCACGAAGACCGAAGTTGATGTATCCAAAAGTTCCGTATCGTCAACAGGAACTCAACGCAACAGACGGCGCGTCGATCGGACGCCCGGTCTGAGAGTTATTGGCATTTTCGTCTCCGGGGCCCGGTTGGTTTTTAAGGCAAAACCAACCCGACCGTACTCCACCTGCGTCCAAACCTCGGGCGGAGTATGCCAAAAGATCCGTCTCACTAAGAGGAACACTACGCGTCTGACGGCACGTCAATCAGACGTCCGTAGCTCAAGATATGAGCGTTTCCGCTCCGAAGGCCCGGTTGGTTTCGTGAACGAACCAACCCGGCCGAACTCAAAGTAAACCGAAACCTTGAGTGCGATATACCGAAACGACCGTCTCGATCCAAGGATCGCGTTGCCGCAGACGGTTCGTCATTCGGAGGTCCGAGGCTCAAGTTATGAGCGAAAAACCAAAACTGGTCCGAAACGGGGGGGTCCGGGTCCGGGCCGACCCGGCCCGACCCCCCCCCCCGGGGGTGGCGCGGCGGCGGCGCGGCGGCCGGCGGCGGCGGCGACGGCGGCGCGGCGGCGGCGGGCCGCGTGGCGGCGGCGGGCCGCGTGGCGGCGGCGGGCCGCGTGGCGCGGTGGCGGCGGGCCGCGTGGCGGCGGCAGCGGCGGGCCGCGCTGGCGGCGGCGGGCCGCGTGGCGGCGGCAGCGGCGGGCCGCGCTGGCGGCGGCGGGCCGCGTGGCGGCGGCAGCGGCGGGCCGCGCTGGCGGCGGCGGGTGCCGCACGGGGTGGTCACGCGGGGGGCTTGATTGCCCCCGCGTTTTTCTCAAGCGGCACGGCTCAAGGCCGTGCCTTTGCCAAAAAAAAACGGCCCCCCACATAAGGGGGCCGGCTGGAACGAACCGGGGGGGCTTTGCCCCCCCCCCTCCTTTAAAGAACCGCCCCCCTCATTAAGAGGGGGGTCTTGAAGAACCGGCCGGGGGTTTAATCCCCCGGCTTTTATGACATCCGGCCGGCCGCTGGCCGGCCGGTTTTTACCAACGGGACCGGAATTTCCGGTCCCGCCCTCGACTCCCGACGCCGGCGGCACGGCCGCCGGTCTTTCCTTCCGCCGCGGCCCGGAACCGGCCGCGGTCTCCTCGTCTCACCGCGGCCCGGAACCGGCCGCGGTGTTCGTCGTCCGGCGCGGTGCGACGGCACCGCGCCCCTTTCGTCGTGCCATGAATCCTCCCAACGCGGCGCGACGGCGTCGCGTTCTTGAAATCTCTCCTCGGCGAAGCGCGACGGTATTGCGGAAATCATAAGCATGTTCATCCGCGTGGTGCGACGGCACCACGCCTCTTGCTTCCACCCGCATGAATCAACATGAACGAAGGAGGGGGTTTCGGCCGTGTTCGTGCGGTCCGACTCCCCTCGCGTTAACAAATAACATAACTAAAAAGTCTCACGTTTAGTCATGCTAAAATCCACGATTCAGGAATGGAATAAAAAAAATTAATAAAAACATCCCCTACCTCGGGTTTGAGATTCAAAGAAATCCTCTACGTTCCGCGGAAGACGGCGTCGCGGAAGTCAGGCGTCGCGGTCGTCGTTCGTCAAATCCGTTGACGAAGATTTACGTCCGATGCGACACGTTGTTGGCGGATCTTCGTTTGCCGACGAAGAAGGTCCGAAGAGGAAGCAGAGGTCCGAAGATACTAGGTCTCTGAGTCGATGATCCTTGACGAAGTGTTGTCGTTCTTCGTCGAGGATGAAGACGTTCTTCGTTCTTCGTCAGAGCTTGGAGATGAAGGGAAAGCTCTCCCAAGACAAACAAAGAACCCTCAATAAAATAAGAATACCACTTATTTTATTAACACACAACTCAAAAGGATTTCAAATGTTTGAAATTCAAAAGAGTTAACTCCCAAAAATTAAATTAAGTAACTTAAGCCATTAAAGAGGGGGGTTAAGTATGTTGAGAGAATTTGAAAAGAAAAGGGGGTTCGTGTGGGCCCCACCACACTTAATCCTCCCAAGGGAGGTTAAGTGGGTGTGGGTCCCACTTCCAACCACCTTTGATAGGTTTTTAAATAAGTTAAAACAAAATTTGTATTACACAAATTTTATTTAACTTAACTGAAAAACCCCAAAACGTAACTCTCAACCCGCAACAAACGCAACTCCCGAAAAGGTCTCATTAAGCGAATACCGGCGCTGCGAGTTCATCGGTGCCCTCGGATTTCAATTCCGAGCACCGGATCAAAAGTTAGGAATTCCCGCTCGTTCGTTCACTGAACGTACCCGAGCCAAACTTCGGAAATTAATTCCGGGCACTCCGGGCCTCGGAATCAGATGCCGTCTGAAACCGCGCTCTTGTAAAATTCTAAAGAAAATTAAGAAAAAATTTTCCTTGAATTTTACGGGTCTTTACATTACTCCCACCTCAGGGCTTTACGTCCCCGTAAAGCTACATCAAAAACTAGGGAAACAAAAGAGGGTACTGAGCACGCATCTGAGCCTCCCGCTCCCATGTGCTCTCCTGGAGATTCTCGTGCCGCCATCTGTTGCGCACAAGAGGAATCGATCGTCCATGTAGGACCCGCTCCTGGATGACATGGACCTCTTCTGACGTGGCCCGGACCATCTCTGGTCCCACAAGAGCTGCGAGATTTCTACTTTGCCGAAAAGAGAAACCTGGTCTCATCCCCTGGATGAACCACATTCTTTGCCTAAAACAGTCAATCCTAACATGGATGATACTAATCCATACTAAGGATGACGTCGTAAGGCCTCGACGCTACTACTAAGAGATTCAACCGTTACTCTCGCCTCCAAGGGTTGTGTCACACTGTCGGCATCAGTGTGTGGTAACTGGGCCTCCTCCAGTAGATGTCTCACAAGTGAGGGTCAAGTCAACAGCCAAAACTGGAACCTCTTAGTAACATTACGATAGAGGACAGGAACGAAAACATCACAAGGTATGCGTCTTTTATTATTGCAGCTCGTAAAACAAGACGCTACACAAAAGCAACAAGGAACCAGAAGTACAAAGGATGTAACCACTAGTTCTGCTCCTGTCCATCGGCTCCCAGAGCTCCATGATCGAAGGCCTCGGCTGCCTGAAGCTGAGCTCTTCCCTGCGGTCGGGGTGGACCTCCTGGTGGTGGTGGTGGTAGAGCCTCAAAGCGTCGTCCACCACCTGCTGCTCGGCCTGCTCCTCTGCCTCGTCCGCCTCCTTCCTGCAGACCGCCACGGTCGAACCTCTGCCTCTGCCTAGGTGGTTCCTCAACCGTCTGCTGCTCCTCCGCATGGCGGGTCGGGCAGTCACGAGCCATGTGGCCTCGCCCGCTGCATGCATAGCACTGTCTTCCACTCGAAAGACTGGCTCCGCGTTGTGTGCCCTGCACTGCTGAGCCAGTGCCCTGAGGTCTGGTCTGTCTGGACCCCTGAGTCATTCGCCGACTGCCAGCTGCAGATGACTCTGCCACGTGCCGTCCTGCGGTGGGTCTCTGTGCTGGTGTAGACTCAGCAAGGAAGCTCTCGATCAGAAGGGCCCGCTCCAGTACTCCTGTCTGAGTCGGTATGCTGAGGGAGATCAGCGATGCCCTGATCTCGTGTCTCAAACCCTGCTCGAAGGTTCGGGCCCGGAAGAATGGGTCCCGTACCATGTCAGTCGAGTAGCGAGAGAGATCGGTAAATCTCGCCGAGTACTGAGCGACCGTCATGCTGCCCTGCCGCAGCTGTAGAAGCTCCTGGATACGCACCGCACGAAGGGTGGCTGGGACGAACTCCGAGCGGAAGATGCTCTCAAAGTCCGTCCAAAGAAGAGATGCCTCATCGTGCACCTGGAGCATCAAGCTCCACCATCGTCCTGCTGCTGCGTGTAGTAGGCTCGCAGCGAGGATCACCATGAGGTCTGCTGGTGTCCTCACTAGCCTAAACACTCGAACTACTGCCTCCAGCCAGTCCTCTGCTGCCTGGGGATCCGTCTCCCCGCGAAACCTGGGCGGTCGCTGGCGCTGAAACTCATGCAGTGCGCTGAGGCGACGTGCATCGTCAGCGGCTGCTGCTGGAAGCATCGGGAAATCGGCGGGTAAAGCTACCGCCGGTGCCACTACTGGAAAAGGGCCCTGCACCGAAGCCTCGTCGCTCGGTGGGCTGTCGTCTCGCTCGACCATCGGAACCCTAGCTGGCTGCCGTCGTGGGGCCATCCTGAAAAGGAAACAGGTGCGCCACGGTTAGAACAGTATACCTGGTGAGCTGATATAAGTAATCACAAAGAAAACTTTGAAACACACACGCAATCAATGTTTTCGTGCATTAAGTCGGAAATCAGACGTCAGGGTCCTGGTGTGTGGATACGTCGGCCGCCGCACCAACACTGGACTCCCTGGACTGATAACCACACTCAATACGCTAAACATTATTGCTTCACATAGAAAAGATCAGAGTTCGCGGTAGAACCGAACTGCTCTGATACCAATTTGTCACGACCCGCCCTCGGGGTCCGTGTCGTGACTACCCCAAGCCCGCCTTCCATAGGCCAGGGGCTGGCGACTAGCACCAAGGCGTAATTCCCGGTAAAAAGGGAAGGCATTGCCTTTGAAAAGTAAACACACACCACAGAGTAAACAAGCGGAAAGTAAACACTAAGCAAACAGAGTACGACTGAAAGTGCGGAAAAGTAAATGGGCCAGAATACAAACCCAAACTGAAAGTAAAGTACAACTCAAAAAGGGAAAAACAGCAACTGAAAAGTAAAGCCGCTACTCCGAGCTGTCCACTGGAAATCCCACCTGAAGGGTGGGTACAGATAGCTCCTCTGCTCCACGGGTCCCGCCGTCCGCTCCGAGCACGTCCCGCCCAGTGGTCCACCTCCGGGTACCGTCCCGCTCTGCAAGCCTCAGCTAAGGTCAACGCTGTCCGTCGTCTGCAACCAACACAACGAAGTGCGGGCAAAGCCCGTGCAGGGGTGAGTATAAGCTACTCAGTAGGGACCCCGAGACCCCTGAAGGTCTCTCAAATCCACAAAGGATAAACCACGAAGAAAAGTACAATCACGAAGTAACAACCGACACTGCTTAGGTATATGCCCATACATATACCTAAGTCATCAATTCAAATACACTCCAACCTCCGAGCCCAAGTACAACTCAGTCCACGCAGGAAAGTATACGTATTCCACATAGGAAAGCAAAATATAATCCACACAGGATTGCACAACACAATCCACACAGGAAAACAACAGGATTCAGCTCACACAGGTATACTTTTTCAAGGACGATAAAGATGATCACTGATCCATCTAAATCGTCGGACCCACGAAGGATCGATAGGTAACTAACCCCCGCAGAAGACCCACACAGGATCGGGCTCACACAGAACCTGTAGGCGCTGGCTCACACAGAACCGCTGAGCGCAAGGACCCACACAGGATCGGGCTCACACAGAACCTGTAGCACTGATCCACGTAGGATCGCTGAGTGCTGTAGTCGTCGTCGTCGAATCCACACAGGATCTCTGTACTGTCGTCGCCAAATCCACACAGGATCTCTGTACTGTCGTCGTCTAATCCACACAGGATCTCTGTACTGTCGTCGTCAAATCCACACAGGATCTCTGTACTGTCGTCGTCAAATCCACACAGGATCTCTGTACTGTCGTCGTCGCAGTCACAGTAGCAGTCGTAGCAGTAAAACAGTCGCAGCCAGCACTAGGGTTCCCGCACACAGCAAGCTCGTACGGAGGGTCCGCTCCACGAGCCGAGAGGCTGATACATCAACTGTCACGAAGACCGAAGTTGATGTATCCAAAAGTTCCGTATCGTCAACAGGAACTCAACGCAACAGACGGCGCGTCGATCGGACGCCCGGTCTGAGAGTTATTGGCATTTTCGTCTCCGGGGCCCGGTTGGTTTTTAAGGCAAAACCAACCCGACCGTACTCCACCTGCGTCCAAACCTCGGGCGGAGTATGCCAAAAGATCCGTCTCACTAAGAGGAACACTACGCGTCTGACGGCACGTCAATCAGACGTCCGTAGCTCAAGATATGAGCGTTTCCGCTCCGAAGGCCCGGTTGGTTTCGTGAACGAACCAACCCGGCCGAACTCAAAGTAAACCGAAACCTTGAGTGCGATATACCGAAACGACCGTCTCGATCCAAGGATCGCGTTGCCGCAGACGGTTCGTCATTCGGAGGTCCGAGGCTCAAGTTATGAGCGAAAAACCAAAACTGGTCCGAAACGGGGGGGTCCGGGTCCGGGCCGACCCGGCCCGACCCCCCCCCGGGGGTGACGCGGCGGCGGCGCGGCGGCCGGCGGCGGCGGCGACGGCGGCGCGGCGGCGGCGGGCCGCGTGGCGGCGGCGGGCCGCGTGGCGGCGGCGGGCCGCGTGGCGCGGTGGCGGCGGGCCGCGTGGCGGCGGCAGCGGCGGGCCGCGCTGGCGGCGGCGGGCCGCGTGGCGGCGGCAGCGGCGGGCCGCGCTGGCGGCGGCGGGCCGCGTGGCGGCGGCAGCGGCGGGCCGCGCTGGCGGCGGCGGGTGCCGCACGGGGTGGTCACGCGGGGGGCTTGATTGCCCCCGCGTTTTTCTCAAGCGGCACGGCTCAAGGCCGTGCCTTTGCCAAAAAAAAACGGCCCCCCACATAAGGGGGCCGGCTGGAACGAACCGGGGGGGCTTTGCCCCCCCCCTCCTTTAAAGAACCGCCCCCCTCATTAAGAGGGGGGTCTTGAAGAACCGGCCGGGGGTTTAATCCCCCGGCTTTTATGACATCCGGCCGGCCGCTGGCCGGCCGGTTTTTACCAACGGGACCGGAATTTCCGGTCCCGCCCTCGACTCCCGACGCCGGCGGCACGGCCGCCGGTCTTTCCTTCCGCCGCGGCCCGGAACCGGCCGCGGTCTCCTCGTCTCACCGCGGCCCGGAACCGGCCGCGGTGTTCGTCGTCCGGCGCGGTGCGACGGCACCGCGCCCCTTTCGTCGTGCCATGAATCCTCCCAACGCGGCGCGACGGCGTCGCGTTCTTGAAATCTCTCCTCGGCGAAGCGCGACGGTATTGCGGAAATCATAAGCATGTTCATCCGCGTGGTGCGACGGCACCACGCCTCTTGCTTCCACCCGCATGAATCAACATGAACGAAGGAGGGGGTTTCGGCCGTGTTCGTGCGGTCCGACTCCCCTCGCGTTAACAAATAACATAACTAAAAAGTCTCACGTTTAGTCATGCTAAAATCCACGATTCAGGAATGGAATAAAAAAAATTAATAAAAACATCCCCTACCTCGGGTTTGAGATTCAAAGAAATCCTCTACGTTCCGCGGAAGACGGCGTCGCGGAAGTCAGGCGTCGCGGTCGTCGTTCGTCAAATCCGTTGACGAAGATTTACGTCCGATGCGACACGTTGTTGGCGGATCTTCGTTTGCCGACGAAGAAGGTCCGAAGAGGAAGCAGAGGTCCGAAGATACTAGGTCTCTGAGTCGATGATCCTTGACGAAGTGTTGTCGTTCTTCGTCGAGGATGAAGACGTTCTTCGTTCTTCGTCAGAGCTTGGAGATGAAGGGAAAGCTCTCCCAAGACAAACAAAGAACCCTCAATAAAATAAGAATACCACTTATTTTATTAACACACAACTCAAAAGGATTTCAAATGTTTGAAATTCAAAAGAGTTAACTCCCAAAAATTAAATTAAGTAACTTAAGCCATTAAAGAGGGGGGTTAAGTATGTTGAGAGAATTTGAAAAGAAAAGGGGGTTCGTGTGGGCCCCACCACACTTAATCCTCCCAAGGGAGGTTAAGTGGGTGTGGGTCCCACTTCCAACCACCTTTGATAGGTTTTTAAATAAGTTAAAACAAAATTTGTATTACACAAATTTTATTTAACTTAACTGAAAAACCCCAAAACGTAACTCTCAACCCGCAACAAACGCAACTCCCGAAAAGGTCTCATTAAGCGAATACCGGCGCTGCGAGTTCATCGGTGCCCTCGGATTTCAATTCCGAGCACCGGATCAAAAGTTAGGAATTCCCGCTCGTTCGTTCACTGAACGTACCCGAGCCAAACTTCGGAAATTAATTCCGGGCACTCCGGGCCTCGGAATCAGATGCCGTCTGAAACCGCGCTCTTGTAAAATTCTAAAGAAAATTAAGAAAAAATTTTCCTTGAATTTTACGGGTCTTTACATTTATATTCAATGTATAAATGAAATATGGTTGTATTATGTTATAAACATCAAAAAAGGAGTCTTGCACTACACGCACCCCTACTTGGCTTGCATTAGACGCAATCGCGACCTTCCTCGATAGCGTGTGTTGTACGCAATACCGGGTTTCACTAAACAATAATATATGGTTATAATATTATTATGAACTATCCATTATGAATATTATTAACTAAATTTTAAATTTTATAACTTTATTATTCATCTTACACATTTTTTAGAACATTGTATGAGAACAAAATAAATTTTTCGGGTAAAGTAAATATTTTAAAAAAAATGCAGTTTTGCCCCCTTTTGATGGCACACCCACTTTAAATCTAGTTTTTGACATGTTCATAAGTTAAATTTAACAATATAAAATTATTATTTGGAATCAGGATATAAAAATTTACATTGGATAAATTTTTTATATTATTCTGATAACTTTCATATTTTAATGAATAGTAAAAACACGCTATATTTTAATTAAAAGAATCTTTTTTCATTATAACAATTTTTATGGTTAAATTATAATAATGAATGGTTTTAAAGTATAAATATAATATATTTTTAACCTTTATCATAATTTATTTCAATAGCATTTATTTTACATTGAAGTCATAGGTAAAATTATTTCAATCTTTTGCAATGTTTTAACTTTTAAAACTCCTTTTCTAAACAATGAGATTAATTTTAAATTAAATTCTGAATCTTTTGTGTACTGATTTTTAAAAAATATATTCCATATTTGGAATCAGTGAATCCTAATTATGTTAATGGGATAATTTTTATTTTTGGGCATTATGAATAGTAACTACGGTAAATTTTATGTAACATAGTTAAAGGTAAATCGGGTAATAAAGGGTAAATATAATATTATAAAATTATCCTAACACTTGTATTAATATAATTGGATTCTTATATTTTGTCCTCATGAATATTTGGGTCGAAATTTAATCCATTAGAACCCACTTGGATGTGATCAAGACCTTTAGTTTATTTTATTTAAATGAAAGTGAAATATGTCTCACTCAAACGTTAATAACTGAAGTATTTTTAATATAAGTTTATAAAGAATATAAATTCGATTATAAATACTCATTTGAAAGATAAAATGTTTTTCTTTATCATGGTAATTTATTTTTAATTTAAAAAAAATATTTAATCACCTTAATATCTTATACATTAATGATGTAGAAATTATCTAATTAGTGAAAAAATTTAGTTTTTTTAAATACTAATACCAATAAAAAGGACCATAAACGTGAAAAAACATTATTGGTAGAGTATATATATAACCTAATCATCCGAGGGTATATTTTTGGACTATTTTGAGCCTTATAAAACCTATTATAACATTTATATTATTTTATTTTAAATGATGTCCAAGATATCACATTCATAATTTAATAAATATAAAACTTTTAATGTTGTAATTTGAAGATGATAAATTCAAGTAAAAATATTATTATGAAAGGTATTATATTTATCTTCATAATAGGATTTTATTTTTAATTTTTATGCAACAAATAAGTATATTAAATAATTATACAAAAATGTTGTAGTAATTATTTTATTAAGATAAATATCAAATAAATGGTTTTAAAAATATTAAAATAAATATTATATGAAATATTTAATGTGATCCAAGAATTATATAGACAAATATGACATGTTAGGAATATATTAAATATTTTGGATCGAATAAATCCTCTGTGTGGATTATATTTAAATACAAATAAATTAATAGTTTCAAAATTGACACTATTGTTATTTTATAAACATAACATATTATAAAATTGTTTAAAAATCAAAAAAATATGTAAAAATTATAAATTGAAATTTATATGGTCAAAAATGTCATAACGTATCCTATTATGGACAATTAACAACACAGAAGTAATTATTTATAACAATTTAAAATTTACAATATTATTACCACAAATAAAATTAAATAGATTAAATAAGGAAAAATCAAGTTGATAAAGTTTAAAAGTAATTTCCAACATGTCTAAATTTTATTTTTAGGTGCTATTACAGCCCTAGATAACCTATTATTCGGATTTGAGTCATTTTTGGAGGTTTTTATGTTGGTTAGAATTTATTATAAATTAATATTTCTTATGTTTCCATGGTGCCCCTCTCCTCCGTTATAAAAAGGGAACCCCTTCCCTCTTCTCTTCACACCATTTTGAGCCTTGCAGCTCAGAAAACCCCTGACAATTACTCTTCTAATAATCTCTAGTTATATCATAGAGGTTCTGGTCTTCTCAAAAGTCCAACTCTAGTGCCGTAAGAGGATGTTTAAAGGAGGTACGTCGAGGAAGAGGTAATATCTTTTACCGACTCTTACATGTTTCTTTCTTCTTATACATCTTCTTATATAGTTGTATAATTATAAAATAATAACATAAGTATTAATTATATACTTATATGTTATTATAAATATGAAACAACCCTATTTCACCTTTTATCCATCCTATGGAAAATGAAATCACCGTGCGTGCGTACGTACGGAATACCGTCTCCACGCCATGGTGTAATCAGTTTTTCCACCACCACCATACTTGAATGGGTATAATGGTGTAAAGAATAACTATATATGGTTATTATAACATCATATTTATTCTGAAATATTATACCATCCACTCCAATTCTATTCAATAATTATGGGAACAATATCTTCGCTCGTGCGTACGTACGGATTACCGTCTCCACGACGCGATGAGTTTTATTCTCCATATTAACCATTCAAGTATGATTATAAAGTATATATAATAAATAATCCTGAAAGATACTAGATAAAAATGATACTATATTTATGTACATATATGTTTCATTTACTTAATTCCATTCAATTCAATAAGGAAACGAAAATAGTGTTCATGCGTACGTACGACCTACTGTCTCCATGAACGGTGTATTTCATTCCATTTATCAATATATCATATATATTTAAATTCTGAATATATATTATATATAAATAATGTTTTAAATTCCAGAAATAAGTAAATCAGGATATGAGTAATAATATCAAGAACAACAAATCAAAACACGTATGATAAATGAAACAATTTTACCCAAAACGCTGCTTCAACATGGAGTTTACAAAAGAACAGGTAATATAATGTTATAAGTGAACCATATATGATATCATAACAATATATATGATTCTTTAATAAGTCAATTACATTATTTAAATCATTATACATGAGTTTAAGATACATATTAAGCATATCAGACATAAGGTAAGGGATAACTTTTCCAATCTCGTTTTTATCCGAGATTGTTTATTCATAACTATTTACTAGGGTAATATTTATCATCCATGCCCCTGTTTTCTAAAAATTGTTTCATATATGTTTCAAGTCCTTTTTACCCATTTTTTACTTTTACTACATTTTATGGAAGGAATCATTCTTTTTTTACCATACATGCAACTTTTTGACTTTTTCGACAAAACTACGAGGAGAATGTTTTTTAAACTTATGCAGCATGAACGGATTTTTACTTTTTTCATAAAATTTAATTTTCATGAATCTTACTCTAAAATATTTCATGAATATTTTCTATAAAATCATTTTATTTTAAAATTTTATGTGATTTTGTGAAAAGAAAATGATTTTGAAAAAAAGGATATTTTCCTCAAGAATTCATTTCATGTTTTTTGTCCAAACTATTTTACATCTAAGATGACATTATCTAGTATGATTATGTTTCAAGTATAATGTATCTATGATTTACATGGTTTTACTCTTCTTATGATGAAATTATATGCATTTTTTTATATAAATTATGTTATGATTGGATGATGTTTATGAAACCCATTTAATTCTTTATGTTATGATGAATGATATTTGTTTATTTTGTGGCATAAGTAAGAATGATTTCATTATGAGATGTGTGGGAAATATATATCCCTCAAATTCATTGGATAAAGACTTATATCTCATGATATAGACATGGATGGAATGACAAGTTAATCCGGTTCAGTGATACATGATTGGAACGAGGAGTGAACTCGGTTCAGTAAGGGACTTTGTCCACTAAGATGGTCTTGGAAGCAATGCCTTGGATACTATGGAAATCATACCATGTGATTAATGTTTTTCAACAATTACATGTTTTATTATCATTATTTTTTGTCATGATTGATATCCCATCATGATCTATGCCTTACGTACTGCCATGTTTTATGTCATTTCTGATGATTTTGATGTTTAAATATTATGTTCATGTTTTTAAGTTCAAATGTATATTGTTTGTTTTATTTTCTCTACGATTACCCTTACTGAGAATTTTAGCTCACCCTTTATATGTCTTTTTCCGAGGATATAAATAACGTTTTTAGGTATGAAAACAAATGGGGATGATCTTTATGGGGGATGTTGAAGATCTTTCACCATGATTAGAAGATTATGTTCAACATTTCCAAAGACCCTAAACTATTACGATCCTTGAGTGTTGGTTTTTGTTATGTATTAAGTATTACAGAAAAATAATGTAATATCATGTATGCCGTGTTTTTAGGTCTCTACAGTTGGTATCAGAGGAAAGGTTTAGTCAAATGTTTGAAACTAGGATGCGAGAACATTAGTGACATCCCTAGAGATATTTCAAAGGTATTTCTAGGGATGTCCTTAAGGTTTAGTATAACTATAGGTACAGTGATGGAATTATGTTGATGATCATGAATAACCTAGGGAGAACCTAAGATGACATAGGTTAAAGGAGGTTTCATAAGTTATACATAATATAAGTGACTTTTAATGATTATGTGGTTCCTCATTACTTTAACTATTTCATACACAATGGTTTCTGGTTTTAGTTAATAGAGGGAACCAGAAGGAATTGGGTTAACATTGAATCTGATTGACAAGTTGGTGACTATGAGAAGTGAAATTACATAATTCCTAGAGAGAATAATATTACAATTATGCCGATTCAGACATCGCGATATATTATTAACAAGGTGAACTTTGGTGGTATTTCTATTTCATCAAATAAGAGGAAGATGGAGTTTTATGAATGTTCGCATGGTGAGGATCATAAATAAGGGAAGATTGAGATTTCTAAATAAGGGAAGAAGAACCTTTAGGAATACCTTAAATGGAGGAGAATATGTTTTCTATGTGGGAAAAAGCATCACAGAGTGAAAAACTGTTATGGAGTTCAATGTCTTATCTATGGAGAACATGGGCATTACCCAACTCAATGCCCTGACCTAAGAGGTTATTTCTAAATTGAGGAAGGACCTATTCCATACCAATCATTGAAGAGGATGGATTTAATGGATTTTTTATTGGAATTAGAGAATAATGTTGATGAGATACTTTTATGGTATATTGGAATATCTATGTATTGGTCCATTGTGGTTTTCAATAATTTTATGGTACCGGTAACGAGGAAATGTGAATGAAATATTTTTTTAGGAAAGAAGATGAAATGCACATAATGAAGGGGTAAGGAGAAAATAATATGTATGATAGTATTCATTAGCGGATGACTGATATAAGGACAAAGTTATATCATGGATTCAGTGTATAGAAATTTTGGGATTTTTGTATGTGGAAAGAGTTATCTTTGGACAACATTCATGTTTTCACTAAGGTTAAATGGGTATTCATTTTTCAAGATAATACATGATTAAGATGTTAACATGATTGGAATGTGACCAACAAGATATATCGGGGATAAATTATGGTATTCACATGCTTAGTAGATGAAATTTCTAGTAATTTTTCTCTTTATACTATGAGCATGGACAGAAGTATTTTGGATAAGCCTAAAGATTAGAAATGGATTATGTTGGACATAAGATAGTATTGTTTAAGGCTAGGACGTTTTTTTATATTATTGATGGAATTTTATAATAATGTAGTTTTAGAAAAAGGAAAACCTGCAGGACGGGAGACAACATATCGCGTTGGACAAGGCTGTGGGAATCGAACCCACAACTGGCGTGCGATAGGCCTTTATCGCTTACCACTGGCCTATAGAAAGTTCCTGGTTAGTAGAAACTAGTTTTATTTTATTATGCAGGATGATAGATGAAGTATAATCCATTTTTGGAACCATATAGGATTTATCTCACCATAGATTGACTTATGTATATATCTTTTGCTACCCTCATGTTTGAGACAGATGGAATGACCTATCATTCTACCACATGATTAGATAAAACTTCACGGAAGAAAAATTCAACTTCATTTCTTTAAGAGATGATGCAGAAATTGTTCAAGGCATAAACAACAGTGAGATTGAACCAAAATCAAGTAAGTATTTCTTTTAATTTAAAAATTCTTCAACTTTAGGGAAATGATCTGGAAAACAAAAAATGTTGTCCTAGTGTCCTCAAATCCGATGAATCATATGGTACCTTAGATCATCACAAATTTATGGATTTGTGATTGTTGGCTTTTTCATAGCCATGTTCCCTACCACTCTCCATCATAACATGATGGTTATATTTTTTTCCATGTACATATTTTCACCTATGTTCTACCATGTGGAAACCCAGTGATTAGTTACTTTGGGTAATCGTTAAGTTTCATACTTGTGTTTTTAAAATTAAGTTTTAGTATTCCTTTTTACGATGCGGGTTTCTATAAATAGTAAACTATTTATAACCCCTATGAATTTCGAGGGAGAAATTCATTTTAATGGGTGTAGAATGTAACACCCTGATATTTTATAAGATATATTCCTTTTAATTTCTTTCATATCTTCTATTGTAAACTACAACAAGATTATATTGTGGTATATGCAACACCATATTATCTTTTAGTATGCGCAACTCTATTCTTGGATCATGTTACACAAAATTTCATGTTCATTTGATAGACGTTATTCTATGCAAGATTGAGTGTGTGTGTATATATATATTCAATGTATAAATGAAATATGGTTGGATTATGTTATATGCAATAACAAAGTAGTCTTTCACTACACACACCATTACTTGGCTTGCATTAGACGCAATCACGACCTTTCTCGATAGCGTGTGTTGTACGCAATACCAGGTTTCACTAAACAATGATATATAGTTATAATATTATTATGAACCAGGCGTTATTGATATTATTAACTAAATTTTGAAATTTATAACATTATTATTCATCTTACCCATTTTATAGAACATGGTATGAGAACAAAATAATTTTTTCGAGTGAAATAACTATTTTTCCAAAAATACAGTTTTTCTGCCTTTTGATGGCGCACCAACTTTAAATCTAGTTTTGAAATGTTTATAAGTTCAATATGAAAAAATAAACGTTTTATTTGGAATCAGGATATAAAAATTTACTTTGGATAAATTTTTCATATTATTTTGATAACTTTCATATTTTAATGAATAGTTAAAACACGCTATATTTTAATTAAAAACAACTTTTTTCATCGTATTAATTTTTATGGTTAAATAATAATATTGGATGGTTTTAAAGTATAAATAGAATATATTTTTTATAATTTAATATAATTTATATCATTATATTTTATTTTACATTGAAGTCATAGGTAAAATCATTTCAATCTTTTGTAATGATTTAACTTTTAAAACTCGTTTTCTTAACAACAAGATTAATTTTAAACTAATTTATGAAACTTTTGTGTATTTAATTTATAAAAATGGATTCCATATTTTGAATCAGAGGGTCCAAATTATGTTAATAGGCTACTTTTTATTTTTGGGCATTATGAATTGTAACTACGGTAAATTTTATTTACCGTAGTGAAAGGTAAATCAGATAATTAAGGGTAAATATAATATTATAAAATTACCCTAGCACTTGTCTTAATATAATTGGATTCTTATATTTTATCCTACATCATATTTGGGTCGAAATGGAATCCATTGGAACCCACTTGGATGTGATTAAGACATTTAGATTATTTTATTCAAAGGAAAGTGAAATTTGTCTCACTCAAACTTTAATAATTAAAGTATTTTTAATATAAGGTTATATAGAATATAAAATCAGTTATAAATAATCATTTTAAATATATATGTTTTTCTTTATCTTGGTAATTTATTTGTAATTTTTAAAAAATATTTAATTACCTTAATAGCTTATACATTAATGATGTATAAATTATCTATTTAGAGAAAAAATCAATAATATAGTTTTTATTAAAATAACAATACCTATAAAAAATAACAGAAACTTGAACAAGAATTATTTTTCGAGTATATATATACCCTAATCATCCAAGGGTTTATTTTTGGACCATTTTGAGCCTTATAAAAACTATTAGAATATTTATATTATTTTATTTTAAATGATGTCAAATATGTCACCTTCATAATTTAATAAATATAACAATTTAAATGTTGTGATTTTAAGATGATAAATTCGAGTAAAAATATTATTATAAAAGGTATTATATTTATCATTGTTATATAATTTTATTATTAATTTTTATGCAACAAATAAGTATAATAAATAATTATACAAAAATGTTGTAGTAATTATTTTATTAAGAGAAATATCGAATATATGGTTTTAAAAATATTAAAATATATATTATATGAACTATTTAATGTGATACACGAATTTTATAGATATATATGACATGTTAGTAATATATTAAATATTTTGTTTCGAATAAATCCTCTGTTTGTATTATATTTAAATACAAATAAATGAATAGTGTCAAAATTGACACTATTGTTATTTTATAAAAATAACAAATTATAAAATTGTTTAAAAATCAAAAAAATATGTAAAATTTATAATTTGAACATTATATGGTATAAAATTTCATAAATTATCCAATTATGAACAATTCACAAAACATATGTAATTATTAATAGCAATTTAAAATTTAGAATATTAATACAACAAATAAAATTAAATAGATTAAATAAGGATAAATGAAGTTGATAAGGTTGAAAATAAATTTCCACCATTTATAAATTTTATTGGATGGTGATATTACAACCCTATGTCATCTAATATTCTGATTTTTGTCATTTTTGGAGGTTTTTATGTGGGGTTGGATTTATTATAAATTAATATTTCTTATGTTTCCAAGGTGCCCCTCTTCTCCATTATAAAAAGGGCACCCCTTTCATCTTCACTTCAAACATTTTTGAGCCATGAAGCTCAGCCAAACCCTGCCAATTAGTCTTCCAAAAATCTCTAGTTATATCATAGAGGTTATGGTCTTCTCAAAAGACCAACTATAGTGCCCTAAGAGAATGTTTAAAAGAGGTGCGTCGAGGAAGAGGTAATCTCTTCTACCGACTCTTCCAAGTTTCTTTCTTATTCTACTTATTCTTCTTTATTTGTTTCATTATAAAGTAATAACATCAGTATTACTTATATACTGATATGTTATTATAAATATGATACAACCCTATTTCCCCTTCTATCCATCCTACATAAAATGAGATCATCGCGCGTGCGTACGTATGGTATACCGTCTCCACGTCGTGGTGTAATCTGTTTTTCCACCACGACCATATTTGAATGATTATAATGGTGTAAATAATAACTATATATGGTTATTATAACCTCATAATGATTCTGAAATATTATACCATACTCTCCAATTCAATTCAATAATTATGGAAACGATATCATCGCTCGTACGTACGTACGGATTACTGTCTCCACGACGCGTTGAGATTCATTCTCCATGTTAACCATTCAAGTATGATTATAGCATATATATAATAAATAATCATGAAAAATTTTGCATACTAATAATAATGGATTTGTTTACATATATATTTCATTTACTTCATTCCATTCAATTCAATAAGGAAACAAAAACAGCGTTCAGGCGTACGTACGACCTACCGTCTCCATGAATGGTGTATTTGATTCCATTTATCGATCTATCATATATATTTATATGAAGAATATATATTATATATAAATCATGTTTTACATTATTCAAATAAGTAAATCAGGATATAAGTAATAATATCAATAATAACAAATCGAAACATGTACGATAAATGAAACGATTTACCTAAAACGCTGCTTCAATATGGATTTTACAAAAGAACGAGTAATATAAAGTCATAAATGAACCATATATGATATCATATCAATGAATATGATTCTATAATAAGTCAATGAAGTTATTTAAATCATTATACATGAGGTTTGGATACATACGAATCATATTATACATAAGGTAAGGGATATCTTTTCCAATCTCGTTTTTATCCGAGATTGTTTATTCGTAAGTATTTACCAGGGTTATATTTATCATACATGTCCCTGTTTTATAAAAATGGTTTCGTGTATGTTTATAGTCATATTTACCCATTTATCACTTTTACCACATGTTATGGAAGGAATCTTTCTTTTGATTACCATACAGAGAACTTTTTGACTTTTCCAACAAAAGTACAAGGAGAATGTTTTTTTAACTTATACAGCATGAACAGATTTTTACATTTTCATAACGCCTAATTTTCATGAATCTTCCTCTACAAGATATCATGAATATTTTCAATGATATCATTTTCTTTTAAAATTGCATGTCATTTTTTGAAAAGAAAATGATTTTGAAAAAAAGGATATTTTCATCAAGAATTCATTTCAAGTGTTTTGTCAAAACTATTTTCCATATAAGATGACATTATTTAGTATGATTATGTATCAAGTATAATGTCTATATTATTTACATTTTTTTACTCTTCTTATGATGAAATTATATCCATTTGTTTTATATAGATTATGCTATGATGGGATGAAATTTATGAAACCCATTTTATTCTTTAGGTTATGATGAATGATTTATGTTTATTTTGTAGCACAAGTAAGAATGATATAATTATGAGATGGGTGGGACCTATATTTCCCTCCAATTAATTGGGTAAATATTTATATCTAATGAGATAGACATGGATGGAATGACATGTTAATTCAGTTTAGTTATACATGACATAAATGAGGTGTGAACTCGGTTCAGTAAGGGACTTTGTCCACTAAGATGGTCTTGGAAGGAATGCCTTGGCTACTATGGAAATCATACCATGTGCATAATGTTTTCTACAATTACATGTTTTATTCTCATGATATTTTATCATGAATGATTTCCCATTATGATCTATTCCTTACGTACTACCATGTTTTATGTCATTGCCCAAGATTTTTATGTTTAAAAATTATGTTCATGTTTTTAAGTTCAAATGTATATGGTTTGTTATATTTTCACCATGCTTACCCTTACCGAACATTTGAGATCACACTTTATATGTTTTTTCCCAAGATATAAATAAAGGCTTTAGGTAAGATAAAAAAATGGGAAGATCTTTATGGGATATGTTGAAGATCTTTCATCATGATTAGATGATTATGATCCAAGTTTCCAAAGACAGTAAACTATTACGGTCCTTGAGTGTTGGGTTTTTTATGTATTATGTATTCCCCAAAAGTAATGTAATGTCAATGTATGTCAAGTATTGGGGTCTCTACAAATCATCATTACAAAAAACACATTTCAATCCTAAAACATTCTCATATACAATATTTTAAATCCAAAACCCATGTCACATGAACGAATATTTTGTAAAGATAATGTGAGACATCAGGCACCCCTCCCCAAACTATAGAGGATACCAACTAGTAGTGAGTTCTTATTTTTTTCATGGGGATCGTATTATCACTAATATAATTCGTAAGGATCGTCCTAGAATCAATTAAAGTAATATCAAGATCCAATAGTATAACATAATTCCCAAGACAATGTTGATAAAAAACTAGGATCCCCATAGGCCCCTATAGTGTATCATAGAATGAAATTAAATATATAATTATAATTCATAAAATAAAATAGGGAATAAGATGAGGATATATTATTAATTCAAAGTCACAAAATCTAATTCATGAAGAATAAAAAAGAAAAATAAAACTAACCAGCAACACAACATACCTAATTATCCCACCAAAACCTCATCCTTTATGATCCATTTGA
Source organism: Viscum album (assembly GCA_963277665.1). Taxonomy (NCBI): domain Eukaryota; kingdom Viridiplantae; phylum Streptophyta; class Magnoliopsida; order Santalales; family Viscaceae; genus Viscum; species Viscum album. The sequence goes on from OY728164.1 coordinate 2,028,524,138, forward strand.
TATAAACCACTCAATAGTTTTTCTACGGGCCTCAACCCTACTGAAAGATAAAAATATTAATGTCATCCTTAAGTTCCCAAGATTCATTTTTACTAACATAGGGTCTGACTAAAACATAGTAGGGTATCACCTATGTGGTTTTATACATAATCAGTAATGTAGTGTATGTGAATGTTATATGTTAAATGGATAAAATAGTTTTGTTAAAGCATACATAAATAATCAATATAAATCCTAATGTTTTAACATGATATAAAATATTTCTGAAACCTTATTCAACCAGTTGGTGAGTGTCTCTAAGAATAATGCATCACCTCTAAGGTGGGGTGGAAGGGGGTACATATCCTACCCCAATATCATGCATATAGGATTCCACTTGATAAAACATCATATCCTTGTGAGAACCCTTGGAATATATGATAAAGAAATATCAAGCCAGATTATAAAGAGTATCCCAGGAATCCCAACAAATTAGGTAATCATAGGATTCTAGTAAACCCGGTCATCTTATGGAATATAATATTAGTTATTATAACTAGATCTTCAAGATCGTGGGAATCCCATAAATTCCCCATGTCATTATACAGATCCAAGGTATCACTTGGAATATTTTATAAAAACTTTTGAATAAATGTCAAATCCTTGACCTCACTAGCAATCTCAACCAATATCACCATCATTAGGTATCATACACAATACTAAGAATCATAGGTGTCTAATAAAATTTCAACGGAAAAATGAATACATCTTATGATTCACTAGGAAACTATCCAATCACATAATGTGGAAAGTCCATTAGATCCATTGATGGTAACCCAAGTATCCATCATCAATAAATTCTAGTATGTGGAGATTTAATTACTCGAATCCATTATTTTATAATTGGAGACCTTCATCCATCTCATCACATATTTTAATAACAAAAAATAATATCAACCGAAGTTAGACACTTATCAAACACATATCTTATAAAAAATTTAGACATAACAATTGAAAATCTCCTTATCATATGTATAGACATATTGGAATCACATTATTGATTTGGGTTCTACGTTGACTCCCATAATCATATGTACCATTTAATCTACACAAACCCTATATAGGGATCACATATATATATCAATGGAACGATCTAGTGGCCCATTAGGACCCATATTATAATTGACACCCAACATGGCCTCATAAAAAAAATCTCATATATTAGTACATAGAATTATCTAAATTTAATTATGGTAATATTACAGTCTCGCTTGGATCATAGTATATTCCATATTAACATCGCTTTAGATGGATAACATTAGGCTCACATCATTTCTAATGTCAACCAAGGTCATATAATTTATCCCACCTATTATAATAATACATAGGGCCTATCCACCAAGTGATCATACACTAGTGGGTGATGAACCCTTACCCTACACTTGTCTCATCTAATTTTTAATATCCTAACATAAAAACAATTGAATAATTCCTTGAGAAGGTTGGTCAGATGGCCAGAAGAACTCCTCCACGTATTCTAGAAACTTATGACTTACAGTGGGTGTTTGTGATGGTATGATGGGGAGAATATAACTTCATAAGAAGAGTAAACTAATCGTATCACATGTAAATAAATAATTGTAAGAATAATAGTAAAATTTAAAATTGATAACATCTTGATGAATGTAATAAAAATAAACTGAAAAGCAGTGTCATATAAAAAATTTTGACCATTTCATGTTTCTATAAAAAATTGAAAAAAATACGTGGAAATAAAAATCCGACATAATATAGTTATAAAAGTATAAAAATGGAAATGAGTAATTATCTCAACAGAGTATCATTTGAATACCTTGGTCATATTCTCCAATTCTCTCAAACAATAATCAAATTAAACATCATAGGGTGGGATCTTTCCCCGGTCCTTACCTGCATCAATGAAGTCTCTCAGGGTACCCAATGATACCCCAAACGGGGCATCAAATAACACTATATGGGACACAAAAAATGGTTTATATAACATGACCATTATATTTATACACAACAAATTAATTTGTAGTATATCATAGGTATAAAAATATAGATATTATAGTGTCAAATGCATATGTGATCCAATCTATCCAAACATGAATATCTATGAGCAATAACCATGAATCGATAAATAAATTGAAATTGTAATTAAAAACCATAAATCATAATAAAGCATCCATAATAGCCTATATCGTGTAACGAAGTGTTAGACTCCAAGGAATTGATCTAAGCTATAAAGGCAAAAACAATCTCATCATGTTGGACATTCATGTGAAAAATCCAAGGTATAACCCACCATGGAATCCCCTGATTTCCTTGGAGTGGCACTTTAAGAACACAATAACATCATGGGAGGATACCAAGGAACATATCCAGAGAGCATGTCTAAGGAGGGTCTAATAAATCTATTTCTATGAAGTAGCAATGTACTCTAAATCCAAAATAAATCGGGCCATTAGAGTATAAATATCTACAGAGTCATATTGAATCAAGATACTAGGAGTAGAAATTTCCATGGAATCTAACACCATAATAAATATCCATTTAGTAAAAATTTTAATAACATAAAATGTAATTGTGATCTGAAGAGTAGAAATGTCCAGGGCATCCACTACCATTACTAATACATCAACTCATCTCATAACCCATTTAAATTTCATTCACATACCATGAGTTCATAACTCATTTTCCACATATTTCAATTTAGAAATCCAACCATTTAATAATAAATATTCACATACAAAGGAGTCATAATCTTTCCCATACAACTCATTCTATTCTATTTTAAATCTATAAGGCCCACAAAACAAATGAAGAACTTTCACAAAACCAAAAGGGTAGTAGAAAAAAGTCCAGATATGATTACACACCTCATGAGTGGTCAAGGGTGGGGATAACAACCTATAACAACATAAGAGGCCTTGTGGGAAACCTAAGTAGGTCCCAAAAAATTAAATGAAGATATTAATTTAATTTTAGGGGAATACCATATGGTCCGGTGTCTGACACAATTAAAAAAACTATTTAAAATACCAAAACATCAAGGAATGGTATAAAACACATAACATATAATTTTGTTATAACCCTCATCCATTATTAATGTCTAATTCAATCCTGATAAGGAGAAAAATGAAAAATAGAAGAGAAACATAGAAATGGGGAAAATATCATTCATAAAAAACTATTTTGGTATAGAGAAAAATGGTGAAAGGTGGAAGATGAAGGAATTGAAATAGATTTTGGATCATTAATGGACAAGAAATCATAGGATGAGTGGCTCGACATTGAAGTAGAGGATAACTTTTCACTAGTTAAAAACAAATTATTTCAGATGGGGGGGTTAAATATTTTAATCGACATGGTCAAAATAAAAATTTTGTAATTTTTAACTGGGTCACATGGTTTGGCCACACATTTGGATAGACTATGCACCAACAATGCATACCTCACTAGATCAAAAACCCCTAACATGTTCATAGTGATTAGTTGAAAAACCATGTTTATATTGTTCATTTAGACACTCCTAAAAAATACAGCAACCATAAATTCAAATACCACCTAGATCTATGGTTACCTCAAATGATTTATCCTCCGACTGTGGACTTAGCCACCTCACAGGATTAATCATAACTTTATGAAATTTTTTGTACAGTTTCTACCAACTATGCGGCCTAGCTAAATTTTCCAAAAATCAGGTCTCTAGCTCCGAACAAGCCTGATACAACCCGAAAACACTGATGAACTCCTTAAAAATTCACATATAGTCAAAAACTATAAATGAAACTAGAATTATAAAGATCTACACTTCATATAAAAATCCAATATCTTACAATCATTCCCCCTTAAAGAATTTTTCCAATAATTTACCTTCCATGGGTTGTTAGGAATCACATGATAATAACTCTTGTTACTAAGCACATACGTCAACCTCAGACTACCATGTCTCAACTTGTACACAACCATGCTACCATATACCACAAACAAGAAAAACTGACTGGCCTCAAAGAGCCTTCAATATCCTATCAATCATATGAATATGATGATACTTAAAAGACACATCTACCTATATCAAATCCTCATCTAGATAAATAATATGAGATTAGTCTAAATGATAACCTCATAGCTGAGATACATGGAAGACATCATTCATGGATTGATAATTTTGAGGTAACTACATTCAATTAGATATGGACCCGAATCTCTTCAGAATCTAAAATGGATTGATATATTCTAGTGAAATATAACCCCATATCCTAGTTTATGTATTTCCAAGTCTTAATGAGATATGTAAAAAAACTCGATCACTATTCTTGAAACTCTAGAGACCATCGATGATGATCTATGGGGAATTTCTATCTACAATGTTTATCAGACATTTTCTTTTGGATCAATTGGACCATCTATGGCGTTTTCTACATGAGACCTGGTTAGAAAATTTCTTCCTCTCCTTCCTCTAATGAGAGAATAGGTGATCGAAATGGTCTACCGTACAAAGTCCCAAAAGGTTCCATATGTATCATTGTATGATAGCTAAATTTGCATGATAATTCCACGAGGGGAATATGCTCTCCCAATATCCCCCACAATCGAGGGAACATGACCTAAAAAAGTCCTCTAGAACATGTATAGTGTGATGTGATTGTCAATTAGTCTAAGAATGTAGTGCAATGATTAGAACACATGTGTACCCAATTCCCTCTCTCGCATTGCCAAAACTGTGATGTAAAAAGGGTTTCCCTATTTGATACCACAATATAAGGAACCATGTGAAAGCATACTATATACTAGATATAAGGTATACCTATATAATATAATGATAAGGAATCTTATATTTTAAGGAAATAAGAGACCTTTGTGATCCTATCCACAAAAACCCTTATGGATTCACTACATCAAGAAGGCCATGAAAACCCAATAAAAAACACATCAATACATCATCACATTTAAACTCAGGAATATCAAACTACCATAAAATTCATGTTGGTCATTGGTGTTCCTCCTTCGCCTAGTGGTATGTGGAACACAATGTGCTAAACTAGGTACCTCAGATTTTTTCCACAACCACCAGCAATGATAGTGTAAGTCATGATATATTTTGGTATTGATATGATTCACATAAAAACATGACAGATGAAACTATTACATCAACTCCTCACATATGTGTGTTGGAACCCAAAAAAATCCATGAATATGAATAATTTCATCTTTTCCAATAGTTTAACTAGGAGGTGGTTCATCACCAGCCACACTCTCACATAAGACTAGGAATAATGAATAATATTACTATATCATTCAAATTTTATCTAGAAAAGTAGAATTCACTGGTATGGGTGACAGGAAAGTCATTCTAGGTATATCATACAACATTGATAACATATTTGGAAAAAACTACATAAGCTGCAACATGCTACCAACCTTCTGAAATTCCTATATCAGAGTCCTCATTCTTAGGGCCTCACCTCCTACATTTCCCTTTCCAGGCATATAGGAAATCTCAATGTCGAAATATTATAGGTATTCAACCAACCACTATTTCCTAACAATCAATTCATATTGTGTAAATATATACAAGAGGCTTTTGAGTTAAGTGTAAATCAAAAAAATTCATTCCCAGTAAATAATTCCAATAACAACATAAAGCATGAACAATAATGGATAACTAGAGATCATGCATTGATTAGTTCCTCTCACATGGTATCACCTAATGAGACCAATACACCACGAATTAATCCTCATGCATTAGAACTACTCCTAGAATGATATATCATGCATCAAAATACAATGAGTATCTTCTTCTTGGATCTAGAAGAATCAGGAACAGCACTTATGTGAATATACCTTTTAGCTCTTGAAAGGATATATCATGGGTATCTTCTAAAAAAACATCAAACCATTCCTAGTCATTCCCATAAGAGGTACTTATATCACTGAAAAGTACTACATTAAACACATGTATTATACTTTTGTCCTTAAGAAACATTATATGCTAAATACAATCTTGGGTTGTTCTAGAATATAATAGTTCTCACCATCTCCTGGTCAACTGATACCCCAGTCATTTAGATAACATGATCTAGTAAGTGAATTTTATCCATCATGAGGTTAAAATTTTTGTTCTTATCATATAATTTATTCTCTATCAATGTATCAAAAATTATCTCATGTTTTTTGGCATGGTCATTTCAATTGTGAGAATACCCAATGTTATCATCCATTAATATGACCACAAATGAATCCACATATCTATGGAAAACCTATTTCATAAGTAAAATTAAAACTGTTGTTGTGTTCAAGAGACTAAATTTTATAACCAAATACTCATAGAGACCATTACTACTTTGAAAATTTGTTTGAGGTATGTCTATATGTTGATCATGCACTTGATGATAAACAGATCTCAGATAAATCATCATGAAAACCTGAGATCCTTAGATCTAGTTGAAAAGGTCATCTATTTTTGGAAAGGGATATTGGTTCTCAGCTGTCAAGTGTTTAAATTTTTGGAAATCCACACATACCCTATGGGATTAATATAATGTTTTCGTAAAAAGGATGGGATGAACCCATGGAAAAGTACTCGAATGTAAAAATCTTTTTTTCCAAGCCCCCTGGAAACCTCTCAGCCACCTGATACTCAATAATCGACATTAAATAAAGAGTAATAGATATCGATGTATCTCTTATAACTAGCTCGAGGGATAACTCTACCTACCTCTCAAGAGGTAACAAATGCTAACTCTGAAAGCATCCCTGAAAAGATCAAACACAAGAAGGAATTCTTCCTGATGCATTCTCTAGTCATCCTGTTATAGAATAAAAATTTGGGTTTTCATTACACCAACACCAAGACTCTATGGTCTTGCTCTAATTTCCTTGAAATACCATTCACCCTTGTGAATATGGACTCTACCCTCTGGTTATATGAAGGTCACCCTCAAACAATAGCAGTCAACATGGTAATGGGAAGAAACTAGATGGTCCATCCCAAGTATGATGTCAAACCATATCATCATAAGTACAAATAGATCCCATATAATATGACACCCACCAATCTCAATAGACAGATCCTTTCATTAGTTTACACCCTCTGTTCTAACCCCCAACAGGTTATCCATAGTCATAACATCATCATAAATCTAAAAAAGAGGCCAAGGATATCCACAACTGGTATAGATATGAAACTATGTCACACAAATGTATTGAAATGATAAAAACAAGAGTATAGGTCATTAAGAATATTCCTATAAATATTGGTAGCACATAACTCTTATCCATAGGTGTAGGATGCACATATTATATCTGACATGAACTGAAATGCTATAAAACAACATCTCTACATGGATCAAGCCCACTCATGTGTTGAAGAACAACTGATTCCTGAATTCCATAATAGTGACCTCCACCTCATCTTTATTTACTGACACTAATCTAGCTACTAGACTAAAATAGATATTTAAATACCAATCATGAACCTTCAGTGGGAGTGGATCCCCTTCCACTAACATTTGGTGGGAATGTCTTACTAAATCATTGTACATATCCCATCCTACTACATGATGAACACTTGACTAGGTCTTTATCACACTGAATAATCACATGCATTTTTCTTCCACACTAATAAAATAATAAATAACTAAAAACTACCACATATTGTATTGTATTTCCCACACAATAATCCTTGATACATTGTTTTCTACACCTAGATATAGAACCACTGGTTCAAGATGCTATATTTCTCTACATTGTTCCCCTATATTCCCTTTTGTTCCAATCAGTAATAAGATCCTAATTCACTATCTTCATAATAGTTTTAATTCAAATCACATTGAATTGTGATTGAATAGAATCCTTTAGATCTTCCTAAAATCATCTCACACTTAATGTCTCATCAGCAGGATAGATAAGGGAAATAGGATAAATTTATTTACAGACTTTCAAATACTTTATAATAGTCATAAAACACTACTCCAAATGCATAAAATAACTAGATCATTTAACTCTTTGGGATGTAGTGTAAAATTAATCACAAAAGGGTATGAAATACCTCCAAACAACATCTTGATGCACATCATCCCCATTCAAAACAACCAACAAGTGTTTAGTTATTCCTTGAAGGATATATGTCAAGTGCTTCACTCTCCTCTGAGGAGGTGTCTTGAGATGGTTGAAAATAAAAAACATAGTCTAAATCCACAACATAGTAGCCTATAGACCTCCCCCCCAAAAACAAAATTGGTTGATGCTCTTATTAGAACACATGTTTTATCTCTGCTATATTCATTTCGTGATATGGGGCTCCCAAAACAATCGACAGAATGTGTATGAAACCCTCTTGGAATTGGGCATTAGTTCTTGTAGCTGATAAAACTGACAGTGCTTCTAGAGGCATAACATGATGTTCTATTAGTGGCTTAAGGCCCACCACCACTTAAACTTGGTTATAATGAACCATTCGAAGCACGAATGGAAGATGTTGTGATTTAATGCCTCTATAATTCCAAACACAAACTCATAAAATAATTCAGTAGTGGCCATGTCATGGATAAATGAAAAGCAAAGGTCTAAGCCTTAATATAAATTATCCACACCCCTCTTCCTACTCCTAAATCCAAAATGGGAAAAAACCAATAGTCAAAAAAGTACCATAGGAACTACCCACTACTCACTCTAATGAAAGTTCTAGGCCATGTTTCAAATTTCATAGTATAGGTATCAATATATATAATAGATAAATTTCTATTTATGAATTCCTATTTCATTTAAATTAATAATTTTAGTTCAATTATCTTTAAATAGTAGAACCAAATTCATCACCATATTCAATCTATAAGGGCCATAATGTTTCTAAACTAAAGTGTGGCGTCAATTTAATCCAAACCATAACACGTTCCAGTCCAGGCGACTAATGTTCCATGACTGAATGTGGCATAATTAACTACTTTGGGTGCATGTCGAACCTTATATATGAAAACACTATTTAGGATACAACCAGATCTCAAAGTAGTAATTTTGATATCTATTTCATAAATGAATCATTATCCTGTAACAATTCAATATCTCCAGGAACACATAATAAATATCATTTATTCATTAAAAGCATCAAATATGTTATGGAATGTGCATGTAATATGAATTCTATGAGGTGCCTAAAATTATGCATGAGATGGAATTCCTTCATCTTATCGAAAAATGGTAAAATTAACAATCATAGGGAACTTAAAAAATCAAGTGCATTATAAAATGGTTTAATCAAATAAATTATAATAGTAAAAATCAAGGGAAACATGTACCATTTCTGGAAATATAGATTTAATTGTATATAAGATAGCTACTCCCAAGACCAACTACATTCCAAATTCAAAATTTTTCTTAATCCCTTGTTTATTGTCACAAAATAGTTATGCAATAAATTAAAACCCCCTATAATTCCATTGTGTAACATCCCAACTTGAAATCCACTAAATGATGCCCCAAGCTTATGGGTAATGTGGGATCAAGTGCCCTCTATATGCTAGAGTATTCCAAATATCATTAAGGGTTTGTGTTTGTATAGTGTGTAGACTATACCCACATGACAATAGTAACATAGTGTTATCATATGTAAATAAATTATAAGAAGAATAATTCCAATAAAGATAATAGATAACATTCATAAGAATATAATAATAATGATTTTAAAATCAATTTAATGTAAAATACAATAATAATTCTATGTTACAATAAAAATGGGTGAAAAAAATAAAAATAGGTATTCAGTATAATATCGATCTCAAAATAAAAAATAAAATGAAAATGTAACTTTCTCTAGAAAGCATCACAAGCATAGCTCGGTCTGCTGCTCCGCTACTCATATACTATGATCAAATCTTTCATCATAGAGTGGGAACATGACCCAATACCTACATGAATCCATCATGTATTTATGGGTACCCAATAGAGTCCTCAACATGGTTTGAGACAACACTAAAGGGGCCACCCCCAATGATGTCTATCATATGATTAGTCTATGTATAAAAAATGAAGTAGTGTGAAGTATATCACTTGTATAACTGTAATAAGAAGTAGAGTGTCAAATGTTATGTGATCCCATCAAGCCAAACATGGATCCCTATGAACAATATTCAATCACCCATAAACTAGGAGAAACTGTATTCATATAACCCTGAACCATGATAAAGCATCCTCAATGGTAAATTATAGGTAATAATGTTTCATACCCTATGGTAGGGATAGAATTTATAAATTATAAGGAATCATCATAATTTCAAACCTATATGGGCTGGATCAAAGGTATAAATGACCAAGGAATCCCCTTGAGTACTCGGAGTGACTACATAGAAACTAATTAATGATTTGGGATGACACAATGTAGTATTACAACAAAGCATGTCAAAGGAAAGTCCAATAAATTCAGATAGGAGGATTATCAGTGTCATTAGCATCCAGAATAAACTGGATCCCTAGAATTGAAATGTCCATGGAATCCTATGGAATCATGATCATTGGAGTAAAAAATATACTTGGAAACCACTACCATAATCATGATCCATGGAATGTACATTTCCATGGAATCTAATGAAATTTGGATCTGAGGAATAAATATTTCTAGGGAACCCATAACTATTATAAACACATCATCTGATTTCATAACCTATTTAATTATCATTAATGTACCATGATTTCAACAAACCCATACCACATTTTACCATTCAACAATTCATTCCTAAGTATTCAAATGAAAATTAGGCATAAACCTTCTCCTATAACTCATACTATCCTCATTCAATTTCACAAGGCACCCAAAATAAGTTGCTAGCTCACACACACCCAATGGGATTTTATAACAAGGGAAACATACAATAACACATCTCTTGGGTGGTCCACATTGGTGATAATAATGTCCAACTATATAAATTAACTCGTGAGAAACAAATACAGGACCCATATATTTGAAAATTACATCCATTTAATTTTAAATAAAAGCTGTATGGTCTGGTATGTTTCACAAAAAAAGGTATATAAAACTAAAAAACATTAATGGAAGTGTATAGACCACCTATCTTAATCACATGGTAGAACAATCTTATAGTGTTAACCAAAGATTTTCTCAATATTAGGAGAAAAATAAAAAATTGATGAAAAACATGGATATTGGGCATATTATCATAGACCAAAATAACTCTATTGATACAAAGAAAAAATATTAACGACACAATATGGAGGAACAAATCACCAACCTAGATCCAATGAGATAAATGATGTATAAATCAGAGTCTAGATTTTCAAACAGAACATAAAACTAAGTGACAGATGTTAATGTGAATGTGGAGGACATCTGGTCTCTAATGAAAATAAAAGAGAAATGGGGTTTAAACATTTAATTCTGTTGAGTAAAAAACAGAATTTACCAATTTTTAAACAGGTGGAACGATTTGGCTACATAGTTGGAAAATTCATGCACCAAAAATGAGTACCTCATAATATATAAACCCCCCATGCACAGTATTGGTGTGTGCTTTAAATAATAGTGTGTTGAATGTTAAATTATCCTCTTCTAAAAACTGTTGAAACAACCCATGGGTGCATATCCAAGCTCACACAGTTCCCTCACACCATGTAGACTCTAATAGAAGCCTCGAACACCTTACACAGTTACCCCTACACTTGTAGACAATTTCATGTAGTTTTTAGTAACCATGTTCCCTAGATAATGTTTCTAAAAACCCCACATCTGGGTTTCAAGAAAGCCCTAGAAACCCTATAGACTCTAGTGACCACATTATGCATTTATATATGGCCAAAAAAGATATTAAACATGAATTCAAAATATTATCAATTCATATAAAAACTCGATATCCAACATAAGTCACAGTATTTAAGGCATAGTAATGTTATAACATAGCCCACTCAGTCATGTAACCTCCAATTTAGAAAATATTCCTACTCAAGGGTTTTAGTAGAACCTATAATAAATAAATTATGATAATTTATTTAATTTCCACCCCTTTTAGGGTCAATGTATCCAATAAATTAATTTTAAACATTTAATCACTTGCATATTAATGGTTTATGCATGAATACAGTATGTAAGGGTTCACAATGGCCCTTTACACCTTATTCAATTTTATGAAAATTATTTTAAAATAAAAAAATAATTACAAATATAATAATTTTTTAACTAATTTAGAGTCTATTCTCCCTAATTTGAATGACTATATATCAAATAAACAAGGACATGTGTTTATATAATTCATTAAGAAAATGGAGGTCTGTGAAAGGTTCCACCTTCCTTATATTAAGGAGTTATTGACTTCGGGGACAATGTCTAATAACCCTCAATGACTATCGTCCAAGTCTAATATAATTAACCCATAATTATGAGGCCCTAAATAAATTTATAATACATTAATTAATTTCAAAAATTAAAAAATTATTTTATAAATAATTCAATACTTAAATTTAATAACAATCAATTAAAATCTATTTTTTGAATCTAAAACACCAACCAAATGATAATTTTTTTTAAAGTTCACTAAAGTGACCACAACCATTTTATTCTAAAACATCCCATTATCATACATAATTTATTATAAAATAGTTTTATCAATTATTTTATAATTTATTTGGTGTAAATAATTTTTTAATTATTCTATTGAACCCATCATTTAATACATTAAATTAATCTCCAATGAAAATGGGAAATCCATTTTTTTGAAATACTTAAAAAATCTCCATAGCCTCATAGATGATCGGTGGAGTTGGACTAAGGGTAGAACTACATAACTTTTCAAAGGGTTTATATACTATTTAAGGGTAGCACTAGCTACACATACTTAGCCTCTGGATGCTACTACTGCATAATAGTAGGAATGAGTACCGTTACAAATCCCTTAACAACTACAGTATGGTATCATTGGAATATATCACACAAGGGAATACGATATATGACTATCATACTACTTATAAATACATTTTACTTATATATATATATATATATATTCTCGTTGATCACCCGAAATTGACCATAGGTCTCTTGTATAATGAAATTCCCATCAAAGGATACATCACTAGCTTACTCCATATATAAAAGAGTATGACATGGTCTTTTTAAAAACCTCATATGATACCATATGAATGGATGATTATTATATGATGTTATAAATACACTATACCAAGTCGACATGATCCTCCAATATAGTAATAAAATCCTTAATACTATAATGAATCATATCTTCAAGAATCTGAATAGTACACCCAGACTAGCCATATGTCTGTGGGAGTTAAGCTATACCCGAAGTAAACTTATAACACAATGGTTTTTTTCAATCCTTTCCAAAAAAATGATGTAAAACATTAATACAAATATACATTATGTTATTAGGTATTCCATTAATCCTCATAATCCAATTTCTATAGTTCACACCATGCTCTTCAACTGAATATGTCTCTTTTACTGAAAGAAATTAAGCATACCTAGTCAACTAATCGATGTTAACTAAAATTGTATCATTCTGTTTCTATGAACATGAAAAAATATCAAGAAATATATTGGGATATCATATAATCATCCTTATAGTATAATATAATATTTATTCTCACTTTAAATCCTAAAATATTTAGTTTTTTACTTGGTGAAAATTTAACAATGTCTAGAAAAACATTCCAAATTACACTTCATACCAATACAAAAAAGCACTAGTGAATAGTATAGTAAATTTTGGCCCTGAACAAATAAAAGAATCATTATTACATGTGATAAAATATTACAACCTCATCTCATTGATCTAGTGAATCATAACACCTCTCATGGAGAAATATTAAAGAATCACCACAATGAATCCATTAGGGAATCAAATCCAACTAAAATGTATTTACTCAAAAAATTTTGAAATATAAATCTATAATTTGGACCTATTTTACCATAATTTACAAGTATGGGGTGATAGTCAATGGTGAAATTAAAATATATCAGTCCTCTTTAGACACAAAATGATTTACCTCTAATAAAAGAGCCATACACTTTTTATTCTATAACTTTTCAGAAAAAAATCAACTTGAAAATTTCAGAAGATAACATTCATGATGGAATCCCATTTTTTAAAATTATATATATTCTCAAAAAATGAACTACAAGATATATTCAAACAACCTACTATATCATATAGATAAATACTTACACAGAAACCTTATGATTTTTAAAACCCGCAAACTTTTCACCAAAAAAATAATGCCTCCAATTATTCAAAGTATAAACAACCACAACCAAATGAAGGTTATGGGTAAATTATTTCATCATGTGTGGAATATTATTTTGATAAATATACACCACTACATGACATTATGAATCAACAAACAACCCAATACAACTGTAGAGTGTTAAAATTCATCTAAAATAAGTTCCTTGGTACAATAAATTCAAAAATAAACACTTATGTCAACAAATTATTTATTTTTCCAAATGTATTGACACATTTATCACCCAATAAAAATATCACTCCCTTCCTACTTAGAAGTATCACTAAGGAATCAAGGTTATCCATGTGTTGGATTAATCAATTAGAACATTTAATAAAATATAAGAAAGATTGAATCTCAATATTATTCTAGGGAATATCCCAAGACATTATTGAAGCTACCTTATTTTTGTATATCAATATCCCGAATTTTGGAACAAAATGTACAGGAAAACATGACCGTCCTAAATTATCGCTTTTACATTTTCGCATACCTGCAATTATCTCACAATTTATTCAATATGATGGGAAAATAGTCTATATATATTAAAAAAATTGATAATATATCAATATATAATGAATTCTGTAGATACGAAGGAATCAAAAATATTATGAAGGAGATTGTTTTTAATTTCTATGAGCACCATCAGATTGTCCATTACCGTAAAAAAATATCCTATAATTAATAATGACTATATTGAGTCTAAAAGGCATGCACTGGTACAACATTAACTTACATCACATACTATTGATTACCCAATTGAAATTAGATCTTATAATACCATCAATATCCTCTCGACTAATTGAAAAAATCATCAATCTAAGATAATTCATTCCATTTTTTTATGGTAAACTAGTTCAATCTATGGTAATCAACACATAACTACATGCTCCAATTATCCTTCTTAGATAAAATCATTTGATAACACCACAAATACATAATCTACTAAATGAATCCCATTGATTCCATATCATATAATTCAATCTCAATATATCTTTGTTAAACTAGAATCAATTTCCATGTAGATATAAATATGGTCTCTAAAAATTGATTGAATAATTCTACCCATGATGTTGTTGAAAGCCTACAAAATAATTATTAATAACATCATGATATTGTTCAATCATATAAGGAAAATAATCTATAGAAAATTTATCATTAGAACCATGATATATTTCCACCTCATGATATGTATTCTACCACAAGTAATAGAAATAATATCATAACCTACTAGAATGATAATCCCACTCTATATGAGAAAATAATTCTTTTGAATATGAAAAAATGTAATGAATCTTCGGAAAAAAATAATATGTACATAGAAATAAGACACCTAGTATATCATAATAATCACATCAAAATAATTAATAGCTATGAAAGAGAAGTCCCATCAATTATCCTAATAATATTAATCTAATGTACAGGATAATTATATCTCTATAATAATTTCCCTCCTCCAAAATGGGGTACTGACAAAATCATTCCAAATATAAGTTCACTAGAAAACCCAATATTAAAAAATAGAAAAGAAGATATAAATGGATGAGAATCTCTATAATCAAACAATATACAACCAAGAGGCAGAATTAAATATTATCATGACTCTTATTGTAGGAAAATCTTTATTGAGATCCAACACCATATAATCAACTGTGATCATATTCCTAGAACCATAACCATGAACCTACCTTGAGGTAACCTGAATCACATTCATAGTATTCCCTCACTCATATTACACTCTATAACCTCACATACCCCCACAAAATTATCTCCAAAACAATATATGGATAACACTCCATTAAGCCACACCAGTCCATTCTTGTGAGGTAATTGTAGAATCATAATGATGAACTATATCACATGAGAACCCAATTTTAAAAACCTCTAAATATTCCCCACCTTTATATATTTGTGATAATACCTGGGCTTAGATGGATAATAAAACCAAGTATACCTCTACAATCACAATGTAAATAGTTAAAAAAAATCCCAACCTCAAATCTAAGAAGATGAGAATGACCTCTCTAACCATTATAAATATCTCATTCCCTACAAGAACCATCCATTTACACATCCTTCTAGAACCATATCCACCCAATCCCACTAAAGACATGTAATTTTCATTGTGGTCAATTTCAAACATGAGATATTTGTTTATTACCTCCATAAAATTCAGTAAAAAAAGAAAAATCCAATTTTATCTCATACTCATGAACAATGGATTTATATATGTGGTATCCACCTATGATTTGAGGAAATCAAAGAAACTCCAAAAATCTAGAGCTATAATTGAGGAATAAATAATACTTAACACTATCTCTATGAATTATTTCCCAAATATGTCCTCATTTTTCTAGAATCAATCTTCTCGATAAAGATAATTATATTGAACTCCCATGATAACCCCTAAATCATATATTGACGGGGCATGGTTTTACATGAGTGTTGGGTTATCCCCTCAAGCATGAATAAAAATAGATTCACATTCTTCCCTTCAAGAGAATTATTAATATAAATCATCTGATCCAAAAATTCAAGTCAATATCCTAATATATGATTACCAACATCTCCTCAATCACATGAGGATATTTTTCTTGAAAATATCTAATTTTATTTGACACCTCTTCAACATCCTCATTTGGTATCACCTCTATATCCTATGTAACATAAAATAGAATCTTGGTGATCCAATTCCCAACTGAATCCCTAGATTTCACACCAAGATAAAGTTATCATCTTCTCGATTAATATAACCATCATCACAAAAATTATACTCATCCAATTTCCTTGACATTCCCCACCTCTCCTTATTGAGTGCTTAATTATAAACTAGAATCATCACACATATTAATAATGAAAAAATATCCATATTCATTAATATCATGCATTAATTAATTTACATGTTCACAATATTACTAGTCGAATTGAGATATCAAAATACATTAGCCATGTAAATTTTATTAATTTTAGATAATCATATCTTTATTAAAAATATTTTCAATGAAAAAATAATTTTGGTTACTGATAATTAAATTATTTTGGGGACATTTTAAATAATGAATCACTCATAAATATATTCACACCCTCATCTATGTAAAATCCTTATGTGTAAAAATAACAGACAACATTTTTTATACTAATTATTAATAATGTGGTAGACTTTTCAAAAAATAATTTAGTAAATAAAAAGATAAAATTCCACATGTCCGTAGTAATATAGTATTTTATTAGAGTTATTCTAGAAAGGAACACACATATATACTCAATACCAATTCATGTCTCATTTTCTCTACTATAGCATATCACAAATATGAAGACCCTATAAAAATGTCTCTAATATCAAATTGTGACCTCAAAAAAATTATCATTCCAAAAAAATTAAATAAGGGATTTCCTGAAGTTCACTTATAGATTGTTAAAGGCATGTGATTATTTCTATGTTTCTATAAATGTCTCTTAGGGAGATAATATCCCTCCAACAATGGATGACATCCAAAAATACCAAATAAAGATATCAAATATTTATATACAACAAGAAGAAAAAATTCCACAAAATTATCCCAAATATTCACAAAAATATTAAAAAACTAAGCATGTGTCAAAGAAAAAATCCAAATTACCAAATATAACAATATAACATTAATTAATTATAGAATCATATGTTGATTGACCACATCTCACGAATCAATATGAATAGAAATAAAACATCAAATTCTCTTCATATACATGCTCCAAGCTAATATTTTCTATTTAAAATACCTAAAACATCATATATATAATTAGTACACATGTGGCATGTTTGTGTAAAATAACTAATAATATAATCCCTAAAAGAAACAACTAGAACCCCATTTTGTTGCAAGATGTAATTATGTGATCAAATTAAAATTTTGAAAAGTATAAATGATTTAATATTTATCATATTTAGATATGAAACATGGTATTAGGGGAATCCATGTCACCTGGGGAAACCATAATTGATTTAGCTAATGTTGGGTTCCATAGATCAATGAATGAAATCCCAAGGCTTATCGCTAATTTTTTTGTACTCACGAAAAGCCCAAAATGGTCAATGAATATTAAAATATATCCCCTAATGGCCATTCTATCCTCAAGACATCACATATATCTAAACCCCTTGAGGATATAAAAATCTTATCCTACCTAATATTCTTACTAGAGAGCAATTTCATGGAAAATGTTCAACTAAAAAAGATATTATTGATAACCAAATTCAATTATAACATTAGTTCTAGAATATCATATTAATTTTCCTCCCATGAATTAACTATTTAATATTCAATCATTTTCAAACCATATAAAATTCCATTTATTTCAAAATATTAATTTAGCATTAAATGAACAGATTTTAGGAAACAATAACACATTATAAATCCTCATTTTTGTTCCTATTAACACCATTTTTTGTGTAATGAGCATTAAATTACCATTTTACATTTATTTTTTTAATCCCATTAGAAATGAAATTATTAAAAATCAATCTTCAATTATGATCATACCAAAATTACATATAGGCCTCAAATTCAGAAAGTCAACATCCCATGTAATCATGGCATGTATAACCCATTTTGATTCCCTATATTGAATATATAAATACACTTTAAAATAATATAGCTCATAATATTAATTAATTTTAACAATAAATATTATTACTCCAGAATGTACATATACTCCATAAACTCTTTATAAAAATTTATATTGAGGTATTTAATATTTAATACCTAGATTGTCTTTATAAAATATAATTTTCATCACTAATTACCCAATTTTAAATCATTTAGAAATTTTGTACGTATTTCAAATTTAAATTGACCATTAGACTTAGTAATTTATCACTTTGGAAAATAAAAACCACAATTATATCCTTAAAATATTTGTTAAGAGAAAAAATATTAATTAAATGTTATTTGGAAATAAATCTTCAACATTTAGGACAATATTACAAGACCAGCATCTCAAGAGAATTAAAAATTAATATTTTTAGTAAAAAACATTTATAAATATATTCCAAATTAAAATGGAATCCATGAGGAAATCTACCCCACAGAATTATGAAAATTCACATAATATGTGGATCCTTATCTACTTATATAATACAATTGAATAAAAGATCCAATAAAGAAAAAAATATAGATGATATATACCCATTAAAGGGACTTAAACTTTTCATGTTCAAAAATAATTGTAAGATTCATGAATCACTTCATGATATAGAGACAATAGACTAAAAAATCACAAATCTAATCAATAATTGAAGATTAATCAATTAAAAAATAATAAGGAAAAAGAGGGACATTGTGGATTGAAATCCTGATAAAAATCATGGAAATAGCCCTTTGGAGGAATGATTCTTGAATTAATAAGAAAATATAGAAACAATAAAATGATGATTTTACCCAAAAAAAGTAGCCCACTTGGTAAAATATACCCATATATTTCATACTTTATGGTAGCCTAATTTCTAAAAATATCAACCTCTCTCACTACATACTGAATGCCACAAAGCAGGTAATCGATGGACTCATTTTAATTAATTGTAGCAGGTTATACCCTTTGTTACTTATCTCTTGAGAACATTTACCTCAACCTAGATAGAAAATCACCTAAAATTAAATCCAAACACATTAAATTAAAATTAATAAAATACTTTAATCACCATATTTATTAAATTACACATTATTATGATTACAATATATTAATTTTATTAGTGGTGTAGGATTAAAAAATATATACAATGATGAACACAAATAGTTATATTCAGTGATTTATTGAACACTTTAAATACAAAAGTTACATATGTTATTCATAAGATATACTATGTTTTACATTCTCGTTAATGTACACATTTATCCAGACAACTATTATCTAAATAGGTTAGTCATGCTAGAGATGGGTGTTCGTGGTTTATCATGTGTAAGGAATTTCAATTTATGTCTACCATAATATGATTTGGTTTCTATATTCAGTTATGATATTTTGCGTACACTTAATTGGGGGACCCTAATGAGATTAGGGTCCAAGAGGAATGAATATAGGATAATTCAATAATGAATTCGGTAAGAAGTTTTCTACCAAACTATCCATGATTTATATGTGATATGGTTGGATAGAT
This sequence comes from Viscum album, assembly GCA_963277665.1. Lineage (NCBI taxonomy): Eukaryota > Viridiplantae > Streptophyta > Magnoliopsida > Santalales > Viscaceae > Viscum > Viscum album. The sequence continues at coordinate 2,028,544,515 of OY728164.1, forward strand.
GGTCTACCTATATATCTCAATATTGTGTGGTATGAAAACATTACACAATATTATGTAAAATTTAGGTCATTGGTCATTGAATATATACCTTGTGTTTTATTATGGAATTCATCATGACTATTATTTTTCGATTTTCTATAAGTACGAAATATAGTTTACAGGATTTGATTATAAGGATGGGATGTGTTCTCAAAATTAATATTTATATCATAATGAAGTGAATGTTATAGAAATCATTTTACTTATTTCTCAGTTATGGTTATTCAGTATATAAAAAGTATTGTACATTATTGAATATATGTGAAAACTCATAAATAAGAGATAATTGATTAAATGAGAAGTAGAACTGCATATTACAATAAATAATGATGAAATATATTTAATTTAGGTACTTATGATCTAAATTTACCAATTCAATTAACATTATAATTAAAAAACTATTACTGTATTATGGTCCTGATTTTTTTGATTTACATATATTGTTTGAAAAATATTTTATTTTCATTGATGTTTGTAAATAATAAATTTTTACATACAAGGATTAAAATTTTTACATTATTTTGAATATGGTTATTTTCTTTTAAATTATATATATATGTAATATAGTCTATAACCTTAAATTTAATATGATAAAAGTAATCAATTTTAGTAGAACTTATATTTTTATTTATATTATTGGGCATCTAAATGAGTAAAACATCGAAATATTCCATAGATAATAATTTTTATATTCATTATAATTTAAATCATTTTAAAATTGAAAATATTTTTCAATAGAAAAAAAATTAATTTTTAATAGAAATAATGAGGGTGATCAGGTTGCAGGGCTCTCTACATGCTGACCCCTCTACCCGGGACATCTGATGTTTTGGTACAGGGACTACTCTAGGACGTTAGTCCAACCTAGTAATCAATTTGTCACTTCTTGGGTAAAAAAAGGTGTCATCTTTTTCTTCTTGTCGGTTGTGTATGAAAGTTTGGCCCCTCACAAAAGGGAAATGTTATGAAGGGTGTTAAATTATTTAGATCCTGTCAATCACACATGTTTTTTGGAGGTGATTTCAAATTCGTTGTGTTCCCTGGATAAAGGAAATAAATAGTCCCTCTTTAGAGAAAACCGAACATGGAGTTTTCTCAGTTCACGGCTGGGAATGGCCTCATCGACCTTGGCTTCTTAGGTGACTATTTCACAAGCTGAAACAACCTTCGTGGGCCCAATTTTATGTGGGGTCAGCTAGACAGGTATATGGGTAACATTCAAGCGACCGCCATGTTCTCCACAACCAAGGTGAGACATTTAGTCCAAGGGATATCTAACCATTCTCCATTATTTGTTTCCAGCTCATTTGGGTAGGACCATCCAAAATGGTTCTACTTTTCCCAAAAGTGGGTTAATTGATAGGGGTATCAGGACATGGTTTGTGAAACATGGAACAATCCATTACAAGGAAACACATGTGTTTCCATTCATGAGAAACTGAGGTGCCTCAAAAACAGCCTTCAGACGTGGAGGAATGACATTACCCCAATGACAATATCCTAAATGATGCCATGATGGAGGTGGGTATCCTTGAGTCACAGATGGAAGATTCATGGGATGACCATACTTTCAAGCATCTTTGTAAGAAGAAGGAATCAGTGGCTGAAATAATTCTTCTCCAGGAATGCTTGGCCAGGGAATATTTGATGATTAAATGGCTCAAAGAGAGAGACTGGAACACTATGTATTTTCAATCCTTCATCAAAGAAAGGAATAGGCCAATCAAACCAAATATTATTTTGTAACATGGTTTCTATATGGACAAAAAAGACATTGTGGGGAACTTATCTCACTCTTTCTTCAAGGGCCTGATGACCGGCCCAAACTCTTTGATGCCAAATGGGTTTGCAAGATATGATAATTGGATCTTTTAAGTCATCCCTAAGTGTAATTCTAATCATGATAATGAATGCATGAGATCTGTGCTATAGGAAAAGGAGATCTATAATGCCATGATGAAACACTATCTAGAGAGTGTTATGGGACATTATGGATTCCTATTTTTCTTCTATTGGGCATCATGGGATGTGCTGCAGGAAGACATCATGCTGGTCATCCAGATATTCTTCAAGGTAGGTAGTCTACCGAGCGTTTATTATGCCACCACCATGGTTCTTCGCTCCAAAACCAGGAACCCCTCCCCTATCATGAAATACAAACCATTTAGTATGTCTAAATTCCCATATAAAATCCATGAGAGCATCATCCATGAATGGTTCTACTTCTACATTCCATGATGGATTTCCTTGGAATTTCAATATTTTTGAAGGGTCATTCAATCCAAGGGGCCATTGTTATGGCTCAAGAAACAATAAAATATATTAGCCACAAAATCTGTGTCTCCAACATTTCCATCATTGTAGATATGAAAAAATCTTATGACTTTGGGGAGTTGGGATTCATCAACAAGGTTCTGGAAGATATTTGATTTTCCTCATGGAATATTGATCTTATTTTTAGATGTATCGTCTCTTTATAGATGGTGGTTTCTTTCTTGGTAAGGTCCTATAGATTCATCAAGGATACTCATGGACTGAGGTAAGGTGACCTGATTTCATTAAGCAACTTCATCATGGCCCAAGGTGTCCTCAGCAATCTCATACATAGGAGCCTCATTACTAGAGAGATTATGGCCTACTAGAGGAGTCTGAGAACTCAGTCCATCTCTCACCTGATGTTTACATATGACACTCTCATTTCCATTAATGCTATGATATCATTTATTATAGTTCTAAATAAGATGTTGGAGGCATACTTTTACTAGAGAATCCAATTTAATTATCAAGATAAGATCCTCTACTACATATCAAACAAATTCACTCCGAGATGAATCTTGGAGGTTCTCTATTCCCTTTCAATGAAAGTATGGATATTTCCCTAGGATTGTCTTGGAGATCCTATTTCCCCTAGCAGAGTGTGGATCCAAGACTTCTTTTTTACTTACCACCATAATTGCAGATCACATCATCAATTGGAAGAACAAGTACCTATCTTTTGGCAGTCGTATTGCCCTTATCAATAGTAACTTGTTTGCTACCGCTGATATGATCTCTCTACTGTTCAAGGCCCAATGGGAGTCATCTCCAATATTGATAATCTTATGGATTGTTTCTTATGGGACCCTCTTGAAGAAGGGAAACACCACTGGGCCTCTTGGAGGAGTATAGATAGACCTACGAGGTAAAGATGTCTCAATGTGCATAGACTTGAAGATATGATATCATGAATTCATGCTATGTTAGCCTACGAAATCTTGGAACATCACAAATTATGGTGGAATACATTGCAGTCATAGAATGACACCAAACCTATAATGGAGAGTCGATGATATTTGTTCTGGTCTGTTTTATCTCACATCACATATGAACTTCAGCGGCACACTCAATGGATTATCATTAGGGAGAACATATTTTTTTTGGCATTACAACTAGGATTGGAAGACGAACAGATTACCAGGATTCCCTGCTCTTACTCATATCTTCAGGGAATCCAAATCGTATCCAGCCATCATCAATGCTATATTAGATTAAGAGATGTAGGCCACTTTCAGGCTCATCAAGCTGAATTTGGATCCTGATTGTTGCGTGTTGAACCCATCTCAGTCGGGGGTCTTAACCATGACTGACAACCTCCAAACCGTGGAAATGCCAGAGCATGTTGATTCCTGGAACAACACCCTATGGTATAATGTATTACCCTCTGAATATAATTTCCTACTATGGTGGATCCGGAGAAGAGAATTTCCCATAGAAAAGAATTTTAGATGATGTGGGATTCCGAATGTGTCCAAATTCCTTGTAGCAATGCTATATTGGATGAAACCAAGGATCTCCACTTCTTTCGGGGAGAATGGACATGCTCTATGAGGAGCTCCATTAGAGAGTTCTCTGGTTTTTTGATGTCAAAATGGGGGACCATTCGTTTTTAGACACGAGGTTTTACAGCTTGGGAGACAGAGGACCAGATAAGGTGGCTCACACCTTGATCCTCCATGCCGGCTGGTGGTGTATCTCGTAGGTCAGGAATAAACTGAGGCCCAACGAGGTACAATCCTTTGGAAATTACAATATCAGTGTAATTACCTAACCTTAGTTACCTAGAGTCGGTGCGTTATTATATAATTGTTACGATCACAAGTGATCCAGTCCCGAAACACCAATCAGTTTAGTAGCCTTGGAAGTATTAGATACATACATAAAATTTACATTACATTATGAAATGAAAAAACAACAACATTTGGTCCCCTTTTAACACACTCATATCCCATAGCCTATTCTTTTAGGTCAATCATAAAATTATTTTTCGCATCCTAGGAAAAATAAAACATAAAAAGTGGTGATCTCAAATGATCAATAAGGATAACAATATAAAAAAAAACTATCCTTAATAAGCATAAACAGTTAAGGAAATGTATAGGATTTAAATGCAATCATTTTAAACTTATACTTCAGCGTAATATGACAATTATAAATCAAATAATTCCATTTACTTATTCACATATATATTCTACTCGTTGAATAATCGCCTGTAATATCAATAGATAATTTCATAATGATGTAATTCATAATGTCGAATATCATAAACAAATAGTCAAGGCCTCATGAAAAGACTAAATATAATGTTTTGTGAAGGCCTTATGCTAAGACAATAATTTGTCTCGTGTGACCTAATGATGCATCGAGCGGCTATAGCAGGGCCCACCAATCACTTACTAAGTCCAATGAATTCTTTATATGAAAAGGTTGAAATGGAACATAAACATTCGTATTAAAACTAGATTAAAAATGTCAATACATTAAATATAAACCATGGATGGTATGAAAATAGCACACCCACAGTCAAACATATCACAAAACCTTCAATAAAATATAGAAGATTGTATCATAATAAATCAACTGCAAAAAAGAGTAAAATCCAACAAAGGATGTTGACATAGATGTAATCAAAACTATTTGATAGAAATATCTCTTCCTATTTTGAAATCATTTAAAAGTCATGTTATTATGAAAGAGAAAAATTATTTTGAAAATATTCTTATAAGCATGTAAGGGAAGCTTATAAGTTTTTACCAAAACAGAAAATGGTCACACCAACTATATAAGTCAAAATAATATTATTTCATTAATGTTCCGAAAAGGTCATAAATTTCCTTTTTTGGAAAATGAAAAAAATATTCCTTTCAAAAAATATATAAAAATTCAAAAAGGGGTATAATTGAATTTAAACCACAGTATTGGAAATATTAAAAATGTTTTGAAATACATTTTTAAGAAACACTGATGAGGATGATAAGGATGCCCCGATAGATATTTACATATAAACAAGCTTGGAAAATGAATTGATTGTAAAATTAACCCTTAACTTGTACATTTACTTAGTAGAGGGTATGTTTACCTCCTGTATAATGGTTAAATAATTGTTATTAAATTATTCAATAACCACATACATAAATAAGGTATCATATATGATCCTTTTACATTGCATCATTAATAATGTTACAGTATTATTATTGTTTCGGGTGTTAACTGGTTCATTTTCTTTTATATGTTTTGTAATGTAAGTAAGGATTGTTATAGATAGGATGTACATAATGATATTATCTTCCTAAACATTATTTTAAATTGTCAAATGAAAATTATTCATGAATGGTTGCGATGGGGAACTAAATCTCATCACGTTGTGGAGACGGTAAGTCGTACATACGTACATATGGTGTTTTTTTCATTAATAAGATGGATAAGAAAATGAATATGGTTGTACAATATTTATAATAACATTAATGTATGTCGAATTTACTAGAGTTTTTATTTTTTTTATGGAAAAAACAAAGAAAGTCGAAGTGAAAGAAGGAATGAACATTGAAAAAGGTGATTAAATAATTACCTCTTCTTCGGGTTATTCCTTTTGATTTGAACAAAATGGCTCTATAAGTTGGATTTTTGATCAATGTAAGGACTCTAGGTTGATTAGAGGGTGTTTGGGAGGATATTTTAGCAGGTTTTTGGTGATCCAAATGGCTTTGGAGGTTTAAAATAGAGAGAAGGGGATGTACCCTTTTATAAGAGAGGTGAGAGTCACTTTAGGAAAATATTGAAATATTATTGTATTATAGATTCATTTTAGGTTTCTATTGGATTAAAATGGTTTTATTTCTATGATAATGTGGTTATGGGTCTCAAAACTCTCAAAAATCGGTTTAATACATGTTTAGGTCACCATATTATCCTTATCGTTTAGATTTAACTCTTCATTAAATAGTTTAACATTTAACATGTCCTCATGTATTTTTATATTATATTGTTTACAAACATACTAAAAAAAGAAAAGAGAACCTCAAGTGGTTCATTAATGACATGTATAACATTATGTAAGTGCTTTGGCTAAACTATATATTTTTAGGAATATTATATCATTTAATAAAATAGTATTTTTTAAAACTCATTTATGTCAATGTTGACACTATTTATTATTTGGTTTTTGTGAAAGCCATCACAACTTGATTACGTAGAAAAAATACATTTAATCAACATTAATATGTCATATTTGACTATAAAATTATTGGATGGAATCAAAACATTCAAATTATTTTTTTTTTAATATTTATAATACCATTTATTTGATTCTTTCATTAATAAGGTAATTACTACATCATCGTTGTGTCATATATAAATTTAATTATATAATGTATAAAAATTATAAATAAAATACCATTAATTATGAAAAAAATTAGATTTATAATGAACATTTATAGTCTAATTTATCTTATGCATAACCCTATATTAAAAATGGTTTTGTTATTAAAATTTGAATTTTACACTTTTAAATATTCTTTAAATAAAATATAACAATTATCATAATCTAATCCAAGTGGATCAAAAAGAATCATATTCTTTTAATAAGGTTGATTTTTGTGGAAAAATACTTATCCAATATAATTAGTACACATTTTGGGGTATATATAATATCATTTTTAACTTTAATTACCGAATTTAATTTTAACATTGGTAAATAAAATTCCAAAGTTACTATTCCCCAAAAATTATTTTCATCCTATTGAACCACATCTGATTTACTTATTTTAACCATGTCTCTTGGATTTTTGAAATTCAATTCATATAAGTGGTAAAATTACATTTTATATAAATTGTCTAATGTTCCTAGAAAGTGGGTAAAAGACATTAAAAAGTTTAATAAAATTTTATATATCTAATCTTATTATAAAATGACTCCAATGAATTACGTTGGACTAATATAGTTATTATGTATCTATTTTTATTTTAAAATAAATTTATTTAAAAAAATAAATATTTAAATAAAAATTCTATTTTAAACAATTACATAGTGTTTTTCACTATTCGTCAAAAATTTAATGTTTTCAGAAAAATAACAAAAATTCAGCCTATGATAATTTTGATATTCCGAATCAAAAAATGAAGTCCATTTTGGAAAATATAATATAAAAAATTTAAAAAATTATGTATTACAATTCATAACTACTTTTTAAACTCCAAATTTAATTTTTCATGGTCTGGTAGAACTCAACGTTGCGTACAACAAAAGCTATTGTATTATTCAAAGGGAAACGTTCCGTGGAAGCATGGGGTGTTACATTATTTCCACCTTAAAATAATTTCTTCCTCATAATTTCTAGAATAATACTACATAAAAATATTTGGGTGGTTCTTCATCATATGTTCCTTAGGTTCCCAAGTAGCCTCTTCTAGTTTATAGTTTCTCCGAAGATCTTTTACTAGATGAGTCATTCGGTTTCTCAACACTTTATCCCTGGTATCATGAATTCTGACAGGCTCTTCACAATAAAACTAATCGAGTTAAAATTATATTTCTTCACAGGTGATTACATGCATCGAGTCAGTCATGTATTTTCTCAACAGTGATACATGGAACACATCATAAACTTTGGAGAGACATGGCATAATTTTCAAACGATAAGCTACAACTACAATTCATTCAAGAATTTTGAATGGTCTGATGTACTTGGGAAAAAATTTAACATTCTTATGGAATTGTGTAACACCATTCCATGGAGATAATTTCAAGAAAACACGATCTTCTACTTGAAGTTCGAAATCCTTCATTTCGTTATCAACATAGCTCTTTTAACTACTTTTAATGGAGGCTATTATTATAGTAAAATTCTACCATATGTTAATAATGATCCCATATTCCTTGAAAGTCAGGTGAAAAAGATTCCAACATGTATTATAAGGTTGGAATAGTCTGTTTTGATTGTCAATCAGTTTGAGGGTGGTAGGGAGTTCTGAAATGATGTTCAGTATCTAGGGATTTCTGAAGACTTTTCTAGAAGCTTGATGTAAATGAGGATCACAATCAGAAACAGTCAATAGGGGTAAACCATGAAGTCTCAAAACATCATTAATATATATTATTTCTAAATGTTTAAGTGGTAAATATTCTCTTATATAAAGAAAATCCGATGACTTGCTAAGATGATCAACAATTACCCATATTTCATAATGTCTTCTTGGAGTCTTTGGTAGCCCCATGACAAAGTCCATAGTAATATCATCCAATTTCTACTCAGGTATGGGAAGAGGTTTCATTTACCCTCAAAGATGTTTCCCTCTAGCATTAACCTGTTAATAAAACCATACATCTTGACACATAATCAACAATCTATCCCTTGATGTTGTCCCACCAAAAATGTTCTTTCAAATCTATATACATATTAGTTCTTCCTGTGTGTATATAGAAATGGTGCTGTGGGCATCATCAAACAATTCTTTTTTTAGATTAGGTATACCGGGAAAATAATTCCTTTTCCCAAATTTCAAAATTCCATATTCAGATACGAAGTCAATCAATATCCCATCAATCAAAACATTAATTTTAGTTTGAAACACCTCATCATCAGTCTGAGATCTTTTTATCCTTTATAATAAGGATGGTTTGGCAACCATTTGAAAAGGTATTGATGTTTCACCATACATGATTATTTCCATATCCATATTTACTAGATCTATGAACATATAATCTTTTTAAACTCTCATATTGTTCAAAACCCAATGATCCTTTATGCTCAAAGCATCTTCCACCATATTTTTCTTCCTCAGGTGTAAGTGTATTGTGCAATCATAATCCTTGGGTAGTTCAAGCCATCTCCTTTGCCTCATCATGAGTTATTTATATGAGAAGATATACTTCAAACTCTTCTGATAAGTATATATCTCACATTTTCACCATAGAGATAGTGTCTCTATATCTTCAGATCAAATATTACAGCTGCTATCTCAAGATCAAGTGTTTTATTTTTTTGTTAATGAATTTTTAGCTGTCGTGATGCATATGCAATAACTCTATCATTCTGTATAAGGACACAACCAAGTCCTTTCTTTGAAGCAACACTATAAATAAAAAAACCATCATTCCCTGATGGTAGAGTAAAGATATTATAATTGACTAATATTCTACTAAATTATTCAAAAACTTATTAAAAATCTTTTGTCTAAAACAAATTTAACACATTTACACCTGAGCTTGGTTAATAGGTTTGCCAATCGGGAAAAATTCTTGATGAAACATTGATAATAACATGCTAAACCAATAAAACTGCATACCTTAGTTATACTCGTCAGCGCTCTCTATTCTTGGATTTCCCCTTATATTGAAGGATCAACAGAGATTCCATACTTAGAGACAATATTACCAAGAAAAGAAATCTCCGAAAGCCATAATTCACATTTTATAAACTTCCCATATAATTAACTTCTTCATAAGGTATTTATAATAGTGCACAATTTATTTTCATTATCTTAAAATATTTTGGAGTATACCAAGATATCATCAATAAATAGCACTCCAATGTCAACAAGATATTCCTTGAAAACTCAATTTATTAGATCTATGAAAAGGGAGGGTTCATTAGTCAGACCAAAAGGCATTACTGTAAACTTGTAATTTCTATACATGGTTTGAAATGTTGTATTTGGAATGTCCTCCTTCTTCACGCACAACTGATGATATCCAGATCATAGGTAAATCATTGAAAAATATTGAGCCCCATGAAGTTGATAAAAAAATCAACAATGAGAGGTAGGAATAATTGTTCTTTATTGTTATAGTATTGAAATTTTTATAGGTAACACACAACCTCATAGGTCCATCTTTCCACTTAACAAAAATAATAGGGTCTCCCCATATAGAAACACTAGGTAGAATAAATCATTTATTACTCAATTACTCAAATTTTTTAATTAGTTCCACTAATTCCCAATGGCCAATATATAAGGGGTCTTCGATATGGGCCTTGAACCAGGAATTATGTCAATGGAAAACTCAATTTATCATTCTGGAGGATGTACATGTAAATCCCTTAAAAACACATCAAAAAATTCTTTCACAATAGGTACATTCTCTATTTGATCTTTCCTTTCCTCACCCATAGTTATTACACTCTCTTCCTCCCCAATAATTGAATTTAGTAGAGATACTAGGGGTGGGTCAAGATAAGAATCCGATGGTGAAATTTCTTCTCTAAAGATAAGTCATTTCTTATCATCATCAAAAATTGTAACATCCTTCTTCTTACAACAAATTTTTGTATTATGGTATGAAATCCAATCCATACCATGGATTATATCAATTTCAATCAGTGTTATGATACAAAAATCAGTAGATAAATCACGTTTATATTCCATAATGGTAACTGATTGACAAACATTTTATGAAATGTTACTTCCCATAATAGTTTTGACTGAAAAATCCCTTGTTAATTAAAATTGTAAATATCTAATTTTATTAGAAACTAGGATGATATGAAAGAATGGGATGTTCTAGAGTCAAATAAAGGATTACTGAATTTTGAGAAAATGATTAAAGTATCTTCCAGCACATTATTTGAATCTTCAACCTCAGCAGTAGTGATCACAGAAGCTTGTCCTTGCTCCCTTAGACTTTTCTGAGGTAAGTCTACCAGACGATTAGGGCATTGATTTTCATAATTCCCCATTCCTCTATAATTGTATCATTCAACATTTACAACCACTTTCTATCCCTTATAATCATGAGATTGGTGGCCTTCTTCTCCACACTCGTAACAAACTCCCATCCCCTTAAGGAAAGTACTAGGGTGTTTCTTCCCACCTTTCCTGTAGGGTGGAAATTCAAAATTTCTCTTCTTCACTTTATTTCTTTTTTAAGAGTGTTTAGCAGACATCTTTTTATTTTTTTTCTCTTTAAAGACATAAGACATAATGATTTTGTTTTCTATTTTGATAGCACATGAGACTATATCTCTATATGATGAGAAGGATTGTGAGACTAATGTTTGATAGAAAAATGGTTTTAAACCATTAAATAATTGATCAATATTTATTTTGGGGTATGTATATAATATGAAACATCCATTTATAACATTCTAAATTTAGACTCATCCTTTGCAACATTCTCATACTCCTTTTTCCTCAAACACATAAATAGCCATTCCATATCTGATCGATGTTCATAAGGAAAGTATTTTTCTATGAAAATATATTTAAACTACCTCCATTACATATTTGTTACTTATTTATACTCCTTTGTGTTTTGAATTATTGACCACCATTGATTTGCATCTCTTATGAGGCGATAACCTGCCATGAAAACTTTTTCCCTTTCACTGCTCCCCAAAGCATGAAATGTTTTCTCCAAGGAACGAATCCATTTTTCAACTACAAATTGATTCCTATCCCCTTTTAATGTTAGTGGTTGTTTCTTCATGATGTGTTATAACATTGATCCTCCATTTTGTGGATCAGGGTGCTTCATACGGGTAAGGATACTATTCACAATCTTAGTGAGTTTTCCCAGTATGGTTATAAGATGTTTAGCACTAGTTTCATCACCAACTCCACTATAATTATCTTGAGTCGGAGGAAAATCCCTACATGTATTACATGAATTGATACAGTTTACATTCTTTCAACTAGGCACCATTTCTAAACAATGGAATAAATTATATTAATTTATGAATCATAATGCATAAATTCTAACTTGTAAAATACTAAATATAAATTGAAAGGTTTATGCATATCATCCTTAAACATAAAAAAATTCATTGGGAAAGAATTTACTCATAAATCTTTCATAATGGGTTGTAATGAAAATGATAATTATCCTAGGAATATCCCTCGAGAGTGTCGTAACCATGAATGCAGCAAGCCCCATTGTTGTGCACCTGTTCCCATTTGTGTATAGCTTAAAGTGGTGTTTTTGGATTTTATCCCAATATACATCTATTCCAAAGCCGCCTCTACCTACTCCTATCTAGATAGGGATGTATTTTTTTTGGAAAACCCACATAATATATACATTAACAAAATTTTTCGATGTAATTCTATACAAATCCTCAAAGTATATCTTTGGTTAGTGTTCTATTATTAGAGATTATCTAAATCTAGTTTCAAAGGATTGTACTAAACCATATCTGATTGAAATTTTAACACCCCGACCCTAGTTACCCAGAGTTAGTGCATTATTACAAATCATTGGATGGATGACAAGAGATCATTTCCCTAAAGACTGATCACTTTAGTATCTTTAGAAGTACTAGATACATACGTACGTTTTACATTACTTTATGAAATGGAAGAAAAAAAAAATTGTGTCCCCTTTGAAAACACTCATATCATATAGCCTATTCTTGAAAGTCAATCATAAAATACATATTCGCATCCTAAAGAAAATAAATCATATGAAAGAGGTGAGATCAGATTCTCAGTAAGGATAACAATATAGCGGAAACAATTGTAAATAAAAATAAACATTTAAGGCAATGTATAAGATTAAAACACAGGAATTTTAAACATAAAATTCAACATAATATGGTGATGAAAAATAAAATAATTCCATTTACTTATACACATAGATATTATACTAGTCGAATAATCAAATGTAATATTAATATCTAATTTCATAACGATGGAATGCATAATGCCGGATGTCATAACCGCATAGTCAAGGCCTTATGCCAAGACTTAAAATAATGTTTTTTCAAGGCCTTGTTCCAAGATTGTAATTTGTCTCATGAGACCAACCAATGAATTGAGGGGCTATAGTAGGCCTCGCCTGTCACTTACTAAGTCTAATTCATTCCTCATGTGAAATGGTTGAAACATAACAAAAGAATTTGTATTAAAAATAGCATACGAGATGTCAATACTTTAATCATAGAACATTAATGGTATAAAAATAGCACATCCACAATCAAACATATTACAAAAAGTCCAATACAACATTGTAGATTGTATCATTATAAATCAACTTCATACAAGCATAAAATCCATCAAAGGATATTGACATAGATGAAATCAAAAATATTGGAGAGAAATATCTCATTCTATTTTGAAATAATTTAAAATTAATGTAATTATAACAGAAAAAATTTGTTTTGAAAATATTATTATAATCTTGTAATGGATAATTTTAAGGTGTTATAATTTCAGAAAATAGCCACACCCACCAACTAAGATAAAAAAACATTATGTCCTTAATTTTTCGAAAATGACATAGAGTAATATGTATGGAAAATGATGGAAAGATTCATTTAAAAACATTTTATGAAAAGAAAAAATGGGTTTAATTGACTTTAAACCATAGTCTATGAAATATTAAAAATGTTTTCAAATATATTGTTATGAAACACAGATGTGGATGACAAGGATTTCTTTGTAGATACTTCCGTATAAACAACCTCGGAAAATGGAGAGAATTAAAAATTAACCCTTACCATGAACATTTCCATAGTTGAGGGTATGTTGATCTCATGTATAATGGTTAAATTATTTTTATTAATTTATAAAAGAACCAAATACCTAAATATGATATCATATACAGTCCTCTAACACGGCTTTGTTAATAATATAAGAGTATTATCTTTTCATTGGGTGCTAACTAATTCGTTTTCCATCATATCTTTAGTTACGCAAGCCCTATTTGTTATTGATAGGTTGTATTCATTCATATCCAGGAAGATATTAGGATCATAAAAATTATTTTTATTAATAAAATGAAAATTATTATTGAATGCTTATGATGGGGAATGAAATCTCATCACATTGTTGAGATGGTAAGCTGTACGTACTCACATATGATGACTTTGTCATTCATAGGATAGATAAGTTATTTAATATGGATGTAAATTATTTACAATAAAATTAAAATTTGTAAAAGGTACTAGATTTATTATTTTGGTATGCAAACAATAAATATATAGGAAGTGAAAGAAGAAAATAATATTTAAAATGTGATGAAATAATTACCTCTTCATTGGGTCGTTTCTTTTTATTTGAACAAAATGGATACTTAAGTTGTATTTATGATAAAATTAAGGCCTACAAGATGAATTGAGGGTGGTTTTGATGATATTTGAGTAGGGGTGGGATGATCTAAATGGATTTGTAGGTGTGAATTTGAGAGAAGAGGAAGTACCCTTTTATAAGAGAGGTGAGGGTCACTTTAGGAAAATCTTGAAATATTATTTTATTATAAAATCATTTTCGGTTTATAATGGATCCAAATGGATTTATTTAGATGATAAGGTGGGTGTGGGTAGAAAACCTCCCAACCAATAGGTTTTAGACAATTTTAGGTCACCATATTAAGCTTATCTTTTATATTTAACTCTTTGTAAAATAGTTTATCATTTTACATGTATTATTGTATTTTTATATTACACGGTTAATAAATATACTATAAAAAACCAATATGAACCTCAAGTGGTTAATTAATGACATATCTAACACTATTTAAGTCATGTGGATAAACCTTATATTTTTCAAAATTTTATATCATTTAATAAAATAGTATTTGTTTTAAAAACTCATTTTTACCAATTTCAACACTATTTAGTATTTTGTTGTTGTAAAAGTCATCAAAAAATTTCTATGTAGAAAAAATAAATTTAATCTACCAAAATATGTCATATTCAACTCTAAAATTCATTTATGGAATCAAAACATTCAAATTATATTTATTTTAATATTAATAATACCATTTATTTGATTCTTTCATTAATAATGTAATTACTACATCATCATTATGTCATATATAAATATAATTTATTAATGTCTAAAAATTATAAATAAAATATCATGATGTAATAAATTTATTTATCTATCTATAGAATATTTATAGTTGAATTTATCTAATGTATAACCCAATATTAAAAATGGATTAGTTATTATCCTTTGAATTTAACACTTTTAAATCTTTTTTAAATAAAATATAATAAATGATCTAATCTAATCCAAGTGGATAAAAAAGAATCATATTCTTGTCCTAAGGCTGATTTTTGTGGAAAAAACTTATCCAATAGAATTAGGACACGTGTTGGGGTAATTATAATTTCATTTGTACCTTTAATTACCCTTTTTTACTTTTAATCGTGTTAAATAAAATTAAACATTTACTATTCAACAAAAAATATTTTCGTCCTATTGAACCAAATTTTACTTACTAATGTCAACATTGTATCAATAATTTTTTTTAAATATAAAGAAGCATTAAAATTATGTTTTATGTAAATTTTCAAACGTGCCTTGAAGGTGGGTAAAAGACATTAAAATGTTTAATAAACTATTATATATCTATTCTTATTATAAAATGACACTAATGAATTATATTGGACTAATATAGGTATTATGTATCTATTTTGAATTTAAAAAAAATTTATGTAAAAATAATAATTATTTAGCTAAAAATATTTTTTAAATAATAACACAATGTACATCCCTATTCATTAAAAATTCAAAGTTTTCAGAAAAATACCGAAAATTCACCCTCAGCTAATTTTGATATTTCGAATCAAAAAATGATGTCCATTTTTAAAAATAAAACTTACAATATTTCAAAACGTGGGTATTACTATTCATAACTTCTTTTTAAATAGCAAGTTTGATTTGTTATGGTGTGCTAGAACTCAAAGTTGCGTACAACACAAGTTATTGTATTATTCAAAGGGAAACGTACAATGGATTCCTGGGGTGTTACAATCATCCAAAATATGAATCCTCTTATTGACATGGTATGCATGTTCAGTAATTAGAGAGATGCCTCTTTTCTTCGCTAGATGAATGCAAGGCATCAGGGCACCCAAGCGACTGACTCTAGTGAAAGAGGTCATTGGGTCTGATGGAACCCACCTTCCATGGGGTATCAAGCTTAATACTGATGGTTCATGCTGTATGGGGATCCTGTGTGATGGTGGGGTTGTCCGGGACTTACAAGGTTCTGTCTGGTTAGCCTTCACCTCTTGCATAGGTCGTGGTTTCTTTCTTCAGGCCGAATCCAAGGCTATGCAGATGGGTCTCAAACTCTGTCACAAGAAAGGTATTTCCATTTTAGAGGATGAAACGGACTCAAAAATTCTCCATGATTTTTTTACACAACCTTTTCCCCACTTCTTGTTCTATTACCTATATCATCAAAAATTGTAGAGGTATGATAACCAACACCACAAATTTGATGCACTCTTAGTGGGAGGGTAGAAAAGTTGTAGACAACCTAGCTTCATTGGAGGTTTTTGGGACTAACCTAATATGTTTTCATAATTTCCATACTCTCAAATCGAATGGGGTTAATATTATCAGGGGGATTCCCTCATCCTTCACCATTTCAGACCTCCTTAGGCACCTTCCTTGAGGGGTTAAGGGTTGATGGGTTTGTTAAATTTTTCATGTATAATTTTTCTTTAAAAAATTGAAATTATGATGATGATGATGATAGTGGACTATAATATTTTATACATAGTTATTAATATAGACCAATGAGAAAACTATAATTTTACTAGTATAAGTTCCTCTTATGCATTTATAATTAATTAAATAACAATAGATATGTTTTTATTATGATACACAAGTTTCAAACATTGTAAAAGATCAAGGTGTTTAGAAAAAGTAAAAATTAAGCCTGAAATAAGTATGGATATTATTTTATCAGATTGGGGTGGTAAAAAATTTATATAAAAATTTATTCATCAAATGAGATATTTTGGAATTTCTTCACAACTCACTCCATCTGGAATACTATATTGGAATGGTGTGTCTTAGTAGATGAATTACACCTTGTTGCACATGGTTCAATTTATGATAAGTTAGCATGACCAACAATTATTTTTTCTTGTATATACTCTAAAAACTAATCTATTCTTTCGTAACATCATTTTTATAAAGTAGTTATTAAGACACAATTTGAGATTCAGTTTTGGAAGAATCCATTTTTTTATGAAGATATAGATAAATGAATCATATTTTTTTAAATTTTTTATATAAAAAACTTATTATTTGATTATTATTATTGAGAAAATGGATATTATTTCAATAATTGTATTGAAACTAAAAATTCAATCTAATTGGTATTTTAAATGATAAGGAATATATCACGCAAAGATTAATTGAGTTGAAAATTGAAAATTGAATATCTAGATATAAAAAATAGAATTTTCCATTGGATTGAACGTGAGATAGTTACCAAATATTTTTTCAAAATGAAACATATTCATTTTACAGAAGAACCTCTGAGGACTATTATAATTCCACTATAAAAAAAAAAGAAATATTTATTTATTTTGGAAAATTACCATGAAATAATATTCATAGATAGTATACCTACCACCCAACAAGAGTGAATGGAGAGTTTTTATTCTGAGAGATGGTTGGCGTATACTATATCATACAAGAACTCCATATACACTAACGAAATGTGTATCTTTGTGGATGCACTTTAAGAGGTTATAAAAAAAATTAGGTGGATTTTTTTCAATAAAAATGATATGTATAGTATAATATCTATAAAAATGTTTTTAATGGTAGTAATAGGATTTAAAAAAATAATGGTATTGACACTGAAGATACTTTATCATCTGGGGTGATGTTAATTTATGTTCATATATTTCCTCTCCATACAAATCAGTATGATTACAAGATATATCAAATGGTATTTTAAACTAACTTTCTTAATAGTAATTTAGTCTATGACATATGACAAACAAAAAATATCACTTTTAGTTATGTATTATTTTTATTATGTTTCATTATTATTTATATAATAATTTAGATGTAATTATAAAAAAGTAGAGAAATACCAAACTACATGGTTAGGGAGCACTGTTGTAATAATCATGAATATAGACATGAAAAATATATATATTGATTCTTATTTTATATGAATAGTATTATTCATAGTTATTATAACCATGACACCTAACCATGTATCTTATTACAAAAATGAATTCTTAAAATATAAATTCCAGATTTAATTAATCCTCATCACATTATACTCTATAATTATAGAAGAATATTCTAGGTCATTGAAAACCTTTTAACTTCTTTTTTAATTGATTCGACATTGGCTATTCTAACTCTTTTGTAATTAATCATTATAGATAGTCCATCTTGGAAAATATCCTTCATTATCTTCTTCCTTTACCTTATAATTTTCTCTTTGATGATTTTTAATATAGGGATTCTAATTTTCAGTGTTTCAAATAATTATCTCAAGATTCATATTTTTCTCATTTGTTCTAAAACATATTACAATAGAATTATTGATTAATGGAAGATGTCTATATATCAAATCATTTGTTCCATGAACCATTGGTTCTTTCAAATTTTAAATAGTATCTTAATTGATATTAAAATTTTGATATTCTATCTATCATGATTTGGTTATGATTTTATCATTTTACATCATTATTCCTAATTAACATGGTGAAAAGATTATATAAAATTTTTAAAATTCATTTTTGTATAATATTATTTCAATACAGTTTTTGAATACTTTTAAAAGAATAATAAGTAATCATTTGTGTGGGATAATTGAAATTGTGTATAATATGTTTGACCACTATGAGAGTGTTACTCCATTTACATATAAATTTCACATATATGAATTATTTCTAGTTTTTGGATGTTGATAGGGGTAATGAAATGTTATTATGCAATATATTTAAATGAATAAAATCTTATTGATTTTAGAATTTATTAAGATGAACCTTTTGTGCTTAAGAGAATGTCAAG
The DNA here is from genome assembly GCA_963277665.1 of Viscum album. NCBI lineage: Eukaryota > Viridiplantae > Streptophyta > Magnoliopsida > Santalales > Viscaceae > Viscum > Viscum album. The sequence continues at coordinate 2,028,563,589 of OY728164.1, forward strand.
AGACATGTATACTACCATGTTAGATTATACACTAAAAATATTTTCCCCTATGCTTAGATTCAAAACACTCTAGGATGGAATTTTTATGGACTATGAATTAGCTAGTTGCTTTTGTAACTAATCACTAGTTAATAATAGTAAATATATAGTGAATTTCCAACTAGTTTAAGACATTGTTCATGCCAATGATATGTGCATATATAATATTGAGTTTTACTCTGAGTCCCCTAGATTGCCTTACCATAGTCATGTAGGTAAATTCTGATGATAACATAAGGATCTAATTTAAAAGATTATACATTTTTATTTCTTCCTCACTAGTACATGTACACATTGAATTTTTTGATACATGATTAATAAAATTAAAAAAATGAAATTTTATAACTATAGTTCTAAATTTAAAAATTTTACTCCTCTTGTTTCATGTGAGGGATGATCACCTTGATGAAGGAAATCTACAATAACATTAGGAGAAATACATAGTTAAATGTGATGTAATATTCTATAAAACCATTGAAGTGCACCCCGGTTGATCCTTCAATGACATTTGAATGAAAGTGTCATATGTATAGGGTTCACTAGTTTTATTAGATTGCATGAAATAAAACATTTTCCCAAGGTATTAGATTTTATTATAAATAGGATCTAGGGGATCCTCTGTTGATCCATTTAGAAGATAAAAAGAATGTTGGATTTTATAATTACCCTAGTATCTCAACCATGCATGCAAATCCCTTAAGTAGTTATTCAATATCTATACCTAATGGGATTAAACAACGTATAGGTTATTTGAGATCGTGAATTGTCTAAAACACCCATAACCATTGGAAGGAACCACATCCTCACTAGTTTAAATAACATGGAGAAGGTTCCTTACTGAATTGTGTACTTATCTACCATTATTCTAAAGGATTATTAAGATAATCCCTATAACATGGTATAAGATTTACACATGTACTATCAATTAGAACATCACCTTACTATAGTATCAACTAAAAAATTCGTTATCACTTTAACCTTCTATCACATTGTTGAAGCAACCATCTCATTTTCCTAAGGATCACTTGTGTGAATCCACTTCATTCACACTAGTATCTCCTGGGGGGGGGGGTCATGGAATAAAATCTTCCTCCACTCTCATATCCAAGCGTCATGATAACCTTTTATTAGGGGTAGAGTACTCCTTGGCCAAAATTTGTAGTTTGGATCATCAATTATAAAGGTCTCCTACACATACACTAATCTAAAAAAATTAGGGAAGGCTTACCCGCATGACCCTATTTTGGTGCAACATTAACTTTATAATGGTATCCCTTATGTTTTTCCCCTAATATACATGGTCATAAAGGGTCTTATAATCAAGCATTACATTAATTATTAGGGTCCTATCCTTAAGGACATATGTGATAATTCTCGTGGAACATATAACAATCCTTGGAAGACCATGGACCAAACATGATCATCCTGAGAACCTCATGGAGGACTGAATACACTAAAATATAGATGTAGGTACTATGGATATAAGCCCTATGTATACCCTTATAGTCCCCAAGGTGAGATTAGACCTCATGAATTTTTATTTAAAACAGTGAAATCCATACATTATATTTTCCAATTATTCCTATGTAAAATATTTAAAAGAAATGTTAGTATCCCCATAGAGGGTGACCAAATTATATTATTTTATCACCCACTCTTAATGTGGTTCTAGGATGATTAAGGCATAATCCTACAAATTCATTCTAGGATACATGAAATTAAACTATGTATAAATACATGCATGTCTCATAATAATAAATTACATTGAAACAAAATAATATCAATATATTAAACTATAGCCTTACCCATTGTAAAGAACCAAGAATTCCCAATGTTATGAGTATAATATTCCTATTGCGTCAATCATGAGATTATTTTCTGCACCATACATGCCTCCATCTTAGATATAATACCAAATTTTTAAATTGGGACCTCTCATACAATTATATTTATCTTAAATTATCTATTGTATCTTACACATAGAAAGAATCATGTGGGCATAGTGATATCAGCTGGTTGTTGCATCGGAATAATTTATAACATCACTTATTTTGGAATCCTATGAAGTATAATCCACATTTATTATAGTGAGGAACATTTATATGCATATGCCTCATAGAATCATCTGTTTTCATATATTTCATGACACAAAAATCCACAACGTATGATGTTAAATTTCATGGTAATGTATTTTCATATGAACTGAAACTATTTCCCTCAGTCAAAATGTAATTTGATTCAAATTTTATGGGATATAAAGGAAGCCTCTTTAAAGGTTCTATCATGTTTTCTCATAAATGATATGTGGTTTTTGGGTACATAGGTACAATAGAGTGGCTGACCAAGGTCACCTTTCAAAGAGATAATAATTAAAAAAACTTGTTAACGGTATTATAAAAATAATGAGAAAACAAATACAACATAAATACGAATGATATGTTTGTTTTATATTTATAAAATTAATAGAATTAGTCTGTAAGAAGATTTTTTTTCCTTTTCTTGTTTTTTTAAATGAGACTGAGAAAACACAACAAGAAGGTGTTTTTAGAAAACATTTTAGAAGAAAAAATCTATCTAACTCTCCCTATTCATAGAATTATTATTCATTATAAATCAAATAAAAATCCACAAAATTATGATCACCTAATTTGTTAATCCTAGAAACCTACATGAATTTAACTTAACCACAATGTTGAAATTAATTAAACTATATGCCTGCATAAGAACATGCAATTATAACACCTTATATTGATTATCATTCTAAGGCTAGATTATTTTATGTGGTGAATTAGGGCTCCTATCCATATATTAAGTCTTGATTAGGTTTCTATAAGAATTATATTTTATCTTTAAAAATTTATCCTATATGGTTTGGTTTTGCTGATTAGGATAGCGCTCTGTTAAATCTCACATAACTGAACCTCGTGAGTTTTTTTAGTTTTTAAATTTAATTATTAGTTTATTTTAACTTAAAAACATAATTAAAGTATCATATTTTGTGAATTATATTATCTCATTGATTAAAAATATATGTTAATAAGTTGGTAATTAGATCAATTACTAAAAAACTACTCTTCCATGGGTGGTGTAGTTACCATTGAAACATTATTCATATGATGAGGTTTAGAAATGGAATAACTCAAGCATGTTTCTACTCTTGATTTCTAGAATAAATAGGATGAGTATATAAGAATAAAAATGAAAAAAATATAAGAACTGAAAAAATAACTAAGATGTTTTTTATGTAAATACAACTATTACAATGAAAAGAAGAAAAATAAGGCTTCGATGAAGGGATACTTGATTAGAGATCTATCCCACATTATATGATCATATAATTATAGTAGATAATTTTTTCCTCTTCTATAAACATACTAAATGAAGTCACACACCCTAAAATGGATAATAATATATATTTATATAGTGGATAGGAGGATAGATTTTCAGTACTGCTCATGTGTGAATGTAAAATTCGACAAAATAGTTTAATCATATTTTCACTAATTGTTTGTCCTTTAAAAGAAGTTGAACAACAATACATATAGAAGAAATATTTTGGAAGAATTGGGTATTCGATATTCTTTCAAAATTTAGGAAAAATATAATGGAATATGTATACGTTATGGACCAATAATAATAAATTGGTATCCAATAAAGAGAGTCCATTCCATTGTTGACTTCATGTTACTCGAATACAATGCATGATTTAGCTCTGATGTACTGAATGATTGTTGTATCATATTGAGTGTGGAATATTGTTTCAAGATTTTATGTTCAAAAATGGATCAAAAAGATATTCCTAGATGACATACTACAGTTCACTCCAAAGGGTAAAAATTAAAATTTTCACCAACTTTGAAAATTAATTATCAAACCCATGTATTACATAAATTAATATATTTAACATAGTGTGAGGATTTTATGTCATTTATTATAAATAAAATATTTAATAAAAATTTAATTTATCAACTCTCCCACACTTACCCTTTTTTACTATTGGGAATGTTCACATTGTTTTTATTCCAACAAATTATGACAAGATATGAATGTCAATATTTCCTAACCAAAAATTGAAACATATGGAATGTAAGAATCACATTAGGAGTCAATATTACGAAATTTGAAACATATTTTCTCATAAATTGTTTAAAGAAAATCCATTGATATTAATGAAATTAATCACAATGAAATATTCTATGGGTAAACTTTTACATTAATTCTCTATGTGTGTGTGAAACCCATTTCAAGATTATATCTCCACCCTTTATTAAGTATATCATGGTCAAGTAAAACATTTATTCATGCATTGTTCAATTCAACCAATATTCTTCTACATTCCTTTGCAAAAAAATTTCAATACCCACTCATATATGCATTCCAGAATGTCAAACCTTATGATCCCAACAAATATATACCTACATGTTGCAAATTTCATCACTCCCATATTAATTATGAATATATATATATATATATATATATATTGTTTTTTTGATTTTTATTAGTGTAAAACCATCGTATATTATGCACACACACACACATGTCAATTCGGTATAGTAAGGAAATTGATATGAAGAGAAATGAATGCATTGAACAATCATTTATATAAGATGAATTTTTTTACCTACCATTGATATAACTTCAATTGAATAGGAAAAATTTCAGAAGTCATGGTTTCATGAAAAGTTTTCTATTGAAATCATGGACAAAATTTACCCTGTAAAAATATCCCATATAATGGTGTCAAAATACAAATGGTATAATAATGACATTAAGTATTTTATAATTAGAGATTCTTATTTTTTATACAAACCATAACTTGATATTTCTCATGGTTTTAATTTTTATGAAATGAATTTTCCATATTTTCAACATGTAAATGAGCATTCTACATGATGCATTTTGTTTTTTTTTTGTTATTTTGAAAATTAACAGAAAAATCAAGTAAAAAAATAAAAGAAAATCATAAATATCTACACCAAATGGTTTTATGCTAACCTACACATTAAATTTTACATTTTCCTCAACGTGAACATATGAGATGATAACTGTATAGGAAATAATGAAATTTAAATAATTTAAATAATATAAAAGTTCAATGATTTGGGAAAACCTAATAGTTAATATGAAAATTGGATCAAGAATTGACATGGAATTAACTACATGTGTGAGGAAAGCCTTAACGTATTTATTCAACTAATTCCAATTTATTTTAATAATCATTCTTATATCCTCTTAAATGATTTGGATTGCACCATAAAGATGAATACTTAATGCAACATAAGGACTTTACCATCTATAATGAAACTTATTGATCATCACCATTAGTCATGAACTGTAGATATAGACTTTATCTAAAAAAACTAGCTTTTTGTATAGTTCTATCATGATCCACTTTTGATCTCAGTTTTTAGAGGCTTATGTTCTCATTGGATGAAAATCGAATCTCATCAATGTCTTGAAATTCGAGTTTCTTATGATCTCTTATAACTTCCCAATCCACATTTCATTTCATTATATCCAAATATACCTAATGATTGGCCTCCATGGGATGATGATATGATTTCCCAAAAACAGTTTGGAAGGGGGAATGTGAGTGGTAGTTTTGAATACTTTCTTATAATCCCATTGTGCATCATCCAAGATCTTCCTCCAATCATTCATATTTAGTTTCATAGATTTGATTATTTTTTTTCAAATCATGATTTGAAACCTTGGTATGGAAATTTTTTTGTAGGTGTTGTGTAGTATATGTTCAATGCATCACCCCATACTTATGATGGACTGATACCAAAATTAGATAGCAAATGTGTGTCCTATGGTCACTAATGATGGCCTTTGGTGCTCCAAAAACATAGAAAATATGATCATTGATAAAATCTACTACAACATGAGAGTCATTAGTCATGTTGGCCTTGGACTCCACTAATTAAATATCATAATAGAAATTTAATTGAATGTAAAAGAAACCAAATTATATTGGAAACATATCCATAAAATCAATTCCCCATAAATCAAAAACCTCACAAAACTAAATGGACAGGAGCGACATTCATGTCTTCAAGAAATGTTCGTAGTGTGATAAAAATAAGAGAATGAGTTACAAAATACATGGGATTATAGAAAGAAGGTAGGCCAATTTAATCCAGATTCTAATACCTTGTTTACATACTTTGGGTTGTAATGTGCCAACCATAATAAATTGTTTCCAAAAAAATGAAAAACAGATTCAATATCTTGACCAGGAACACATCTCTTATTATCATGGTCACTTCACATGCTCCAGAGCTAGTTATATTCCCACATATAAAACCTAGAATAACTATTTAATTTATTGATTTTATGTTTCTTTAGGTTTATAGTAATTTCATAGGTAACCATGTAATTTACTAATTTTCGAACTAAGGATACATACATGATATGACATTTAGATTCTCATTGGGGAAAGGGTCCCAAATTGCTGCATGGTTTTCAGTATCATGAACTAATATGTGCGTGATCCTTCTCATGTGGTTAGCCACCTGTTCTCTAGCCCCTTATTATCCTTTATATCCTGTCAAACTCTTAAATAAGGATCATCCAACCAATAAGTCATGTATTTTTATCTATATTGCTATGTATAATCCAAAAAACATAATGATAAAAGGAAACTACAAGTTTAGATCCCAATAAGCAAGAATGGAAATTTTCAATGTAAAATATAACAATAAGAAAATCATTTTTCATTTTGGTTTAATTTTCGTAAGAAGAATCCAAATTCCTTAATGCATTTTTAATAAAATGAGACTTCCCTTCTGCCCTCTATGATATTACTTATTCAATAATGATGTTTGAAGCATCACACATATTCTCAAATGGTATGTCCCACCATGGGTGTTGTTTTATTCTAGGAGTTTTTAGAAACTACTTTAGCACATAAAATGAAACAATGAATTATTCATAAAAAAATTAATATATTTTTGAATTAATTGAGATAAGGTTAGTGAGATATTACTGATATAACTAATGAAGTGTCGGTAAAAATCCAACATGCCTTAGGAAATATCGGTCATCACAAACACATGTAGGATATGACATGCTTAAAATGATACTACCATAGATCTATCAAAATCAATAACATGTTGTGAAACTATAAGAACTAGGAAAATTTCTTTATCTACCATCAAATTAAATTTTCTAAATTTTTAAACCCTATTTTTCTCAATGAAATGATGAAAAAATTACACAAATTAAAGTGACTGATTAAACATTTATTTTTTTATTCAAAATTAAAGAAGCTTATATGTACAAGAATTCAAGGTGGTATAAAATAATGGAGCCCAAAGGCGTCCCCCATCGCAGTACAAATACAAACCTAGGGAAAAGATCCCATTATAGAGAAAACCACCAAAGGGGAATCATGACTACTTCCCTGATAAAGAGCGTCCCTAGTGAAGTTGGACTCTGAGGAATATTTCAAACTACACATTCATTACAAAAATCTATGCCACACCCATGAACACGGTAATTCAAACACCAATGGGACATCACCTTTCCATTGGAGGGCATGAAGCAGCACCTCAGAGTCTGATTCCACTTCCATGATCACCAACGATTGCCTTTTGCAAAGAATAAAACTAGTGTGTAATGCTCATACCTCAATACCCAATGAATTCCCCAGACCATGGAAGCTACTAAAGGACACTAAAACCAAAACACTTCTATCCTGAACCAGCCCTAAACTATGCATCATCCTATTCATGAATGACCCTTACACATTATGTTTAATGCCGTTAGTTGGCAGCTTCCATCTTACAGGGCCTCCCTGTATCATTGGTTGAGCCACTGGACCACATACTGAACTGAAAATGAACAAATAATTAAACCCCCTTCAATAGAGACTCAATCTCAAACAACACCTCCTTCATTAAAACTTGTATAAGAGATACTGTAGGCCTAATATCCCATATTTCTTTATTTTTCGCCTCCCATATTGTCGAGAAAATTGAGGCTTCGATGGTGTTGCAGATCTTTGTCTCCATCCCATTCTGCCCCGCTCCCAAAAACCTCCCTTCAAGAAACTCCTTCATGGAGTGACAAGAAGACCTGTAATTAACCCTTATATGCAAGTTAGCTAGGAGAGATCGAACCCATTAAATTCAAATAAATAGGTGGTCAATCAATTCCACCTGAGGACTTCTTCAACAGAAACACCAGGAAAACAAATATATAACTTTTTTGGATGTTATCCTCTATGGGAAAGGCCTGATTTCGAGCTCACCAAACAATAAAACTCATCTTCAATGGGAGATCCTTACAAAAAAGTCGCTCACCCCATTATCCCAGATTCCTTCCTATCGAATCAGGCCACTATAATCAGGGTTGTAAAAGAACCCAGAGCTGGCCTCAGTAAAGAATAACTGACCATCATCCTTTGAGAGAACAATATCATTTACTATCTTCTTCTTATCCAAGATGCTAATGGACTCTAGTAACCTATGATGCTTCCATGCCTCTCTCATAGAAAAATCAAGACTAGGGAATCTCTATAAAAATATCTTCTCTCCAAGCCATTTGTCCCTCCAAAGGTTTACCTCTCCATAGTCAACCACCTAACAAGAGGAATCTTGGATGATATCCGAATGAATCACTATTGTTTTCCCCAACATGGAAAGGTTACTCCTTTCCCAATCCTCCCAATTCTTTCCATATTTTATTCTCAGTTTTTTGGACCACAACGAATTCCCCGCCAGGATATCCCAAGACAACTCTTCCTGCATAGACTGCATGTAAATATTTAACTCTGTCATCCCGACACCTCCTTCCTCAACCCGCTTCGCCAACCGAGACCACGAGGCCCAATGATCCATACCTATGTCATTGGAATCCCCTAGAAATTTGTTCATAATCATTTCCATAGAAGAAATAATCCCCTTAGGATGGGTAATTATAGGTAAAACATGCATCGAGATCAAAGAGACAACACTATTTAACAAAGCCACTCGGCCCCCAAAAGAGAGAAACATGTTTTTCAAGTTGTAGATCCACCCAACCATCCTATTAATACAATCCTCAAAGAAGGTATTTTTAACCCATCCATTAGAGATGGGATCCCCAAGATTCAATATTGGTAGCTGTTTCTGTGGAACCACCAGAATTTATAGTATGATTTGGGCCCTCCTCATTGGGCATTTATAAGAAATAAAAACGTTACTTTTTCTACCATTGGTCTGTTGGCCACTCAGACTACCATAGAACCTCATGATCTGCCTAATATTTATCATGTAAAACCTCCTTCCATTAAGAAAAAAAAGAATATCATCAGCAAACATCAGGTGGAATATGATCCATTTGAGGCCTACAAGATATAAGGAAGAATCCCCTTCTCCAGATTCCCTCTTTTGAGGTTTTGGAATTGAGCTTCTTGAGAAATGAAGGACATGGGGGGGGGGGGGTCCCCTTAACTCACACATCAAACATTTTTGAAAAATACAAACCCCTTCCCTCGAAGAGAAATAGAGATCTAGGGCGAGGAAAAACAACGAAAGAATAAATCAGAATCCCATTCATGGAACCCGAGCTCCCCCATCACTCGAATTATAAAAATCCATTCAAGCATGTCATACGCCTTCTCCATATAGACCTGAAAAATAACAATGGACCCCACCACCTTCTTGTTCACATCCTCTATAAACTCTTGATCCACACCCACCTCCCCTAGATACCTCTGACTTGAACAAAACCATGTTGTTCTAGGGAAATGATACTATGATTTACCTTAATTAGTCTCCTCTCCAGCAGACTAGCCAATATCTTGTATGAGATGTTTCATAGAAAAATTGGTCTATCCTGGGAAGATGAATATGGATCATTCACTTTAGGCACAATCTCTATTCTAGAAGCACACATATCCCTGTGGAGGGAACCCCCCCTAAATAAATCTTGAACTGACTCGGAAACATCCAACCACACAAATCCCTAATATGCCACATAGAAGGCCCCAAGGTACCCATTCGACATGGTAGCACTCTCTATAGAAAAGCTTAGAACCACCTCCCACACCTCCTCCCTAAACGGGATAGACATCATCACCTTATTATTCCCATTGAAAACCCTCCTAGAAATATTCTGAAAGAACTCACCCTCCTCATCATTGGATCCCCCCTCCCCCAAGATCACTTCCTCAACACCTAAAAAAAGTAAATTTAAGTGATCCAGAACTATCCTCTTAGAAACATCCACATCAGAGGATAATGATCAATATTCAATCCTAATATCATCCTTTGAGTTTAGTCTCTCCTTCAGACAGGCATGGAATAAACATTTATTCCTATCAACTTTCTTGAGCCACCTTACCCTAGCCCTTTTAATGAGCCCTCTCTCCACCTCTAAGATACGTTGGACCAGAAAGGCTAGCTTGTAACAATTCCTAATGAAGATGGAATCATCCTGGTTTTCTAGAAGAAACCCTTCCAATCGGTCAATCTCCTCTTTCAGGGCCTCCACTAAGCTATCTGAGGAAGTAGCAGACTTTGGACCATTAGATAATATCACCTTTGAGCCTCTTTAAATGTCTTGACAGACCCACCCATGCTCTACCCTCGATCTCCTACATTGAGTAATCTTACATCATTTTCATGAACCCCTCCTTGCTATGCCAATTCACAGTGTAGAGAAATTCCTTACTATCCTCACTACCAGCCTTTAGTTCCATGAGGAAAGAAGAAGGTCCAATATCCCCAATGATAGATACAAGACTGAGGTGCTTGAGAACGATTCTAGGCCCTTAATCTTGGCCATGAACCTATCTATTCTACAACATATCCGACTATCACCTATTTAGTTATGAAACCATGTAAATTTTCACCCCTGAAAACTCAGATCCAACAGCCCCTTAATGGCGATGAAGTTGCTGAAATCCAGCATACCCAAACTAAAGTGACACTCATTATATGAGGAAAAATACTTTTTAAAATAATCAACAAATACCTCCATGATTGTCTCAATTAAATTATAAACGGTATGTACCATACATCTCTAGAAGACACCTAGGGTATTAAAAAGTCCAAATAGAAACCTATAGAAAAAAGTACCAAATGGGAAGATTAATGTCATCTTATAAAATTCTTCTACAATAATGGGAACTTTAATATAGAAATAAAACCCATCCACTAATAAATATTTTTTATCACATGCATGTCTATAAAGTATCTGGTCATGGAATGGAAGTGGGAAATAGTCCATACAAGTGGATTGATATATTTTTATGTAATCCATGCACACTGTACCATTTTTTTTGTAGTTTCTCAAGAACTAAATCATAATTTTCATTCTTTATAATAATAAATCTGTTCCTCTTTGGTAAAATATGGATATGGCTATCCACTAGGAGTCAAAATGGGTTTAATGATATAACTCTAAAGACACATTTCCACCCAATGTTTCATAATTTTTAATAGTGTGAGGTTAAATCTTCATTGTTGTTGCATAAAATGTTTTTCCCCATCTACTAAAATAATATTATGCAAGAAAATAGGGGGTCTAAAACATGGTACGTCTATTTAGGTCCACCTAATCTCCCTAATATTATCCCCTAAATCAGTACAACATTATGTTTCTTGTTCATGTAGGAGATTATTAGCAATTATCATAGGAAATGTTTCTCTATTCAACAAGTATGAATATTTTATGTTTTCTGGAAACTGGTAGAGTTTCATTTCTGGTGGGTTATTTTTTCATGGGAATGAAGTGGGAACTGATATATGTTCAAAATGACTTTTGGGGTTTGAATATAAATAATCAAAATTACTAAATAATTAATAAAGTATATCTACAAGACCAATAACCAGGTTATAATAAAAAAGAATATTCCTAGATTCAGAATAAATATCAAAATAAAAATTAGAAATTATTTTGTTTTGATAATGAGGAATATGTGTGATAGTATATGGTGAAATAAAATAAGAACCAACCAAAAATATTTCTCTCAACATGTAATGATTCCAATTTTTAAATGATTGAAAATTAAAATTTGTGGAAACAAAACAAGATGGGTAATAATGGAAGATGAAAAAAGTAGAATGGTCCTCTTATGGATGTTTCATGGATTCTAAAATATTAAACCATATAAAAACATCTAAAATATAAATATAAATTTTACCATTAGATAAATTATTGATTGTCTTGGTATTTTTGAGGAAGGTTCTACAAATAATGATGTGAGCCTGAGAACTTACCTGATCATCCTCCATATTCAACAAGTAGAAATCGACAAGAAAGGACATTTCCCTAACTTAGACTTGGAAAACTCATTGACCCACATCGGGTATTTAGTGTACATATTCTCAAGCTACACCACTACCCCTACTAGATTCTTCTCACCAACAAACAAGGAAGTGAAAATTTGTGATGAATGGCATTAATAGAGGAAGCCAAACCACATAGTTTGTTAGAGAAATGAAACTCTACTATGGTGAATGGAATGGTGAATTCCCCAATGTAATTTAACTTTGATTCTATATCCATGGTTGGTGTTATGAGTGATGATACATTCTTACCATGGTTTATATTCCCATTTACATCATAAAAATACATTTTTTACACCTCTATTTCAAAAACATATAATACCTTAGAATAAATTGATTGCTTCAAGTAGAGGTATTCTTATCTCAACAGGCATTAATGTGTACTAAACCTATTTGTTCATCACCTCTTCACCAATATTCAAGGTTTTTACAACTGGTTTTTTATTTGAAAGGTGTTTACATGGAAAATCATTAATCATTTACTTAACTTTTTCATCTCCTTGGGCTTCTCAACAGCTCGTCTTGAATGACGGCTTCTCCAATGTTGTGGTGACTACCTGTGGAATGGTAAGTGAAGAAATATTAGATGTTGGATTCACTCTACTCAATTTATTGCATCATAATTCCCCTTGGTATTTTGAGTTGGTTGGGAAGGAAATTATTGGACGTCCTACTTACCATATCATGGAGGGAAGTGGTAATATGGTTCATTTGAATATTCAAATCCTACATCCCTGAATCATGATTCATTCACTCATTCAATTTATTAATAAAATTATTTTAAAAATTCATTAATATTAGAATATGTCTTTTGTTTTGAATTTACAAAAAATTTACTTATTTATTCCAATGAGGAAAATATCCTTTGAGGATGTTTCAAACCATTTTGATTATGTGGAGGATCCAATATGTTTTTCTAAATGTGGGTCCTTTTTTATTTTTCGGATCCATACCGCATGTCTAATTGATCCTTACACCCTTGGTTTTATAGTGGTAAAAAGGAATAATATTTCATAAAAGGATGTTGTTATTATTGCTACTGAAATCACCTCCCAGGGAATATGGATATGCAGTATTCTACATATTGTAATTGGAGGCAGTCGTCGATAGGGTGGTCAGTTTTAGTGGAAATTAAACAAGGCCTTATAGGTGTGAGTTTTTATGTCTTTTTAGGAAAAGAAATATGTCTCACTATAGTGGTTAATTCAACCCACTTATTATCAATTAAATAATTTTCAGTGGAATAAGGACTTACCTGATGTACTCCTATAACAAATGGTTTACCTCAATCTCCAAACTGTTTGGAGTTTTGTGCCATTTTATATTCCAATGCACGAGAAAATACTGGTGTTTTTCATCCAATTCCCCTACAACCATGACATCCACAATTCTCTTCACCTTATGTGTGTGGCCAAAATAGAATTATAGTATGAGGAGATTCTCACTGATGTGGTGATGCATGAAACATTCACAAAACCTATAGAATCACTCTCAATAATTTAATATTGACTCTTAGTACAGTTGATTGATCCCTAAGATATCCTTTTGAATAGAAGTGGTCCTTTATTCTAGAGATAATATATGAAAGAAAAGATATTTCATATTTTTCAATCATGTTACATAGTTAGGTTGTAAATAATAATTTTAATATTTGTAAGTTCCATCAAGTGGGAATGGGAATTTCCTTAGTTTGATTTTTTCTTCCGTGACATTTCATGGTTGTAGGGTTAAAAAATCAGCATTGAATTATTTAAGGTTTTTATTGGGATCTTCAACAAGAATTCCATGAGATATAGGAATAAGTTGTTTCAATTAAAATTTCAATTAAATTATGATTCAGTGATTTGATATGAAATAAAATACGGTTTATATTTAATGTCTATTGAACCCTATTATTGAATGGTTTTATTAATCTCATTTTTATTTTTTTTTCAATATTTCGATGTGGTTTTACATTTTATTTAGAATTGTTACTAATTTCATTATTCTTAAAATGGAATAATTCCCCAATCGGAGGAATATTGAAATATCCTATAGAATTAATATATTTGATCTAATCCCTAAATATACATTTAGTATCATGTTCAAGATATAATAGATCCTTAGTATTATTTTGTGTTATAAATTATATAAAAATTAAATAAAGAAACATAGACCACAATAAAAATATAAAAATTTGGGATGATGGTCCAAAAAAATGATAAAAGGAATAAAAATTGAGAAAGGGGAATTAATGAAGAATGAATTAATATATAAAGTTAAATCAAAATTTAAAAAAATAATTGACCTATAATTGGATAAAATAACTACATACCTTCCCGAAAATGGAACTATTTTGAAAGGCACTATTGTGGGATCTCTCATATATTGTCCAGTTTTTTTGGTAATTAAGTGTAATAGAGTGGATAAACAAGGACTTCTATAAAATGGTGGTAATGAAATAAACTTACTAATGGTGTTAGGGAAAAAAGGAAATGAATACACAACATATAAGGATGAGTGGTTTGTCCTATGTTTATTAAAAAAATAATAATTATTCCAGATGAATAATTTTATTTTATTTTTGAGATACGATTGGGAAAATAAAATGAAAGGATGTTTTTTAAAAAATATTTTAGGAGTAATCGATCTAAATAATCATCTATAATTTTTCTATTATACATTAATATTAAAAATCAAACACATATACTTATGATCCACAAATTTTATAATCCCCAAACCCTATGAGAATTTACCTCAACCATAAATATGTAATGAATTTAACCTTTGGATATCTTTTGGAAATGAAATCATAGCACCTCGATTCGATTTTCCATCCAAGGTATGCATATGGTCAGTGATGAATTATAGATCATATGCATGACAAAAGTTAGCATGAATTGTGTTTAGGGAATATATTTTATATCTAAAAATTTATCCAATGTTTTTTTTCAATTCAAATCACACTCTAACAATATAAACATTTATCGAACACACAAGGTTTTTGATAATTATTTATTTTTCTACTTATATTTTGTAATTTTTAAAGAAGTAATGAATCATATTAATTGAGTAAAAATATTTCATTGATTAAAAAAATAGTGATTAAGGTGATAATTAGTTCAATTAATTTGAAAAATTACTCTTCCATGGGTGGTGTAGTCATTAATAAAATGTTTTCCACGTGAAAAGGATTAGAAAGACTATAAGTATATCACGTTTTTACTCTTGATTTCCAGCACAAATATGATGACTATAGTATAGGAAAATTTAATGAAATAGAATAATCAGAATAGAAACTAAGAAAGTGATTATGAAAACATAAATATTATGATGCGAATAAGAAGAATATGGTTTCAATAATGGGATCCTTACTTCAAGAGAATAACCCTCAACAAATGCATTGATAATTGGAGTTGAACCACTTATCCTTGTCCATATAATTCTACATTCACATCCCATTCCATACAATGGATTAAAATACATATTTATATACTAGAGTGGGGGATATGGTTTAAATTCATTTCATATTTGAATTTGAAATCCAGAAAAATATTTTAAACAAACTTTTAACAACTAATTAACCTCCATAATGCATGAACCATTTATCCATCTAGAAATTGGTCTTGTGAGAAATTCTTTCTTCAAGAATTTCTACAAATTTAGGCCCAATCCAAGCCTAGATTAAAACCTTATGCATGAAATACTGATGTCGTGTCTAATCCAGAATGTGAAGCCAATTGTTGATTTCATGGAACACTTACTCCAATCAAATTAATAATATAGCTCCTATTTCCAAAATTATCGATTTATCCTATTTAGTGAGGGAAATGAAAAAATGTTAATTTCAAATAATTAATTGAAAAATATTTATAGAAAATGTATTATAGTGCGCTTTAAAAAGTAAAAAATGGTATTGTCATCAAATTTTAAAATGGATGATCTAATACCAACTGTTCAATTAATGAACATATTTAAAAAATTTCAAGGAAATTATGTATTTTAAATTGATTAATATTTTTATAATAAAAACGTGTTTCATCTCCTCCCTTATGGTTCAAAGAAAATATCATCGACCATCCAATCTGTCCTGATTAGATCGTGTTCATCATGAGATTATCCACACCCTTCCTTCACCTCATTATATTCCCCTGATTGTAGACATCCCATTTATTAGAGTAATATTACCCATACAACATCCATTAATTGGCCATATTCTTTATAATAACATATTTACAGCAAGAGATCCATATTACAACCAAGTGAAATCTATATCTTTCTCAACGGAGTCATATTCCCAATGAGACTACACTTATATTTATTGGGAAATATTCTTTGTCAAAATAAAACAACATAATATAAACATATTTCCTTTATGTTAAATCATAATGGGACACTCATGTGTATCTACAACACTCTCAATTCAGTATCCCAGAGTCTATACATAATTTTTACTTAGATATAATATACAAGGGATCATAAAACCCATGATAGATAAGTTTAATAGTCTGGGAAAAGTTAATACATACAAGATTTCCATGATACATTATAAATATGACAATAATCTTATAATAAATATTATTTCGTGTATGAAATCACTGACAATATCATTAATTATATCCTGGGGAAATTTAAAAAAAGAACTAATGATCTTGGATGCTTAATAATGTTTGTATACAATAGATGTTTTCATGATTTAAAAATTCATAATTAAAATGGTAGAGTGAAAAAAATTCCATTCCACCAACAACATGATTTCGTTAAAAATACATTGATAATATCAATATTGAAATCAAATGGATAATGGAAACATAATTGTTAATAAATAAAATTAAAATATCTATACATTTAGGTACTTTCCAACAAGGCCTCTCAATCAAGATATCATGAATCTTATAGTTATGACCACAAATCCAATACATCATTCATAAAAAATGCTCCAGTGAAAAACAAATTCCCAACTAATCTAGCCACCTTTTTTCATCATGATCTATGTGTATTCATCAAAAGGATACATATAACTAGGCCCCACCAATCACATGCACTTATAATTTGGTCCTCATATTTTAAATGATCAATACATTTTATTCTCGCAATTATTTTTAAGTCAATAATTATCCATATTTAATCAACAATAAAAAAAACAATATTTTAACATAATAATTATATTGATCCAATGAAATAATATAGATGGTATCATTGGTACATATCCTTAATAATATCAATGTAATTTTCTAGGTGAGAATACCTTTATAAGGTTAATTGATCGTTTTATGAGGAGAATTTATTTTCATTTTTAAATTTACTTATTTTAAATGTAGAAATATTTTTAGAAAATCATTTTTTTAAATTAAATAGAGAAACATGGACCAGAAGCATCAAAGAGATGATAAGGAATGATGGTTGGAAAAGTCATTCTTGTAGTGTACACCATGATGAAGTTATTGTTCATTACTTTGGTAAAAATTACATTGTTCCTAAATTGAGAGATAATGTTGCTTTTAAAAAAAATTATTTCTCATCATCCATGGGTAAAACTAATGTTAATAAATCTTTAGATAATATTAAAACAATTCATGAAATCATATTAATGAAAATATGGACATAAAGGGAAAAAAATCCTAACATTAATCTTAAAAAAAATTATCTTGCATGTAACTTAATTATATATTTTGATCCAACAATATAAGATCCAAATCATGAAAAAGGTAGAATAAAGTAGATGTGGTTTAGGTGATTTTTATCATATAAATTTCCCATATAAAATCTGAACATAAATAATCTGGAAATAAAATTAGATTGTAATAAAAATCCATTACTTCATGTTCATGTTACATTGTATGTACTCTTAAAATTTTATGTAAATTTTTTTGAGTTATTATAAACCTATAATTGAAAAATATTTCTATTTATAATTCCACAAATGATTCACATATAATATTCCCTCATCCATTTATTAACAATTAATTATCAATACCATCATCCTGGGTATAACTATTCATTTTTATACATGTTATGGTATGATACTTTTGTTAATTTAATATTGGTAATGATTTAATCACTTATGGGATATTAGTAATGGAATAATTTTTATGTTTATATATTAAATAAAATTGTGTAATCTTTCATGAAAATCAAAATTAATAATCAAATCACACCACTTTATAGATGTGGTAGTCCACACACACATATGAATGCCATTATGATTTTCAAATGAATGGAAGGGTCATGTGGTAGTTGATATATTATATTTAAAAAGACATAATTTTTATATCAAATATTTATATATATAAATTAATGACTACATTATACTTATCCATGTAAAACAGTGATGAATGACGAATTACACCACTATGTGGAGACATTAGGATGTACGTATGAATGAAAAATGTTTTATTTTTTTCCATTGAAAATAAAGGAGGGTAACCTACAAAAAAACATTGTCATTATTGTGGAATAGTTTTTTATTATGGGATCTTATAACCCCCTCTAAATGCATTATTAGTGGTTCTATCAAACCAAAGCTAAAAGGATGCAATGTCTTGTTTGTGGTGGTTTTCATGAAGCACTAACAAGGTAGGGTGGAATTTAATGGTTGTCATCTAAGAGGGGGTTAATAACACATCTAAATTTGACACAGTTTTTTCATAATGTAATCATTTATAGGAGGTTTCAATAACCCCTTTTAAATTTACAATTTTATTTGTGATTGCAAAATCAACCCAACATACTTTTTAAACAAAACATTAGAGGTGATTTTAAACTACTAATAATTTTTTAAATAAGCAACGATTTTTTGGAAGGACATTAACAACAATATAAAAAATTCATTTTGAAAATTATGGATGGTTTCCAAACATCATTAATTTTTTGAAAATGTGTGTATTTTCAAAACCATTCTTCTTTTTTAATCAACTTTATTTTTTTAATTATCACTCCATGAGAACCCCTCGCCTTTTAAACACATGTCTTCACATATGCCCCTCCCTCTTCTGTCCCCTATATACAAGTCTATCCCTAAAATATTTAATGTTTTCTGTGTGTTGTACCCTCCCTTACCACCTTTATGGAGAACACCTTTGAATCCCCCAGGTAAATTAGTAATGAAAAATTCATTACACCATAATGTGGTGATGGAAAGACATATGCACACACAAGAGATTTTTCTTTGTTTTCCATGGTACTAAAAAAGGGAACCCTATAAAATAATATAGTAATAATAATATGATAATTTTTTGAATATAGGGGTCATATACCCCCTCTAATTATATTAAAAAAATTTATGAGAAACATCGCCTAAAATAGCCTCTCGACCTTATTTTTTGTGGTTATTATGAACATCTTGTATGGTGTTGTGAAGTTTTGGAGTAGTTATTTTAGAGTTGGTTTAAAACAACTCTAAACAAAACATAAATCTTTCAAAATCTAATAATTTAGGATAGGTTTCAAGACCCTCTAACTCAATAATAATTTTAAAGGGGGGGTGGAATACACCCCTAAATGTTTTAGAAAAAAAAAGACTGGGTGGATTCCAAAAAACTTATAATTCTATTCATCTAATCAATGAATCTTTAGAGGTGGTTTAAACCACGTCGAAAAATTTCATTTAAATTGTTAGGCCAGTTTATAACCACTCAAAAATGATTTTTAAAAAAAATTATGGGTGGTTTTCTTATAGTCGTTAATTTTTCAAATCAATGGTACTTTTTAAAGTTGTGATCCATGGGTGACCACTCCCCCTATCCACCCTATCTATACACATTACCCCTCCATATGATGTCTCCTCTACCATAGTCCCTCCCAATCCTCTGTATTACTGCATTATGTGGGTCCCTCCCCCAATTCTTGTTCGGAGAACCCCCGCAAAATCTCCCCACCCACCGCCTGTGGAAACCCTCCATACATGGGGATTGATCTTGCATTCCATATATAAATCCCATACTCCAACCACTACAATATACTAATTCTCTATATATTTTATAGATTTTTTTTTATTTATGTATATTTTTGATGTTTATTCAAATAATTATATTTTTAATAAGGTATTTTAATAAATTAAATATATAACATATATATACATTTATAAATTAATGTATTTATAAATTTTTTATATATTATTATGTTTATAAATTTATTTAAAATATATATATATATATATGAAATTATTTATTAATTAAAAATTTTAAATATATAAAGGCATATTAATATAAAAATATATATGTATATCTAAATATATTTTAACATATATTTTTAAATATGTTTATCTTATTCATATAAACATCTATTTATATATATTATTTATATACCTAAATACATATATATAAGTACTTTACATGTTTATATATAGATAATATGTTTATATTTTATACGAATTCAACTATATAATATATATTTTTTGTATATAATTATATGTATACAAATATATCATATATATATATATAATAATATATATCAATATATATATATATATATATATATATATAACATTCATATTTTATACATGTAATATAATACAATAAAATATTTATATAATGATAAATTTTTGTAATAATAATATGGAAATATATTTTTCATATATTAAAGTATTTATAAATAAATTTTTATTTATATACATAGTTTTATTATGTATTCGCATTAATATTTAATATACTAATTTTAATACTTAACTTTATCTGAAAATAAGTTTAGTTATTTATTTGTAAATAAATATATATATTACATAGTAATATATTTAATAATTTGATATATATATATATAATATAATAATTAAATAATATATTTATAATATATATATATTTTATATATAATTTTATATATTTACATTTATGTTTATATATGTATTTGTTTTCTTTATTGTATTTATATAACATATTTATATAATATGTATATTATGTACTAAAATATATTTATATAATGTATTTATAAGAAACACAAACACATAAATATATAAATTGATATATTTTAAAAAGAATAAAAAATATTAGAGGGGGTTAAAACACCACTAATCCTAAAAATTAGTGGTGGTTATGAAGCCCATCTAATTTTATAGATGAGAGGGGGTTAAAAAACCTCTTTGATTATATTCACATGTGTTTATGTGTCTTTATAATCTATTATTATAATTATATAAATTTTAAAAATAAGATGGGTTTTTATATGTTGCAATTTGAAAGTAAAATTTGATTTAGGAATATTTTAATATAATAATATTATTATTTAATATTATAATTAAAAATATATGAAATATAATTTTATAAAACCAAATTTATATTAATCCAATCATTGTAAAATTGAATATTTTTCTATATATAAATATTCTTAGATAAGATAATATATATTTATATAATATATTCAAATAAAATATTTTTATAAATTTATATATTGTGTTTTAATTAGAGATTTGTTTTAGAAAATATTCGGGGTAAACAACCCCTTATAATCTTATAAATTACATAGGGTTTCTAACTCCCTCTAATTAAACAAATTAAACCGGGTTTTAATCCTCTCCTAATGTCAATGATTCACAACTGTTATGATCCTACTCAGATTACATAAATTATCGGAGGTTGTGAACCCCCAATATTTTAATAAAAAAAATCACAATATAAATATAAGGAATCTGAAATCTAACATAATATATATATATACAGTGCCTATATATATATAGTTCACCTAAAATCCTTCTTAATATACATCAACGCTAATTAATAATTTTGAGACGGTTTTGGAATAACCGCCTCTCAAATACAACCAAATATTGAAAATATAATGCAATTAAACTTATAGGGGGGTTGTTAACCCCTATAAATTAGATAAATATAAGGGGTATTTAATAAGCCAAAATAATATTTATAGAAAATGCATCTATAGGGGGTTGTGAATAACCCCCTCTAAAAAATGCCAGAAATATGTTTTTTTAGTGAGCATAGGGGATGTTCATGAAGAAAAAAAACAATTCATTATATGGATGTTATTTATTTTATTATAAGATAATGATTATATATTAATGTTCGTGATAGAGTATGAAATACAATGAAAACACTCGATTAAGAGTTATACATTTTCATCAGAAATCCAATTTTTTCTTAAAACATAAGCCTTCTAGGTGAGTCCTTTTATGATATGTGATCCTCTAGGTCATGTATTGGAACGTTTGTAAGTGAATTTGGTAGCTATTTCTCAAGATACATGGCTCATGACATGTAAGGAATTTAAGAGGGTAGATGCTATTATATGAGAGAGGAGAGGGAAACTACTGGGATTATTTAACGTATTAAATTAATATAACTTCATTTTTTTCACGAGGAATTGAATTAATATATTTTAAATAAAGGGTGATGATAAGATGAAACTATATCATATAATAAAATATAAACAAGTTTTATTATATCTTTAACCATTATATCTTTGATTTAATAGTTTTTAACCCATTTGATGACTATCACAACATCAATGTTTTTCACTCTTTAGGGGTCAGCAGGTATGTTTAAAAGGAGAAGTGACTCATAGGTCGAAATTTTTTTATATGGTAGAACATATATTATATAATTGTTTAAATATAATATTTTTTTGATTTCAAAATCATTGAAATAAATTTTATTTCATGTAATCTACCATTAAAGATACATTCAAGAGTATTACTACTATTTAATTTAAAAAAATTTAAAAAAATATCATTGTTTGAATATAAATATATTCTACAATGATAATACATTATATAGATCTGACGATTTCATTTACCAACATAACTCACTTAAAATAATTATTACGTAGGTTTTTAAAATCATTGTAATGATTTTTATAGTTCTTGAAAATGAACTATGTCAAAGTCGCATAAGCATTGATGGTAAATATTTCACCAATAAAATCTAAAAATAAATTACCAGCAATGAAAAAATTATTAATATCAAAAATAATCTCTAATAACCATTCATAAAATGTTTCTATCATTACTAAAACATTATAGTGATATTAAAGTCCTAAAAGTGGCATTTTGAAATTTTTATTTACTTAAAACAATATAATAGTAATTGTTTAACAAATATTGAATCAATATGCCATATTTTATAATATATGAATAATTTTTTTTTCAACTCCACTCATTAATGTTACTAGAATAATTTTATGTGGTTATTTTAAGGACTTTTCACATTGGTTTTAAAATTATGAAATCTGATTTACAAGATAATGTGGTGATAAATTTTACCAAGGCTAATATTCATTATGAATACAAATAACACTGATCAATTTACTTATTATTGAAATTGAAATTCCAAATATTTATTCCAGAATATGAAATTAAATTCTTATAAGTGGAAGAAATTAATTATAATGACACTCACAAAATGTGAAAAAGAACTGTTTTCAAGAAAAATAAATTTAACTTCTAAAAAAATCATAAAAAAATTAACCATATTTTTGATTTAAATAAAATTAATTTGATTCCATTTTTTCAAAAAAATTTGGAATTTTAACACAAATTAAATAAAATGGAAAATTTTTATATTCATGAAAATAATTATGTTTATAAAATACATTTTTTAATATTCACTGAAAATTCAATCATTTTCCTAAAAATCCAAAAAACATTTAAAATATATCATTTTATCAAATTTAATTTATAAAAGTTTCATAAATTAATTATAATATTCACTCATAAAATGTCATTAAAACATTTTTGATGAAAACATATTTTTAAAGCATAAATTGACTTTAATAAAAATTTATTTTTTATTTAATAATTATTAATAATTTAATTTATATTTTGTTGAAACGTATATACGTAAATATATATTTCAAAATTAAGTTACTCATATAGGTGCACAACAATTCAATAGCTTGGTTATAATATTCATATTTTAATAATATTATTTCTTGGTTTGTTTAAGAACATCATTGTGTGTGGTACACACTATAAAATGTTGTGTTTATTTAAAATTAAAATATAAATGAAAATTATTGGTTATTATATTTTACACTCCAAAGATAAATTACATCCCCAATTGTTTTATTATTTTTTGTAGCAGAATATAACACATTAAAAAATCACACAATTTTTTTAGGAAGCCATATTTCTATGTTTTAACCAGGAAAAATGATATACATATATAACTATAAGACTCATACATGAAAATATGTTTATAAAAATGTACTATTTTAGTTGGGTGTTACATTAAACATAATACTATATCGATTTATCATTAGTTTCACGAGTTTGATACATTTCATTACCATATGGATATAAATGGTGATAAAATATGCTTATATGATATCTTCTCATTATATAAGAATAATTTCAACATTCAATGTGAATCATCATGTCTATAATAAATACTTCATTCCTGAAGCAGTAAAATAAACTTATAATTGACTATAATATTAAAAATATGATGAAAATGTATTCCACCTGTCAAAAACCAAAATCATTAGAAAAAGATATAATGATGAAAATTATGTATAAAAAATCATATGAAGAAATACAAATTTTTATCTAAAGCCTAAAAATTATTAGTCAATGGTATATTAAATCATTACCTAATTAAAATCCATTAAAATCCTAAAAAATATTCTTATCTATGTTGAAAATACAAAATTGAAAAACACTCAATGAAATATTCCATCGAGGCCATGTTAACGTTTATCTCTAAACAACATTAATAGATTATAAATTCATTTACTAAAAATTTATATACCATATGAAATAATATCCAAAATATTCTAATCATTCCCATTAACTACTTGAATCACCATAAATCTATAACAAAGTTATATACACTTCCAAAACATAATCATCCTTTATTCTACATATAAAATCCTATCATATCCAATAATATTTCTAGTTACATCAATCATATAATGTTTAAAATATTGTGAGCTTCATAAAAAATAACATTAATCACTTAGTTACAAAATAAATTATTTATCATATAGCTATCTATATGATAAAACATATATTCCAAAAAATGTAATAATCATTTTATCCTAATTATCCAAATTGAAATATGAGATTATAATAAACCTAACATATATCAAAACCATTCAACTAATGTCCAAAAAATATGTAATTTGTTTTCATCTAATAATCATTTTCTAAAACAAATACAAAACCTATCTGTTTTATTCCTAGTAATTTCTCTTAAAATATACATAATGATCATAAAATCCAACCACAAAAAACCATAAAAGGGTTATATATGCATTTTAACAAATGATATATTATATGATTATCAACCAATTACACTTTAGGTTTGTCCCATATAACTATTTTATATCATAGGTTTCTATAGGCTCTATCATTTTATTCATCATAATTATTTAGAAATAAAATTTGGATTAACCTATAAAAATCCATATGTAGTGTCTAGACCTGCATGAAATATTTGTCCCACTCATGATGCACCCGTAACAATCACGTCAATATATAATATAACCCTTTTAGAGTTGTTTCCACTAGGTGATTTTTTTCCAAAACCACATCCACATTCAAATATCGAGATAGGGTTTTATATTCCTGGGAAACCATGAAATATCTACTTAAAAAAGATTTTCTTATATTGCACTATACATAGACATATCATAATAATATATCATAGTTTCATGTTCTATAATATAGTTTCCCCCAAAATCTAGTCCCCAAGCATCCTAATAAAACATAGTTGATAGAAACTATAATATATTTTCACTTTTAACCTAGAGTCACTACTTAATTGTAATATTTGTAAAATAGACACGGGATATCATCCCATAACATTGGTAAGTAGAAAAATATTAGAAAACTAAAAAAAAAATTAATTCAAATTTTAAATTGGAAATTAAAAAAATCATAGAAGAGGAAAATTTATTTTATACTTAAAATTATCAATTATATACGTCTTCATATCATCAGGAAATGAAAACAAATAAAGGGTGAGATGAGATAATTGGAAATGGTCATGTACAACTAATGAAATCGTGAGTAAATATAGACAAATTAACATGGATATAGATAATCAAAACACCTTACATTAACTAAAAAATATTATTTTAATGAACATACATGGATAATATCAATAAAAAAATCACACAGATAATGGAAATATATTTCTTAATAATTTAAATGATTAAATATTTACATTCATGACCCTTATATCGGATCCTCTCAACTAAGGATTCATTCATAAGAAATGTGTTCATGTAAACTAAATAACAATTGAATGTGGCCATATTCTTTTTCTCATGAGACTTTATTTTCATTGAGAGACTCTACATAACTAGGTCATATTATCCATTTTCACTTCTTATGAATTATTTATATTTTATTGATCAATAGAATTAATTCTAAAAATATCATTATAAATCAACAATATTATCTATTTAGTCAATAACACATAAAATAAATATCTCATCAATACAATAATAATGTGTCTAGACAAATAATAATGATGGAATCATTACATAATATTCTAAATAACATCAATTATTTTTTTCAAAGATGAGAATATCGTTAAAAATCATTGGAACATTTTTTATGGAAAATAAACTTTTAATTTTTGAAATAACATATTTAAAACCAAAATTTATTCAAAATGTTGAAAAAATATATTTATCTAAAATTACCAAAGGAATGTGTGATTGATTCTTCAAATAAAATAGTAGACATGATAGTAGTAAAATCCATTCATACAAAGCATGTTAAAACTTATATTATGTTCAGAACTTTGGTAAAGAGTTAAACATGTGGAAAAATAAAAATATTCTATTTAATTTGTTATATAGATCCAAAAAATTGGTAAACTGGATTCAATAAATATATATAATATTAAAAATATTCATGAAATCAATTTTAAATAAAATAAATAAATTGAGTAAAACAAAACTTCAAAAAATATTATTAGAAGAATGTGTCTTACATATAAATTACTTGTAAATTATTAATCCAACAAGAGAGTAAATAGAAAAAAAACATTTAATCGCTAAAAAAAATATAATTGAAGAAAAATATATGGGGTTTAAGAGATTATATAGATATAATTTCCCCAATGCAAATCTGAATATAAACAATCAATAAATAAAATGAAATAATAACAAAAAGCACATAGTACAAGTCTAACATAGTTTAAATTGACTCCTAAACTTCTATATAATATATTTAGATTTAAAATAAATCTATAATAGAACTATACATATATTTATAATTTATAATATGTTTCACATATAATTATCCATCACCAATTTTGATCAATTCATTATTTAAAACGACATTGTGGGTGTCAACTCTTCTGTTTTTCAATCATGTTTCAGGTTAGTATTTTTTGGTCCATTCATATTATTCATGATTTAATCATAATAGGAAAATTAATAATGAAATAATTTTTTATTCTAAAAAATAAATGTAAATTTGCACTCATTCTATAAGGTTAGACATAAGAAACAAATCACATTGCTTCGTCGTGGTGGTAGTCCACATATATCTGCAAATGATGTTGCATTTTACAATAGATAGAACAGTTATAAGGTGTATGGTATATTATATTTTTTGATAATAAAAATTTCATAAAAAAAATATTTATTTATTAATTAATCCATTAAAAACGTCAATGTAATGAGGTGATGAAAATTGATTACACAACTATTTAGATATGGTAGGTCGTACGTATGCAATAATAAAGTTTTCATATTCAATAAGATGGAAAGGACATGAATAACGATTTTTAATGAGGAATAATAAAATTTAAATATATTTATGATACTGATGCTACTATATGATAATGGTTAAATAACATTTTTGTAGGTATAATATGAAATTAAAAGAAAAAAGTCGGATAAGAGTTATACATATTCATCAGAAAACTACCATTGGCATATAACTTAAGGCTTCTAGATTATTCATATGCTGAGACCATAGATTTTAGGTCATAAGAGGAGGATCTATGTTTTTATGGTATTTTTTAGGGCTTGGTGTAACAACATGGATCATGAAATGTGAGAAAGATATGTGGGTGGTGTCCTTATATAATATATTGTAGGGGAACCACTGAAATTACATAAGGTATTAAATTAATTTTCATATTAAGGTGGAACCAAATTGATATATTTAGATGCTAAATTTAATATATGTATAAATACTCTTATAAAATAAAATTTATCCCTATTTGGGTGATGTTTTAAACATTATTTCCCCTCTAAAATAGATGTTAAACCATCTAAAAATTATCATGAAATCCTTGTTTTTTACCCGTTAAGGGTCAAGGATGTATCTATGGAAGTAAAATTGAATAATAAGTTTAAATTACATGATATATTTATCCATATAAAATTTAACAGGAAAAAGAATTTTTTTTCAGAATTGTAAATCATTTAATAAATTTTATGTTAACATTAGATACCATTACTGTCATTTTTAGAACAATTCACATAGTTGAATTTAAAAAATATACAGATAGTATTTTTGTTCAAATATAAACTTTTAACACATCATAAATAAATAATATTTTTGAAAAAAATTCATGTAACACCATAACAAAGAAAAAATATTACATTCAAATCTTTTAATATCATTTATATGATTTTATACTATTTGTACAATATTGATATCATAATCGTGTAAACATTTATGGTAATTTTTTAATGAATAAAATTTAATAATAATTTTCATCATAAAAAGTTAATAATATTAAAAATAACCATTTATAAAAATTCATGATTTTTTTATCCTTGTGAAAACATATAAGTGATATTAAAACCAAGAAATTGAGAGTTTCGAATTTTTCATTACATATAAAAAATATAAAGCTCATTATCAAATTCAAATAGAACTAATATTATGTAATTTCAAATATATGAAGGGGTTTTCAAAAAAACACTTATCCAAAAGATAATAATATATTATTTGGGTGATTTTAATGTGTTTTTTCATTAGTTGTAACCCTAGTTAACCATGTTTACCCATTGCTATGGTGATATATTTTTCTATGGTTACTATTTATTATGAAAAAAATTAAATTTGACTTAATTAAGATAATTTATGATATTAATTAAAAGAATGGAATATATTCTATCAAACTAAAACCATATATGTGTAAGAAGTTTCTTTTAAAATAACCCTACAAACCCATTAAGAACTATTTTCAAGAAACATTCATTTTAAGTTTGAAAATGTTTTTATATAAAAATTAAGTATAACGTTGATTTAAATAGAATTAAATGGATTATATTGAATAAAATAGACTTAATTTAATTTTAAAATAAATTAAAAAAATGGATCATTTAAAATATTTGAAAAAAATTTCAATTTTGATAAAATTAGTAGTATTCAATATTCACTTTAAAATATATTTTTTAAAAAAACCTAATCATTTCACAAAAATAAAATTTCGATATTATTATTAAAAAATTATTTCCTTTATATCAGATAAAATTTCCAAATTGAATTAAATTAACTATAATATTCTCTCATTAAAACCCATTTTTCATGAAAAATGATTTTTAATGTAGAAAATGACTTTTCTAAAAATTAAGTGCTTATTTATTATGTATTAATCAAGAAATTATTATTTAGTTATAGATTGATTAATATATATTTCATTATCTAGTTAATCATACACATACCCACATATTCAACCACTCGATTATAATGGTCATATTTAAATAGTATTATTTCATGGGTTTTTATGCTCGGTGTTGATTGTGGCACACTCTATTGATCATGGAGATATTTTTAATATATAATATAAATATGAATATCGGTATATTATAATAAGTACGAAAACAGTAGTTAATACACATATTTTACCTATTTTTTTGTTACCACACATTATTTAAATACATGCATTATTCCCCATAATAACACCTGAAATGGTACTACATTCCATGTTTGGTGGCATTGAACTATCTAGGTTTTGATTCCTTTTGAAATGAAATTAGAAATTCATCTTAAATTTCCTTATCTATACAAAAAAACCTACAACCTTCTTAGATGATTATATACTCTATAGAGATGAACTATACAACTTTAACCTATAGTGTCTTTTAGACCGCCATAGCTAAGTAAATATAAGTTAAATATAGATATTATGTGATACATTCATATAGTTTCATTTATGTAGAAAATATGATACATACTAATGTTAACATTAATGTTATGCCTATTATAAATACAGACACTAACATGGACACCTTCCATGGACTGATTAGTCAAATGGGGGTAACCGATTGCTTACCGGGATTTGAGAATAATTAATGCACATGACATAAGTGAATATAAGAGAGTCCCAGAGTAAGATATAACTCCTAATAGAGTATTATGATCTTAAAATAATATCCTCTCAAAAAACATTGGTTCTTGAGCATCATTGGCATACTAACCTATGTGACTGCTTACCTTTTGGAAATTAGTACTACTTTAACATCTTTTGTAACATATGTTGGAGTCATTGGATATTATATATTTCATGAATAAAATTTATAGTAAAATTTATTAAATAAGAGCACTAAATAATATAATGACTGTAGATATACACTCATCCTCTCACAAGAAGTCTTCAATCGATTCACGGCTTGGGTTTCTGGTCAAAAAATGTCAAAATCGATGTAAATAATTCAATGTTATAGAAAATTATGGTCCGCATAAGAAAATTGTAAATCATGTTTTATTACCTACAATTATAAATTAAATGTTTATATTGCTTGTGTTTTTCCCTTTTCAGACAACCATCATCAGAACTCATTTAAATACAAATGGAATCCTTTGAATTTATAACTTATTCGACATAAACATTGAATGTTGTGGCCTCATCAAATAAGTGGACTGAATCTCCTAAAAACACCTTCATTACCAAATAAAGAATTCATTAATCAAGGAAATGAATTTTAATGGCACCATCCCAATGATATAGGTTTTACAATAAGTACTATTCATCAAGGAAACTCATAGGCTGTCAACTCAGTGATATGATAAGAAGGATAAAATGAAAACTATATCCACACCAATCCATTAAATGAGCCTCACCTATAGTGAAACAAGAATCCATTCAATTATCCAAGGATGTTTGAACATGTGTTCAATTATAGTCTATCCTCATAACACGAGTCACCAAAGAAGGATTGTACCAACAATCGATGTGACTAGTTTTGTGTAATGTTAACCCCTCATCAAGCTACTAAGGACATTGTAAATAGGACCTCGCTATGGTCATTCACAACTGAACTTCCATGAGGTCCCATAGGGGTTGGGAGACACTAGCTATAGGGGTGTCCCACTTACCACCTTCAATTAAGGTGTATTTTTCGTATACTGTCAAAACAATTGTGAACATTCCCCTCTCTGACTGTATTCATCATGTTGTCTAATATACATTGGAAGCATTAAGAGAAAGTTTCTAAGATATCCCAATAATAACTATGTACATAAACATATTCACACCCCAACATATTAAGTCCATCATCAAACCATAATTACCACTAGAGTGAATAATATGGATCGCATACCTATATCCAAACATGGAATGGGTATATATACTCTATCATTCTGTAGAAGCCTATCAACATATTTTGGGTATAATGGATAGGTAAGAATATATCCCCACAAAAATTTTACAAATCTATCAACATTTCAAGGTCAAACAAGTAGAACGTTTTTATCAATGAGCCATAGTAAACATTGGGGTACAATCACACACTCAATCCCCTACTACTGGAGTATCTACTCCATATTTATAAACATCGATTCATGGGTATACATTGGTTCCTTCTCCATTTAAGGATTATATTTATCAAATCATAGAGAGGAATGAATATTAATATCAGGAAAATACACTTTCTCAACTTGAAAACCATAACACTTGTCCACGACCATTTTAGTGTAGAAACATATCCCTTCAATTTTTTTGGTACATGACTATATATTATATATGTAGTCCATGAGATGGAATATATTCATACTCTCAATTAGTGTACAATATTTCATTAGTTTTATCTAACCCCAACAAAGATATAAGAACATATCCTTCTACTTATAATGAATCCCATTGAAAATTTATAAGGGTAATATGGGAGTCACCTCAAAACAAACCCTCATATGAAGTTTGTTATGAATAAAATGTGACTCTGGTTACACAAATAAGAGTATCACAAAATAAATCTCCTCATTCGAAACACAAAGATCATAAGCATTATGAAATCCATTTCCTTCTCAATGTTGGTAATTATGAGTCCCTAAATCAAATTTTAATAGAAACCCATGAATTTTAGGAATCATCATCAAGATGAATGAGTTACTTTTATTAATGTCCCACATATAATTTTTCTAATAGTATCTCCAGAGTTACATTATAAAGAACATTCTATGAATTTCCTCCCAATTGAAATATTGAGATTAAACATGGATATTATTATCATGGAATGATACATGAACATCACTTTCATTGATTGAAAATCATGTATTAATAATTTGCACTCATTTTGATTTTCATCCATGACAATACTCATTAGGGAATATACTATTGGAAGACCCTCTTTATTTTTAATTAGGCCATTATATTATTAATTATCGTTATAGATTATTCTCTTAAGGTTCTCCCCATAAATACATATCAATTTAAAAATTAGGCCATATCCTTACCAAACTGTCCCTTATAACATTAGAATATAAATAAATTTATTCCATATAAATCTGATGATATATCTCTCATTGAGTGATATTCACTATCAACTAGAATATTGCATAAGGTAGAGTCTTTTTTCTGTAACACTTTTGGATCACTTGATTTCAAATATATTTGGGATGTTTACAACTCTAATTTCTTCCCTAAATAAGATATATGGTAAGTGTACTCTTTTACTATATTAGGTAGAATATTCTCTCGTGGAATATAAATAGAATAAGGTGAAAATGATAAATTAAATAGAAAAAACAACATACTACTTATGTTTCATCGAACAAATATATCATGAAATTATATTCCCATTTATTTTATATTAGAACAGATACCCCATATTTGATTGAATTAATGAATTAATATTTTTCATCTATTGAAAAAACATCTACATTACAAGAAATATGCACATAATGTAATGGAAATGAAAGTATTTTTATTTCAAATCGATATGACATCCCATTTGGTTGCTTGAAAACCTAAATTAGGAAAGAGACAAAAAATTATCCAACCTTCATATCTTTATGAATTGAGGGCCCTTTGTTTTTTTATTGAAAACACTCATTCTAATGGGAACATAAGATGATTAGGTGAGTATAGAGAACTTCATTTTAGTCCACTCTCTAGTCAATAGATCCCCCAACTAGAGAAGTCATGTAATTTCATTAATTCTTCTTGGTCAGGAGGCCATGTTATTCACACTCCTAATATTATATTCAGTACAACACCATCATTTCAAAGTCAAATAAATGTAAATATTAATTGGAATGATTCCTCCAATGAATCTTAAACCATGTCTCTAAGAAATTGGATTTGGATTCTCCCTAGAGAAAAGATAAATCATTAGATGAGGCACTATCCTCAGAAGTGAACAACTCATACCAAGAACATGGACTGTATCTATATTATTCTTGAATATAATTATATAATATCATAGGAGTAGTCCTAGGTACCTCTATAGATACATATATAATTAAAATCATCCTAGAAGGTCGAGGGAATTGTTTATCACCACTACCACCATGAGGATCAGAAAATCCCCGATGGGTTGAAGGGTTCATGGTGGTAGATCCAAGGAAGTACCAACCCATAATGATAGGGGAATTGTTACCTCAACCTCTTCCTCCCCCATAGACGTTAGAATTTTGTTGACTAAGTAAAATTTCACAAGAAAATCCACTAAAATTTATCCCATTTAATAACATACATTTTTCCTTGAGAATGCATATGAATTTTTTTTCTAGATATCCTCTCTCAAGATTAATCTCTATAATGAAATCCCAAGGGAGTCATAGAAAGATAAAGTGAAACCTCATATAGATCAAAAACCAAAGAATCCCCATAAGTGGATGACCACTCAAAAATAATTTTGATTTTTTTATAGATACACCGATTTTGATGATTCCTTTATATTTATACTGATGATATGGGACCAACAACACATTATATATCATTAAATTTCATCATCATTGTCACTATAAATGATTTCTTGTGTAACACCAATGAAGTTGAATGTCATGGTGATTTTTCAATTTTTAAAATGATCAACAGTACAAGAATTGAAGAAGGTGAGCATACATAACATTGTATGTAAACAATAAATTTGTGAGTCTCCAAAAATTCTTATGTTCCACCTCTTAGATGATATTAAATAAATAAAAAAGCAAAGGTTGTGTATATGTCCCACTATGACTATCCAAAGTTGATCTACCTATGATTAAAGATATATTCATTCTCTATGAGGTAGATTTATGGTGGTATGTAAACTCAATGTTGATTTAGTAATAGGAATTATACCACTGGGTACACTATTCATGTAGAGACTCACATTCCGTGTCAAAAAAATATTCCTCAATGAGATGGTCATTACATATAAGAAAGAGCATAAATGAATCATTCGAACAATGTGGGTTCTAGAGAACTAATTTATCTATATCCAATAGTAGATTAATATCATGAAGGTAATATATTATATAATAAATAAGATAAATGTTAGGAATGTTATTACATGCATACTGCCTATAATTATCAACAACATCTGTAACTAGACCCACCTTATGAGGCTCAACAAGTCACATCCACTACATAAATATCCAACTAACCAAAAATTACACCTACTCTTATGGTAAATAATGATTAATTATGTTCTTGGATGGAATTCAAGCATTGATATCTTGCCGAAGTGTAACTGAAATGAAAAACATACCCTAAATGGGTTTATGTGATGCCTCCTCCACCCATCATTGAAAATAAAACATTAGTAGCCTTCAATTACCTTGGTGACCCAAATAATCAATTAATAATTTTATTATCTAAATATGGTCATGTAATAGGAACCATAAAACAATTAGAGGCTTATAAACTCATATGCTTTAGGAAGACCCTATAAATAATAACATTTTTCCAATATAGTAATCTTCTATCCATAGTAATCATAGGATGGAAAAACTTTTTCGATAATTCATCATCAAATTTAGCTCCTTGTCGAGGATGTGGATGGTAAATTACCTCATGCTCTTTAAAAATTTAAAAAATAAGTGTGCATTGGACTTCATTTTCATGATAAGGGATTGACATAATATTTTAATAGAAAGCCCCCTCAAGAAGAGGTTTTTTTAATATGCATTGAAAATATTGATGATAAGTTAGAAATTGCCCTTATAATAACATATTAATTGGGAGGGTTTCATGATGTTACAAAAATTTCACAATGTTAAGAATAATCGAAATGGTTGATCAATATGAATGCTCATCCAATGCAAATAGTTATAAGAAAAAGGACTAAAAAGGAACATAGAATATTTGTTACACTTAATCTAGCAGAGACAAATGCTGCAATACCTAAACCAATTATATATTTCATGGTTCCCCCTTCCATACAAAAAAAATATTTTCCTTCATAAGGTAGAGAGAAAAGAATAAATTAGCATGTTATATAATGAACGAATTATTTATTTACTCTTCTGGAAAAAACAAAGTAACTTGATATTCATTGCAATCATAGAGAAAAATTTGTCAATGCTATAAAAATCCAGCTACCCTAATCGGTTTTGCCTCAATAAACCCACTAATTACATTCCCTACAGCTAATTTTTTGTAAAAAAATCAATGAGTTATTTATTTTTAAATACATCATTTAGAATATGGTGATCTATAAAGAAGTTAAATTAGGAAATTGAACAACAAAAATGCTATTGTTCATTTAATATCACCCGAAGGAGAGTGAGATGCAAAATCATTCTTAAAAAAGGGTTCTATAGGGTGTAATGAATTAATGACTAGAAATATGACCAACTGTGAAGATGATACTCTTATGGAAAAATTGAATCAACTAGTTATCACCCCATACCCACATCATGGTAATTGAACCAACTCCATCAACACCATAAAATTCCATGATTTTGTATTCTAAAAGATTATGTATACTGCCCAAAAATTTTCTTAAATATACATTATTAAAATTAATTTAATTTTTTAATATTTTTTGTTACATGTAACACTATATTTATCTTTTCTTACATATGATACTAAATTTAAATGAAATGTTTTATATTATGAAAACATATTAAATTGATAGTTATCACCTAGCCATCAGAATGACGAGTATAAATATGATTAAAAATATTATGAAAATATATTATCAACAAATTTATATAAAACTAATTATTTGTTTCCATGTAATTATAAATGGACATAAAAACTATTTGAAAATAAAAGAAAAACTTTTTCTATAAATATATTTTTTTTGTAAAAAACCACATTTTGCATAAATAAATTATACAAAATAGTATTAGAGAATGATATTAATGAATTTTTTTATTTATTTATTCAATAAAACTCTTATCATTCATTTTATGTGTTCTCTAGATAATATAGAAGAGTAAATATAATTTTATTGTTAAATTTTATTTTTATTAAAGTATTTTTTTCACCATTTCCTGAACATATATTAAAATAATTATTTCAATATTTTGAAGAATTTAATTGATAAATATATTTAATTTATTAAATAATAATTCAAAAAATATATTAGGGTTATCATTTATAATTTTTTTAGAAGAAATTGATTTGATGAATAATTAGAAATACTGAATTTCAATTGAAAACATCTTTTTTTGTCTAAATTATTTGTCATGTAACATGATATTATAATTTTGTTTAAAAATAAAATTTTTTCAATTATATATCTATTAATAAAATATAGGTCATTGGAGTAATTTTCATAATGAATTATTATATAAAAACCTTGTAAATCATTGAACATTTTCTCTTTGCAAACCTATTTTTCATCACACATGTGCGGTTGAATTTAAATTAAACTATTTTATTTATGTGAATAGAATTTTTTCAAATGTCTTCATAATTTTTAATCAGGATAATTTATGTTAAATAATAAGGTATATATTATTTTTCAAAATAATTATCATTACAAAAAGAATGAAAAATATTGTTTGTCGCAGTTAATATACAAATGGATTTACATGGGTAAAATTAAAGAGATAATGGTTAAAATGAGCAAAAAAATTGTCAAAAATATATTTTTTCATAATATTTGGACCATTAAATGCTTAATTCTTGATAATTATATATTTTTTTATCCATTTATAATGATAATAATGTGGGTAATCATTTTTCATTTCAGAAAAGTACAAGTGTGCCACTCACCTCACCAATAAATGGCCACCCCTCTCATATATTATTCACAAATTAAATGCTTTTTGGTTTGGACAATATATAGAAAAATAACATCCCAAATCCCCTTATATCATCATAAAATACTTATTATTGGGAATAAATCCAACCTATTAAGTAATTTTATGAAAATCTAAGGTGGTTAGCCAGAAAAGTGGTAATGTTATTCAATAATTGTTTTTATTTTATTTTTTCCTCCACACCCTTTAATTATTATTTAACCATGATGACGTAATATCCTAAATATATTCTATATAGTAATATTATTTATTTTATGTTTATTAACTACATATATATTCCTCATACATCAAATGGGTTATGAAATCATCATTCGCGTGTACAGTGCACAACAGCCTCACAAACTGAGGTCATTCATTTTTTCCATTTCCACCTCTCATGGATGGGTATGATAATGGATAAAAAGCATATATCTGATATATATAACATAAATATACCTTTATAAGATTTATATCGCATATAATACATTATATTCCTTTCGATGGATAGTATGATAATGTCACTCACGTGTATGGGATACTACTGCCTCATGAAGCGCTGTGATTTGTTTTTCGCTAAAATTTTTCAAGAAAGATAATAACGATAATTTTAATGAATATATTTATTATAAGTGACATAATAATGATATTAATTATATATTTAAAATTTTTAGAAGTTATGATTATGTTTTATTTCATACCATTTAACTCACTGAAATTTGATAACATCGTTCGTGTACCTAAGGACTACCGCATTAATAAAGCAATCCGAGCATCTCTTTTCATCAACACAATTCATGGATGAAGTGTGTTAGTATATTTTAAGATAAAATATGGTATCTATTATTATATTATTAATCTAAAAATATACAATTTTACTTTTTCCATTTCTGTAATGATCATTGAAAAATTAAAACATTATTCATCTGTACGTATGACCTACCATCTCCATGATCGTACCATACATCATTTCTGTAAAACAACATTCATGAATGGTCAGAAGAGTATGATTGATATATAAATAGTATAATAACAACATTATCATTATACTAGTTATTCTATAACTATGATCAATATTATATCACCAAAAATAATAAATTAGAACACAATAAAAAATGAAGTAGTTATTACCACAAGAAGGATTTTAAAAAGGAATCTGAAATAATCAAGAAATAAATGGTCATATGTAAGTAATATAAGGTATTATATATATATATATATACATATATATAAAATTATGGATGTATAATATTTTTGTAATAATGATATATTTATTATTTAGGATTTTGGATCATCTATGAAAGAAGTTGATACGTATGATAAGAGATCTCCAGTCTCTATTTTTATTCTGAGAGACATATGAAAATTCCCCACATATATATTTTATGTGGTCTATATACTTCCCCTATGATATGTTATATCATTAATCTCACTTTTATAATTATATTTAAGGTTTAATTTTATGTTATAATTTCTTTTGGTCATACAAATTCAAAATAATTAATATGTTGTAATGGATTTCCATCAAACATTTATACTTCCATGAGAAACATTCCATATTCACCACCAATTTATTTTATGTGGTGTGAATAATATATATTAATTTATTTTAGTATTATTATCCTGAATATTATTTTTATGTTCTTGTAAATTTTAGGACATCTCTTTCAATATGCAACAGTTTATAATCTACCAAAGTGATAAAATATTTTTGTCTCTATATTCTTTCATTGAGACATATGTTATATTATACAACTATTTTATATCACAAGGTGTATATAAAACCAATTTTATAAATAATATAATGAGTTTATTTATTATCATGATATTATATGTTTTATTATATTTTATTCTATCATGGGGCATATAATTCAATGTCACCAATATGGAAATTCTTTTATGACTCAATGTCATCGTTTATCAGAATTGCTTACGATTATTCTTCTAATGATGAAATATTGTTTTATATCACTCAATAATCTCAATAATTATATTTTACACTAGTTATTTCATGAAAATACATATTTTCCATTCATTTCCATCACCTTATGTAATGAAGAGTTAAAATTAATATTTTTAAGAAAAAAATGACTTTTTTAAAAAAGATGGTCCATTGGCCAGAAAGAACAAAAAACAAAGATTATTAAAGAAAGAGGTCACATGAGTCAAAAATATGGAATCATGTTACAATAATTATTATGAAAAGGGAGATGATTAGTGGGGAGATCATCGAGCCATGTAATGTCTTGATTTAACAATTTGTTGGCCAGGCCGTATGCAACCATATTTGCTTCACGATAAAAATTTGTGATGATGTAATTGGTATTGTGAAGTGAGATGGTGCAATCCCTCAAAAGGGTAGTAATCATCCAAGATAGATGATTCTCAATATTCCAAATAACATTCCCAATTGTTCTCTAGTCACTTTCAATACCATGATTATTCCATGCATAGAGCATGGAAATGGAAATCGTATTAATGAAACTCAACATTATGGCCTCCAGTGAAGAGGAAATGCCACAATTACGAAGAAAGCATCCACGAATCTGACCATTGTGAGTACTGAAGAGAGTGACACAACCCACAGGGTCGGGATTTTCTTTTGGAGGCACCATCCACATTTATGTTATCCATCCATGAAACTGATCTCTCCACAAAACTTCAAAGGTGGGATGAGGTAGAGAGAAATTTCAATCTATATGACGATGTCATAGGATTCAAATTTCATGTACATAGTTGCTGTGGTGGCCCTTTTGCATCGATGTAGATTCACGTATAGAAATAAAGATCTATACCAAGACCTGAATTTAGAATAAATGAGTAATTGTTATGTATAAAAGAATTTATATCATACCAGATCACATGGTGGAGCCTAGTGATAGCAGTAAGGAAAATATTTTTAATTTGTTGTGGACTTCCCATTTCTATACATCCCTTTAGATGAGATATGATAAAGTCAAGAATCAAACGTCTGCAATAAAATATTTAAATAATATAGTTCCAAAGAGAAAAATTAGTGGCACAAGAAAGAAAATTATGGTTATCATCTTCTCTTTATTGGTTGCAGAATCTCATTTTAGAGTAGTGTTTGATTCCAAATATCTTAAGGCAACTATCTGTGGGGACACTTTTCTTCACAATATGATAAATTAGGTTGAATCATTATAGATTAATCTAGGGTTTTTTAAAGTTTTTATCCAATAAAAATCAATATCATAATTTAAAAAATTTTTATTATAAATGTTTTTTTGAGTTAAGCATACCATTGTGAGCAGTCTCTCAAATTTAAAAATCATCATTATTTGAGAAAGGGTAGTTGTCAATGGTATGAAGAATGGATTCAGGGAGATGATCATGTATAGGTTTTATCATATCTCTAATTGATTATTTGGTATTTAATGGGGTTTGATCAGTAGGGGTCATAGAAATTAAGTGGGTGCCAGTTCAGTTATCTAACCAGAAATTAATAGAGGAAATCCAAGAAAACATCCATCCAGAATTATTTATAATACTGGAAAAAGATTTTTTAATATAATTCCATATGGGAGAGTTAAATAAATTCAATTTTGTAGCCATATGTTTTTCAAGAAAACATTTTTTGGAGAAAATAAATAGAATCATAATTTTTATAATGAAGGATTAAAGAGTGATTGGATTATAGGGCGTCATTAAAGTACAAATGATTTTTTATTCTGATACCACATTTTTTAAGGGAACGCAACAAGTCGAATATGGGAAATTGATATGTTTTATATATATACTGATACCAGTCCAAATAATGTATTTAATTGAGATATTATAATATTTTCTATAATACCAACATTATATTTATAGGACATCATGGAGTATACCATCTTAGAAACAATAGTAGATTTAACCAGGAAAATTATGCCTTCCATCGTGAGAGAATTGTTTTTCCAATAAGAGAGTTTGTTGATCACATGGTAAACTATGGTAGCAATGTAGCTGGACTTGGTATTCCTTAAAAAAATGGGAACCAAAAGATATGTAAAATTATAATAACCCTCTTTTAGATCTAAATAATTGATAATGTTACATATCCTATTGGAAGAAATGTTTTTCCCAAAGAAGATACAAGATTTTTTCTAACTAATGGTCTAACCAGAATCTTTTTCATAGTGAGGGAGATCATTTTAAAAGTTTTTAATGTTTATTTTATCACCTTGTAAGAAATGGATGGTGTCATCAGCATATAACAGGTGGGTGGGAGCATTCACATTCCTAGAAACATAAATGGACATGACCTTATTCTGATCCACACGATGGGTGAGCATGTGACTAAGATAGTCTTCCGTAATCATGAAATGAATAGCAGATAGGGGACCATATTTCCATACTCATTTGGTGCTTTTAAAATAACCCTTCGGAGAATAGTTTACCATAATGGAAATATAGGCTGAATTGATCATATTTCTAATTATAGTGATAAATTAATTAATAAATCCAAATCCTTGAAGAACCTTGTTGATAAATCTATAATCCATCATATGAAAATATTTTTTAATGACAAGGTTAATTGAAATATTGCCCCATCTTTTGTAATTGTTCAATGTATTGACGCATTCAATGGAATGAAAAATGCATCCTTGAATGGATCTACCCTTAATAAACCCAAATTAATTTTAGGAGAATTTTTTTCCCTGATGATTGTAAGTCTATTACCAATTATTTTGTTGATGATTTTATAGAGTTTGTGATAATGGGAGGAATGGGTCTAGATAAATGAATTTCAAAATCATCA
Source organism: Viscum album (assembly GCA_963277665.1). Classification (NCBI taxonomy): domain Eukaryota; kingdom Viridiplantae; phylum Streptophyta; class Magnoliopsida; order Santalales; family Viscaceae; genus Viscum; species Viscum album. Next base: position 2,028,605,968 of record OY728164.1, read on the forward strand.
TCCACTTTAGGAATCAAGGAATGAAATTGATCATTAAGTGCACGTGGTAGGATAAAATAGGAAAAGAAATATTTGACATTCTTGCAAACATCAAAACAAATAACATCTCAATAGTGATAAAAGAACCATTATTGAAACCATGAGTACCCAAAGCACTGTCTGGGTTAAAACTAAAGACAATTTCTTTAATTTAATGATCAAGAGGGATTTTTAGAATAAAATTGGTGTCCCCATCAATGAATTCCATCAAAATGACCCCATTTAAGAGGTCTTTGTTGATATCATGACAATTAAAGATAGATTAAAATTATGAAACAATATGATTTTAAATTTCATGTTCATTTTCTAAGAGATTGTCCCCATCAGTTAAAATAGTTAGTGGTCTGTAAACTCTTATAGATATTTGAAGAGGATTGTAGAATTTAGTATTTCTATCACCATAACATAACCATTTAACTTTAAAGGCATGTTTCCTCATGTTCTCTTTAAAAGTTATCCAAGTGTAATGTTTTACTAAAAAGTCATTTTTTGAGTTGGATCATTGTTAATTTTAGAAATAGTGTTCTTGTTTTAAATTTTGTTGAAATCCTCCTCATGAATTAGGATTTCATTGTTAATTTCATGGGTTTTAGAGTTTCACCAGAAATTTAGAGTCTGTTTGAGGTATTTTAATTTCACAGTACAAGGAAAGGCATCATTGTTGTGAGACATAGAAGAACAGAATTTTTTTATGATAGTAGTGCAGTCAACATTAGAAAAACACCCATTATAAAATATGAATGGTATCGAGGGTTTTTTGGCTATAATGTAGACATTGACCAGAATGGGATGATGACTAGAATTCAAATTGTGAGGAGTGGGGGTAGAGATGATGTCCCATTTGTCCAAGGCATGGACATTTTTTAAGGCTCTATCCATCTTGGAGGCAAACACCTTACTTTAATGTCTTGTATACCAAGTAAACTTAGCACTAGGGAGATTAAATTTAACAAGATTTTCCCCTTAAATAGAAGTTTTAAATTCACTCATGGAATTAGTAGTATGAGATGGAGAATTTTATTCGTTTTATTTAAGAATGGAATTAATGTCACCAATAATAGTCCAGGGAGATCTAATATAAGTACCAATATAATATAGTTACTTCAAAAGAGTCCTACTTCATTTATAACTATTCATTACATAAATGAATGAACAGAATAAAAGAATACTATAAAAAATTAATTCAAAAGTAATGACTTGGTCAGTGACATTAAAAATATTAACGCACTGTTGAGAAATGTGTGGAAAAACCATGAGATATTAAACATTGGAGGTATTTCTTATTGCACATAAAAAATAATAACTATGTTGGAATAAATGAGAGAACTTAGAGGAAGAATTAATTTTTGGTTCAGGGAAAGAAAACATCATAGGATGGTGAGTGTTAAAAATTCTGTTTTAAAACTGTAAATGTGTTACAGTTGTCAATACCCTAACAATTCCCAAAAAAATATTTATTTAAATCTATTTTTGGATTTAGAACTCAATTTTTCCTTTTTCCCCAAGCCCTTTTTTTCTATAAGAAAAAATGACTTTTAATTCTCTCGTCAATCAAAATCCCTTTTTATTCTATGGCCATTCTATCTTCAAAGTCATTCAAAAAAATTCTTAACATTATTCAAATTATTTCATAATGATATTTTAGCCATGTTTTACTTTTTAAAAAAATATTTTGAATGGAAGTTTCTTGTTTTTTCCTATAAATACCCATTTGGATTTTGCCAACAATAGGGAAGGAATATTTATTCTAACAATTATGACATGGCAAAAAATTTACACTTTTTATACCACTATTCTATTTTAAACATCGATTATAAGTTCACATGTTTATTTTCAATTAAAAGGTTTTTCAAAATATTTTATTAGTTTTAGTTTTAAAAGGATATTTTCGATGAAATTTTATTTTCCTCAAGAAATGTTCAAAGTGAAATTTCAAAAAAAATCTATCTAATATGATATCCTTTGATGAAACATAGTATTTTATAGGAATAAAAACAAATTATAAAATTCAGATTCATTATCCAAATGGTGTATTATGAAAATACGTTTATTAAACCCATTTATCTTATATAGGATAAAACATGATAAATTTCTAATGAAACTCCCTTGTGATTCCATAAGTTATGTTATGAAAAAATGATTCTTTGATTATGATAACTATATATTTTCCCTAGCTTATGATATGAGGAAATTTATATGAAACCCAATTAATTTCATGGATTATGATATGATGAATGTTTTATGATCATATGGAACCGATATGTATGATATTCATAATGTGATGAGTGGGACCGATACATGTATCTAGTTAATTAGGTAATGATTTATATCTTGAGATAGACATTAATAGAATTTTTAGTAATCCAAGATAATTAAGGAAATTTTTTTTCTATATTATGGTATTGAGACAAAATTATGACATATATTATGGTTTGGGGAGTGAACCCATTCCACTATGACAGCCTTGGCAGTGATCCTTAAATAATATGGTTATCATTTTATTTTATTATGTGTATGAAAAAATTCCACATATTATGATTTTGTTATTCTCTCATATATCATGTCATTTGATTTCCTTATGATTCAATTATTATGGATCGTGAATATTTTTTCCATGACTAAAGATTATGATATTTGATTTGTGTGATATGGTTTCCAAATTATATTCTTATTTTCTTATTCATTTATCTTGATGGTATGATTACGTAACATCAATGTTTACCTTGACTGAGTATCTATTCCATCCTTTCTTTAGTTTCAATCCCCTTGTTATGATGACATCTTGTATGTAGGGTATGTCTCTAAAGAATAATAAAGGGGAAGATTGTGATGGTAGATATTGAAAATATTTCATCAAACTAGAAGATTGTGTACCTATTCTCCAAGGACACTAAACTTAAAAATTTATTAGTATTTTTTTCAATGTATTTAAAATTCATAAAAAATATCTAATATCTATGTGAAAAATTCATATGTTGATATAGTTAGTATTAAGGGAAAGGTTTAGTTTAGCTTTGGAAACTAGGAGGTGAAAACCCTAGTAAAATCCCTAAGGATATTTCTAAGTATATGTCTTCGGATTCCTCTAAGGATAAGTATAAGGATGATTCAAAGTATAATAATTCTCCTGAAATTTTGGTTAAGGATAGAGAATGTTATTTCAAAGAAATTACTTCTCTATTTGGATACGACAAGTAGATTCTGATCTACTAGAGATGTACTAAGGGGAAATGACTATATAAAAGCATGCCTTGAGATGTAATCAATCAACACATGGTGCACTATAATGGGCCAAGATTCACACCTAGTTTAACACTCCAAATGAATATCCTTTGTAAATTCACACAGCCTCTACAAAAAATAATAAAGGTTTGAGAAATATTACTAATATAAAAGACCTAGGATAAACCTAGGGTGTAATAGATTAAAAATAATGTATCATTTTATAAATATCATTTGTGAATTTTGATGACTATGTGGTTTCCCAATATGAATATTTTTACACACACTATGCTTTGGTTTTAGACAATATTGGGAAACCAAAAGCAACATGGTTAACATTGAATGTGATGGAATTTTTTTTAATGATAATCCAAATAAGATGATGAAAGGTCTAATAGAATATTTGATTATTCATAATCTTTGATCATTATATATTATTAACAATATAAAACTTCAAAAACTATTAGACAAAATAATTATTATAATAATAGAGTTCACTGAGATTTTGGATAACAGAGGCAATGGAGGAAAGAAGATCTAATTTTTTATTTTTCCAGAATAGGGGAATAAAAATAAAATAAATTTCTTAGAGGGATGAAAATATATATTTTTGTGTGGTAAATAAGTATACAAAGAAATTAACCACATTGGGAAAATAAAAATTTTAGTTAATGTAATGGACATTAACATTGGTGCACCTATGGTACTATCAATGGATGAATTTTTTGAATGTGCAATGTAAGGAAATAAGGAAAATAGATGTCATTAGGGGAAATATCATGAGGATAATTAGCAAGGTTATATGTGTAATAGTTTTTTTGTGGTGAAGAGGAGACAAAAAACATCAATTTTAATGAGATAGGTTTTATAAAATAAGTTGAAAAATCCAAATTAATGGTGTAATAATGAAGTTAAATGATTTAAGTGTTTATGTATTACAATTATAGGATTATGAAATATATAAGGATTGTTTGGTATAATTTTATCATCAATGATTTGAAATAATATCTTTAATGGTGATGATGACCTATAATATTTATCTAATAGAAAGTTGATATTAAGGGAAAACACATGAAAGTGGAATGGTGGCCCTTAATATGTTCTTAATGTTGAGATAATTACGTTGAGATAAATAAATGATTAATATAGATTTAGTAAATTGGGTAGTAATTATTTCTTTAGAAAAAATTAATGACTTGTTTAGAATGTGTTTTATGCTATCATTGACAGACTTAACAACATTTTTATCTTAAAGAAATATTTCTAATAATCTATGTTTTATGTAAGGAAATAGGTAGAATTTATTATTTTGATATGGTTAATTTGTAATTCATGTTATTACCATGTTTCAAGATTATACATAATTGAAGAATTAACATGTTTTTAATATGACAATCAAGAGACACATTTAAAAATATAGTGGATTAATTTTATGCTGATTTTGAGAATTTTAGCAACCTTATTTAAAAATTTTAAAATTTGGAATTGTTCTAAGGTTAATAATTTATGGAATTGTTTATATTTAACATCATATGATATTATTTATATTAATGTATTACATTAACAAATGAATATTGATCCATTTTAGATAACCAGTGATAATCCTTTTATACTTAGGGATAGAGGGAATGAATTCCCATGTTTTTATGGATTTTAAATAGCATTTCAAACATGACAAAAATAACCTCTTAGAGTAAGGTAAGAATTAAATTTTTTTTAGTGAACAAGAAGAATATAGAAATATTCCTTTTAAATAAAATGATATCTTGTACATACATTTACAAATGTTCTTAGTCAAGATTGAAAAATAATTCCCTAATAATATGAAAAGTATATTAAAATAATGTGTTTTCCAATAATCAACATTTTTTACGATATCAATGACCCCATTTATGCATACTTATCTAATGGATTTGTGGTCATTAACTCTCTATTGACCACGTTCTTTATCACTGTTAATTAATATTTGGTTGTGATTTTTCACTTATATTTTATTTTATTCACATTCCAAAAAATTTATCCCTTTTAAAAACCTATAATTTCTTATTTGATATTAATTTCACACATCCATTCTATTTTTTAGAAGGATATTATTTGACCCTTTTTATTATTTGGGTTTCAATGATGGAATTTTCAAATGTTAAAACATTGATGTATAAGAAGAATTTCATGGGAGAAATAAATTTTATGATGGGTAGAAAGTAACAACCCATGATTTTTTGAAATTTTCTTTCTAATTTTTTTTGTATATTTATTATTTTGTGTTATATTTAACCTTGAGTTTATCTTGTGCTACATGAAACCATTATTATAAAAGAGATATTTCATATTATTAAAATACTAATTTACGAAAATTATGATGAAGCTATTGGAATGATTAGTTTATGTAAGATTTAATAAATTTTGAAAAATTATTTTTCAAAAATATATATAGAAAATTCATTGGTATAAAAATAGTTAAAAAATAAACTAAAAACTATTGGAAAATAATATAAATCCTTTTTTGATGAAATATTTTTATGCAAAAAAATAGGTTTTACCCCAATATATTAAAGAAGGAAATTTTTTTATCTTTTAAGGGTATATATATATATATATATATATATTATTCAATAAAAATCTTAAAATTCATCTTATGTGGTTTCTAGAGAAGAGAAAAGAATAAATCCAATTTTATGATAAATAATTTATTTTTCTAAAAACATGTTTTGTCACCTTTTGTGCACTAAATATAAATCCAATTTAAAAAATTTCAGAAGTTTTATTTGTAAAATAAAATTTAATTATTTCTTTCATCATTTCAAAAGAATTTATGGTTCAATTTTTATAATTCTCTTAAAATATTATTTTTTTATGAATTGTGAAAATTACAGTATTTTAGTTGAAATATACCATTTCCATTAAATTATTTTTAAATTTAAATTATATTATAAATTGGTTATAAATTAAAATTTGTTTATTTATATATATATTAATCATATATTGGTCATTTTAATCTTTTTCCTATGTAATATTTATATAAAAACCTTTTAGACTTAGGGTCATTTTCTATTTGAATACCATCTTTCTCTTCAACTCTTCGAGATTATATTCAAATAATATTTTTATAATTGTATGAATTAAATGGGGAAAAATGGATTGCATATTTGGAATGATTATTATTTATATTATATAATAAGGTCAACTTTAATTTTTACTAAAATGAATAGTAATAAACAGTTAAAATTATTTACCGCAGTTAAGGTAAAAATGGATTAATCGGGGGTTAAACTAAGAAGTTATTACTTCAAATACCTAAAATTTTTATAAAATATATTTTATAGAATTATTTAAACACAATAATTTATAAGTCTAAGTAATAGTATATTTTTTTATGCTTTAGTATTAATATAAATTTTGTTACCCCTTTTCACTTTTCAAACAATTACTATTGTGCCACTCACATAACAGATATAAGTCTACCCTGATCCTCAATTATTCAAACCATAAAAACAATTTGATTGGAAAAAAACAAAAAAAACTACTTCCCAACTTACATAATCTAATTATTAAGACTTATATTGGGTAGAAATCCACTCTAAGATGGATTTTAGAGCACACCAGGAGGTGATTTGAAGAACATGTAAATTTTTCAGTGGGAATTTTTATTTTATTCTCCCCCAAAAATAGATCAATTATTATTATAAATGATGATATAAAAACATTTTTATTATTAATATACTAAATTTTAGTTTTTTTAATTTAATTAAATTTAACAATCCCCACTCCATTAAATGGGTTATCAAATCATGATTCATGTATAAGTAGGACTACCACCTCATAGACTAATGTTATTAATTTTTTCAATACCACACCTCATAGTTCGTTATGGAAAAGAATGTAAAGTAAATATATAATATTAATAAAATAATTATATCTATTGAGTAATTATAAAATATATATATTTTTTTAGATCCCACTGCATGGTGGATATTATAACATCGCTCGTATCTACAGAAGACTACCACCTCACGAAGTTCTGTGATGCATTTTTCACTAATCCTTTATATGGAAGATAATATGGAAAAATTTACAGAATTTATATAATGTAAAATAAATAATTATTATATTCATGGAATATTTAAATTTTAAAAATATATTATACATTATTCTTTCATTCTACTCATTAAAATATGATTACATCGTTCTTGTACATGTGGACTACCCCCATGATGAGGAAATGTTACACTATATTTTAATCACCACACCACATGAATGATAGGTATAATTAAATTTAACAAAAAATATGATATTTTTAGATATTACCATCATTATATAAATATAAAATATCAATTTTCTCTTTTCCATAACGATAATTTAAAATTTGAAACGTTATTCATGGGTTTTTATGACGTAACATCTCCATGATAGTAACATATTTTAATTCTCAAAAACATATTTTTTGAATGGTATAAAAATTATATTTGATGTATAAATTTTATATTTATCTATTGATAATTATTTTTGAAATTATGTTAACATGATAATAATATGAGGACCAAAAATAAAAAATCAAAACATATACGAAAAACTAGTTGATTACTACCTAAAAAATGATTTGAACAAAAAATTGGTAATAAACTTGTAATAAATGCTTATAATTAAATAAGATATTTTATAATATATTTAATAATGGTTCTATAAAAGATTTATAATAATTTAATATTTATTATAAATGATTTTTCAATTTGTACATATGAATTTGAAACATACGGGAAGGAATTTCAATCCTCTCTTATTTGTTGTAGACATATGAAAAATGACCAGTGTTTTCATTTTTTTGGTGTATATTAAACCCATTTAATAAGTTATATAATATATATTTTTATTTTTTTATTTAATGTTTCTTTTTATTTTATTATTTATTGTGGCTTGTTATTCAAAACAATAATATAGAGGTAATGGGATTCGCTTACAATTTTATACTTATGTGGGACACATGATATATTAACTACCTATTTCCTTTATGTAATATGAATAATACCAATGAATTTATTTTATGATTATTCTATATAAAATCAATTTTATTTAAATATCCATTTGGTATCAATATTTCAAGTAGTTTAGGATTAAAATGTGTCCAAAGTTGTAATGGATTTTTGTCTCAATTTTATTTAATTGACACATGTGTTATGTTATACAACTTTCTTCATATATGAGATTTATATATAGACCATTTAACATGTAATATGATGAATTTTTTTTATTATAATTATATTATATATTTCATTCAATTTTATTCTTTCACGGTGATTATGATTCATTACTACCAAATATTTAATGGTTTTACGATACAATCTCATAGATTATAGGGATAGATAAGGATTATTCTTCCAATGTTGAACTATTTTTATTTATATCTCAAGAAAATATTTAATTTTATTATATTATAGTTATTATAAGTGAATACACGTTTTAACTTCATTTTACTATATTTATTGCTTCAATAGTTCAAATGAATGTTTTAAAAAGACATCTTTATTTATATATTTCTTTCAAAACCCTATTTATTTCCAAATTGTGGTTTCAAAAAATGTTTTTAATTTTTGTAACATTATTAATATAATTTATTTATGAAAATTTTACCCATGAATACATTGTTTTTAAAATAATGGAATTATCATGTTGGTTTTTAAACAATGGCCATTCTTCTTTTACCGAAAATGGGAATGAAATATTTAATTTGACATGTATAGAATATATAGATTTTTACACTATAAAAACATTATTTTCATTAAATAATCTATTATATGTTTGAAGGTCGTTTTCTTTAAATAATACATCATACATCCTGGTATACGGAACAAATGTAATTTTACCTATTAAAGGCCAATATCCATCACATCTAATTATAATTATTGACTATTTGACAGTATAAATAATAGAGATGTTACATCTAAATGAATTGAAGGATCATGAGGAGAATATGATTCAGGTCATATAGAAATTAGTTGATTTGAAGAATAGGGTAGATAGATAATTCATCAATAAATTCATCATCCCCTTTTTCCTTCGGGGTGACACGGTACTGGATATCAGAATGCCAATGATACCTGGAATAATGCTACAAAAGATGGATGAAAAATTGGATTGACCTTTCAAGTATATATAATTTATATTTCAATATGGATGAATCATTAGTTACCATGGATGAATATTATATCACTCCTCCAACCATTGTCATGTTTCCCAAAAAATTAATTAACAAAAACACCCCTTTGGCCAAAGCTCAATTACCCTAAAAAATATCATATCATGGTATGATCTCTACAACCACAAACTTATAGATACCCCTTTAGTTAAATATATGTTACCTTAAACTACAACAATGAGGTCCCTGCATTATAACCATACACTATTTACTCATTTAGAACATGTTTTATTAATTTAAACAATAATACCTATCATCATCCACACACAATATTAATATATTTCATTACCATTCCTAAAAAATACAAGATTACTCATATGATAATTGTGGGATCACAAAAAATGAACATACTCAACTCATGACCATAAACCATCACCTTATACTGAATGATAATTACAAGATGCATCATATGATAAATGTTGTATGACTAAAAACAAAAAACTCTCAATGCAAAAAATTAAACTATATCGATACCTTATATGAATAATATTTGATACCTCTTATAATAAACGTGGGATGACCAAAAACCAATGTAATTAACAAACAATGATATATTTTAGCCTTAACATATATGAAAAATATAGGACTTCTTATTTAATAAATGTTGTATGGAAAAAACCAATAGCATAAACAGACAACTTTAATTTATTAACTTAACCTATATAAAAAATAAAGGGGAACAAAAAAAACATCATCAACACAATAAATTAAAATGTAGCCACACCATATATGAAAAATACTTGTTTGTTTATATTACAAATGTAGGATGACAAAAACCCACCACCATTAGTATATGTTGTTAAACTACACCCTTACACTGTATGATAAATATAATATAACTCATATGATAAATGATTTATGAACATAACAACAACATTCTTGACACACGACATTAATATCAATCCATACCCTATTTTAAAAACACCTGATTCTATATATAATATATACGAGATTGTTCAATATTGATTCCAGATATGACATCACCTTTCTGGCACAGTTCCTCTACCATGTCATATTTCAAACATCATTTAGAATGATCCCCATTCCCAAAGTGATAAATAGGGTCTCTCATATCTATCATCCCAAGCCTAGCCACATTACAGACCTATTATGGGGCCTTCCATTAGTCTATGATCCAGAATACTAAACTACGCACCACTAGTTTGAGTATTGATTTGTGTGGTTCATGGACTCATTTAATCCTACTCAATATTATGATTTAACTCTAATTAACACCCCACACATAATCAAATCCCCCATAAGGCCCAATAATTATTACCCTAATCTATGTGCATATGGACCTTTTTGGCCACTAATCTATATAGTTTTCTTCACCCCTGGTGTTTTTTGAAAACCAATACCTCCTTCTTATTTTCAATATGTACTCACTAAAAAGGATTCCACCATATTGTCCTTGGTATTCTAATGGGACATATTCCATATAGATGTATAGCTTGATTCCCTTTCCCATGGGATATGTATTGATGACTATATCTCATACATTGAGTCTAGCTCCTTCCACCAATTCATCATAGTGTTTTCCTCCCTCAACATCATAATGTCAACGTGTGGGCAGTTTTTGTTGGATGTTTTTTTGTGGAAAAGCGTATCATTGGTCCTTTCATCATGTAGGGTTATCACTCTATAATTCCTCAAAAAGCCTTTTTAGGAACCAACACAAATATTTCTAAGCACTATAACCATATAATAACAATAGATTTAGTCCTCTATATACGAATCTAAACTAAAAAAATCCCAATACCATCAGAACATGATGCCAAACTATATTCTTACCCCATATAAATATTTGATGTCATAAATGAAAAATAATAGTTGAACTAAAAACTAATTTCCTCTCAACATACCATTAAATTGTATGCATACCCTATGTGATAACCATAGAATGTAACATATTATAATTATGTAATAAATAATCATATCTCATTAATATTAGAGTACACTTTTGGAATTGGTCCCCTACCCCACCACATTCAATAACTATGTTTTTATTTATTTCTATCTCCCTGGGATACGTAGTTATTCCAAAATATTTTTCCCTGGGACCAACCCCACCACTAACCCAATTTAGATCTTTTCTAATCTAGATCCAACATGACCCATTTATATCAACATGGTAATCCAACATGTTCATGTGTGTGGTGGGACTATTCCCAGGGAAATGAACTTCCACCTATGACATTCCCCACATACACTCTCATGCTTTTTGTTTCCTCTTATTTGGATCCTCATCATCCCCTTAATGTGAGAAATCCACCTAATGGTAATGGAACTTGGCCACACTATCTTACTAGCAGTCCTAGGATCACACATTGAAGGACCCCTCAAAATTAGTTTTAGTTTCCATGTTTAGAACATGTTTAATGTACAATACTATAATTTTCCCCCCTATCCTTGACTAGTGTGGGTTTGGATCCTTTTCTTAAACAAAATCATCAACTTTTCCCTTCTCATCATTCATCCCATATTTTTATTCTATGTCTTAGAAGACATAATTTACCTTCCCTTCTACTTCAATTTTCTCTAGTGGTAATCCAAAAATCCTTTTTGTCAATTACCCATACAAAATCATATGGTGGATAAACATATTTGAATCATTTGGGACTTCCACATGTCTGTAAATTTTCAAATTTATTGTGTTCTCCCATAAAAATAATAGGAACTTTATATTGCTTCTTTTCATTGACATGGAGCACGGTTCATGTGCGCTTGGAAGATGTGGATGAATTTTTCTAAGAGTGATTGATATGAGTAGGAACTCCTCAAATAGAGAATCACAACATTGGTATTAACACGATTACATTAAACTACTAGTCCAATTATAAAAAATAAAACATTAAATTGCATTTGATTTATCTTTGATATTTTTTGTGTGGAATTGGGCCTCATTTTCCATTAATTCACATCAACCTACCTCTCTTTTATACCATAAGAACTCCATTGAGAGACCCCCTGGTCCAAGTATAATGAACATACACTATTTGAAACCCTATAATCCAAACATTCTGATCGTAAACTCTTCCCAACTTCTTCATTTGACAAGTATGACCTTAAACATCCCTACTAATGAGGAACCTACATATATCCAGCTAAAACATCATAAGGGAACCTGCAGAAAAATATAGAATCCCTCATCCTAGAATACTCTAATTATTTGGGAACAAACAAGGGTGTAAATAAAAAAGAGGTGTAATTCCATCAAGAACCACCATGGGTCCCAAAAAAATAAGGATATTCCTGCAAAACACATTAGTTCATGAAAATATTAAAGAAAAATTTCAAATCCTTTTTTCTCAAGGAACCCTCTATGAGGTTCTACCCATTTCGTTTCCTACCCTCACATCCCATTACCATGACCAAGAAGGATTCATTCATTTAGCTTCACACATTTTCATCAGAAGATTCTAAAGTTTGTTATGAATTTCCTAATCACATGCTGTTAAACTACATGATGCATCATCCTTAGCATATGAAGTTAAAATATGCATTGAATGTCCATTTTGTAAGATATTAAACTCCAAAACCTTCATTATGAAGGTTTGAAAAAATTGTAAAAAATATATTAGGCCTTTGAATAAAAATTAATCTTCCCCTTTAATGCATGTCACATACAAAACTATTAAATTTCATTGAATTTCACATGGAACCCAAGACAATTCCCACCATAGAATATAATTTTTTTTCCTTTTGTTCAGATTGATATTCTTGGATATTGTTATGAGAAACAATACTATACATCCACTATTTTATAATGCTAAAAAGGTTTTATCAATTGTTAAAATGTGATGATATTGTGAGTGAAGATAAAAAGAGACCACTATTAGTTCTTTTTTAGTGTTCATAAAGAGTTCCTTTATAGTCACTTTCTTAGAACTGATAACATATGTCATTCAATGTTCATGAAAAATAACTAAAAAGGTACCCAATACCATTGCTACAAATATCACTGATAAAAAATTCAGAAAAAAATTATTCTATTCACCCACAACATTTTCCTCCTTTCTCATTGCTCACTATACACTTTATTAGAATATTTTAAACACCAAGATGATATCTTGTACCCCCACACCATGGCTGAACATGAATAAACATGTTTAACCTTCCTAGGTTCTAGAATGGCTCTCCCAAATACATCCTCACTGTAGGACTTGATCATATGACCCCCTTCAAAATTTAAATTCACCATACCACTTCACCAATCATGTTTTGTATTATATTTTATAATATTTCTATTCGTTAATATATATTTATAGGTGTGACATATATATGGAAAATTAAATTTATTTACATATATTATATATTAATATTTATTTATATATATTTGATTATAAATATAAAAATGTAGATATGTTAATTAATACACACATAAGTATATATAAAAATCATATATACACTTGTATATATATATATATATTCATATATTTGATAACGTCTAAAAATGATATATATTTTTCTCAATAAAATGGATAATAAATAATTTAATATGATATGTATATATAAATATATTTAAAAGAATTTTTAAAATTTGTTTATATATTGAGATATAAATTTTAAACATTATGTACATATTTTTATATATTTTTATTTATATATATATATATACACATATTTACAATTATTTTGTTTGGACAAAAAAGATTTATAATTTTTCATATAAATTTATTATAAAAAAATTTATATAATAGTTTGAATGATAATGATATATCGATAAATGTAATTTTATATATGATGTAGACACAAAAATAATTAACAACCCCATAAAAACATATTTAGAAACCCACACAAACACGTGTAAATTCATATTTCTAACATAAACGTAAATGTATTTTCATATATACGTATTTATTTACATATATAAAAATATGAATACAAATATATATCTATTTATTGATACATACATGTTTATATATAAAAATTACTAATACAGGTGTATAATCTTATAAATTATTTTTTATAAGGTATATAAAATACATAATTTATTATGTTATATAAAATAAATATTTATTATTTATTAAAATATGGTTTACATATAAATATATAATTTTTTATTTAAATATATATTTATGAAATTGGTTTATTATATGTAAATATATAAATGAAAATTATAAATTTATTTATAAATAAAACTATATTATAAAAAATGATAAAAATTTAAAACCACATTATCCATTTGAAGGTAAGACAAATGAATAAATTTAGTCTTCACTGAAAAAGTAAAATAAAAATCTCTAAAAATGTGAAATACTATTGATTTTTTAAACAATAGGGTATCCCATCTAAAAAATTCGTTTTTTAGGACTTATAAGGATTTTTTGAACAGTAAAAAATTATGATCATACTATCATTAGTCATAACGAGGAAGATATCTTAACAAGATTTGATTTGATTTGAGGTAGATTTTAAAAGGACACCCAAATCAAATGTTATTACCATTTTCATTTCAGGTAACTTTTTTAACTTTTCATAGGATATTCATTAATTAATTTTATTTTTATGTCATTAATTTTTTATTAATTGGCTATTAGTCGATAAAAATAAGAAAATGATTAATTCATATAATTTTTTAATTATTTTATAAACTTTTTTTACTTGATATCATATGTATTATATTTAAATTCATATTTATCCTTATAGAAATCATATTTTTAAAAATATATTAAATTTATATCAACATATATAAGTATATACATATATTTGTTTTAATGATTATATTTTTTATGAAATACACCCTTTACTAGTAATTGTACAAAATCACTCATAAAGGGGGTCATTATAAGTGCAATTAAAAAAGTAATCATAAATCCCTCCCCATTATGAGCACATTTTTTCAAGTGATGATAAAATCCCCCATTGAAAAATTTTAGTACCAATAGTAAATTGATCACTTTATTGGTATTTTTTATTAGATATACTAAAGGGCCCAATTTTTTATTACTTTTTAGATTTAATAATTATTCCCCTTTATCATTAATTTTTAGCACGAATAAAGAACTCCCTTTATCATCAATTATTCAAACACTAATAAAGCATAGCACTATATAATCCTAAATTTTTTGTAGTGAAAAAAAGCGGAAATATATCTGGATTTTTGGGCTCCATATGAAAATTCCATTAGTTAATCCCCACGATTCATGTCTTCTTAGATTTGGATCCCCATCATCTTTCACATTTTCGCATTCCCCTTAATCCCCATGCAACTGATGTCATCATACCTCATGTATTCCACTTAACTTCCTGAATATCCAAGACCATTGACATACATTTTTATCTTAAAAAGGCACCAAAATTTCTTTTCATCCAAAGACTACATACCATAAAATTCAGACTCGGATTATCACTCCTCCACAATGGTTTTTTGGGCTTGTCACATCAAGAGGTGCATGAGGAGTAGACATGTTATCCCCAAAGGAGAAATCGTCAAGGGGTAATAACAAACACTCCTGATAGAAATTATTTTTACAAATAATCATCACCCACTTGGGAAGCATCTCACTAGGTATAAGTATTGTCGACATCCGAGCTATATCGTGTAAAACTATATAGCGCAACATACTTGTTGTACGAAGCTAAACTAGAGGATAATATCCTCAGCACATGACCTCAATATGTAGGCATACATCATGTGTTAAGAACATGATGGACCATGTATGGCCATCATATTATTACACCTCCTCCTTCACCATTGGATTATCCTCCTACTTTGGGTATCCAACTTTCATAAGCCTTACACCATCCTTCCCCACTATAAGATTATTATTCTAATACAGTGATATTCCATGTACAATCCACACACCATATCTTGTTGTCTAGTCCACTAGAATGATGGTTTCATTACTTTAGGAAGTTAAAATGCATAAACCAATCCTCTCACGTGACCTTAAACTACGTCATCACACTATGTAGGTATTGATTCATGTCTCTTAAATAGGGTGGAAATGATCCATCCATGTGGTTAAATCTAGATTTTCCAACAAATATGGGATACATCCATGAGGTTTAGTCCTGATATCTTTAAACACATGGTGTAATTCTAGGAGGATCAACCTCAAAAACCCATCATCACCATCAAATCCCATTTGTGTGATCCTCTCCCATAGGGACACACATAACCAAATACCATGTGTGAAATCATCCCCCATGGGGAAATACTTATTGAAAACACTTTGTGTGTAATCATTCCCCTGGGGACAAACTTATACAAATCCAAATTGTGAATTCTTACACCATGGTGAAACACTTATACCAAACCACGTGTGTGAAATAATCCCTCATCGGGGACACATTTGACCATATATAATGTGTGAAATCTCCCCCTTGAGAAAATAATTATTTGTCCAACTAGGTTAAATACCCAGATACTGTTGGGGTGAATCAATATATGATTGAATAAAATAAATGTCTATTTGGATCTTGTTTCATCCTTAAAAAAACTCCACTCTATCCTTCCCACTGTAGAGAAAGATAAAATAATTAATACATGTACATGAAACATTAATTTTACTTGCTTCACCCTTACTGGGATAGGTCCAAGGAGCATAAAATAGAAATATGTTTGGGTTCCAAACCCACTAATCCTTAGTAATAATAAATGAATATAATCTGAATCATATTCTCTTCTAGTTTACATCTAATCCAAAATTTATATCTCAATTCTCTTTCAACTAATGCATTCCCACTGGTCCATAAGATGATTATCCTTTTATAACATGAATAATTTTATTTTATATCACAATTGGTGAATCATTATGTTCTAATTTTATACACATGATGAATACCACTTTATCACTACCTTACTATGAAATCCTTTATCAAACCTTTTCTTTGCTCACTCCTTTTATTAATCTCACATAACCTTCCCGAGACAGCCCGTTAATTAACAATTATAAACTGCTTTCCCAATAAACCCAAATTTCCTGACTCATAATTTTTATGATGCTCAAACACCATTCAAAAAAACCCCTTTTCATGAAGCTCACCTAGCCTCCACGAAGTTTAATAACTTCACAAAACACCCTTAGCCTTAAGAATAAAGAAATCTTTTGTGATGCTTATAACATCTCGTTAGATTTCATAGCCTTTTAAAACATCCAATATTTATAAAATTTCTCACATGAACAACCTTCATGAACAAAAATCTTGAATATTAAACCTTAGAATTTTCATTAAGGCTTTCTATATTGAAATGAGGGAGACAAATTCATTTTTATAGATGCTACCTCTCTTTCTCAAAACATCAAATCCCACCACAATCCTTTAAAAATTTATTTTTTTGTGAACCTGATCATGTTCAGGAAGAACCATGGAAATTTTACCATCCATTAATATTTTTGCAGTCATAATGATTTACCATCTTTTCATTGTGCATTCGTGATGCTTCACACCTTCATAAAACACCATATTCGAAACAAAAGATTCCTTCTCATGTCCCTAATCCATCGTGAAACTACAATATTCACAAAAATTATGAATTTTAGATAATTTTATGATAAATTCATGGAAATAAAACTTTAATTATGATTGATCCATCTTTATAATTTTGGAGCCCAAAAAATTGGCAATAATTGGGAAACTGTTCCACCATGTATACAACACATTCTACACTGCCTCTAAAATGACAATTATTTGGTCATGGATCTTTTTCAACATTAATAGTAAAAAAATATGCGGCAATTAAACAACTGGACATGTAACTCACACATTCAAAAAACAAATCCACCCAAATACACTACAATGTTACCTTGATATATTTTTTTCAAAAATTATTTGTCTTTGGGTTTATTGACACCTCTTATCATTTTCATACCACATTTAAGAATTTTTGATATTTAATAAAAATTATCATCTTGAAATTTAGATATTGATCAAATATTTTCACAACCAACACTATATGCCTATAAGATCCATGCCTAGTGTGAGAAATAAGAGTAGCATGTAAATTTCACCTATGAAACACTTTATTGCATAACCACTCAACATCATTCTTCAAAAAACACATGTATCATGGTATATAAACTTTCATCGGTCATATTTAGCATCGTCAGAATTTAAAACTCAATATACATCAAATCTCCCCTTGTCAGCTTCTCCTCTATCTTGATTAAGGCCTTTTATACCAATTTTATAACTAGTACATCTCCCCTTTATCAATGGTCCCAAATGTCACTTTGTTTTAGTATATAATAGGGTATATAACATAGATCTCACATTAGGGAAAAGTGTAACGACCCGAAATTTTGAATAAAACATGTTTCCTAATTTTGTGTGTTATTTTTTTATACTCAACAAAAATGATTCATTGGATAACATGTGTAATTAAAATGAGACTGTTGGGTTTTGACTGTTATATGATCATTGGTCTATATGACTGCTGGAAACAAAAAAATTCGATATTTATCTCTAAATATAAGCGATCTTGGTTAATTAATATAGAAATAAGATATGATGGCCTCACCCAGTAGTCTTGGACCGATCGAAGCCCATCTAACAGAACTTGGGAAGGAGGTAGCACCACTGGGCTTTGCTCTGGACCAAACCCATGAAGAACTTCATCATGTGTAGCTAGAGCGGAATCGCCTTCGCAAGAAGTTCAAACTGATAGAAATAAATACTCGTGCGATGTTGGCCGAGCCTCCCTGAGATTCTCTCATCTTATCACACCTTACAATTAGGTCCTATGATGGGGTTATAAGGGGCTATGTAAGGAGACCGTAACTGCCTTGTGTAATACTTTGTTTTAAATATAAATTGGGATTTCTTCTTATGATGAAGTTTATGAAATTTCAAATGACCGGATAAATATAGTATGCATATTTTTGATGAATTTTAGAAAAAAGATATTTTAAAAAATGTTAATTTAAACCTTAAATAATTGAAAAGGTGTAATGATTTTCAAAAAATGGTCGTCTACAGTTATGATCAGTACGAAATTTAGAGTCTTATAAGTTCAACTTAATTTTTTGATGAATAGTAAATTATGAATAGTGATTTTACGCTCAGGATTAGTAATTTGACCAAATGGATTAGTAATCTCACTTAAATAATGTTTTAATATAATTTAGACACATTTTTTAAGTAATGTGATTCAATAAAATGGGTAAATAACGGTTTCATAAATTATTAGTCATGTATTAGTTTTTTTTGGGAGAATAGAGTTTTTTAATTAAAAATTAAATTAAATATAATTAGAAAATTATTTTTATAAAATTTACTTTATTTTTGAACTCATATCATCGATATTATGTTATGGTAATTTTTGGGGATTTTTCTGAAAAAATGAATTCTCGATGAATAGAGTATTTATTTAAAACATAAATTAAAAATATTTAGAAAATTATTTTTATAAAACGGAGTTCATTTTTGAAATCAGAGCTTTGATATTTGGATAAGGTGAAATTTTGGGATTTTTCTGAGAAAGTTGAATTTTCAGTGAATAGTAAAAATACAGTTTTAGGGTTTGGTATGTTAAATGACATCATAACTGTGTCATGATGATGTCATTAGATATTTTAAGGGTTGGCCGACCAAAGGTGATGAAATATTGTATTGGGTGCACCATGTGCCATAAATCTATGGGAAATACCATGGGAGAGCCCATTGTTTTGAGAAAACCACTTGTGAGGTGTCCCTTAAAATTATTAAAGTATCACCTCACCTTACCTATAAATAACCACCCTTTCATCCTTTATATTTGACTCCCAACTCTCCCCCAACGATGCTCAGGTATCATTACCTCCCAAAGAGTCATCCCAAGGTTCCCCCAAGCCCTCAAGTTCCAAACATTTGAGTTCTATGAGTTACGTTTTAAGGTAAGGGATCTTACCTCTTTCTTTCTTTTCAAGTACTCTCGTTTATGTCATATCTTCTAAGATCTATGTTCTTATGATGGGGATGTTATTTTATATTCCTTATAATTCCCTTTTCATGTTCATATTATGAGATATACTCTCATACTCTCATCATTTTGTTTTATGAATGTTTAAGTGGCGTCGTTAGGCTGCGAAATTTTTGTAAAGGATTCTTTCACACTTCTCATTTTCATGTTCTATTTTCTTGTCAAGTATTTCAAGTTCATTTTTATGTTGGGGTATGATATCAATATCTATAATAATGATATTTTATGTTAATATGATGATATACCCTATTTGATGTCATCAATTCATTTTTTTTATGTTTAAGTGGCGCCGTCAGGCTGCCGAATATTTAAGGGATTCATTCACCTTTCTCATTTTTCAAATTTCTACTTTCATGTCAAGTCTTTCAAGTTCATTTTTTTTATTTTGGGGTATGATATCTATATATATCATACTTATATTTTATTTTTATATGATGAGAGACCCTATTTGATCTCGTCAATTCATTTTTGTTGAAGTTTAGGTGGCGCTGTTAGGCTGCCAAATTTTTAAGGGATTCATTCACCTTTCTCATTTTTCGAAGTTCTACATTCATGTCAAGTCTTTCATGTTCCTTTTTATTATTTTGGGGTATGATCTCTATATCTATCATACTGATATTCTATGTTCATATTATGAGAGACCCTATTTTATCTCTTCAATTCATTTTGTTGAAGTTTAAGTGACGCCGTTAGGATGCCGAATTTTCATAAGAGAAATCTTATTTTTGACTTCCCTCCATGTTTTTCATTTCACATGGTATTTATTTAAAATATCATTACCATGTTCTTATATCCATTATATTCTATCCCTCTAATGTTCTTTGGATCATTTATGAGTGGGTGACCTATGTCCCCTCACTTTTCAATGTTTTCTAAAACCTCGAAGCATAGTCGTTATGCTGCAGAATTTCCGTCTCAAATGTCTCTCCCTTTTTCTCTAATTATTTTATTTTATTAAGTGAGTACTCAATTATCTTACTTTTAAATGGGTATTCACATATATACCAAAATTTTCTATTTTAAATTTTCGTATTTACATCCATAAGACCCACTTTCCTTTTCTGTGGGTTTTAAGTGACATAAAGATCATATCTTTAAAGCTGTTTTTAAAACGTTATGATTATGAAATGAAACCCATTTATTTTATGCTATATGGGTTGTTTATGAAGTGATTGATGATGTAATATGTGGCTCACATGATAATAAAGGAAAATTTAAGGGTGTGCCCTGATTGTGCTCCAATGCATTGGGTAAAGACTTAATATCTAGAGATGACCATTTTGACTGATACCTTGGTAAATAACATTGGTTATTTTTAATAACACCTTAGGGATGGACCGTGGTGAAACAGAATTGATTTTCTATATTAAATGTTGTAGCTACATCTTCAAGTTATGAAATAAGTTATTTTTATTATGATATGCCTCATAATTTAATTCTCATGCCCTAAAGTTCTTTTCATGACTTTATTGATGTATCTCAAGTTCACATGTTAAATGTTTCCCATGTTTCCCTTACTGGGCCTTCTACTCACCCTTTCTTTTGAGGTATGTACCCAGGTTATGAGATGCAGTAATGAACCTAGGATGAACATAATGAAAATCCTTTCAAGTGTTGAAGAAGAATGTTTTTTTGTTATGTATTATGTTCTTGGTTTCCAAGACACTAAACCTTAAAGACCCTCAGTGTTGTATAATGTAATAAAATTTTATGTGACAAAAAGGAGAGATGCTATAGTTGGTATCAAAGGATGGTTTAGTTATTTGTGTAAATTAGGATATGAAGACTTTAGGATGAATCCTATAGAAAAGTTTAAATATAGGAAATATTTCAGGTATTTTGGTGAGTATTGAGTTAGGGGTACCAAGAAAATACATCCCTATCTGGATACGAGCAGGTAGAGGTGGCTCTGGCACATATGTACATAGGGGTAAAACTTGAAAACACCGCTTTGAGCTAGACTCGAATGGGAACTGGTTCACGACAACGGGCCTTGCTACACTCTTGGTTACGATACTCCCGAGGGATATTCTTTGGTTAATTCATAAGCGTAGTATGAAACATTATTAAAAGAACAAAGATAAAATAAAATAAAGATTCACATAAGAATATATTATCATGGATATCCGAGATTAGGACCTAGGGGATCACTAGTTAGGGTATACTTTTATTCTACAAGTTTATCCTTCTATGCTTTAGGATTCCTTTTAATGATTATTAGCTAAGTATTTAAGCCCCTAACTGTACTTTCTTTCCTTAGTTAATGGCAGGAAATGGAAGAACATGTCCAAAAAACCATTGTCATAGGAAATGTGATGATTGCCTTATTAATATGAAAAAGATGATTAGGGGATTAAAAGATGATTATTATTTTGGCAGACGTTCACTATTTTGGGAACCCTATTTTATTGAGGTAAATAGATTACTACGGTATTTTTTTGAGGAGTAAAGTTTGAATTATATTTTGAAGAATCGATGAATTTAATGTGAACATATGGTATTATAGGTTACTTATAGAAATGATTGACATATCTTGGGGAAAATATGTATAGGTTAGTTACTTTTGTTATAAGATGTTAGGAGTGGTTGATGTTGTTTAGAGATGAATGATAAAGTTTATCTAGGAAAACTATGTTATACAGTCCTTCTTGTATTTGGGTTTCAATCTTAGTTTTGTTTATTTTGATGGATTTTAAGGACATTTATATATGGAATGGTCTACGATGAACTTTGGGTAGTACCGTGAAATTTTGAAGATTTATGATTAGTTTCCCTTCCTATGGGATTCTTTCTTTTTGAAGAGTAGTTTTATCTTACCATTTCTATTTTTGGGATAATGATTAAAGTTGGAAGAAATAGATAGTTAATCTTTTGTGGATTACGTGACTCTCTAGATGATGATTCTAGTGCTTTGATGAGACCAAGTAGTTTTGAATGCTCATCGTTTGGATAAAAGATTAGTTTTGGTGGAAACTTATTAAAAGGTGAAACTCTACATGAAGGTAGGTATATTTCGTTGTGTTTTTATTCTATGTAGTAAATGAATTCCTCAAAACTATGAAAAGGAACATAAAAAAACATTGTCTGTTAACGTTTCCTAATGGGAAATCAAATACTATTTAGCCCATCATATGTTTTTGATTTTCTTATTGTTAACTTTCTCCTAATCATGTTTTCTATCACTATCCCTTAGAACGTGACCCTTTGTTTTTTCCTCCATGTCCATGTTTTCCTACATGGAATCCTAGTATGGGTTAACTCGGGTGACCTTTTTAATTCACTTTCTTTTTTTAATGTAATAGTTTTACTGACTCCTTTTCCGGTGTGGGACTATCAATGAAATTTCAAAACCCAGTTTTAAAAATTGTGAGGACGCAATTTCTTAAGGGGGGAAGATTGTAACGACCCGAAATTTTGAATAAATCTTTTTTCCTAATTTTGTGTGATATATTTTTATACTCAACAAAACAGTTTCATTGGATAAAATGTGTATAATTAAAATGAGACTGTTGGTTTTTGACTTTTATATGATCATTGGTCCTTATGACCGCTTGAAACTAAACATTTCGATATTTGTCTCTAAATACAAGTGATCTTGGTTAATTAATATAGAAAGAAGATTTGATGGCCTCACCTAGTAGACTTGGACCGATCGAAGCCCAATTAACAGAACTTGAGAAGGAGGTAGCACCACTGGGATTTTCTCTAGACCAAACCCAAGACGAACTTCATCGTGTGAAGGTAGAATGGAATCGCCTTTGCGAGAAGTTCAAATTTATAGAAATAACTACTCGTGCGATGTTGGTCGAGCCTCCCTCAGATTTTCTCACCTTAGCACATCTTACACTTAGGTCCTATGCTGGGGTTATAAGGGGCTATGTAAGGAGACTGTAACTGCCTCGTGTAATCCTTTGTTTTAAATAAAAATTTGGATTTCTTCTTATGATGAAGTCAATGAATTTTCAAATGACTGGATAAATATAGAATGTATATTTTTGATGAATTTTAGAAAAAGTATATTTTAAAAATGTTTATGTAAACCTTAAATAATTAAAAATGTGTAATGATTTTAAAAAAATGGTCATCTACAATTATGTTCAGTACGAAATTTTGAGTCTAATAAGATCAGCTTAATTTTTTGATGAATAGTAAATTATGAATAGTGATTTTATGCTTAGGATTAGTAATGTGACCAAATGTATTAGTAATCTCACTTAAAGAAAGTTTTAATATAATTTAGACACCTTTTTTAAGTAATATGATTCAATAAAATGGGTAAATAATGGTTTCATAAATTATTATTCAAGTATTAGTTTTTTCGGTTGAATAGTTTTTTTAAATTAAAAATTAAATTTAAAATAATTAGAAAATTATTTTTATAAAATGGACTTTATTTTTGAACACAGAGCATCAATATTATGTTATGGTAATTTTTGGGGATTTTTCTTAAAAAAATGAATTCTTGGTGAATAGTGTATTTATTTAAAAATTAAATTAAAAATATTTAGAAAATTATTTTTATAAAATGGAGTTCAGTTTTGAAATCAGAGAATTGATATTTGGTTAAGGTAATATTTTGGGATTTTTATGAGAAAGTTGAATTTTCAGTGAATAGTAAAAATAAAGTTTGAGGGTTTTGGTATGTTTAATGACATCATAACTGTGTCATGATGATTTCATGAGATATTTTAAGGATTGGACGACTAAAGGTGATGAATTATTGTATTGGGGGCCCCATGTGGCCTAAATCCATGGGAAATACCCTCGGAGAGCCCATGGTTTTGAGAAAACCACTTGTGAGGTCTCCCTTGAAATTATTAAAGTATCACCTCACCTTCCCTATAAATAAACACCCTTTCCTCCTTTAGATTTAACTCCCAACTCTCCCCCAACGATGCTATGGTCTCATTACCTACCAAGGAGTCATCCCAAGGTGCCCCAAGCCT
This sequence comes from Viscum album, assembly GCA_963277665.1. Taxonomy (NCBI): domain Eukaryota; kingdom Viridiplantae; phylum Streptophyta; class Magnoliopsida; order Santalales; family Viscaceae; genus Viscum; species Viscum album. Next base: position 2,028,631,274 of record OY728164.1, read on the forward strand.
TCAAGGTCCAAACCATTGAGTTATAAGAGTTACATTTTAAGGTAAGGGATCCTCCATATCTCTTTCTTTTCAAGTACTATCGTTTATGTCATTTATTATAAGCTCCATGTTCTTATGTTGGGGATGTTATTTTATAATCTTCCTACTTCCCTTTTCATTTTAATATTATGAGAGATACTCTCTTACTCTCATCATTTTGTTTTATGAATGTGTACGTGGCGCCGTTAGGCTGCCGGATTTTTGTAAAGGATTCTTTCACCCTTCTCATTTTCAAGTTCTATTTTATTGTCAAGTTTTTCAAGATCCATTTTATGTTGGGGTATGATATCTATATCTATAATAATTATCTTTTATGTTCATATTATTAGAGACCCTATTTGATCTCATCAACTCATTTTTGTTGAAGTTTAAGTGGCGCCGTTAGGCTGCAGAATTTTTAAGGGATTCTTTCACCTTTCTCATTTTTCAAAGTTCTACTTTCGTGTTAAGTCATTAAAGTTCCTTTTTATTATGTTGGGGTATGATATCTATATCTATCATACTGATCTTTTATGTTCATATGATGAGAGACCCTATTTGATCTCGTCAATTCATTTTTTTTGATGTTTAAGTGGCGTTGTTAGGCTGCCGAATTTTTAAGGGATTCTTTCACCTTTCTCATTTATCGAAGTTATACTTTCATGTCAAGTCTTTCAAGTTCCTTTTTATTATTTTGGGGTATGATATATATATATATATATATTATACTGATATTATTTTTTCATATGATGAGAGACCCTATTTTATCTCTTCAATTCATTTTGTTGAAGTTTAAGTGACGCTGTTAGGATGTCTAATTTTCATAAGAGAAATCTTATTTTTGTCTTCCCTCCATGTTTTTCATTTCATATGGTATGTATTTCAAATCTCATTACCATGTTCTTATATCCATTATATTCTTTCCCTCTACTGTTATTTGGATCATTTATGAGTGGGTGACCTATGTCCCCTCTCTTTTCAATGTTTTCTAAAACCCCGAAGCATATATGTTATGCTGTAGAATTTCCATCTCAAATGTCTCTCTCTTTTTCTCAAATTATTTTATTTTATAAAGTGAATACTCAAAGATATTCCTTATAAATCGTTATTCACATATATACCAAAATGTTCTTTTTTAAATTCTGGGATTTTCATCCATAATACCCACTTTCCTTTTCTGTGGGTTTTAAGTGACATAAAGATCATGTCTTTAAAAGAGTTTTTAAAACATTATGATTATGAAAAGAAACCCATTTATTTTATTCTATATGGGTTGTTTATGAAATTATTGATGATGATATATGTTGCTTACTTGATAATAAAGGAAAATTTAAGGGTGCGCCCTAATATAGATCCAATGCATTGGGTAAAGATTTAATATCTAGAGATGACCATTTTGACTGATAGCTTGGTGAATAACCTTAGTAATTTTTAATCACACCTTGTGGATGGACCTTGGTGAAACGGAAATGATTGTATATTTTAAATGTTTTAGCCACATATTCAAGATCTAAAATAAGTTATTTTTGTTATGATATTCCTCATGATTTTATTCTCATGCCTTAAAGTTCTTTTCATGACTTTATTGATGTATCTCAAGTTCAAATGTTAAATGTTTCCCTTGTTTCCCTTACTGGGCCTTCCGCTCACCCTTTCTTTTGATGTATGTACCCAGGTTATGAGATGCAGTAATGAACCTAGGATAAACATAAGGTGAATCCTTTCAAGTGTTTAAGAGGAATGTTTTTTTGTTTCATGTATTAAGTTCATGGTTTCCCAGACACGAAACCTTAAAGATCCTCAGTTTTGTATAATGTAATGTAAGTTTATGTGACAAAAAGGTCGGATGCTATAAAAAGCACGCAAAAAATTTAGAATATGATGTCCTAAATTCATAATTTTTCAGTTTTTGGGAGTCGAATGATCTCCAAGAGAAAATTGATGCTTCTCAAATGCCTTTTTTGGAAAGTCCATCATCATATTTTATTCTACCTTTAATTATTTAAGGAAATACTCCAACGTAACAATCCCCTACTCCACCTTCTCATTGATAAAATAATACATTATTTCTATGTGAGTTCTCATTGACTGGTGAACTATATATTTGAAATGATTTGTAGGACATGAATAGTTATATTAGATTCTAAGTAGATAATTCCCATGAAATCTTATATCATCAGGATTCTCCATCATATAAAATATATTCCTACACAAATGAGTGATCATAACATTTTAATATTTTTTGGTCCTCAATGAAATGAAATATCATTTACTTCTTCAGTAATAAATACATAATCTTCTAAGATTGAATCCACGAACTAACCTTGATTTTCTATCATATACTAAACCAGAACAATTAGAATATGTATAACCCAATAACCCTTTTTGATATTTTTCATTGTATAGCTACCTGAAATCCACTATACCCTTGATATACCAATTCATTATTTTTACAATAAGTTAGTTTATTTCCTTGTGATTTCATTAATTCTATAATTCTTGATATAGAGAAAAAAATATCTGATATTCTCACTATTATGTACAATATAATCCCAATGATCAACCTATATTATGAGATAGTATCATGTTTTCCTTCATCATCTCATGCCTATTGCTTCTATTTTTCTATAAGTTTATTCTCTACATAAATATTTTATTTCTATTAAGTAATATGTTTTCCTGGTGTCATACAAGTGGTCATGAATCTCTCCTTATCTTCTATCATTCTTTACAAGCCTATAGCTTCATCATTATGTTCTTAGAAATGTTTGGATTGATAATTTGTGGGGTAAGAATGACAATCTTATTCACATTTCATTTAATCTATATTGTTATTGTAATAAATAACATTTTCTAAATTCTCTAACATTGAACACTTATGTTTTTCAATTTCATCATTAATGTAAACAATCTATTTTTTCTACTGGTGGATGTATATTTTTGAACAGTAGACCACTCGTTGGATATATTTTTTTTCTAATCTCAAATCATATATATCTTCAAGAGATGTTTCTAATTCAAGATGATAATAAACTCTTAAATTGAATTCTTCTTAATCATTTTCACTTATATTCCTTATCTAGGAGCTACCTATGAGTTCCATCATATAATTCTCTCCACATTCATTACAGTTTTCAGTCTTAGTAACCTCAAATTCTTTAAAACTTTTATTTTCATATGAAATAAGATTATTTATTTTAATGATGTTTAGAAATAATTTTTTCATACAATTCACACATGATAAATACTTATTCATTTGAATTTTTCCTTCCTCTTTGTCATCACCTTGATAATTATTTTGGAATCTTACTGCATGTTTTCTGACCCTTCCACATAGAAAGAAAGGGAGTTGGAATTTTAATATGAAAAATCATTTTTCTATTTAAAAATTGGAGGAGAGGAATAATATAACCTCATTAGTCTCTTATTCATCATAGTGATATACAATGGATATATTTTTCTTCTCCTTGAATTAAAATTATTTGGAAATAATTTTTTCTATAGAATTAATATCAACATTTATTATCTCATTAGATATTGGAGTACTACACAATCTATCTAGTGGAATATTCTTTTTAATTTCATATTCCATCAAAGATACAATCATATTAAACTAAGTTAGAAGAGTTATCTAGATTAACATAACAATAATTATATATGAATGAGTTTCTCCAAGACCACACATGTCTTCCACCACAACATTCACCCATTCAATGAATGGGTCTGTGGAATCATTATGGTGAAATCATAGATCCTCATACTTGTTCTAAATAACCTACAAATTTTATTATTTGAATTATAATTCACCCTCATAAATACTTGTAAACTTTTCCACCATAGAATTTGGATAATTACATGACAACCCATTTATATAGATTTCATTTTTATAGGGATCCCCCTAATGAATTGATTCATTTAGAGTCAACATACAATTCCATTTTTTCACCTTCTGATAAAGCATCGCTATGAATAATAGGTGAAACACCATGAATTGGTACTGTAAATTCATATATTCCTAAATATAATAATTATATTTGAATCTTATTCCTCTATAATAGAAAATAATTTCTTCGAATGATCATAATACACTTATGAGTGATAAAATCTTTTGAAACAATTCAGAGAGAAGATCTTATGTTAATCATTCCCTCTGATACCAATTTTTAGTTCAACTAGGATAAATTCACTGGGGGTGTGTGGATCAGGGTATTATATATTAAAAAAATTCTTCATTGGATATTGTTTCATCACTAAACAAAACAAACATCTATATATTTCTTGTAGTTTATGTAAATATGATAATTAAAACATGCACATGACACAACAATGTTTCTTGGCTCACCCTCACTGGGCTACATCCAAGGATCATACAAAAGAAATGTTCCTATTTAGTAAAATCACTATATATCACTACCAACTGAATTTTATTATTGAATTCATATTCCTTCTTGGATTACAACCAATCACAATTTGAAAGCACACTTTTCTCTCAACTAATACGTACACATTTTCCCTTCATATTATTCAACTTTTCATCACGTGAATCAATGTATTTAACCCTCTCATGGTGCATCATTAAGTTCTATTTTCATTCACTTTATGAATTAAAATTTCACATATATTCACTGGTAAATCCCTTTTCAACACTTTTTCAATGATCACTTCTTTTTCCAATAACACATAGCCTTCATAATACTACCCAATTATTCACAAGAATATACTGATTTCTTATTTCATAAATGTAACAACCAAGGTAGTTATAAAATGATTTTGTTTCATTCTGGAATTATGTAGTCGAATTATTTAAAAATATAGGGAAATAAGTGGTATTTATATAAATTAAGGAATTTAAATAGAAAAACTAGTAACAAGACCACAGGAATAGTAACATAACCATTACGCATAATAATCTAGATAGTAGATTAGTAAACTCAGCTATGGGAGTCTAAATAAGATTTATGTATCTTATAAGTTAAATAATGATTTATTTATATCATTGAATAATTAAATAAATGTTTTAGAAATGATAAATTAAGTGTTTGTATTTATGTAATTCAAACATATGTAATTAAAATTTTTAATTAATATAATTATTAAAAAGAAAAAATATTTTCATCAAATAGATTAATAAAGTATTGTTTTTGTTTTACAATTATTATAAGATAACATTATAAGCCTTAAATTAATGTTTCAAAGTGTTTTAAATTCATTTATAGTTTTAAAATTGATATTTCTCGAATAAATTATGATTGTATTTAAAAATTGAGTTTCTCATATTGAGATTTTTTTAGAAAATTGAGTTTATTTTGTAATTATACTTGTTGAGTAATGGTTACTCTACTAGAATTTTCAGTTTCTGCGCCCCTGGAAATGGGCGACCGCCATTGGCGATCGCTATTAATACTATTAGCGGCCGCCAATGGCGGTCGCTAATCCCGCGTAAAAAACGCAGGATTTTTCTCGCCCTGTCATTCCACTTCCCTTCCTCGCCACTGCAACTTCAGGCCGCCTCCCACAGTTTCCCCTGCCGACGCACTGCCTCATCTGGTCACCCCTACCTCCGCCTTTGTCAACCTCCGCTTCACTGTACACCTCGTAGGTCACCCCCTTCATCCCCCACATCATCGTACCACTATCCACAAGCACCATCAACATGCCGCACATCCCTCCGGCCGCCGTAGATCCGCCATTACCGGCTGTCGAAGCTTCACCATCCCTCGAGCCACTGCCTAAGTCCACCGGTCATCCATATAGCGCAAATCTGCTGTATTTCGATAGAGGCTTTAGCGACCGCCATTGGCGGTCGCTACTGCTCTTTACTGACGAAGCAACAACGACCGCCCAAAGCGGTCGCCCGACGGTCTCTAAAGGCCTATAGCGACCACTTTTGGTGGTCGCTAATGGCCTTTATTGTAGTAGTGTTATGGAGACATTTTGGAATTTTTCTGAAATAGTTGACATTTTGGTGAATAGTGTAATATATTAATTTATGATATAATTTAAATATACGATATATAGAGTCTCAGATGATGTAAAAATGATGTAAGAAAAAAATCACAAAATATCATTCATTATTTTAATATATTTTCTGATAATGCTAAATGTATTCAATGTATTTAGGAAAATTAATAAACTAAGGAACATAATAATTAGAAGGGAACCCTCTCTACAACTATAAATACCTCCTCTCACCACCTCTTCATATCTATAAGGCCCCGGCCTTAACCATTACTTAATATTGAATTAAATGAATAATTCCTATTGAGGATCTTTTCAGGTTTAGAGTTTTAGAGAATTAGATCATAACTATTATATCTCAAAATATTACAAAGTAGACACTTCTACTAAGTTACCATAAAAATAAAATCTCTAAAACAGAAACATGTCTAGTTCCATGTTTTATATAGCATGACTTTCCCTTGATCACATCCTTGACCATAATCCACATTAAGTCCGATGAAAAACATTTCAAAAAAACATGGGGTGAGCATAAAAAGCTCAGTAAGGGATACACAGGTAATGAAAACTGTTAGGTTTTTCAAAACCACAAGTAAACCATGTATACTTTATCAATGTAATAATTTTCACCTTTATGAAGTAGTAAAAACTCTTCACTGAATAAAAGAGCATTACTTACCCTTTTGTAACCAAAATATTACCATAAAACCCATATAAAGAACACATAACATATAACGGTAACTTGGGAAATAAACATACATAAATGGAATAACCAGACGGCCGACTTCCACACATATCACTTAATTGAATAGCCATACGGCCGACTTCCATACCCAATGAATTGGAGGTTATAACGTAACCACCTGTCCTAGTATTCACGGCACCACCCGTCATATGGTTTATCACATAACCACCCGTCAAACGTCCAAGTACTATTATAAAATCAAAAGACATAAAACAAATACAATGGAAAGAAAAAATTTACACACTTTGATCACAATATATCACTTAAATATATTGACATAACAAATCCATTATAAAAAAAATTTCAATAACAAAATACATAAAAGAGTATATGGTATTTACTTCATTTTAAAAACATTATAACTTATTGAGGAAACAAAGACCAAATAATACTCGCGGCAGCAGAAAATGGTTGTTCTGACCGCATACGTTAAAATAAACATTCCTTTTTGTCGTTTAGTAAAATGATTCGTAGAAAATGATTCCTTTTGAATAAATGTAAAAGTAAAAGGGGTTTATACACCATATTAAAGAACGTTGTGTATAAAACAAAAGATGCCTCAATGAAAGAAGATTGAGATGAAGTCCCTTACCTCGTGTCCGACGTGACTCAATTGCTCTTTAATCTACTGAATAATAATCTAGTGTTAATTTCTACTTTCTTAAGAACCTTTTTCAAGTTCATTATTCCTTTTATATCACTTATTACCATGTAATGAACACTATGTAATTATTTATGTTAACAATGGTCGTTTTTTCGATCATTGCTACTTGAGTAAAAAATAAACTCTTTATAATTACAAGTTTGTTCATGGGGTAAAATATCCATTATATCCAGAATTATATTAATTGGGTAGATATCATATATATCATATATATCCATTATATACATGAGTTTCTAATATTACATAACATTTACAGGTAATAAATGAAATGCACCGTTCATGGAGACAGTTAGCCGTACGTACGCATGAACACTACTTTCATTTCTATGTCATATTAATGGAATTAATACTAAATGACAGATATGTATATTTTAATTCCAGAATTATATTAATCATTTAGATGTATCATACATCATTAATATCCATTATATATATGTACTTATAATAGTACATTACATTTGGGGATATGAAATGAAATGCACCGTTCATGGAGACGGTAAGCCGTACGTACGCATGAACGCTACTTTAATTTATATCTAATACTTTAATGGAAGAAAATAATAATTATATAAAGGTTTATTATAATTATAGTATAATATCACATATAATATCATTAAATCTATCCTTTATATGTACCACATATGGTATTAATGAATCAAATCACTTTGAGGGGGCGGTAGTCCGCCCTTCCTAAAATGAAGATATCGCGTTTTCCAATAATGGAAACCAGAAAGCATTGCCATAAATGATAAATAAAGAAGCTTAAGTAAAACATAAGCATATTATATATCATATATAAATATAGTTACATCTTAATGGCCACATTTTAAGGTGTTAAAAGAATATTGAACAAACATCGTTTCGTGAGGAAGAAAGTCACCATCCACAACAACAATATGTTCTTTCACCATTAGATGTAGGTGTGTGTAAGTTTAGCTCGAATCCTTCTTATAACAACATAATAGTACATTTTAGATACTGGAGTTGTTACAAAAGAAATGAATAAATAGAGTTTAGGGGGTTTGAGAAGAAAAATAAAACAAAATAACACAAGTGAATACATTACCTTAAAATCGGGTAACTCCCTTTGGTTTGAACCAAAAGGGTTTCTTAAAGAGATTCTTGCATGAGGTAAGGCTTCTAGGATGAGGAGAGGAATGTGGAGAGACAAAATGATCAGATCATGGACGAGCCAAAGGCTTCAGAGGTGTGGGTAAGGAGGTAGCGGTGGGGGCCTTTTATAAGAGGAGAGGAGGGGCACTCTTGGAAAGTTAAGAAATGTTACAAAAATTTAAAAAGAGTTTCGGATTTAAAAGGTCCCACATTGATGTATTTCGAGTATAAGGTGATAAGAGTTAGAAATAAACCCATACAATAGGTTTTTTACATGTGTAGGTCTTAGATTTTACATTATCATTTCATTTTATTTAAATCGTTAAATAATGAGGTAATCGCTGCATCATCGTGATTTCATAAATAATTTAATTTATTTAACGTCTAAAAATTATAAAAAAATAATATGATATAGGAAATATTTTTATATTTATGATGAATATTTATAGACAAAATTATGACTTGTATAAACCCATGTAAAAATTGTTTTAGTAAAACAATACATTTTTGTGCCATTTTTTCTTTTACTTTAAATAAAAGGCATTAATATCATTATCTTACCCAAGTGGCTCCGTGGTGTCCCAAAAATAGACACATGGGTTTTCTAGGTCGGCCATGACTCATCCAATAGGGTTAGGACAAGTTTTTAGATATTTTCATTTTATTATAATATCATTTTTACCTTAAATCACACTAATTGCCCTTTAATCGCAATTAATAAAACTTAAAAGTTACTTTTCATCAAAAATTATTTTCATCCCATTGAACCAATTTTTTTTTAATAATGAAAATAATTTAAATTTTATTTTTTAAAATAAAATCATAGAAGTGGTAAAGTTCCATTTAAATGAAAAATCAGTTTTTCTAACTACCACTTTGTGGTTTCACTATTCATAAAAAATTAAGGTTTTTCAGAAAAATACCAAAACATCACCCTAAGTAATATTTGATATTCCGAATTTAAAAATGATTTCTATTTGAATAAATTCAAAACATATATGTTTCATTAATTAATTTAATAATTAATTCCCGCTATCAAATCAAATAGCGTGTTTTTAAGAAACAATATGTATCAAAAGATTGACACTAGTTTAAGTCCAATTTCAAAGTGAAATTAATTCCAATGACAACCATTGGATTAAATGGTAAAAATATATTCTAATTTCACTTTAAAACAAATTCAAAATTAAATCTAATCATATAAATAAATTTTATTAAAAAGAGGTGTTGAATTACAATACAACATTTTTCACTATTCATTAGAAAATGAACTTTATCGGAAAAATACCAAAATTTTACACAAAGTAAATTTTGATGTCCCAATTCTAACGAATAGTGTTATTTGGTCCAATAAAATGTATAAGAGTGACCAAAACTATATTTAATGAGGGTTCTCCATCAAAAGGAGATAGTTCAACCTTTTAGTGAAAATTAGAGTATATATGCCTAAAATTGAATTATTTTCTTATTTTAAGCCTTTATCTTTTATTGGATAAATATAAAAACATTTAAAAAACATATATAATCATATTTTAGTTATTTATATTCATTCGCACCAATACAACGGCTATGTGTTAACTACTATTTAAAATAATATTATTTTATTACTAGTGTGCAAGGTAAGATTTCAAAGAAACTCTTTGTTGTGCATCGGGTACGCTATCGAACATAGCAACCCCTTTAAAGTAAAATTAATATTTAATTTGAAAATATTAATAAATATGAAAATGTTTTATTCTTTATTTACCTGGGATGTTACATCCTTCCCCCCTTTTGGGAATTGCGTCATTGTAATTTTATTTACTTATCAAAATAAGTGGGGATATTTATCCCTTATAGCATTTTCATATTTCCACATAGCCTCTCCGCCCATATGGTTTTTCCATAAAACCTTTACCTGGTGAATGACCTTATTCCGCAACACATTCTCTCTACGGTGAAGAATCTGAGTTGTTCCTCATAAGATAGATTCTCTTCCAACTAAAATACCTCTGGGCTCAAAACATGAGATGGATCTGACATATACATTCTCAACATCAAAACATGAAAAACATTGTGTACATGAGAAAAACTCGAAGGTAAATCCACTCTATAAGCAATTGATCCAACATTACCCAGAATTTCATATGGTCCAATGAACCTTGGGCTCAGCTTTCCTTTCTTTCCAAATTGAATCACACTTTTCCATGGTGAAACATTGAGATGAAAATGATCACCTACCTCAAAAGAGAGATCCTTCCTCATGTTGTCCGCATAACTCTTCTGCCTGCTCTGAGCTGTTCTCATGTGTCTCTGTATCATCAGAACTTTTTCTGCCAACTTTTCTACCAATTATGGTCAATCAGCTTCCTTTCACCCACTTCATCCAAAAAATCTGGAGTTCGACACCACTTCCCATATAATGCCTCAGATGGTGCCATATGTATATTAGAATGAAAACTGTTATTATAAGAAAACTCAACCAAAGAAAGATGTTGGTCCCAACATCCCTCATAATCTATAGAGCAAGCACATAGCATATCCTCCAAGGTCTGAATTGTTCGTTCTGACTGCCCATATAACTGAGGATAAAAAGCTGTATTAAAATTTAATACAGTACCCAACGACTTCTAAAGGACTTTCCAAAAGTTAGAAGTAAACATGGGATCATGATCAAATACAATGGAGAGGGGAAATCAATGCAACATGGCTATCTCATTAAGATACAACCGAGCAAGTTGATCGAGAGACAAAGTATCTCGAATAGGAAGGAAATGAGCAGATTTAGTCAAGTGATCAACAATAACCCAGATTGCATTATTACCTCATGATGTATCCGGTAATCCCACAACAAAGTCCATGGATATATTTTCCCATTTCCACTCTGGCACTGGTAAAGGCTGAAGCATCCCTTTTGGTAACTACCACTCTGCTTCAACCTACTGACAAGTCAGACACTTCACAGTAAAATCAACAATATCTCTTTTCATTCTGTCCCACCAGTAATACTCTTGCGGGTCTCTGTACATCTTAGTACTACCAGGATGAACTGAAAACGGGAAACTATGATCCTCACATAACAACTAAAATGTCAACTGTGAATCACTAGGCACACATAATCTCTTCCCAATCCTCAAAACACAATCATTATCAATGATAAATTTCAAAAGCATACCCTTCTGAACCAGCTCTACCTTTTTCTAAAACCTACATTCCTTCTTCTGTGCTTGCTTAATTCTATCTGATAGGGATGATCTCACTGACACCTGAAACAAAATAGAAGAACTTACTGCACCAATAACATCTATTCCAAATTTCATCAAATCAAAAACCAAAGGATCTCGTTCCAAACGTAGAATGGTTAATGAAGCATTACTTTTTCGACTCAAAGCATCAACCACTTTATTTTCTTTTCCCGGATGGTAAAGAAGTGTACAATCATAGTCTTTGATTACTTATAGCCATCTCCTCTATCTCGTGTTTAATTCATTCTGAGTGAATATATACTTTAAACTTTTGTGATCAGTATATATTTCACACTTTACTCCATACAAATGATGCCTCCAAATTTTTAGAGCAAAAACAACAGCAGCTAATTCCAAATCATGTGTAGGGTAATTTACTACATGAGTTATCAAATGACGTGAAGCATATGCAATTACCTGATCATTCTGTATAAGGACACAACCAAGTCCCTTCAACAAAGCATCACTGTATATAAAAAACTCACCATTTTCGGATGGAAGTGCCAAAACAAGACCATTCACCAATCTTCTTTTCAACTCCTAAAAACAATCATCACATTATTTTGTCCAGATAAACTAAACACCCTTCCGAGTTAGCTTAGACATTGGACTATATAACCGTGACAAATTTTTTAAAAACCTTCTATAGTAAATTTCAAAACAGGAAAACAATGGATCTCAGTTACATTTGTGGGTCTTGGCCATTCTTCGACAACTTTTGTTTTAGCAGGATCAACAGTTATGCAATTTTTTGAAACTATGTGACAGAGAAACAAAATTTTTTGTAAACAAAACTCACACATGACAAATTTTCCATAAATTTTCTTTTCTTTTAAGGTTTTCAAGATAACACTTAGATGACTATCATGCTCCTCTTTACTTTTAGAAAACACCAAAATATAATCAATAAACACAACCACTATTTATCACCTGATTCAACTGAGTCATCACTACAATAAAATTCTCAATTCTAATTCTGACCATCTCTGGTTGCTGATTCGGAATGCCATTCAACTCTGTATGCCTTCCCAGAAAATCTGCTCTATTTCCTTTATGAAAAATAATTCTTTACACAGACATATCTTTGTTGAAGCAACATGGTAATCTGTAAATTCTATATCATTTCAACCATACCATAAATTAACTTATAATTTAACAATTTTCTAACTCTTAAAGTTGTCTAAACCTTCATTTGATACCAACTATAAGGCCCCAAACTAAATCATTACTTAATATTGAATTAAATGAATAATTCACATTGAGTGTCTTTTTAGGTTTAGAGTTTTAGAGAATTAGATCATAACTATTACATCTTAAAATATTACAAAGTAGACACTTCCACTAAGTTTCCATAAAAATAAAAACTCTTAAAAAGAGACATATATAGTTCCACGTTTTATATAGGATGACTTTCCATTGATCTCATCCTTGAACCTAATCCACATTATGTCCTGTGAAAAACATTTCAAGAAAACTTGGGGTGAGCATAAAAAGCTCAGTAAGGGATACACAAGGAATGAAAACTGTTAGTTTTTTCAAAACCACAAGTAAACCATGTATACTTTATCAAAGTAATAATTTTCACCTTTATGAAGTAGTAAAAACTCTTTAATGAATAAAATATCATTACTTAGCCTTTTGTAATCAAAATATTACCATACAACCCATATAAAAAACACATAACATATAAAGATAACTTGGGACATAAACATACTTAAATGGAATAACCATACAGTCGACTTCCACACATATCAATTAATGTAATAGCCATACGGCCGACTTCCATTCCCAATTCATTGGAGGTTATAACGTAACCACCCATCCTGGTATTCATGGCACCACCCGTCATATGGTTTATCACGTAACCACCCATCAAATTTCCAAGTACCATTATAAAATCATTAGACATAAAACAAATATAATGGAAAGAAAAAATATCCACACATTGATCACAATATATCACTTAAATGTATTAAATAAGAAATCCATTATAAAAACCATTTTCAATACCAAAATACATAAAATAGTATATTGTATTTATTTCATTTCAAAAACATTACGGCTTATTGTGGAAGCCAAAGACTAAATAATACTTGCAGCGGCGGAAAAGGGTCATTGTCACCGCGTACGTTAAAAAAACATTCCTTTTTGTCGTTTAGTAAAACTCTTCATAGAAAAAAGATTCCTTTTGAATAAAGGTAAAAGTAAAAGGGTATTATAAAACATATAAAAGAATTTTGTGTATAAAACAAAATATGCCTCAATGAATGTAGATTGAGACAAAGTCCCTTACCTCGTGTCTGACGTGACTCGATTGATCTTTAATCTCCTGAATAATATACTACTGTCAATTTATACATTCTTAAGAACCTTTTTCAAGTTCATTATTCCATTTATATCACTTATTACTATGTTATGAACACTATGTAATTATTTAAGTTAATAATGGTCGTTTTGTCGATCATTGTTACTTGTGTCAAAAATAAACTCTTTATAATTAAAAGTTTGTTCATGGGGTAAAATATCCAATATATCCAGAATTATATTCATTATGTAGATATCATATATATCATATATATCCATTATATACATGCGTTTCTAATATTTCATAACATTTAGAGGTAAGAAATGAAATGCACCGTTCATGGAGACGGTAAGCCGTACGTACTCATGAACGCTACATTCATTTCTATGTCATATTAATGGAATTAAAACTAAATGAGAGATATGTATATTTTAATTCCAAAATTATATTCATCGTTTATATGTAACATACATCATATATATCCATTATATATATGTACTTATAATAGTACATTACATTTGGGGATAAGAAATGAAATGCACCATTCATGGAGACGGTAACCCGTACGTACGCACGAACGCTACTTTCATTTCTATCTAATACTTTAATGGAAATAAATAATAATTATATAAAGATATATTATAAATCTAGTATAATATCATATATAATATCATTAAATATATCATTTATATGTACCAAATAAGGTATTAACGAATCAAATCACTTTGTGGGGGCAGTAGTCCGCACTTCCTAAAATGAAGATATTGCGTTTACCCATAATGGAAACCATAAAGTTAGTCCATAAATAAAAAATACATAAGCTTAAGGAAAATATAAAAATATGAAATATCATATATAAATATATTTACATCTTAATAGCCACCATTGAATGTGTTAAAAGAATATTGAACAATCATCGTTTCGTGAGGCAAAAATTCACCATCCACAGAAAGAAAATGTTCATTAAACATTAGATGTAGGTGTGTGTAAGTGTAGCTCCAATAATTCTTATAACAACATCCTAGTATATTGAATATACTATTTTTGTAACAAAATAAATGAATTAAAAGAGTTTAGGGGGTTGGAGGAGCAAAATGAAACAAAATAACACAAGTGAAGACATTACCTTAAAATCGGGTAACTCTCATTGGTTTGAACCAAAAGGGTTTCTTGAAGAGAATCTTGCATAAGGTAAGGCTTATATGATGAGGAGAGGGATTCAGAGAGACATGATTATCAGATCTTGGCCGAGCGAAAGGCATGAGTGGTGTGGGTAAGGAGGTAGAGGTGGGGGCATTTTATAAGAGGAGAGGAGGGGCACTCTTGGAATGTTAAGAAATGTTACATTATTTTAAAAAGAGATTCGGATATAAAAGGTCCCAAATTGATGTATTTAGAGGATAAGGTGATAAGAGTTCTAAATCCACCCATCCAATAGGTTTTTGACATGTTTAGGTCTTATATTTTACATTATCTTTTCATTTTATTTAAATCGTTAAATAATGAGGTAATCGATGTACCATCATGATGTCATAAAAATTTAATTTTTTTTAATGTATAAAAATTATAAAAAAATATTATGATGTATGAAATCTTATTATCATTCCAATGAATATTTATAGTCAAAATTATGACTTGTATAACCCCATTAAAAAATTGTTTTAGTAAAACAATACATGTTTGTGCCATTTTTACTTTTACTTTAAATAAAAGGAATTAATGTCATTATCTTACCCATGTGGCTCCATGGGGTCCCAAAAATCGAACCATGGGTTGTGTTGGTCGGAAATGACTCATACAATAAGATTAGGACAAGTTTCTAGATATTTTCATTTTATAATAATATCATTTTTAACTTGAATCACACTAATTGCCCTTTAATCGCGATTACTAAAACTTAAAAGTTACTTTTCATCAAAAATTATTTTCATCCCATTGAACCACATTTTATGTCACGACCCGATCTCGGGGTCCGTGCCGTGACTATCCCAAGCCCGCCTTCCATAGGCCAGGGGCTGGCGACTAGCACCAAGGCGTAAATCCCGATAAAAAGGGAAGGCATTGCCTTTGTAAAGTAAACAAACACCACAGAGTAAGCAAGCGGAAAGTAAACACTAAGAAAAAGCAGAGTACAACTGAAAGTGCAGAAAAGTAAATGGGCCAGTATACAAACCCAAACTGAAAGTAAAGTACAACTCGAAAGGGATAATAGCAACTGAAATGTAAAAGCCGCTACACCGAGCTGTCCACTGGAAATCCCACCTGAAGGGTGGGTACAGATAGCTCCACTGCTCCACGGGTCCCGTCGTCCGCTCCGAGCACGTCCCGCCCAGTGGTCCACCTCCAGGTACCGTGCCGCTCTGCAAGCCTCAGCTAAGGTCAACGCTGTCTTTCGTCTGCAACCAACACAACGTTGTGCGGGCAAAGCCCGTGTAGGGGTGAGTATAAGCTACTCAGTAGGGACCCCAAGACCCCTGAAGGTCTCTCAAATCCACAAAGGATAAACCACGAAGAAAGGTATAATCACGAAGTAACAACCGACTCTGCTTAGGTATATGCCCATACATATACCTAAGTCATCAATTTCAAATATGCTCCAACCTCCGAGCCCAAGTACAACTCAGTACAAACAGGAAAGTAAACGTATTCTACACAAGAAAGCAAAACGTAATCCACACAGGATAGCACAACACAATCCACACAGGAAGGAAACAGGATTCAGCTCACACAGGTATACTTCTTCGAAAGACGATAAAGATGATCTCTGATCCATCTAAGTCGTCGGACCCACGAAGGATCGATAGGTAACTAACCCCCGCAAAAGACCCACACAGGATCGGGCCCACGTAGGACCTGTAGGCGCTGGTTCACACAGGACCGCTGAGCGCAAGGAGCCACACAGGATCAGACCCACACAGGATCGGGCCCACACAGGACCTGTAGCACAGATCCATGTAGGATCGCTGAGTGGTGTAGTCGTCGTCGTCGAATCCACACAGGATCTCTGTACTGTCATCGTCGCAGTCACAGTAGCAGTAGTAGCAGTAGTAGCAGTCGCAGTAACAGTCGCAGCCAGCACTAGGGTTCCCGCACACAGCAAGCTCGTTCGGAGGGTCCGCTCCACGAGCCGAGAGGCTGATACATCAACTGTCACAAAGTCCAGAGTTGATGTATCCAAAAGTTCCGTATCGTCAACAGGAACTCAACGCAATAGACGGCGCGTCGATCGGACGCCTGGTCTGAGAGATATTGGCATTCTCGTCCCCGGGGCCCGGTTGGTTTTTAAGGCAAAACCAACCCGACCGTACTCCACCTGCGTCCAAACATCGGGCGGAGTATGCCAAAAGATTCGTCTCACTAAGAGGAACATAACAAAGCTGACGACACGTCAATCGGACGTCCGTAGCACAAGATATGAGCGTTTCCGCTCCGAAGGCCCGGTTGGTTTCGTGAACGAACCAACCCGGCCGAACTCAAAGTGTTCCGAAACCTTGAGTGCGATATATTGAAACGGCCGTCTCAATCCAAGGATCGTGTTGCCGCAGACGGTTCGTCAATCGGAGGTCCGTGGCTCAAGTTATGGCCAAAAGACCGAAACTGATTCGAAACGGGGGGGGGGGGGGTCCGGGTCCGGGGCGACCCGCCCCGACCCCCCTGGGTCGGCCCGAACCGGGTCGACCCGAACCGGGGCGACCCGACCTGGGTCCAACCCGGCCCGGCCGGCCGGCGGCGCGGCGGGCGCGGCGGCCTGGCGCCGCACGGAGGCAGCGCGCGGGGGGGGGGGGGGGGGGGGGGGGCAAAGCCCCCCACTTCTTGGAGTGGCGGCGCGGCTTTATGCCGCGCCCCTTTTTGGAAAACGGCCCCCCCTTCGTGGGGGGCCTGCTTAATTAAACCGGGGAGGCCGCCTGCCCCCCCCCCCCCCCCCAAAGGGAACCGCCCCCTCTTAAATGAGGGGGGGTTTAGAGCTGGACGGGGGAATTTATTTCCCCCGGCATTTGACCTTCCGGCTGGCCAACTGCGGGCCGGTTTTCTCCAACGGGACCGGAAAATCCGGTCCCCTTTTCGGCTTCCGACGCCGGAGGCCCGGCCGCCAGTCTTCTCGTCCCGCCGCGGCCCAGAACCGGCCGCGGTGTTCGTCGTTCGGTGCGGTGAGACGACACCACGCCCCTCCGCCGCGCCTTTGATTTCCTTCAACGCGGCGCGACAGCGCCGTGTTCTTGATGATTCATCCATGGCGTGGCGCGACGGCACCGCGCAATATAATCGGGCGAATATCCGCGTGGTGCGACGGCACCACGCCACCTTGATTCATCCACAATATAAAACATCAAGAATGATGGAGGGGGTTCGGCCGTGTTCATGCGGTCCGGTCCCCTCACGTTAAACAAAACACTTATTTAAAATCCTTACGTTAGTCAAGCAGGAACCACGAACAAGGGTAAATAAATAAACAAAAATCAACAACCCCTACCTTGGGTATAGGTTCGACGATTTGTCAACGTTCCGCAGAAGACAACGTCGCGGAGGTTGGCGTCACGGTAATCGTTCGTCAAATCCGATAACGAAGAGGTACGTCCGAAGAGGTACGTCGTTGGCGAATCTTTGTATGCCGACGAAGGGAGTCCGAGGAGGAAGCGGCGTTCCCTCTCATTGACACGGAAGACGAAGAAGAGAGGAGTGGCGTTCTTCGTCGGAGTTTGAGCGTTCTTCGTCAAGCTTGAGCGTTCTTCGTCAGAGTTTGAAGAAGAAAGAAAAGCTCTCAAATCCTCACAAGATGGCTAAAGAGTTCTAACCCAACAAAATTAGGATAAGAGCTTATTTTATTCACAAACTTAACAAAAGAATTTCAAAGGTTTGAAATTCAAAAAGGATAACTCCAAAAACTAAACTCACTTATTTATTATACATGAGTTGTATAATTAAATAAATGTTAAGTTGACAAGCCTTTAAGAGGGAGAGAGGGGAGTTAAGGGAGTTTGGGAGAAGTTGAAAAGTTTTAGGGTTCGTGTGGGCCCCACCACACTTAATCCTCTCAAGGGAGGTTAAGTGGGTGTGGGTCCCACCCCTAACTTCCTTTGAGAGAAGTTAACCCACAAGTTTAAATAAAATTTTGTATTTCACTAATTTTATTTAACTTAATCTAAAAACCCAAAAACTAACTTTCAACCCGAAATAAACGCAACTTCCGAAAAGGTCTCCTTAAGCGAATATCGGCGCTGCGAGTTCATCGGTGCCCTCAGATTTCAATTCCGAGCACCGGATCAAAAGTTAGAAACTCCCGCTCGTTCTTTCACTGAACGTACCCGAGCCAAACTTCGGAAATTTATTCCGGGAACACCGGGCCTCGGAATCAGGTGCCGTCAGAAACTGCGCTCTTGTAAAATTCCAAAGAAAATTAAGAAAAAATTTACCTTGAATTTTACGGGTCTTTACATTACTCCCACCTCAGGGCTTTACTTCCCCGTAAAGATACATCAAAAACTAGGGAAACAAATGAGGGTACTGAGCACGCATCTGAGCCTCCTGCTCCCATGTGCTCTTCTAGAGATTCATGTGCTGCCATCTGATGCGCACAAGAGGAATCGATCGCCCACGCAGGACCCGCTCCTATCGATCCTCTATCTCCACCGGGACCTCCGTAAAAGTCGCACCATCGTCAACGTCAAGCTCTCCATGGTCAATGATGTGCGTCGGGTCGTGCACGTATCTCCTTAGCTGGGATACGTTGAAGATGTCGTGCACCCGGTGCAATTGAGGTGGCAGAGCCAGGAGATAAGCCACCTCGCCAACCCTGCTGAGGACCTGGAAGGGTCCGATGAAGTGCGGAGATAACTTGCCTCCTCGGCCAAATCTCCGAATACCATGTCGAGGTGAGACCCGCAAGAAGACGTGGTCGCCATCCTCGAACTCTAGTGGCCTCCGCCTCCTGTCAGCATATGACTTCTGCCGGCTCTGAGCTGTCCTCATCCGCTCCTGGATGACCTGGACCTTCTCTGTCGTGGCCTGGACCATCTCCGGTCCCACCAGTGCTGACTCTCCAGGGTCTGTCTAGCACAAAGGAGATCTACAAGGTCAGCCGTACAACGCCTCGTACGGTACCATCCCGATGGGGGAGTGGTAGCTGTTGTTGTACGCAAACTCCACCAAGGGTAGGTGGTCCTCCCAGCTAAGACCAAAGTCGAGGACACATGCGCGGAGCATGTCCTCGAGAGTCTGAATGGTCCTCTCCGTCTGACCATATTTCTGAGGGTGAAAGGCTGTGCTCAGACGTAGCTGCGTCCCGAACGCCTCATGTAACCCCTTCCGAAGCCGGGAAGTAAAGCGAGCATCTCGATCGGAGACGATAGATGATGGCACACCGTGGAGCCGCACAATCTCCTGAACGTAGAGACGTCCCAAACTCTCCACTGAGCCCTGCTCTCTAATGGGTAGGAAGTGTGCCGACTTGGTGAGTCGGTCAACAATCACCCAGATGGAGTCGTGACCTCTAGAAGTACGTGGAAGTCCAGTCACGAAGTCCATAGATATGTCGTCCCACTTCCACTCTGGAACCTCCAAGGGCTGTACCAAGCCTGCTGGTACCTGATGCTCTGCCTTCACCTGCTGGCAGGTGAGGCATCAAGAAACAAACTCTGCTACTGCCTTCTTCATGCCCGGCCACCAGTGCTGTTGTCTGAGGTCCTGGTACATCTTTTCCACTCCAGGATGTACCGCCAAAGGAGAAGTGTGAAACTCTCTCAACACTTCCTCTCGCAAAGCGACTGGTACCATGGTACGTCCTCTGAAAAGGATGTCGTGCTCTGCTCCAAGGGAGAGACCATCAGGTGCCTGTCCTGAGGATATCTGTGCACGCCGTGTCTCACAGTCAGTATCCTCACGCTGTGCCTCTCTGACTCGCTGCAGTAGTGGAGGAGTGATTGTGAGAGACTGAAGGAAGGCTGCTCCATCTCTATCCACGAAGGATATCTGTAAAGAGGCTAGCTGCTCCGTCACCTCCTCAAGTAGCTGAATGCCCGTCCTCCTGCTGAGGGCATCTGCTACTATGTTCCCCTTCCCAGGAGTATAGACTATCTCAAAGTCATAGTCCTGGAGGAACTCGAGCCATCGCCGCTGTCTCAGGTTCAGGTCCTTCTGCGAGAAGATATACCTGAGACTCTGATGATCGGAAAAGACTGTAAAGCGCTCGCCCATCAGATAGTGTCGCCATGTCTTCAGAGCGAAGACCACTGCTGCTAACTCCAGGTCATGGGTAGCGTAGTTCTGCTCATGCGGCCTCAACTGTCGTGATCCATAGGCGATCACTGCCCGCTCCTGCATCAGAACACATCCGAGTCCGGTCCCTGATGCATCGCAGTAGACTACGTACCCTACTCCCTCCTCGGGAAACCTCACGATAGGTGCGCTAGTCAATCTCTGTCTCAGCTCCTGGAAGCTCTGATGACATCTGTCTGACCACACGAAGGGTTTCCCCATCTTCGTCAAAGCTGTGAGTGATTCCGCAACTCTAGAGAAGTCTGGCAGGAATCTCCGATAGTATCCAGCTAGTCCCAAGAAACTCCGAACCTCAGTCACGCTCCTGGGTGGCTCCCATGCTAACACAGCCTCAATCTTCGCGGGATCCACTGCAACTCCCGCCTCAGAGATAACGTGTCCCAAGAAGTGGACCTCACGTATCCAGAACTGGCACTTCGAGAGCTTACCATAAAGCTGGTGCTCTCGGAGTGTGTCTAGTATAAATCGCAAGTGATAGGCGTGCTCCTCCTCTGTCGTAGAGTAAATCAGAATGTCGTCGATGAAGACCACGACGAACCGATCGATGTATGGCTGAAAGATCCTGTTCATGAGATCCATGAACACTGCTGGAGAATTGGTTACACCGAAAGGCATAACAAAGAACTCATAGTGGCCATACCGACATTTGAAAGCCGTCTTCTGCACATCCTCGTCTCTGACTCTGAGCTGATGATAGCCTGACCTGAGGTCTATCTTCGAGAACCACCGTGCTCCCTTGAGCTGATCAAAGAGGTCGTCAATCCTCGGTAGCGGATACTTGTTCCTCACTGTCACCTGGTTCAGGCGACGATAGTCAACACAAAGTCGCAAGCTCCCGTCCGCCTTCTTGGCGAACAATATCGGGGAAGCCCAGGTTGAAACAATGGGTCGGATGAACCCTTTGCCCTGCAAGTCCTCCAACTGTACCCGTAGCTCTCGAAGCTCGGCGGGGGCCATCCGATATGCTGGATTGGATATCGGGGCTGTCCCGGTGTACAAGTCAATATAAAAGCCTACCTCTCTGCGAGGAGGTAGCACTGGAACGTCGTCAGGAAAACGTCCGCAAAATGATCCACCACTGCATGAAAACCAGGACTCCACACGTCAACTGCTCCAAGGATGAGGCTAGCCAACTGATGAGTGATGGGATGTCCTCTCCTCCGCGGAAGTCCATCCTGTGCTGCTAAGGCTCCCTTCTCGCCGGTGAAGGTGAACCTACTCCCGTCGGTGTGTACACATCGCACCTTGCGCCTAAAACAGTCAACATGCGCATGGACCGTAGATAGCCAATCCATGCCCAAGATGACGTCGTAAGGCCTCGACACTGCTACAAGAAGATCCCAGCCGAAGCTCTCGCCTCCTATAGTAAGCTCACACTGCCGGCACCAGTGCGTAATCGTCGAGTCTGCTCCTGTAGGAGTATCTAGCCGTAAGGATCGAGCCAACGGCTCTGTCGGAATCTCCGAGCTCCGAACAAGGGCAGCGGCTATGAAAGAGTGACTCGCTCCTGTGTATACAAGTACTGCAGCAAGGGTGGAGTAGACACAGATAGTACCTCGAATCATCTCGGGTGTGCCGTGGTCATAGGCCTCTACTGCCTGGAGCTGTGCCTGTCTCTGCCCTCCAGCTCCCTGTGGTCGGGGTGGACCTCCTGGTGGTGGTGGTGGTAGAGCCCCAAAGCGTCGCCCACCACCTGCTGCTCGGCCAGCTCCTCTGCCTCGTCTGCCTCCTCCCTGCGGACCGCCACGGTCAAACCTCTACCTCTGCCTAGGTGGCTCCTCAACCGACTGTTGCTCCTCGGCACGACGGATCGGGCAGTCACGAGCCATGTGGCCCTGCCCGCCGCACGAGTAACACTGTCTGCCTCTCGAAAGACTGGCTCTGCGCTGTATGCCCCGCACTGCTGAGCCAGTGTCTTGAGGTCGTCTGCCTGAAGGTCTGGTCTTCCTAGACCCCTGAGTCATCCGTCGACTGCCAGCTGCAAGAGACTCTGCCACGTACCGCCCTGCGGTGGGTCGCTGCGCTGGTGTAGACTCAGCAAGGAAGCTCTCGATCAGAAGGGCCCGCTCCAGTACTCCTGTCTGT
Source organism: Viscum album (assembly GCA_963277665.1). Lineage (NCBI taxonomy): Eukaryota > Viridiplantae > Streptophyta > Magnoliopsida > Santalales > Viscaceae > Viscum > Viscum album. The sequence goes on from OY728164.1 coordinate 2,028,654,658, forward strand.
GTCGGTATGCTGAGGGAGATCAGCGATGCCCTGATCTCGTGTCTCAAACCCTGCTCGAAGGTCCGGGCCCGGAAGAATGGGTCCCGTACCATGTCGGTCGAGTAGCGCGAGAGATCAGTAAATCTCGCTGAGTACTGAGCGACCGTCATGCTGCCCTGCCGCAGCTGAAGAAGCTCCTGGATGCGCACCGCACGAAGGGTGGCTGGGACGAACTCCGAGCGGAAAAGGCTCTCAAAGTCCATCCAACGTAGAGATGCCTCATCGTGCACCTGGAGCATCAAGCTCCACCATCGGCCCGCTGCTGCGTGAAGTAGGCTCACAGCGAGGATCACCATGAGGTCTGCTGGTGTCCTCAATAGCCTGAAAACTCGTACCACTGCCTCCAGCCAGTCCTCTGCTGCCTGGGGGTCCGTCTCCCCACGGAACCTAGGCGTTCGCTGGCGCTGAAACTCATGCATTGCGCTGAGGCGACGTGCATCGTCAGCGGCTGGTGCTGGAAGCATCGGTGGCTCGACGGGTTGAGCTACCACCGGTGCCACTACTGACAAAGGGCCCTGCACCGAGGCCTCATCGCTCGGTGGGCTGTCATCACACTCGACTCTCGGAACCCTAGCTGGCTGCCATCGTGGGGCCATCCTGAAAAGGAACAGGTGCGCCACGGTCAAACAGTATACCTGGTGAGCTGACACAAAGTAATCACAAAGAAAACATTGAAACACACACGCAATCAATGTTTTTGTGCATTAAGTCGGGAATCATAAGTCAGGGTCCTGGTGTACGGATACGTCGGCCGCCGCACCAACACTGGACTCCCTGGACTGATAACCACACTCAATACGCTAAACATTATTGCTTCACATAGAAAAGATCATAGTTCGCGGTAGAACCGAACTCCTTTGATACCAATTTGTCACGACCCGCTCTCGGGGTCCGTGCCGTGACTACCCCAAGCCCGCCTTCCATAGGCCAGGGGCTGGCGACTAGCACCAAGGCGTAAATCCCGGTAAAAAGGGAAGGCATTGCCTTTGTAAAGTAAACAAACACCACAGAGTAAGCAAGCAGAAAGTAAACACTAAGCAAAAGCAGAGTACAACTGAAAGTGCAGAAAAGTAAATTGGCCAGTATACAAATCCAAACTGAAAGTAAATTACAACTCGAAAGGGATAACAGCAACTAAAAAGTAAAAGCCGCAACACCGAGCTGTGCACTGGAAATCCCACCTGAAGGGTGGGTACAGATAGCTCCACTACTCCACGGGTCCCGCCGTCCGCTCCGAGCACGTCCCGCCCAGTGGTCCACCTCCAGGTACCATCCCGCTCTGCAAGCCTCAGCTAAGGTCAACGCTGTCCGTCGTCTGCAACCAACACAATGTTGTGCGGGCAAAGCCCGTGCATGGGTGAATATAAGCTACTCAGTAGGGACCCCGAGACCCCTGAAGGTCTCTCAAATCCACAAAGGATAAACCACGAAGACAGGTATAATCACGAAGTAACAACCGACTCTGCTTAGGTATATGCCCATACATCTACCTATGTCATCAATTTCAAATACGATCCAACCTCCGTGCCCAAGTACAACTCAGTCCACACAGGAAAGTAAACGTATTCCACACAGGAAAGCAAAACGTAATCCACACAGGATAGCACAACACAATCCACACAGGAAGGCAACAGGATTCAGCTCACACAGGTATACTTCTTCAAAAGACGATAAAGATGATCTCTGATCCATCTAAGTCGTCGGAGCCACGAATGATCGATAGGTAACTAACCCCTGCAAAAGACCCACACAGGATCGGGCCCACGTAGGACCTGTAGGCACTGGTTCACACAGGACCGCTGAGCACAAGGACCCACACAGGATCGGACCCACACAGGATCGGGCCCACACAGGACATGTAGCACTGATCCACGTATGATCACTGACTGCTGTAGTCGTCGTCGTCAAATCCACACAGGATCTCTGTACTGTCGTCGTCGCAGTCACAGTAGCAGTAGTAGCAGTAGTAGCAGTCGCAGTAACAGTCGCAGCCAGCACTAGGGTTCCCGCACACAGCAAGCTCGTTCGGAGGGTCCGCTTCATGAGCCGAGAGGCTGATACATCAACTGTCACAAAGTCCAGAGTTGATGTATCCAAAAGTTCTGTATCGTCAACAGGAACTCAACGCAACAGACGACGCGTCGATCGGACGCCTGGTCTGAGAGTTATTGGCATTTTCGTCCCCGGGGCCCGGTTGGTTTTTAAGGCAAAACCAACCCGACCGTACTCCACCTACGTCCAAACCTCATGCGGAGTATGCCAAAAGATCCGTCTCACTAAGAGGAACATAACAAAGCTGACGACACGTCAATCAGACGTCCGTAGCTCAAGATATGAGCGTTTCCGCTCCGAAGGCCCTGTTGGTTTCGTGAACGAACCAACCCGGCCGAACACAAAGTGTTCCGAAACCTTGAGTGCGATATACCTAAACGACCGTCTCGATCCAAGGATCGCTTTTCCGCAGACGGTTCGTCAATCGGAGGTCCGTGGCTCAAGTTATGGCCAAAAGACTGAAACTGATTCGAAACGGGGGGTTCCGGGTCGGGGGCGACCCGACCCGGGTCCGACCCGGCCCGGCGGCACGGCGGCCGCGGCGGCCTGGCGCCGCATGGAGGCAGCGCGTAGGGGGGGGGGGGGGGGGGAAAGCCCCCCGCTTCTTGGAGTGGCGGCGCGGCTTTATGCCGCGCCCCTTTTTGGAAAACGGCCCCCCTTCGTGGGGGCCTGCTTAATTAAACCGGGGGGGCCGCCTGCCCCCCCCCCCCCCCCCCCCCCAAAGGGAACCGCCCCCCTCTTAAATGAGGGGGGTTTTAGAGCTGGCCGGGGGAATTTATTTCCCCCAGCCTTTGACCTTCCGGCCGGCCAACTGCCGGCCGATTTTCTCCAAAGGGACCGGAAAATCCGGTCGCCTTTTCGGCTTCCGACGCCGGCGGCCCGGCCGCCGGTCTTCTCGTCCCGCCGCGGCCCAGAACCGGCCGCGGTGTTCCTCGTTCGGCGTGGTGCGACGGCACCGCACCCCTCCGTCGCGCCTTTGATTTCCTTCAACGCGTCGCGACGATGCCACGTTCTTGATGATTCATCCATGGCGTGGCGCGACGGCGCCGCGCAATATAATCGGGCGAATATCCGCGTGGTGCGACGGCACCACGCCACCTTGATTCATCCACAATATAAAACATCATGAATGATGGAGGGGGTTCGGCCGTGTTCATGTGGTCCGGTCCCCTCACGTTAAACAAAACACTTATTTAAAATCCTTACGTTAGTCAAGCAGGAACCACGAACAAGGGTAAATAAATTAACAAAAATCAACAACCCCTACCTTGGGTATAGGTTCGACGATTTGTCAACGTTCCGCGGAAGACAACGTCGCGGAGGTTGGCATCACGGTAATCGTTCGTCAAATCCGATGACGAAGAGGTACGTCCGAAGAGGTACGTCGTTGGAGAATCTTCGTATGCCGACGAAGGGAGTCCGAGGAGGAAGCGGCGTTCCCTCTCGTTGACACGGAAGACGAAGAAGAGAGGAGCAGCGTTCTTCGTCGGAGTTTGAGCGTTCTTCGTCAAGCTTGAGCGTTCTTCGTCAGAGTTTGAAGAAGAAAGAAAAGCTCTCAAATCCTCACAAGATGGCTAAAGAGTTCTAACCCATCAAAATTAGGATAAGAGCTTATTTTATTCACAAACTTAACAAAAGAATTTCAAAGGTTTGAAATTCAAAAAGGATAACTCCAAAAATTAAACTCACTTATTTATTATACATGAGTTGTATAATTAAATAAATGTTAAGTTGACAAGCCTTTAAGAGGGAGAGAGGGGAGTTAAGCGAGTTTGGCAGAAGTTGAAAAGTTTTAGGGTTCGTGTGGGCCCCACCACACTTAATCCTCTCAAGGGAGGTTAAGTGGGTGTGGGTCCAACCCCTAGCTTCCTTTGAGAGAAGTTAACCCACAAGTTTAAATAAAATTTTGTATTTCAAAAATTTTATTTAACTTAATCTAAAAACCCAAAAACTAACTTTCAACCCGAAATAAACGCAACTTCCGAAAAGGTCTCCTTAAGCAAATATCGGCAATGCGAGTTCATCGGTGCCCTCGGATTTCAATTCCGAGCACCGGATCAAAAGATAGAAATTCCCGCTCGTTCGTTCACTGAACGTACCCGAGCCAAACTTTGGAAATTGATTCCGGGCACACCGGGCCTCGGAATCAGGTGCCGTCAGAAACCACGCTCTTGTAAAATTCGAAAGAAAATTAAAAAAAAATTTCCCTTGAATTTTACGGGTCTTTACATTTTAATTAATAATGAAAATAATTTATATTGGATTTTTTAAACTCAAATCACAGAAGTGGTAAATTTCTATTTAAATGAAAAATCGATTTATGTAATTACCACTTTGTGGTTTCACTATTTATCAAAAATCAAGGTTTTTCAGAAAAATAACAAAACTTCACCCTAAGCAATATTTGATATTCTAAATTTATTTCTATTTATTCCCGCCAATACAATGACTATGTGTTAACTACCATTTAAAATAATATTATTTTATTACTAGTGTGCAACGTAAGATTTCAATGAAACTCTTTGTTGCGTATCAGGTACGCTATCGAACATAGCAACCCCTTTAAAGTAAAATTAATATTTAATTCACAAATATTAATAAATATGAAATTTTTTTATTCTTTATTTAACTGGGATGTTACAATATCACACCTCAATACCATGTAAAATTATTATTTTTCAATAAAAATCCATTCCTAAGCCTCTTTTTCACGTCTATGAACATCAAATCTCATCAAAAATCCACATCTAAGGGCCTTAAAGAGGTTATAAAGGAAAATAATTTAAGAGGTAAAAATTCTCTTACATTTAATTTTCTAGTGTTTTTCTTTTCTTATACTCTCTTCACCTCACATTATCAAAGAGGCATGAAAACTATATTATCCTATAAAAATTGGAAGGTTATAACATTTATTAAAAAATTCATCATCATACTGATTCTCTTATCCTATTATTTCTAGAAAACAATTATCATCCATGATTTTTCGATTAACCGACATTGTGGATGATGTTATTTCAATTTTCGTTACCGCCTTCAATTATGTTTATAAAACCATTTATTTTTCAATAAATATTTATTACAATTAATATATATTATCTTATAATCTTGAACCAGTGTTTATTCACAATATAAATTAGTAAAAGAAAAGTGATTCATAATGATCAAAATTCACAAAAAGAAACCAATGTTCATCAATAATTTTTTTTTCTAATTAATAATCCTCATAACATAAAACAAATGATATATAATACCATTTAATATTATGTATTTTCATTAATAAATTTTAAATTCAAATCTGATGATTTTATCCCTTCCGAAAATAAAATCCATAATAAACCAACAATAGAAACAATGAAATTAGTGCACTTGAAAAAATGAAAATGAATTTTTTTTAAACAAATTTCGGGGAAGTTGTTATGATAATATCATATAATTAATTATAAATATTAATATAATTCTCTAATTTATTAATAAAACTCTTTTAAACATTACACAGGAGGTTCGAAAAAATTTGATGTAAGAAGAATCCGATGTAAGGGAATTCTTAACCAAATTTCTATTCTTTGGGTTATCCCTCAACTTCTTAAATTATGTGGTACAAAGATTATTTTTTAAATTAATTTTTATGTTGAATTATGTGTATATATATTGTATACATTTATTCCATATCATTATTAACTATTATTACAAATAAATGATATTTTTCATAGACTTTCCTTTAAAAATTATCTTTTAATTCACTTTATTTTAAAATAAATGATTTACATGATGTATGTATTATTTTTTATGAGTATGTTATGTTTATTGGGAATTTATTATGATGTAGGGACGGACCTATATCTCCCTCAAATTCATTGGGTTTTTTATGTTGGAGTTTGACCACATGGTTACTACAAGTGTTATTTCGATGGTTACACTATAAGGTAATTGTGTGGGATACAATGTAAAGTAGGAATGAAGATTACATTTTAAGGTATCCACGAGTGTTAAACATAATATGGTATCCATGACGGTTACAATATTAAGTAATTAATTCCCTAGGTTAGCTTTATGGTGTTATTTATGTTTTCTAGTTGTTCTGGAAATCTATTGTTTTCACAATGTGACTATATGATACTTATCGGGTGAGAATCATGTCTTTATGAAAATGATTAAATATGTTTATAATTATTCATGAACAAACGGTTCCTCTAAATATTTTTATATACCTTGATTTTATTTTTATTCTCAACCCAAGTATTAGTTTTTTCATATAGTTTATAGATGGGTATGAGAAAAATAGAAACCACGATGAATTTTTTGAAGACATTTCAAGAATAGATTTCATGTTTCATTTAAAAAAACTTTATTTTGAAAAAATGATATTTTTAGTAGTACACACTTTGTATGAAAGTGGGTTATATTAATGAGTTATTCACTAAATTTTAAAAACAATAAACTAAAAATATATATGGGAATGTAAATAAGTTAAATCTAATGTAATTTAATAGATTATGTAATGTTTATAGTCGATTCCTTATTGTTAGTATCAGAGCATTGTTTAGATAACCATAGTTTTTATAATGTTTTTAATACTATAAATGATTTGAACCTTATATTTATGATTAAATGATACAGTAAATAAAGATTACCATGTTACTTCATCTATGATATGTCTATTCAGAATGATATTCCATAAATGAAACCCTGATGCTAAGGTAGGAAGACACCAAGAGGATGTTATCATTCATAATCTGCAACCAGTAATGGTAGTAATTGAACCCAAATAGATTTTAATAGTAATGTATTAGAATTTATAGACTATAAATTGAATTTTAATCCATAATATAGAATAACCAAGGCTACCACAATGGAACACGATGATAATGGAACAGTTTATGAGGCAACACCCCCATCTTTTAGTGGATCCTCTTACTGAGTGAATGCTCAAGAATGGATTAAATACCTTGCGAATTTATTTTATGGTATTAGGTGTTTAGATAATGAAAAGTTAATTCTTGAAATTTATTATTTTTTAGGTGACGCTGACTAGTGGTGGTAAATAGTAATGAATATCAAGGACAATACTGCGATGGATTCCTTGATGTGGGATGAATAAAAAAATCCTTGAAAATTATTTTCCAAAGGTGGTTTGACATAGTATGGAAAAGAAAATTCATTAAATGAAATCATGTTTAGGAGGATTTAGTGGAATTGTATGAAGAAAAATTCACACATTTAGAATGGTATGCTCTAATTCTTATTCAGGATCTTGATAGAAATAAGATTCATTTTTACTCAAAATTAAATCCAATATATTGAAGTGCAGTGACCTCTCATGAATTCAAAATTTAGGATAAACTAGTAAGATGTTCTATATCGTAATAAATAGAGTTTTGTGATGATCAAGTGCACTTTGATGAAAAGCAGGAGAGGTGGTCTAAATTTAATGATTTGGGTAAGAATAATTAAATTAAATATAAAGGATAGAATGTTCATTTTCTAGTTTGTAAAATGTGAGAAAAAAAGAACCTTGTGGAATGTCTTTACAGAATTGGGTAGTTTTTTTGGATGTAGTAAGCTTGTAAATAAATTCTGATATTTTAAGGAATATGATTTAAAGATCAATTCTAATAAGTAAAATAAAATTTGTTTTAAATGTGGTGAGATGGGTCAATATGAGAGTACCTACCCAAAGAAAGGTCCAAATAATAGAAAGAATAAGATTACAAGTATAGAGGTGTAGTTAGATCCTTTGTGCCTACATCCACCAATGATGTGCAATACAGTGGAATTTTATTAGGCACTTTTTTTGAATACATAGATTTATCTAATGCATTGTTTGATGTGGTTTCTACACATTCATTAATTTCTAAGAAATGTTCCTGTAAATTGGTTATTTCCCCTTAGGAAAATAGACCTGAACATATGGGTAAATCACTAGGGGAAATAATATTGATAAAATAATTATAATATTCTTCCAATTTTTTTTATATGGAAATACACTATCAAAAAACCATGTTGTCTTACACATAGTAGAGTTTTATGTCATTGTGGGTACAGTTTGGATTTGAGTTTATCATGATATGATTAATTATATAGTTAAAGATGTTATTTTTATGAAAGAGTTTCATTTTTTGAACCAAAATAAAACGATAAAATTTATAACATTTCAAGATTATGATAAACCATTAAAAATGGAAATGAATGTTATCCTTATCATATTATTGAAAACAGGCTAACTATCCTTATTAATGATACACCAGTTGTAAATGAATACCTAAATATTTCTCTAGATGAGTTTCCCAATGTTATACATGATTGGGAAGATGAATTTACTAACATATTGGTCTCTGATTCTAATCAAATTTAAAACCCCATATCAAATGTCTCAATTGAAGCTTCATGAATTGGAAAATAAATTGCAAGAGTTTCTTGATAAAGGATGAATTCATCCTAAAACGTCACCATGAGGTGCTCTAGTTTTGTTTCATAAAATGATATATTGTTTCATGGGAATATTAATTGATTATATAATGCTAAATAACATTGATATTAAGAATAAGTATCCATTTTTTCTTAACCATGACTTTTTTTATCAGCTCTAGGGAGATAAAAAAATTTCTATGTTTTCCATGATATTTAGGTAACATAAGATGAAGTTGAAGGAGGTTGAAATCCCAAAAATATATTTTCATACTAGATATGGGAAATATGAGTTTTTTGGAATGACATTTGTTTTGATAAATTCCCCTTTTATATTCATGGATATTACTAATAGAATATTCCATGAATATTTGGATATGATTTTTATTTATTTTATTCATGATATTTTTGTCCATTTAAAAAGATAGGAGAATCATGAGAAATATATGATGATTGTCTTGAAAACTTCTAATGAATGATATTATATGAAAAATTTAGAAAATATAATTTTTGGTTGCAATAAATTTCTTTTCATGGGAACATTATAAATAATAATGGATTATCAATTGATCCAATAAAAAAAAGTGGTTGATGAATGGCCAAACCCCACAAATGATAAATATGATCATAGTTTTGTTGGATTATCAGGCTATTAACGATGGTTTGTAAAATAAATATCATTTTTATTTATCCCTCTAACTAATTTAACACAAAATGGTTCAAATTTATTTTCATACAAGAAGTGATGTATATTTTTATGGAATAGAAGAAGAGATTCGTGAATGAAGTAGTTCTGGAACTACTATCCACAAATTGTGAATTTTTCATGCACATTGATGCTTCATTGAAAGAAAATGGATGTGTTTTGATGCTGAAATATCAGGTAATTGCTTATTCATCAACAAAACAGAAACCTATTAAGTGAAATTATCCGAAATGTAATTTGGAATTAGTATATGTGTGTTTCTCTTTGAAAATGTAGAGGAATAATTTATACCGAGCCAAATGTGAAATATATACTGACAATAAATTTTTGAATTATATATTCAATGATAAGGAAGTAATCATATGGAAAATAATACTTATTGAAATAATAAAGCATTGTGATTGAACAATTAATTACATCCTAGAAAAGAAAAAATGTGGTAAACTCCTTGATTCAAAAACATCATGCATCATTAACTATGTTACATTTGGATCAAAACCACCTGATTAATGATTTAATGAATTTTTGATTCGATATTTTTGGTACATGAAATTGTTATTTTTTGTTTTAGGTTTAAGTGTTATAATCATTGAATGAGTAAAGAAAGAACATAGGGATGACCATGAGTTATAGAAAAAGGTAAAATTGGATAAAAGTGATAAGTTTCTGGAATATAACATCAATAAAGATTGTTTTTTAGGATTTGAAAAGAGATTATTTGTGCTTTTTTATTCTTAGATGAAGAAATAATTGTTTTATGAAGCTCTCATTTCACCATTTTTAGTTTATCATTATAGTACTAATATATAAATATGCCTTTGGGGGTATTCATGGTGGGATGGAAGGAAAAATAGATATTTTATATTTTACAATGAATTGTTTCACATGTTAACAGGTTAAAGAAGAGTGAAAACTACCAAAGGAGATGAATCGTCCTTTTACATTGACTTATTGGTAATGAAAAAATATATCCATAGACTCCATGGTGGGACTACAAAATTCTACATGTGGTAATAATTCTATTTGAGTAAATTTTGATTAGCTGAAAAAATCTACACTATTCCTTAATATTCAATATACTATGTATTTGGATCATATTTCTTGTGTGTACCTCAAAGACAATGTCATGTTATATTGAGTTCCTCTATCTATAGTATTTTACTAAGATCCTATTTGAACCTCTAAATTTTTCAAAGGATAAAAGAATGAATTTGGGAACTGAATTAAATTTCATCACTCATTTTCATCCCAAATTTTATGGATATACCAAGAGAACAATTCAGGCCATGGAGAACATTTTTTGATCTTGTTAAATGAATTTCATGGGACATTGAGATCGGCATCTTTCATTAGTTGAGTTTTATGTAATAAATGTTTTAATTCTAGTATACAAATGGCATATTCAATGACATTATATAGAAAGTGGTGTCAAACTCTAGATTTATGGGATGAATTCAGGGAAAGGAATTTTATGGGGCTAGAATTAGTAAAGGAATTCATTGAGAAAGTGATGATAATCTTGAAACACATGAGGATAACTAAGATCCAATATACTGATATATATGTAATATGAGGAAATAAGTTAATATTGATGTAGGTGATGATGTTTTTTTAGAATTTATCCATGAAAAGGTATTATGTGTTTTGGTTGTAAAGGAATTCAATGTCCATAATTAGTTGGTCCTTATGGAATTCTGGAAAAAGTTAGACCAGTTTTCAAACCAGTGGATTTTCCTAAAAATTTAACTTTGGTACAAAATGATTTTGAAGTTTCAGAGTTGAGAAAGTATGTGCAAGATGCATCTCATGTTTTGTGCGAATATTTTTTTCATATAGAAGATAAAATTTATTATAAAGAAAAATCGGTTCAAATTATTGATCATGAGCATGTATTTTGGAAGAAGGTAATTCACTAGGTTATGGTATGATGGAGAAACCAGATGGTTTAAGAAGAGTCATGAGAATATGAAACTACTATGTGGAAAAGGTACCATTACTTGTTTAATAAGTAAATTAAAATTGCGAGGATTTAGTTTCAAGATGGTGGGGAGAATGTAACAATCTAGGTACATTTATTTTAATATCATTTAATTGTTGAATTATATAGTTATATTCTTTATAAAATTATAATAAAATATGTAGTATTCATAGAAATTGAAGAATTTATAATCATGGAATATTAAATTAACCATAAGAATAGTTACATTCCCTTTTAGAATATTAATCTATAAATAGAATAGTAACCTCACCAATGAGAGTATAAAAAAAATTATGTATCTTATAAGTGCAATCATGATACATTAATATATTTGGTTAAGTACATAAATGTTTTTTTATTGATAAATATTTTGTTAGTATTTTTGTAGGTATGAAATATTTTATTTTAATTTTCTAATTATTATAATTATTTCAAAGAAAATATATTTTTATTAAATATATTCATAAATTTATAATTTTTTTCTTATGATTGTAATAGAATTTTAAGTGTCTATAATTATTTTTTCTTAGTGTTATAAAATCTGTTACAATTTTAAAACTGGTATTTTTTTAATAAATTATGTTTTATATTAAAAATTAAATTTCTCATATTTAAGAAATTATTTTCCAAAAATGGAGATCATTTTATTATTCTACACATCGAAAATGGTAAAGGAGAATTCTTGGGTGTTTTCTGAAATAATTGATGTTTTAGTGAATAGTGAAATACGTTAATTTATGATATACGGTAATTACATGATTTATTGTTTCAAATATGATGTAAGACTGATATTGGTCGAAACTATCAAACTACCCATCCTTATTTTAGTCTATTTTATTATAACGATCACACTATTCATAGCTACGAGAAAAATTACTAAACTAATAAACATAATAATGAGAACATACCCCTTCAATTCACTATAATACTTCCCCTTACACCTCAAAGTCTTGTAGATTGATTAATTTCTACAAACCTCCAATCCCAATACTCTTCCTCACATCAAGGACCTTCTGGTCCCACTAAAAGGCCAAAACCAAGGTCCTTAAAATGATTATCAATCAAGAGAATTCAAAAAGTATAAATCCTCTTTCATCTTCCATTATTTTCATTCCAATTATTTTTCTTTTCTTATACTCTTTTTACCTCACCTTATCCAAGTATAATAAAACATATATTATCTTATATATACCCTAATTTTATAATGTTTATGGAGAAACTCATCATCATCATTCTTCTCCTCTCCCTTTTTTCAAAAAATAAAAAAAACATTCGTGATGTGGATTTACTGATATCATAGATGATGTGTTTTCAATTTCAATTATAGACTTCATGGATGGCCATAAAACCATTAATATGGTTAAATAATATTTTATTATAAATATTATATTTCATATTAAATTTTACACATTTTTTTATAAATATTATTAATTAATCAAACAAAATTAGTTCATAATGATCAAAATCCCCCAAAATAAACTATTGTTCATCACTAATGATTTATCTAGTGAATAATCATCATAAAAAATAAACAAAATTAGATATAATACCATTTAATATATTTTTTAATTTCATTAATAACATTTAATTTAAATTATGGAGTTTTTCTCACTTTTGACAAGAAAATACATTACAATCCAACCATAGAAAGCATGAAATAGTTGTACCAGAAAGAATAAAAATATGAAAATATTATTTATGAATGGTTGGAAAGATGTTATGAGAATATAATATAAGTAACTTTATATATTAATGTGATTCATTAATAATTTATATCATCTTACAGGTACAATTATAGATAAGGTTTAAGCACTTTTGAACTAAGTTGAACCCGAGGTAAGGGAATTCTTATCCAAATTTACATTCATTTGATTAACCTTCTACTTCATAAATTATGTGGTACTAAGATTATTTTTGAAATGAATATTGTTATTTTATTAATTGTATTAACATTTTATACACACAATCTATTCTTCTTATGAACTCTCACTTCAAATATATTATATTTTTAAGGGACTTTTCATTAAAAAGTATATTTTAATTTTCTCTCATTTTAAAAGGAATGAATTATATGATGTTAGTGTTCTTATTTTATGATTATGCTCTTGTTCTTGGGAATTGTTTATGATGAATGGTTTTACCAATATCTCCCTCTAATTTACTAGTTATGTTTATTATTTCAGTTTAGTGTATGGTTACACCCAGTGTATCTGCGATGGTTACACTATAAGGTAGTTGTGAGGCTTACATTGTAAGGTAGCCATAGGGTTATTAGGTAGCTGTGAGCGTTACAATTCATATGGTAGAAACGAGGGTTGAAATAAAAGGTATGTAATTCCCTATGTTACCTTTATGGTTTTATTTATGTTTTCTATGTATTATTGAAATATCATGTTTTCAAAAAGAAAATATATGATACTTATCAGATGAGAAGTATGTCATTCAAAAGAAGATTTCATATATTGATACATATTCATGCACAAAAAATTTATCTCCTTCATTTTATATACCTCAACAATTATTTTGGTATCATACAATGTTTTAAAAAGATTCATAGGGTATATGGATTGGTAATTGAAAAGGAGAAATGAAGATGAATGTTGAGAATAATTTTCAAGAACATATTTAATGTTTCTTTTTTTAAAGAGATTTATTATTAAGGAAATGCACATTTTTTTAGTAACACTCACTTTGAATGATTTTGGGTTCATATTAAGGAATAATATCCTAACATTATAAAACTCTAAACATAAAAGATAATTTGGAATTTAAATAAGTTAATTCTAAATGAATTTACTTGATTATGTAATGTTTAAGGATCACTCCTTATAACTAATGTTTTGTTAATCTAAACGCCTTCATGAAGCTCAAACACACTTTAGGAAGAACCATAATTTTTCATGGATATGTTATCCTTTGTGAAGATGAACCCTTTCAAAAATCTCACTTATCCATAAAAAATATCAATACATTCTTGACCCTTATATATTTTCGTCATATTTCATACCATTCAAAAATTTCCTTTATTCATGATCATTTTCTCATGAAAATCCTCCCCAAATCACCATTAGAAATTCAGAGCCTTTGGATTTTCATTATTCTATTCTTAATCAAAATGAGTGGGGTAGAGGACTATTTGTCATTGTTTATTACATTTTATGAACCTTCCATGATCACCATCGTCTTTTCATAAAGCTCTTTTTTTCATGAAAAAAATATCTTCACAAAGAAACATAGAAAATTTTCCATTAATAGGGCTTCTTGTAGTTTTGGAGATTTACCATCTTTACATCACATGTTGGAGATGCTCCACACCTTCACGAAACCTAGTCTTCACAATAGCAAATTTCTATACAAATTTCCACATTATCATGAAACTCCAATCTTCTTGAAACACAATAATTTCAAATAGTTTTATGTGAAATTCATGGAAATCCAAATTTCATGATGCATGAGACATCATCCAATTTTAATCCCCAAAAATTTGTAAAACACCAATAATACACTCCACCTTAATGGAGAAACAATATCTACCTCCTCCAATGAATCCATTCCATTGCCATGGATCTTTTTTAACATTAATATTCAAAAACCATGCTATAATTTCACAATTCACCATTGAAACATGATTTTTCAACACACATAATCAGCCTAAAAACATTGCAATTTTACCTTGAGGGATTTATTGCTGAAAACAATCAAAAAAACTATCAAGTGTGAAATTTCCCTTAAGGAGGGACTTAACTAAACCCTCAAGTGATACAATTTTTTCCCTTTGGGAAACACTCAACCATCTACTATTCACCACATGATGTTTGACCTTTGACTTACTTTTCACCACTTAACATAAAAACTTTAATCCACCAAAAACCTCTACCATATACATTAAACATTGGATTCATGCTGTAAATGAGACTAGAATAAATGGTGAACCATGTTCAGAAAGGGACTTTGACAATTATTATTATCTTGGGAGTGAAGCTTGAATACTATGGTGGTTTGGGTAGTAAACCAATTACACTATGATAGTCTTGTCAATGAGTCAGGACTACTGAGGAAATGATATTATATTATTTGTTTTTGGCCATAATGTATGTCTAATTTCATTGTTATTCTCTCATGACACATGTTATTTGATTCAATTACGATTCATGTCTTATGAATTACCAAGATTTATTACATTAATCATGATTATGAACTATCATATACAAGGTATGATATTTAAATGTTATTCTCATGTTCTACTACCCATAAAATCATATAATATGTATGTGGTCATTAATATCTCTCATGTTTACCCTTACTTTTCATTTTATCTCACACATTCTAATGTTTCCTTTCCCCATATTATGGTGAATTGTTTTAAGTATGATATTTCTAGTAATGGTCAATGTGATAATGAACTTATTGGGTTATGATGTAGTTCACTTATGAAAGAGTTTTTTTATCAATGCTTATAATGATACTAAATATATATAACTCTATAATGGATCACTATGTTATGTAATTAATATTAATCTAATAAAATGTAAAATATATGTAATAAAAGTATAGGTCACTCTATATATCCCCACAAAATTATCTTAGAGAACATTCAAATTCATAAAACCAACTAAATAACTTGTTGTCACATCTTTCATGACATATGCATCCTCATATCATAACACTAGACTTCATGTTATCCTCTTTCCACTCAAACATAAGTTGTGTAAATCAATATTCATGGGATTTTATTCCGATTTTGATGAGATATATTGATATCCTACTTTGAGTTTAATCCCAATATGGAAAAATTTCCATTCAATCCTCACAGTGCAATTTATATAATGATATTATTTATTCCCTTCCATATTCTGTAGATATTTTTGTGAGTAATAACACCACATTCACAAGGGTTATATTTTCCATGGACAATCCATTCATCAAGCCATATTGTTGAAAATATCATGGCACCATTTAAATATTCATATTACTTCTCAGAGACAACCACATCAACATCACTAATGATATATTCCCAATGAGAATACACATATACAAGAGGGGATATATTATTTACTAAACTAACTCATCCTCATTTGTATATATTACCTTCATGGTATAATAGAAATGTTATATCATGCAGAAGTCCCTCCCTAACCATTACTAGGTACATTCTTCCTAGTAATTCTTAATATGTAGTGTTAAACTACATAGATTGGGCCTCATTATATGACCATAAAAGGAATGACATACCTTGTTAAGTGGTATTGAACAACATGGGATTTGATTATATTTACAAGGATCCATATAAAGACCATTTCATGGTATTGATCCGGAAACCGAAATCACCTTTCACTTTCCAAGATAGATATAATCTATAGAGACCCCATATTTATGAAAATACAATATACTGATCTATATACCATCATCGATATGTATAAATAGGAAAATTATGGAGAACAACTAATACAATAATTAGCTTCATTAATAGAGAATCTGAGATATATGTTAATGATCACTTTAATGGGTTATCTCTTATACATAAGGGCATTCACATCACAACATGATAATAACTAATTAGTCAAATGTTGATAATTAATCTTGTAATGGTATTTGGAAATGATTTATGAACATGAACTCAATATGTAAGTGATTCCCAAAGTAGTAAATAATTCACCCTAATTTGGTGTGATGATATTGGGGTCTAATGCACTCAACTAATATTAGTTCCTAACATTTATTACTTATAAACAGTAGTAAAATATTGCCTTTAGAAATAAAATATATATAATAATATCTTCTTGTGAATGAGAGAGACAATAAGTGTTTCTGGTTTCAAGAATAATACTCATTGGGAACATCAAAAAAGAGTTGGGATCTGATGCAAAGACTATGAAACCACACTAAACCTCTTAAAAACAATCCATTAGCCATTCCAACCTCATTTTTTATGTCAAGATAGAAAATATGGTTTATTTAAATAGGGTTTTACATAGATCATATTTTTAAGTCCTATTAGTATTTTTGTTTCAAACCCCATAAAAACACATTGTGTCTGTGTGTAAATATTGTATTATTTGATGCTGGTAAATGAAAAGGTAACTATGATGTATAACAACCATGATATACTGGTTAATGAATGGAATAGGTGGCTAGTGGGAGATTTAACCCTATAACATGGACATTAGCAACAATAGTGTTTTTTGTTTATATTTTTGGATATATATTTTTTTCATCCTTCTATACTCATATACATTAGCACCCCCTCCCACTATTGTGTCACTTATGATTACATCATAGTCATATTAATACATATATTGGATTGATGTTTATGGCTCCTCATATTCATAGTTTATATTCATAATGACATTATTTTAAAAAATATATACTAAGTTGTTATTTTTTATTGTGGAATGTTTTGAATTTCATTTGATTTAAAACTATGTTTTTGAGGGTAAGACATACCAATATATAGAAAGGTCTTATCAGGTTACAAGTATGAGACCATACATTAAATTTATTGTTAAAGAGGATAAATCATCCACAATTAAGTAGAGAGGATTCCCAAGAAACTATTTTCTTGACTATGGAAATAAGTAATATTTTTTTTACTAACAACATGATGGAATGAGAATCACAATGAGGTATCCTAAATTGGTTTGTTAGAAAATAGTATCAGATGAATGTTTTAGTGTATGGAATTAATGAATGAAATTAACAAAGAAGATAGGTTCATTAGAACAAAAGTAGGTTTTTATTTATAAGTATCTAACCAAAACATTATTTAAAAAGAATTGACTTTACCATGAATGTAAGGAATTTTTATTTTTGGTTTTGAGTTTTGTTAAATGTTTTATTTTTGAGGAAATAAATATTTATAAATGTGAATTTTAGAAAAATTCATCGGTCCCAAGTTAGGGTGTGTTTGTTGTAGACTGTGAAATTAAACCATGCATATTATTTTCAAAGAATGATATATATATATATATATATATATTGAGTTACATGCACAATCAATCTAACTATACATCCTAACAGTGAATAATAGATTTTCACATTTTTTCTCTTTTGATAGTTTCCTATGAAATCTTATAATTATTTTGAGATATTCAAGGTTTTAATTAATGTTGATCACATGAATTTCTTTTAAAGAATGGTTTAATTTATTTCATAAAATGTAAGTTAGTATTTATTTCATGGAAAAGGGAACCCATATTTGAGAAATTTTGGGCCTCATCTACCCAATGTTTCTAATTTTTCATGTTATATAACATCTATTTTGATGGATGTTGAGGAACTGAATTTATGGAATAGATTTATTGATATCGAAGCTGAATTACCTAATGTATTTTCATACTATTTAATTTATTTCTTCTTGAGTGAGAAGAATATTTCACTTTTTATGTTATTAATTGGATTTATTTTATATATTTTTCATTATATTGAATGGATCCAACTGAGCTAACGAGTTGAAGACTTTATATGATTATCCTGAAGAAAAAATTTTGTATTCATTCAAATGTATCACTAAGTAAGAGTCCAATATTAATTACGTAGAAGGTAAATGTAATATTTTTCAAATGTATTTATTATAATATGAGAAATCATGTGATCATCAAGAAGAATATCATTTTCCGTATATTTATGACCTCTTAAATCTATTAAATTAGGGAAAGTTATTCTATAAGATTAACCTCTAGTTTGAGTATCACCAAACAGAGGGGACGAATATAACCTACCCATGAGCATTTTTGAATGTATAAATCACCACTAAAAATATCTTCTGATATCATTAATCATTTAAAATTATCGTATTGTTTTTTAGACCACAGAAAAATGATCATCCCTAGATACCATGATTCTTTCATTGTGGTTTTTTGGATAATATTATAGTTTATTGTAAATATGAAGAAGAACATGATAATAATTTGATAATTTTTTTAATTAATTAATATCATATAATATATTAAAAATAATTCTTTGATTATTCTAGATATATGAAGAAATGTTCTTAATTCATATGGTGTTCGAAAAATGAATTGAAGTTGATCTTTACAAGGTGGAAGATATTATTCCCTAAGACGTCATAAATTTATAATAGTGTTATGAATATTCATAGTATTATTATGAAAATATTACAGTTTAATGAAATATATATCAAATCAATCATCACCATTAATGGATCTAAAATTAAAAATAATGTTCAACTAATGATGTTGCAAATTTCATACTTCATTTGATGAGCTAATGATTAGGTTAAAATTTACTCTAGTTATTATTAATCCTAATCATTGTGAAGGTTATACTTTTTATTATAATGCATTGGAAAAAAGGATGTGTTTTATAGTTATAAAAGATTACCATGTGGTTGAATTTTCTTTTCTAATAGTAGCATTACTTAAGAAATTACCAAACCAACAAATCTATACTTATCTAAATGACGCATGTTCTAAAATATAAATAGTATAACTTTTAAAAGTTATATTATTAATGTTTAACCTTATAAGTAAATAATAAGATACATATTATCAGAATATTATTTAATCCAAAGGGAGAAGTTATTTGTATACTATCTGAAAAAATATGACTTTAACTTCCCCTATGATATTGGGAAGTGAATGTGGTCACTCAAGCACATAACAATAAATCTCCATCACAAGAATTAAAATGTCTTTTTATTAAGAGAATAATATGATCCATTTTTATAAAATTACATATTTTAGTTAATAGATAAAATAGGATGTGTTTTTCCAAATATTTTAAATATACATTCTTTTATTTATCTTACTCTTTATATGAAATCAGTAGATACAAAATTTCACCATACTAAGGGACTCAAAAATGGTGGGGAGACAAATAGTGATTTGAATTTATCTTAAAAGGGCATCAAATAATTCATAAAATAATTAAGTGGTTCAATTATACATAGAGAATGAAGTTATAATTATTTTCATCAACATAAATGGGTGTTTCATCCATGTGCTTGAGAATTGTACTATGAATTGAAAGTAAATTATTAGTACCTTGGAATGCGATGTGACATTATTCAATATGTTTCTTAGTGACTTAATATATTTCAATGTAAGGAAGGGAACCAATATACCACTAGAATAAATTGAAATTTTTCTTATTACCACATGGTAATGGAATGAGATATTCATGGAATTAATTATTTAATTAAATTGTACACATTATATATGAATTATCTATTATTAATTATCGCTTAGTTGACCAATTAATACCAATTTCTTCCTAAAAACTATAGAATAATTGTTTAGGAAATTAGGAAGCTATACATGTATGATATTTTAATGATTTATGGAGTACCTTCATTGATAAATTATGATATATATACACTGTTAATCTATTTTTTAAATAACTTTAAGTGGCGATGGTAAGAATGGGGAAATAAATAATGATATACCACCCTTGAACTAATATGAAAATTGGGATGGTGATCCTGATTTTGGATGATTTTCTTCATGTATGTTTGTTGGATTATGTGGAGTTATTGTATAATCATGTGTCCATTATAAAATTTACATATAATAATAGCTAATAATAGATGATAAATTTGGATCCCTTTAAATCCATTTATAGTTATCATAGTAGATCTCAACATTTTTTGAATGAAATTGGTGAATCGATTTTAGTGGTACTTAACATTACTCAAGAGAGAACACAAATAGTTAATATTAATCATGAAAATCTACCAATTGATGAAATTTTGTTAATATAATTTTCTATGCATATGTACTGGTTCTTGTAAATATTATTTGGTGATTGGGTATTCTGGAATGTATCCCCACAACTAGTTCTTACGCGGAAATGGACGTAAGAATAAACCATTCCTCATAATGTCATACCATTTGAAATTATAAAACATCATAAAAACATTTTATATTAGTTACCTATGATTCATAAATGGTTATAAATTAATGATGCATTTTATATTTCCCTAGATAAGATGTACTATCCCAATCCATGAAATTTTGATAAATTAAATTGTAAGAATTTATGACCAAATTTTGTTGTGATCATGGAGCCTCTCCATATTTATTAAGATTAGAGGAATGTTATATTAGAAAGATCAATTCCTTTGGTTAATGTTCTATATAATAAAAGGCTTGGATCCCATGAGAACATGGAGTGTGAATTTATAATGTTTGATCAATGGAATCACCTCATTTCAAATAAATTATAAATAAAGTGGATTTTTGGGGGAATAAAGTTATATAGAGTGGGGAATTGTGACACCAATGATATCAATTTTACAAATGTAATTTTCCATTAAATTGATTTTTTAAACATTTTATATTTTTAAATAACATTTTATAAATTTTATAGATATTCTATACTACATGATTTTCATTCACAATTACCATAACCGTACATATAGTCCATGCATCTCAAAATTTTGAATCTATTGAAATACACATTGTTAGTAAAACTATTAGACTAAACCATGTATCACTATAATAATGTAATTATTTTTTAATTATAAATTCTAGATTTCTATGAAAAACATTCCATCGTTCCAACATTTTTAATATATAATAAAACAAATTTTCACCCTTATGTCTCATTAGGTATTTTATTCCACCGTAGTGAATCTTCTACATTTATATATAATGTCATGGTGAATCTACTAAAAAACAGACATTATCATTTACTTACACTATCATAAATTTTCATTCATCCCCATGGATATTGTGGCCAATGGTCTCCCTTGGATGATTTTTAATGACGATATTCTCATTTTTTGTGTTTTTAATAATCAATTAGTCCCCTTCTATCAAAACATTTTATGTTATTTATAGAAAATAATTTATAGGAAATATAGACCCACTAACCCCTGGTTGAAAAATATAAAATTACTATCCCATAAAGAACCTATCCAAAGGAAACTCAGGTTCCACCTCTATTCTAAAGATTCAGGGATAATCAATTAGTTTATGGGTTATTTTTTTGACCAGTAGACAATGGGTGAAAACTAGTGGAAAACTATAAGAATCATTAAATAAAAGGGTAAATTCATATAAATGACACTAATTGGATCATACATATTAATAAACTCAGCTCCAATTCTTCAAATATAGTTTTAATACACTCTATTTTAATAAATAATATATTAAAATTCATATTTTAATATTTCATGTCAAAATATTATTATTTGATAGGATGAATATATATTTTGAAATTACTTGACAAAACTAAGCCTAGAATTAGTTTTTAAAATTTTCCTTAATATATAATATTTAATGAAAAATCATTATTTAACTATATCCACTATTAATTGTAATAAATTCTAAAAAGATTTATTATTAATAACTTTTTAATCTAAGAAAATCCTTTTCTTTCAAAAGGAATAATATCAACCAATTTTAAATAAATATAATAATCTCCAAGGATAAATTATTTTATTTAAATTTATAGATTATATACCTTTACATAATAATTTTGAACTATCTGATGAAGATTTTTAGTCATATAGTTAATATATTATCATCTTATACGTGGAAAATGTACTTCTCAAAATATTGTTTTTCAAAATGGATTGTATGTTTATTTAACTAATACATACAATTATGTGTATTGAATTTGATAAAATAGATTAAATATTTGTAATAAACATAAATAATTTTATTTATTACTTTTCACATTATTTTTGGTCATAATTATAAGTGAAAAAATTAAAAACTTATGAATGTATTTAAGGTTGAAACAAGGTTTTGTGCAATACATGTGGTTGTGATAAAATTAAAAATACATAAATAGAATTTTATTTCGTTAAATTAGATTTCATATTTATAATAAATATTTCAAAATTATATGATTAGGAAAAAATTATTTTCGTCATAAATGATTAATAACCTAGGTTAAAAAACTTGTTACCAGCGTGAAAGCTAAAAGTGTAAAAGAAAGTGAGATTATAGTATAAGGGAATAAATATTTAAAACATGTTTTATTTTTGGTGGGGGTTTTATAGACATTTGATTCCCTAAAATCAATTATTTATCAATTATTGAGGAACATGGGGTGAGAGTGACTTCCCATTATTGAATAGTTTATGGTGTTTAACAAATTGCAACTTCTCCTCAATTATAAAAGGGAATAATCTCCTTCAATTTAGTCAATCTTCTCAAGCCATTTGTCTTAAAAAAACATAATAAAATAACCCATAAAAATATTTATAAATATTTTAGAGCTACTGGTATTCCCAAATTACCATCCATAGTGTCCTTAAAAAGAGATTCAATGTTAGTTTCTCTATGAGATGGTAATCTTCCTCACAATTCTCTTACATTAATTTCATAATTTACAACATTCAATTATGTGTCCAAACCATAAATATATTAAGAGTACTATTATTGATATAATTATATGTCATTATTTTGACAAAATAATATTTATCCATATTATTCTCAATTAAATGGGAAACAAATCGATCACTCGTGTGAACAGTCAAGTACCGCACCACGAACAAATATATATTTTCTTCCATCACTAACTCTAATGGATTTTCCAAATGATGAAAATAATGAATATTTAGGATAAATTTTACAAGAATTTATTTCAATAAAATTAATATAATATCGAATTCCTTACCATTTTTTCCTATTAAGGTAATGGTATCGTTGTATGTGCATTCATATGACCTACCATATCCATGAAGCGATGCTAATAATTTTCCGTGTCCAACAATCCAGAATTATTTTAAAAAGAAATATATTGAAAAAATATGAATTTTTTTAGATTAATAAAATTATTTATGTGAATGATATATGTCAAATTATTAATAATAAGATCAATTTTGAAAAAAAAACATGGATGTGAAAATATGTTGGTTAAGACCCGAAACAAGGTTAAAAATTAACTATTATTAAGGAATGAGTGATAAGATGATTTAAGGTGATTATATATGATATAATAAATATTAATATGGTTATGTTAGTGATTAATAATTTTTTTAAAAGGATTATACATGAGGTTAGTTATGATCAAGTAGAGGGAAGCATAAGGTAAGGGATTTTTTTTCAACTTTCATTCAAATGACACATATTTGTTAATATGCACATATTCACTTTTATGTGGTATATATGATCATTTTTTGATGATTTTAAAATTAATAACTATTTAATTCTGATTATTAACGATTCATTTCAACATTATTCATTCAATGAGTTGTGATTTAATAGTTACCAAAGTATTCTAAATATTGTATAATCTCACATTCTTTAGGGATTTCTTTTATTTTTAATGAAGGAATCTTATTATTTATCATTAAAAAGATAAAATAATTTTCATACCCATTAGAAATTTTTATATTTTCCATACTATATTCTAAAATTTTATCTATTTTATAAATAAATAATGAAAATAATGCATTAAAAGAAAATCATATTGTATTTCACTTTAAAACATATATATGACTCTTTCATGTCAATATTTTTTATTTTTAAAAAATGAAAATTTATTTACTCAATGAACATTCCATGTATATTTTAATTTATCATTTTATTTTAAAAGTGTTTTATTTGAATCATTATTACTGCTTTTGAATGTTATATTTTTTATAAAAAGCTAAAAATAATTTTATTAATATATACAGCGATTACAAACATATCCACCTCCATTAACATTCTTTGAAATGTAAATTTTTCTACAAATATTGAAAGGCCCATCAAAGAATACCATTTTATGAAATGTTAATTTTTTATTTAACTTACATTACCTTTATTCTTCTAATGATATGATTATATTTTAAAAACCTATATTCCCAATTGACTGTTGGTCACATCTCATATATTGACTTACTTTGGGATTATTAAATTTCTCTTAAGACAATCACTTTAATGTAATAATTTTTCATTGGAAATCAAATTTCTCTTAAATAGTTCTATTCATTTAATCATGGTTATAATTATTGACCAATCCATATACCATTTTTGTATATTGTTTTTACAATTAATGTTATTATATTTATTTGGAAAATATTGATAAATCAATATTCGTTATTCTGTAAGAGTATTTAATGATAAGAAATATTTTTCATTAAAAAAATTGAAAATTTAATATATGGGGAATTATTTGAACATGAAATGATGGGTGGTTCAAATAATTATATACACCATATATATTTTAGTTATTATCATGATAAAAATGAATTGGCCAAATTAAAATGTGGTTTAACCATAGTTTTAAGCTATCTTGGTGAATGGGTTTGATGGAATAGATATCATGATGTCTAAAATCATGTCATTTGATATTAAGCTTTTACTTTATTAATATGATAGTTATTATTATCGATGAGATTATTTCATATATTTTATCCAAGGATGACATTTTTTTATAGTTTATAGATTAAAAGGAATGTGTTTTACTTTATCCATGAATGTTCTTTTTTTGGTGTTTTATATTTTATAACCTATGTAAAATGGGTTGATGTGTGTTTATATCTCTCCAGGGGTACTGAAATAATATTTAGTTATGGATTTGGCCTCTGTATCTAAACGAATGTAATAATGGAGACTCTGACTCTAGGATACAGGATTCATTGTTTTTACAGTTAATATTAGAGAATTTTTTGTAGAAACATTTGGAACTAGATTATGAAAATCATAGATTATGGAAGATAAAATTATAGTAGACAACTTGAGTTTATATATAATAAAATCATAATGTTTAGTAATATAGTGATTATATAGTTTTCCTAGTGAATACATCACTTTATAGATACTACATGTTGATGTAGTTATAGCACAATTTTACCTTATTTTAATAACTATAAAAATATTACATTGATATTTGACTCAATAATAACTCATGATATGATAAAAAGACATACTCTACACATGTTTTGAAATATATGGGTCGATATTATTAGTATAATTCACATTTTCATTAAAACCCATTACGAAGGATTTGGAAATAAGATAACCCAATTTTAAAAAAATTATGATTCTAATTTTAACAGTGTATAAATTTACAATTTATGTTATGTGTTTCAGAAAATTTAGAATTATACATGATTACTCAAAATTAATAATTATATGAACTAATTTAGTACATTCCATTATTTTTGAAACAGATACTAGAATAATTAATGGTATCAATAGTCAGGGTTAATTTAGAAATTTTCCTAATCAGAAATAAGTTTCATCTGGTATTATATATGAGAAGATCATAGTTATATTATTACAGCTTACTCTGATTATAATGAATAACCATTACCCTATGGAAAACCTATTGTTTCACAACATTATTTTCTTATTTTGTATCGATTAATGAAATAAAAAACCTAAATTTTTTGTTGGACTTCCAATCGAATTGTAGTGAAACTTTGATTAAATATTATTAAAAGATATTTTTGGCCTTGGAATGTGCTGAAAATTAATAGGGTAAAATTTTAGTGTATTGTCTCAATGGTGATGTTGGTCAATGGTAGTATTTTCTCCAAAATTATATAGAGGAAGAAGAAATAAAACACATTTAATGGAGGTATTGTAATGAAACATTATTCAATATATTTTTCCATTTTGAGTAATGAAGTAAAATAATGAATCATTTCAAAATATTGATTAAAAATTAAGGACAATGTATATCATATTATGTGGATACCTTCATAAGACTAATTATGTATGATACTAAATATATATTAAATAATGAATACATGACTGACCACTTCATTTAAGGAAATATTCTATGTCTTTGAAGGGTGTTGGTCTCTCAAAACTTCTCATCAGATGATTAAATAGGGATATATGTCCTTGGAATAGAAAAGGAGTTATAAATTTACTATATAGTCAATTGGAATCATTAGATGCATGATTCATTTGAAATCGTTGAAAAAGAAAATTTATTAATGAAGAATATAAAAATTAATCATTTTTAATATTGTGAAAATTGTGGAATTAAACATCATGAAAAATTATTTAAGGGTGTGACAGTTTTCTACATGTGTTTCCACACTGGTCATTTAGATCACTAATATATTGGATGAAATATGATCAATGCTATTAAATTATTCAAATAAAAAGAAATGGGCCACTGTTCAATCAATGTTCAAGGATTCAAGAGAACATACTATATAAAAGGCCAAGAGGAGATGTCCAAGCCTCTAAAATCACTAGGGCTATGGTGGATGATCCCAATGTTGTGGTGGAAGGTACATTAAAAATACTAAAAAATTAATCCAATGCATTATTTTTTTTGTATATGTTCTCAGAATTTTATATCTTCTTTATTTTAGATGAAAATATGATACTTCCCTAAAACAATAATATTGGACCTTCCATTGAAAGCTCAATGAGGAAGTCTCATCAAAACAAGGATGCTTCAGGTAGTCCCTATTATAACAAATAAAAGTAATATATTTTCAATATTTTCATCATACTATGGATGAATTATATTTAATCCTATGTATAAAAAGTCATTCAAAATATGACTAAAAAATTGATTCCCAGTAGAATGAAATTATTATTGACGAAAAAGATGTTTAATTCCATATATTTTGAGAGGATTCTCTATTATCTGATTCATTTCCACATACACCCCTGGTGCCAATTCTGAATGAGATTAACAAGGAAGAAAAAAAATAAATGGATTGAGAATGTAATATTTAAATTGAGGACGAACCTATTATAGTTATATACATTGATTTATTTCCTATGTTATTATATATAATTATAATAAATCATGAAGTTGATTATTCCATTTATTTAATCATTGATGATATACCAATATTAATGTATTCTTATAGGATAGCCTCATTGGAATTAATGTATTTGAAGAAACATGTAGGGGAGTTTTGTGATAAAGTATTTTCTTCAAAATTGTGCTTCACCATGGGGAGATTCTATTCCCTTTTTATGAATAAATATACATCTATGAGTTTGTGAAAATATTATAGGGACATCAATGGAATTAAGATAATGAACAAGTATCCTATGTATCTCGTTTATGACTTACTTGATCAACTTCATGGAGCTCAATATTTTTTAATTATTGAACTTAATTATTGGTATTATCAATTGAAAGTAACGAAAGAATATATTTCAAAACAATTCAAGAGGAATAAAAATTATGAGTTTATTGTAATTCCATTGGGATTGAATAAATAACAATCAGTTTTTATGGATCTATTTAATAGAATTTTCAAGGAATATATTGATGATTTTGTTTTGATATTTGGTGATGGAATCCTAGTATATTATAATATGTATGAGGACCATGAGAATAACCTTCATGTCATACTAGAGAATCTTATACGAAAATATACATATGAGAAATTTAGTAACTGTTATTTTTGGGTTCAGGAAGATTATTTTATTATCCATATCATCTTCAAGGATAAAATCATACTTGGACTTATGAATATCATGTCTCGAAGATAATGTACTACATAGACGAACATAAATGCATATATTGATTTATTGTTTTTATAGCTTAATGTAGAAAATAATTTATATTTTTTATCGATTGGATAACCTATTAAATAAGAATATAGGTAAATGAGTTATGTTCATATAGACAAAGTAACATGAAGAATACGTTCACGTATTGATGAGGAAATTACTCAATATTACAATTTAAACTCTAACATCATGAATTTGTGGGTCGGTGTTATATATTGATTCCAAAAATTTGGAACTAGGTCATGTATTTTAAAATAATGTTAAATTTATTTCATCTGATTAAAACAAGTTAAAGGCTCGTGAATAGAATTATGAAACCCATGACCTTGAGTTAGTTACAGCAATAATTTATTTTAATATATGGATATACTATATTTATGGTAAAATATGAGATACATACAAAGATCATAATATGGTAAATAAAAAAATTTCATTGAATGATGTCAACATGAGGAAAATGAGATGGCTCGAGCTACTTATAGATTATGATTTTTTAATACACTACCACCAAGAGAAAAAATAACATAGACATTGCATTGAGGACAAAAGGTCACGGATTTGTGACTCAAAAGTTGATTTAGAGGGATCATGTGATCATAAAACTATTAAGTATTAATGTAGTAATTACTATGGAAGGGGTGGAATCACTCTCTTTTACAATTATTCACAAAATATCTTTATTGAAAAAGATAATATTATCTCAATATAAAAATGACTATTTTCACTAAAAAAATATAATATGTGAATGACATGAAGTTTGAATAATTCATTTTTAATATGATATTTGGATTTTTGGAATGAGATTATGTTCTCTACAGAATAATATTAATTTACCATATTTTACTTTAGATTTTCTTGATATCTTGGAAATACATACAACACCCAATTTAAAAACCATACCAAATCAAATTTTCCATATTCAAGGAATTCTAACACCATTATAAATTTTATATTGTTAATTTATATATTATATATCCACTAAAATATTGTGGTACTCGTCTAATATATTTTATATACATAATATGAAAATGAACCCTGTAAAACATATAAATACTATATTTTATATATGTAGTTTTCCACCTTTTAATGGAGAACACTTATGAAATCGAATTTTCCCCTTTTTATTAATTAAATATATAAAAATAAACATAATATTTAGAATATAAATATAAAAACTATCTTATGATTATGTTTGGGAAATTTTCTATAAAAGGCTCTATTATTAATGAATAAATAAAAATACTGAAATTTAATCCAAAACACATTTTTCATATAATTTAATTATAAGTTTAAATTTTTATTTTAATTTGTTTTGACATTTAATTATATTATATTTTCTTAATTTAATCTAATTTAGGTCACTAAAATAAATTTTACATTGAAATTAACTATATAAACATGCCGAACGTTAGGATGTTTTTTACTTTAAAAACTCGCATTGTCGTCCCACATGTGGGATTAATTTTAATTTAATTTCTTCCACTTATATTATTGGAATTTGTATTAATTTATTACATATGAGTAATCATCATAATTTTTAATTTCTAATTAGGTTAACTGTGTTTCTAGAACAAAATATTTGTGTAGGTAACTAAAATTAATTACAACTATTAAGGTTAAATAAATCTTAATTAGAGACGAAACCATAACCTTAAGGCCCAAATCGGCTTATAGAATTTCCGAAAACACATTTTCTAGACATATTTCGACTCTATCATCCATTTTATTGAATTTTGAGAATTATTAATCCAAATAATATAAAAAAAATTGGGTTGGGTTTCACTCTATTAAAATATTACAAGGGTGTTACCCTTCCTCCATTATAAAAGGCCTCCTTCAAATCCACTTATCAACGTATCTAAAGCATGTTAGGTTCAACTAATCTATATAAATTTAACTCTAGTGAATCCCACCCTTCCTCCCAGAGGCATCCCATTTGGATAATAGCAATCCAAACATCCTTTTGCTTCAAACCAAAATGAGTTACCCGATTAAGAGGTTACATCCTTCCTAAAGCTCTATAATTTTATTTCTATTCTCCACTCCATAAATTATACTTATTAAATAATAATATAACAACACCATTACCCCAAATATACATGGATATTTTTATGTTAAAAATTATTCCAACAAATTCACACACTTACATCTAATTGGTAGAAACATAATATTTATACGTAGGTGGACTACCGCCTCGCTAAACGATGATTGTTAATTTTTTTTCCATCTCTCACGATGGCCATTATGATAGCCACCATTCTTATATACAATATATATGATATTTATAATATCATTATTCTTCTTTACTTCGTTTATAACACATACCTTTACACAATCCAATTTTTCTAAAAATGATAACATCGTTTGTCGAAGTGCGGACAATCGACCACTCAAAGTGATGTGATTCATTCATTCTATACATGGAACATATTACGTACAATTTTAAATAAACCTTTTAAAATATAAGAAATATATATGAAACTTTAATGGTGATATACATATTTATAATTTATTCTTCATTACATTACATTAAAAATAAATAAAATTAGTGTTCATGTGTATGTATGGACTACCGTCTCCATCAAGTGTGAATTTCATTTCTTATATCCTAAAAATTATATATTATTAGACATAGATATATAATGGATATATATGATATTAAAATATTTTTTTACATTCTTTAGATAATGAAACAATAATTGGAGTAAAAAATAACATGTTAATGCATTCTCGATGAACTATGAAATTAAAACATGATATATTTAAATTAATCAGTGTTAGTTAACAAATAGGAAATGAGATATTATAAGAACTAATATATGGTTTAAAAAAAATCATTATGGTTCTGATATAAGTTAGAAACACATTTAGAACCACTATATAGATTGATTCATTATTTCATCTATTTTATTTTCCCTTAATGTGAATTTTAGATCATGGCTATTATGTTTCTTTCCAAGGTTATGAGGTATAGAGCATTATATAAGATTTCAAGAATTCAGTTCCTTTCAGTGTATTGTATATCATGTTTTATTCTATTTTTTCCAATCTATAAGTGATTTTATATATGTAATGTAGATTTCCAAGACTTCTAAAGTGAATGTCCTTCATGATTTGTATTCTTGTAACAATTATAATGTATTGAAATATATCACCAGAGTTAGGCTTCTCGGGTGGGGATTTACACTTAGTATCAATGGACGTTTAAATACAACCTTAGAAACTATATTTAGAAAAAATATATAAGAGAGAACCACCCAAATATTGAAATTTAGGAAAAGTAATGAATATGTTAATATAATGTTGGTAAGGTAGATATTATGTGGGATTTTTTTGGAAATACATCCTTGTCTGGATACTACAAATTTATGCGGTTCTGGAATAGATGTACCTAAGAGTAACAAATCTAAAAAGGTGTTTTGGGCCTGACTCAAGGTAACCTGTTCTAAAACAAGTGTCCTTGATGTGCACATGGTTTGTGACTCCTATGGGATTTTCTTAGGATAATTCACATTTTATTTACCTACCATTTCAACGTAATTATGGGTAAAGAAACTCCAAAGTAACTAAAGTTTATGATTCGGTGATTTATGATGCATAAATATATGTTATGGGATATACAATATTTGAAATAAAATATAATGAGCTATTCCATAGAATGAAATTATTTAGAAATGGCTCCAGGAAAGAAAAAACGGTATCAATACTCATGGATGAAGCAGATATTTCCAACATAAGGATTCCAATACGGCTAGTATTGGAGATGAGAAACAATATGGTGATACTAGGGAATCATAATTAAGTTATTGAAAATAACCTTTCTCGATTAGAGAAACCGATTCCACAAAGAGAATATCTTGTTGCAGATCTCATTATACAATAGAATCACCCATAATGTAGTGCGTATACAAATCCAATTATCGAATAGAAATGGATAAAGTCATTAGAGAAGATATTTATGTCCATGGGAAGAAAAAAATAGGTAAAGGTTACACTTACCGTCTAATATATCTATGGTTACACTAATTAGTGGTTGACCCTCTCCCAAAACAATTGGGAGGAAGAATAAATTGAACTCATGGGGTGAAGGGATTTTACGGATACATTTTTTGATAAATAATTCCCCCACGATCAACAAATATAGATTATGAGAATGTTTCACATCATAATGAAAAAAGATGAAGAGAGTGCTTATGATTATAAAGATACCTTCACTAGGTTAGCCAAGTATTCTTCATATTACATAATCAATAGAGACTGAATGATTGAGCACTTATTTAATGGTAATAAAAATATTTTAAGGGAAGTGGAATCATATTATTCTTCTATAAATGATGGATTATTTTTATGTACCATTAATATACAGAAATATTTTTCTAGAATAATCATATTAAAGGGAATCCAAGTCAAGTAGACGTCACATGAGGACCGTGTGAAAGGGAATACAAGGAATAATAATAAGTTTTAGAGATTCCCATCTTGTGAAAAATATTTTAAATAGCACCCTATAAAATTTTTTAAGGTACATTCAACTTACTATAAATGAGGATATAAGGGTAAATAGGCACATGAATGTAAGGGGAAGAATTCGATAAATGATGAACAGTACTATAATTGTTAGGAGATGGAACATTATGAAAATTATTTCCCCATGCATTAGGAAAATTTACCATACAAGAGGCCAATGGGAAGTGGCCAAGCTTATGTGATCACTACATCATCGGAAAAAGTACTAAATAAAGTGGTCGCGTGTATATTATTTTTATCTTCAAATTTATCTAGTGTGTTTTTTTATTCAAGATCATCACACTGTTTATTATCGACCTAGTTTTCTAAGAAAATTATATATCCCCATTTTTATTTAGAAAGATAGTTATCTGTCAAAACACCTAAATGATGTATCATTGCAACAAAGATGAATCACTCTGTTCCAATTATGCCACATAAACATACATTATGATCCAAACTGATAATCATACAAACGGTTTAATTTTATATTATCCTTTGTATATAATGGAACTTTCAATATGACGAAAAAATTTATTGAAATAGGAATGAAGGTACAATTTATGAGGATGATTTAGAATCATTTTTCTTCATAGTAGAAAATCCCTCACTTGATTCTTGTTTAGATCCTCCCCCAATATCACTTATGAATAAAATTTTAATTAATAAGAGAAAAATGTCTAATGATTGTTTTGTTAATATTCAAATTTAAGATGTACATATTATTCGGGAATACATTGATGTATTTCCAGAACATTTACCTGGACATCCCCTTGAGCGTGAAGTCATATTTTCTATCGATTGATTTCTCGATACAAGTCCAACATCAAAGACTCCCAATATAATGGCCGTTGTGGAATTAGTTGAATATAAGAAACTACTATAGGAATTGGGTAATAAATGATTTATTATCCACAATGTTTTACCATGGGGTGCCCTTGTCCTCTTCGTTAAAAAGAAATATGGACCCATGAAATTTTGGGTTGATTATATGGAAATCAATTCCATTAAAATAAAGAACAAGTATCATCTACCTCACATTGAAAAATTGTATGATCGAAATTGTGGAGAGAAATATTTTTCAAATATTGAGCTTCATTTTGGGTCTCTCCAATTGAGATTGATGAAGGAATACAGTACAAGGACTACATTATGGACAAGTTATGGACATTATGAGTTTACAGTAATGCCATTTTGGATGACTAATGGACCCTTTGCATTTATGGACTTGATGAATAAAGTGTTCAGGTAATATCATGAAAATTTTGTTGTAGTATTCATTGATGATATTCTACTATATTATAAAACACATGAGGACAATGAGAATTTCTTGAAAGACATCGTTATTACTATTAGAAGGGAAGAGTTAAATGTGAAATTTAGTAAATGAAATTTTTAGCTTCATGAAGTCTCTATTCATGGTCACATTGTCTCTAAAGAATGATTATCAGTTAATCCTACGTATAAAAAGGTAGTCATAGAATGGCCTATGCTAATAAACATAACTAATGTACATATTTTTGTTGTCTTGTTTGGTTATTATTAGCAATTTTTTCAAATTTTTCCTGATTAGGTAACCCCATTACCACAATAACACATAATGGTGTGAATATCGTATAGAATAAGGAATATTATGAATTCTTAGCTGATCTAAAGAAGAGATTTGTCAATTGTCAGGACCCCCTCCCCACAATGTGTACCCCTCCTAGGGCGGAAATGTTAGAAGGAAGATAATGATCCCTAAGTCCCGCCTCCAGTAGGCCCCGGGTTGGGTACTTGCACCGAGGGTATAATAAACACACACATGGGAGAGATTATCCTCTAACAGAACACATACAGATGAGAGATATAAGATAGACCCCAATCAACTCCAACTCAGAATTTGGAATATAAAAGAAACCCATGTTCATATATGAATGGAAATGAAAAATTACTATAACTGGAAGGGAAATATGACTAGTACCCAAAAGAAAGTAAAAACCCATCAGCAACTACAAGCCCGAACAGCTCCTGCAACCCCAAGCTAGTATAAACCTGCTTGATCTTCAACCTACTCCAAGCGACCTAAAAAATAGTTTATATATACATAGGGAGCGTATAACAGTATACTCAGTAGAATCCTCCCTGAAGCCACTCGTACAATGTAAAGAAAGCATGGAAGAGCACAGTGAACAACAAGTGAAACTAACTTGTCACCTAAACAGGTATACTAATTTCCCAACATCACCATGGATACTCTCACCAAGTAACACATACAAGAATATATCATATAATAAAGAATATACAGGTTACCCCGCAACTACTTCCCCAATGGTTTTATAGTTTTCCCCAATGTCGCACGTCCTAAGCATCTCTCTCCAATAAGGCTTTCCCACAGACACCTGGTGGAAGCACTACAATATCCACCACGTGCTCCAAAAATGATAGCCCGCATACACCTGGGCGAAGCACCGCACCATACTCACAACCAAAAGTAACCAGGTAGTTTCTGGGAGCCACCACATCTCGTATGACGTTTATCATACGTTGGGTATTATACCTCAAGCCATTACATCACATACACCATGTAAGGATCCTAAATCCATAACAACCTATACACGTTACACCTATAGTAGTCCGTAGGATACTATATCCAGAATATACGTGTGTGAATAACCACAAGCCATTACATCCCTCTACACACATATATGGGGAAAACTAACAAATGTGCCTATCATCACAAGTAACTACCAAGAGAGGAGAGCGGGATCAATGGGGATAGTCATCCATTCATCCTCCCACCAGAATGTTGGGTAAAACACCCCCCATGGCTGAGAATCCCTGGGGTGTCAGTTTTCCTTACTGACAGGGTGGAGTAGCGTATAGAAACACAAAAAGTACCGGATATATTATATATCACCACCACACTATGGGAACTACCTAGTCTTAGAAACAACTTCCGCTAACGTATCTCCGACTATGGGCTTCTACTTCTAGGACTAGGTATCTTATAAGCACACAACCATATAAAGAGATTTATTAGATTACGTCATTACCTTATTATCAGTTCCAGTGTATGTAAATTAATTCATTAAACAATAATTAACCATGAACAATTCCACATTAAATTTCATTAGCATCGAACCCAATTTCAATTTGTCCTATATAAAAAATTACAACCTCATCATTATGTTCCAGCATCTCCATCCCCATTGGTTAACACCATTTATTCAAATATTCAATACAGAATTACATTCCCGTACTCCCATGAATTCTAGAAAATAATTATATTCTACTAGAAACACAAGGGGGATCAAAGCGGTGTGTAGATGTACTACTCGTCGAGTCTTTTCGTCCTATAGAAAGAGAGTAGACCCATTCCCCCTTGAAAATATAAATACGAAAAGAAAATGGCATACCCCGTGTGCCTTTTCCTTTTCCGGGAGAAGGGTAAGCAAGACCATCTTCCTTGAGCAGTGGGAAAAATTAAAGCAGATAAACAATCAATCAAAATTACCAAGCATCCAACAATCACATCTACTCCATTCCATCATCCTTGGTGTCCCCCCGGACACCAATATGCATAAATCAATGTATCTCACCACTCTAAGCGTCATTTCCTACCACAACCAAAATCCTTCATGCCCCCACATATCATAACAGCCATCAAAAATCACATCACATCACAAACAACAGAAAAACAAACAACACATTTAATTGGGCTCTTGTCCCTTTAACAATCAAGAGGGTAA
Organism: Viscum album; assembly: GCA_963277665.1. NCBI lineage: Eukaryota > Viridiplantae > Streptophyta > Magnoliopsida > Santalales > Viscaceae > Viscum > Viscum album. Next base: position 2,028,691,471 of record OY728164.1, read on the forward strand.
CTGAGAACCCTTTAAATAATTATCAAACAGTCAGTTCTTTAATCCATCTTTGGTTAACCGATTTATTATTCGTTGGTTCCAAATTCGTGAAACCTAACTAGTAAGTTATCATAAAAAACATGCTTACTGCACTAATTTTATTAACATCAAATATCAACACGAATGAAATTTGTTTACATGACTCTTTATCATTACCCAAAAATTATCAATTAATCCCAATTTACGTTATTTACCAATTTCCAACAAGAACGAACAGCTAATCAAAGTAATTATAGATATCACATTATCTAGTAAAACATGAGGCAATAACATGAGATCAATACCAATTTATTTATCTGGTTAAAATATTTATTATGCCAATTCCATTCTCATCCAGTGGGATTAAACATGGTAACAATACAGTTGCACGTAAAAGAAAAGAGAAGAAATAAATCCCCTACCTCGAAAATTTCTTGATGTTATTTATCTACCCAACGGGTCACGATCCTCCTCTCGCGACAACTGCACCCACCCAAGGATGCCAAAGTATGACAGCACCAACCAAAACCCAAAAAAACCCCTTTAGAAGCATGGAGATTACATGCTATAACATGGAAAGGAGAAACATGAGTATATGATTCCAAAGGAATGACGATAAAACATACCTTATATAGATGATTGATTGATACAGCTTGGTTGCATCATAACAGAGTGGAACCGATCTGAGGAATAAAGTTTTATTGTTCAACTCTTACGGGAAGGATTGAAAGGTTTTAGCATCTCATAGCCGAGAAAAAATAGGAAAAACAAGGGAGGATTAAATCTTGTCCATTTTAAAGATTTAATGGGGTGACTGTTTAAGATACAATTATTCTCCACTAAATGCAGATCACAATAACCCACATGGTTTGACCAAGAAAAAAAATCCCAAGCCATAGCATTAATTAATATAGTTTTTATGGTCTTTGAATCATTCGTCTTAATTTCAGGGTTTCCACGTCACAGACGGTTCACCATTCCAACACTATATGAAAGAGATATGTGGAATACAAGATCCATTAATAATAATAATAATTATTATTATTATTATTATTATTGGGTGTTTCGTGGACCTGAGCCACAAACCATAATTTAATATCCCACAGTAGACTTGAATCAATCGTATTAATAACATGATCACATCGCCATAGAAGAGAAGTCAATCGAACATCGCACGTGGGAGTTATGGCGGGTCGAAGATTTAATAATAATATTAAATCTATTAATTCACGAGTGTTTCAGGTACCCGATCTGAAAACCTGAAAACGACATCCAATATTGGACTCATAAATTCCATCTCGATGTTAGGGTCGCAGTTCTTCTTATGGTTCATAAAACCGAGGTCGCACGAATAAGTTATGGACAAAAAAAGTGTTTTATCCACAAAAATTATAATATGATGATTATTATTATATTATTATTATTTTTTAATTGATTTATTTCAAAAAAACTATGTCACACCCTAATCTCTCAATTTTGTGCTCCTCACCCTATTCCACCGTGATTGATTTCCTTTTTGTAACTTATTTATTTTATTGCTTATAAATTACAAAATCATTATTTCCTTTAAATTTTTTCTCTCTCCAAATATCTTTCCAATCTTCCACAATTCCCTCATGCTACCATAAAAGTGGTGCCTCCCCTTCCTTATTTCATACCCAACATGCCCCATCTCTTCTTTCATAATTCAATTTTTTTATTAATAAAAATAATAATAATAACACATGTCTTTAAAGAAACTACCATCATTATGGAAACATCCAAATTAGTTGAAACTATCTATATTTTGGAAACTATCCATTTTATGGAAACTCCATATTTTATCGGAACTCCCTATATTATGGAAATTCCCTATATTTTGGAAACTCCATATTTAGTACAGACCAAAATAAATAGAAACATGAAGAAAGGGGTTATGTACCCAAAACCAGGGGTACTACATTCTCCCCACCACTGGTTATTCCCATATTAAATTAAAATCATTCCATTTAATTAATCAAACACTAAAGCCACCATTACCATTATTATTTAACATAATAGTAATAAATCCCCCTTTAATTTCATTAATGGGTCTCCATCATTATCATTAATAATAATTATTATTATTGATGCCCATGATTATCTTATAATTTCTCCCTCTCTCACATCAATTAAATCCTTCTCCCACGAAACTGACATGACCTCATCCTATCCCCAAATTTTTAAAAATTAATGGACTAGAGAGGTTAGGGCCATTAAAGCAGACACCTCTCAAAACATTCTCATACCTGAGAATTCAAAACCAACCTAAAGAGACAAAAAAAAGAAACGAGGTCCGAACAACCACCCATAGAGATACCTCTCAAAAGAGAGAAATCCACAAAAGAAAAAATAAAATCATAAATAAAACATGGAAGGTCCAACCAAAATGGGAACTTCATTACATGAAAAGAGTTAAGCATCAAACAAATCTGGGTACTGAGAACGTATCTGGGACTCACGTTCACAGGTACTCTCCTCCATGCCACTGTGTCACCACAAGACACGAACTAAAGGGATAGAACGCCCACACAACACCTTTCTCTTTGTGGTCATGTATCTCCAAAGGTCACTACTTGATGTTTGCATCATCATCAACATCGATCTCTCCCAAATTGATAATGTGACAGTCATCATAAAGATAACCAAGGAGCTGTGATACATGGAAAACATCATTTATAAGACTCATCCGTGGGGGATGTGATACTTGATATTCCACTGCTCCAACATGAGCTAACACCTTGAAAGGCCCATCAAACTGGGGAGAAAGATTACTTCCATGACCAATCCTTCGCTTCCCATGATGGGGAGTCACCTTCAGAAACACATGATGGCCAAAAATAAAATCTAAGGGTCTCCTTATTTGATCAAAATATGATTTCTAATGATCTTTCATTGTCTTCATCCTCTCACGAATCACCTGAACCATCTCTGTTGTATTCTGAACTTGATCCGGTTCGAGAATTGCAAACTCTCCGACCCGAGTCCATCACAATGGAGAATGGAATGGCCGGCCGTACAAGGATTCACACGGCTCTATACCGATGGTGGAGTGAAAACTATTATTGTATGCGAACTCCACCAAGGGTAAGTGCCTCATCCATGAACCTCCAAAATCAAGAACACAAGAGCGTAACATGTCTTCAAGAGTCTGGATGGTTTGCTTTGTCTGACCATCCGTTTGAGGGTGAAAAGTAGTTCTAAGGCATATTTGAGAACCTAAGTTATGTTGGAGAGCCCTCCACACCCTGGAGGTAAAACGAGGATCTTGATCAGAAATGATCATCCTAGGGACTCCATGAATTCCCACCACCTATTCTAGATATTGCCTCGACAAAACATCCACCGAGCTCAACTCCTTGATCGCTATAAAGTGGGCCGATTTTGTTAAATCATCCACTACCACCCAAATAGAATCATGTCCTCCCGGAGCTCACGGTAAACATGAAACAAAGTCCATTGAGATGTCCTCCCACTTCCACTGAGGAATCTCTAATGGCTGGAGAAGTCGGCCAGGAACACGGTGTTTGGCCTTCACCTTTTGGCAGACTAAACATCGAGACACAAGCTCCACAACCGCACGCTTCATCCCCAGCCACCAAAACTGACTCCTCAAGGATTGGTACATCTTTATCACGCCAGGATTTACTGCTAAGGATGAACTATGGATCTCTCGGAGAACTGTCTCCCACACTTTCAAGGGAACAAAAATCCTTCCACGATACAACACTCGATGTTGTTCGTCCTCCGACCAACCATCAGGGGCCTCACTACAAACAACTCGGTCTCTCCAAACATCCACATCTAGATCTCCCAACTAAGACTCTTCCACCTTCTACACCAGGGATGACAATACCATAATCTAAAATAGACAACCTTTATCCCCAACATCTCCCATATCAAGATGCAATGATGATTGTTCTTCCATTACTCTCCATGAATCACTGGATTCACGCACAACATCACTACTTGAATTTCAGCTCATTGCATCAGCTACAACATACCCTTTTCCAGGTGTATACGATATTCAAAGTCGTATTATTGTAATGACTCCATCCCCCAATGATATCGTAAGTTCAAGTCACACTGAGAGAAAACATACCTCAAACTCTTATGATCAGTGAAAACCAAAAAGTGCTCACCAATGAGGTAATGTCTCCACAACTTTAGAGAAAACACCACGACTACCAACTCAAGATCATTTCTGGAATAATTGAGTTCATGGGGACACAAATGCCGAGACCCATAAGAAACAACTGACTTATGCTGCATGAGAACACAGTCTAACCCCAGATGTAAAGCATCGCAGAAAACATCAAACTAATCATCTTCAGATGGAAGACAAAGGACATAAGCACTTACTAACTTCACTTTTAGATACTCGAATGCTGCCTGACACTGATCATTCCATATGAATGTCTAATCCTTCCCGATCAAAGCTGTCATAGGAGTGAGAAATCGTGAGAAATTTTCTATGAACCTCTTGTAGTATCCCGTGAGACCAAGGTAACATTGCACCTCTATCACTATCTTGGGGGCTTCCTAAGACACAACTAATTCTACCATCGATGGATCAACAACTACACCCAGTTGGATCACAACATTCCCCAGGAAACGGACTTCTCGTGCCCAAAACTCACACTTCGAAAACTTCCCGTACAAGTGATGTTGGATAAGAAGTCCAAACACAGCTCGTAGATACTCTCCATGCTCCTTTTCATATGTGGAGTACACAATGATGTCGTCGATGAAGACTACCATGAATTTGTCCAGGAACTCATGAAACACCACATTCATCATTCCCATGATTACAGCTAGAGAATTTGTCACACAAAATGGAATTACAATGAACTCCTAATCCCCATAAAGACAATGGAAAGTAGTCTTCGGAATTTCCTCATCTTTTACATGCATCTGATGATATCCTGACCTCAAGTCGCTCTTTGAGAACCAACTCCCACCCTTCAGTTGATTGAATAAATCATAAATTCAGGGAATATGATAGATATTATTTATTTTCACTTTTTTTATGTGATGATAATCGACACACATCTTCAAATTTCCATCGGCCTTCTTCACGAACAAAACTGGTGCACCCTATGGTGACACACTTGGCCGACCAAAACCAAACTACAATAGACCATCAAGGTGTATATGTAGATCTCATAACTTAGAAGGGGATATCCTATATAGATACATAGAGATAGGAGATGCTCCTAGCTGTAGAACGATCCCAAACTTGATATCTCATCGTGTGGGTAATGCTATAACCTATTCTTGAAAGACATCAGGGTACTCCTCTATGTCCCTTGGAAGCGCCAACTGATGAACCTCTGAATAACCCAGCATCAACTTAGCCATCATGTATGATAAGGATGGAACGAGCCTATGACCCATCTGAGGATCTCGCCCACCAACAAACACCACTTACTCTCCATCCACAAAAATAAATACAACCTTCTTTTTGAAGGAATCCACAATAGCCTGCACCAAATACAACAAATCCATGCTGAGAATGACATCATATGGTTGTATTCGTAAACATAGGAAATCTCCCCAAGAGCGGCATTTCCCCAACACTAGCTCACAGTCTCTATATGCTTCAAATAATTCATCTCGACCTCCAATTGGCGTAGTCAATTCCAAGGGCACTGGAAGACTCTCTACCTCAAGTCCCAAATCATGGACATGTTTAGGTGATATGAATGAGTGTATGGATCCTGAATCAAACAAGGCATACAACAAGGTAGAATAAAGGAATAGGGTACCTCGAACGACGTCTGGATTAGTTAGAGATGGGAACACTAGAGCATGAAGCTGACTAAAACTTCTTCCACAGCCTCTCTGACCCTAATGAAAACCACCACCATAGCCTCGCTCTGCTCTCTAAGGATTGGGAGCGTCATGGGGTTATCCTCTTCCTGACCCATCAACCCTCTGCTGATCTATAGCTGGTGCAACTAGCTGCTGATTCCTTGGCTAGAAGTGCCTCAATGGAGGAACTTGGAGCGGAGCGCCTGGTGCATGATAACCGCTCTGAAAGGTCGGGCATTGCCGCTGCTGATGGCCACGACCACAAAAAGAAAAACAAGTGTCTGATCACTTGGAATAGGCCAAAGAGTTGCTGCCTCTTGAGAAACAAGATGTGAAGGGCTGAGACCTACCCCCGGCTGAACGGAAACTATTCTGCACTGAAAACCGAGAACCCAGAACCATAGCTCTACATTGTGAGTAATCATTCTGATTCCCCTCTCGTGATGATCTAGTCCTAGAAAAAGTCAAATCAAAAACCTCTTCCCTCACCAGTACCTCAAGATATGTTTTCAACCAAAATTGGGTGACCTGGTGTTGGATCTCTGGATGCAAAGCTTCCTAGAAATGCCTCATCCTCGACTCCTCATCTGGTAGTAGGTCCGAAGCATATCGTAAATGGTTCCTGAAACGGATTGCAAACTCTCGAACAATAGAGCTCCCCTGTAGAAGGGTATGAATCTCTTGTCGACTAGACACCTTCGCAGTCGAAGAAAGAAAAATGACTCTAAACTTGTCTCGGAACTCCTCCCACGAGATCGATGACTCCTCACGATCCCTGAGGAACAAGAACCACCACTACCTTGCTGCTCTATGTAGCATCGTCGCAACCAAGGACACCCAATACTCTTTCCGAGCATGAATCGAACTGAAGACGATCTCGACCTCCTCTAACCAGTCTTCCGTGACTGTATCTGAAACAGAGCCCTCATACTTCTGCAGACTCTGGCGCTAAAACTCTTTGTGTGTCTTCCTCCAAGTGTCTTCTTCGTCAACCTCTACCCTACGATGATATACTGGAGCTGCCTTCTGGACATATTCTACGCAAACCTGGCGAGGACGTCGACCTGGAGCCATACCTTTAAAATAACAACCATTAGTTTTCCAAAGCCTGGAATATGGAAGACTCAAAATTAATTAATTTATTGTTTTCATTCATTAATTTTAGGTTAACCTATCCCAAGGTCTACCCATTCAAACACATGCACAAAGAATAATTACGAATGATCCTTTCCTAGGTCTCTACACTGCAACCAGTATCACCTTTTTTAGTAGCCATTTTAAAATTAATGGTCCGTACATCAGATCATAGGGGGCCCTAAATGCCTATGCCTCAGCCGGTCTGTAGTGTTTACCTCACATTCTAATCATGACTAACAATGTTTCCCTACCAACCCATGAAACCTCAAATGTGCCTAACTACAAACTCCATCCTATACCTCAACTAGACATCTAATACCACTATGTCACGACCCCATCCTCACAAAGTGTACCCCGCGTGGGCCGGAAATGTGAGAATGGAGAAAATGAACCCCGAGTCTTGCCTCCAGTAGGCCCCGGGTTGGCGACTAGTAGCGAGGGTATAATAAACACACAAATAGGAGGCATTACCCTCTAAGAGAACACATGTAGAAGAGAGAGATAAGATATACACGAATAAAATCCAACTTAGAATTTGGAATATAATAGAAACACATGTTCATATATGAAATGTCCTGCAAAAGTACTACAACTGGAAGGGAAAGACTACTAGTACCCAAATGAAAGTAAAAAACAGCAGCAACCACAAGCCTGAACAGCTCCTGCAACCCCATGCTAGTAGAAACCAGCTTGATCTCTAACCTGTTCAATGTGGCCTAAAAAATAGTTTATATATACATAGGGTGAGTATTATATTATACACAGTAGGATCCTCCTCGAAGCCTCTCATGAAAAAGTAATGAAAGAATGCTAAATCAAAAAAAAAACAAAAAGTGAAACTAAATCGTCACCTAAACAACTATACTAAGGTCCCAACCTCACCATGGATACTCTCACCAAGTAACGCATTCAAGAATATATCATATAATAATGAATATTCATGGTACCACACTACTATTTCCCCACTCGTTTTCCGTTTTCCCCAATGTCGCACGTCCTAAGAATCTCTCTCCAAAAAGGATTGCCCACAGACACTCGGGGGAAGCACTATAATATGCACCTCAACCTCCAAAAATTCTATCCCATAGACACTTGGGAGAAGCACCACCCCATCCTCACATCCAAAAGTAACCAGGTAGTTTCCGGGAGCCACCACAGCTCACATAACGTGTATCATTGGCTGAGTATTATACCTCAAGCCATTACAACCCATACACCGAGTAAGGATCCTCAAACCATCACAGCCTATACACGTCACACCTATAGTAGTACATAGAATACTATATCCAGAATATATGTGTGTGAATAACCACAAGACATTACATCCCTATACCCACATATATGGGGAAAACTAACCGATGTGCCTATCAGCACAAGTAACTACCAAGAGAGGAGAGTGGGACCCATGGGGGTAGTCAGCCATTCATCCTCCCACCAGAATGTTGGGTAAAACACCCCCAATGGCTCAGAATCCCTGGGGTGTCAGTTTTCCTTACTGACAAGGTGGAGTAGAATATATAAACACAAAAAGTACAATACATCTTATATATCACCACCACACTATGGGCATTACCTAGCCATAGACACAAATTTAGCTAACGTCTCTCCGACTTTGGGCTTCGACATCTATGACTTGGTATCCTATAAGAACAAAACCATATAAAGATCTTTATTATATTACATCATTCCCTTATTAGCAGTTACAATGTTTGTTAATTAATTTTTTAAACATTAATTAACCATGAACAATTCCACATTAAATTTCATTAGCATCGAACACAAAGTCAATTGTTCCTTCATAAAAAATTACAACCTCATCATTATGTTCCAGCATCTCCATAAAAATGGGATAACACCATTTATTCAAATATTCATTACAGAATTTCATTCCCATATTCCTTGGCATTCTCAAAAAGCATTCTATGATACTAAACACACAAGGGGGATCAACACGGTTAGTAGATGTACTACTCATTGAGTATTTTCTGCCAATAGCAAGAGAATAGACTCATTCCCCCTTGAAAAGATAAACACGGAAAGCACGTGGTATACCCCACGTGTCTTTGCCTCTTTCGGGAGAAGGGTATGCAAGACCAATGCCTTGAGTAGTGGAGAAAAGTAAAGCAGATAAACAACCAACCAAAATTACCAAGCATCCAACATTCACATCCACTCCATTCCATCATCCATGGTGTCCCCCCTGACAGCCATATACATAAATCATTGAATCTCACAACTCTAAGTGTCATCTGCTTCCACAACAAAAAGCCTCCATGCCCCCCACATATCACAACTGCCATCCAGAATCACATCACATCATAAATAGTAGAAATATAAAGACCACATTTAATTAGGATTGTGTCCCTTTAACAATCAATAGGGTAACTTAGAACCTTTTAAGGAAGTATCAAACAATCAGTTCTTTAACCAATCTTAGGTTAACAGATTTATTATTCGTTGGTTCCAAATTCGGGAATCCTAACAAGTATGTTATCATAAATAAACATGCTTACATCACTAATTTGATTAACAACAAATTTCAACAAGAACCAAATTCGTTTACATGACTCTTTATATTTAGCCATACAATGATCAATTAATCCCAATTTCTGTTTTTTTACCAAATTCCATCAAGAATGGACAGCTAATCAAAGAAAGCATAGATATCACACTATCTAGTAAACCAGGAGGCAATAACATGTGATCAATACCAATTTATTTATCCGGTTCAAATATTTATTATGTAATTTCCATTGTCATGCATTGGGATTAAACATACTTACAATAAAATTGCATGTAAAAGAAATTAGAAGCAGAGAATCCCCTACCTCGAAGATTTCTTGAGGTTCTTTATCCACAAAACGGGTCATGATCCTCTTCTTGTGACAACTGCACCGACCCGAGGATGCCATGGTCTGACACCACCAACCAAACCATAAGAAAACCCACATTAGAAGCATGGAGGTTACATGCTACAACATGGAAAGGAGAAATATGACAAGATTATCCCAAATAAATGACGATAAAACATAACTTATATCAAAGATTGATCGATACAGCATGGTTGCATCAAAAGAGAGCAGAACCGGTCCGAGGAGTAAAGTTTGACTGTGCAACTCCAATGGGAAGTATTGAAAGGTTCTAGCTTCTCATAGCAGAGAAAAAAAAGTAAAGAAAAGGGGGGATGATATCTTGCCCCTATTAAAGATTTAATGGGGAGACGGTTTAATATACACTTCTTCTCCATTAAATGCGGATCGCATTAACCCACGCGGTTTGACCAAGTAAAAACATCCTGATCCATAGGAATAATTAATATATAATTTATGGTCTATGAATAATCCGTCTTAATTTTAGGGTGGCAACATCACATACGGTTCACCATTCCAACACCGTATGAAGGAGATCTGTTGAATTCAAGATCTCATAATAATAACAATATTTAATATTTTTGGGTGTTTCGTGGACCCGATCCACAAAAAATAATTTAATATCCCACATTAGACTTGAATCGATCATATTAATGACAGGATCACCTCTCCATTGACGAGAATTAAATCCGACGTCGTATGGGGGAGTTACAACGGGTCGAAGATTTAATAATAATGTCAAATATATTAATTAATGAGCTTTTTGGGTACCCAATCCAAAAACCAGAAAAAGACATCCAATATTGGACTCATAAATTATGCCTCGAAGTTAGGGTCACACTGCTACTGACGGTTCGTAAAACAGAGGTCTCAAAAATAAGTTACGGACAAAAAAAGTTTTTTATCCACAAAAATAATAATATGATTATTATTATATTATTATTATTATTTAATTGATTTATTTCAAAAAAAAACTATGTCATGCCAAACTCTCTCAATTTGGTGTGCCTCACCATATTCCACCTTGATCGATTTCCTTCTTTTTAACTTATTTATTTTATTGCATTAAATTTCAAATCATTATTTCCCTTAAACTCTTTTTCTCTCCAAATCACTTTCAAATCTTCCACAATTCCCTCACGCTCCAAAGAATTTGGCGCCTCCCATTCCTTATTCCATTCCCAACATGCCCCATATCTTCTTTCTTACTTCAATGTGATTATTATTAAAATTAAAAATAATAACTCCCATCTTTATGGAAACTACCAACATTATGGAAACATCCAAATTAATGGAAACTCTCTCTAATATGGAAACTCTCTATTTTATGGAAACTCCCTATTTTATGGGATCTCCCTATTTTATGGAAACATCCTATTTTATGGAAACTCCCTATTTATTACACACCAAAATAAATAAAAATGTGAGGAAAGGGGTTATGTACCCGAAACTGGGGGTACTACATTCTCCCCACCATTGGTTATTCTCATATTAAATTAAAACCTTTCCATTTAATTAATAAAACATTAAAGGCCACCATTACTATTATTATTTAATATAATAGTAATAAATCCTCCTTCAATTTCATCAATGAGTCTCCATCGTTATCATTAATTATTATTATTATTATTGATGGCAATTATTATCTTATAATTACTCCCTCTCTCACATCAATTAAATCCTTCTCCCACGAAACTCACGCGGCCTCTTCCTAACCCCAAATTTTCACAATGTAATGGACCGAAGAGGTCTGAACCATTACATCAATGCTCTGATTTTGACTCTACCGTTAGTAGAGATGGGTTTTTCATGTATTGTGATGCATTGAAAATGGGACACTGTCTTGTCTTAATTAAAAATGATATTGTTATACATAAGAATTGTCGAAACTGTAGACTCGTGAAATGTACATCCCAACCCATTATCTGGAGTTATAGAATGTAATACTCACTTTGAAAATATTGAGACAATATCTCTACAGAGAAAGATGTTAGATATACATGGGTCATAAGAGACTGGAAAAAATCTTCTAATAAAAAGTGATCAACATGAGATAATGATGATGGATTGAACTACTGATAGATTATGATTTCTCAATTCAAAACCACACATGGAATGTAAAAAATGTATTATATGATTTATTAGGAAAAATCATGGAGTTTTAGCCCAAATGAGGATTGAGAAGGATACTATTTTCATGAATATTGTGAAGATGGATCTGGGAATTTAAAATAATGTGGAGAAATCATACATTTATGAAATGATTGAAAACCCATCATTATTAGAATGGATAATGAATCCAAAATTTGGGGATGATTACTTTTAGAAGATAATCAACTGCATTGACAAAGGGAAATTATCAGAATATGTTTTTGAAGATGGTGTTCTAAAATTTGGAACGATGTAATGTGTTCCAAAATTACCTAATCTAAAAAGTGAATTGTTCAATGATGCTCATTACTCAAATTTATTTATACATTATAATAGCAAAAAGTTGTATAGGGACTTAAAGGAATATTTTTTGTGGGATAACATGAGGTGGGAAATTGCAGATTAAATGCCCCAGTGGTTGGTTTTTTTAACAAGTGAAATCTATTAGGAAACATACTAAAATATTTTTTCAATATATTCCTATCCTTGTGTGGAAATGGGACGAAATTACTATTGAATGTTTCACATGGATTCCATAGACACCTAGAGAGAATGACTAAATATGGTTTATTATTTCTATCTTTACAAAATCTACACATTTTCTTCTCATAAGAGATGATTTGAATCTAAAGACTCTTTCAAGGATCTACATTAATGAAGTTGTAAGACTTCATGGTGTATATTTATCAATTGTCTCTGATCGAAACCCCCACATTACATCGAAATCCTGGAAGAGTCTTCTGAATTCTCTCAACAAGGATCTTCATTTTAGCAATGCCTACCATTATCAAACAGATTGATAGTTTAAATGAATAATTGAGAAAATATAATGCATGTTGAGATGATGTTTTCTAGATTTTCATGGAATGTGAAATCAATACATTACATTGGTAATTATTTACTATAATAATATTTTAAATTCTAGTATTAAAATTGCACCATATGAATCGTTATATAGAATGAGGTTTCAGACTCTATATTTTAGGGATGTGGTTAGGGAATGGAAACTCATAGGCCTAGAACATATTGAAGAGGTTATGAGAAATGTGAAATATATTCAGTCTCATATCAAAATGGATCAATGTATGAAAATGAGTTATGTAACACCCGAGACTTTTATGAGAAATATTTTGTTTTTATGTTATATAAATAATCAAAGGAGTCTTTCACTACACACAACACTATCTTGGCTTTCTTTACACACAATCGCGACCTTCCTCGATAGCTTGCATCGTACGCAACATCGAGTTTCACTAAACAACGATATGCTATTAAAATATTATTAAAACTAGCCATTATGAATAGTAAAACCCAATTTTTTAAATTTTTTAAATTTTATTTCTCAAAATGGACTTCATTTTTGGATTCAGAATATCGAAGTTATCCTAGGGTGAAATTTTGGTATTTTTCTGAAAACATTCAATTTTTGATGAATAGTGAAACCACTAGGTTACTATTTAAAAACCGACTTTTTATTCAAATAATTATTTATTTTATTTAAATTTATTTTAGGTCAAAATTGATACATAATAACTATGTATGATCAATGAAATTCATTGGATTCATTTTAGATATATAAAAATTTTATTGAACTTTTCACCGTCTTTTACCCACCTCCTTGGAGAATTTTCAAATTTACATAAAACATAATTTTACCGCTTCTTTGAGTGGAATTTTGAAAATCCGAGAGACATGGTTAATATCAAGGACAAAAAAGTGGTTCAATAAGATGAAAATAATTTTTTGTGAATAGTAACTTTTTACATTTTTTTACCACGGTTAAAAGTAAATACAGAAACTAAGGGTAAAAATGATATTATTATTACCCTAACACATGTCATGATTCTATTGGATAAGTATAATTCGACCAAAAACAACCTTATGAATAATATATGACCATTTAGGCCCACATGGACTAGATTAGGACATTTATTATTAATTTATCTAAAGAAGGGTTAAAATAGTTAAAATCAAAGTTTAAAAAGTAAATCATTTTTAATATAGGGTTATACATAAGATAAATTCGACTCTAAATATTCATTTGAAATCAAAAACAATTTCTACATAATTGTATTTTTTTGTAATTTTTAGACTTTATATAATTTAATTTCTTTATGACACAATGATGATGCAATAATTATATTATTAATGAAATATTGACATAATTGATGTTATAAATACCAAAATAAATATAATTTGAGACTTTTTATGAATTCCAATTTTTTTCTATGTTAATATGACATGTTATTATTGATTTAATAAACTTTTTTAGAAATAATCATTCTGTTATGATTTTCACAAAAATCAATTACCAAATAGTGTAAAAATTAACATAAAATAGTTATTAATACAAATATTATATTATTAATTGTTATTTTATTCCTAAAAATCTAAGGTTCGGACAAATGAATATATAAGGTTATATTTATTAATAATAAACAAATTTGGGTTCTTTTGTCTTGTTATAGTAATTTTATTAACCTTATAGTGTAAGAAAACAAGAAGACATGGTAAAAGTTAAATTATCTAACTTAAAGTTAAATCTAAATAATAAGGTTAAAATAGATACATAAACTTGTATAAATTATATTGGATGAGAGGATTTAGACCCATACCCACCTTAGCTTCAAATAAAATTAATTTGGAGCTATTAAAAACCCAATTTGACTTTATTATAAAATAATATTTTTAGTTTTTCCAAAGGTGCCCCTCTCCACCCTTATAAAAGGGAACCTCCTCCCTCTCTTCCTCCTACGACATTGAGCCTTCAAGCTCAGACAACTCCTGCCAAATTCTCTTATCCACTTCCATAGAAACATTCTAGAGGTCCTGGTCTTCTTGAATGATCAATTTTAGTTCCCTAAGAGGAGGTCTCGAAGAGGCGCTTCAAAGAAGAGGTAATATCTATTACCAATTTTTTAAACATTATTTCTTCTTCCACTTCTTCTTATTTAGTTGTTTCATTATGAAGTAAGAACATCAGTATCACTCATATACTTATATGTTATTATATGTATGAAACACTCCTATTTCACCATCTATCCATCCTACAGAAAATGAAATCACCGCGCGTGCATACGTACTGAATACCGTCTCCACGCCGTGGTGTAATCTATTTTCCATCACCACCGTAATTGTATCGGTATAATGGTGCAAATAAATAACTATATATGATTATTGTAAATTGGTATTGATTATTAAATAGTATACATACAATGAAATACAATTCCACGATCATGGGAACAATATCATCACTCGTGCGTACGCACGGAATACCGTCTCCACGATGTGATGTGATTCGTTCTACATGATATTAATTGCATAATGATTTTATAAATGAATTGAATGAATAAATATGATATATAGTACATTAATACCATTCTGGAAATGAGGTATCTATAACCTAAAGATAAGAATAAGAATTTATTCGACAAAACATGCATAAGAACAAAAAAGTAATAAACACCCGAATAACAAGTAGTAATGAAATATTACTAATAAGATGCTAAGAATATGACCATATATGATATCATAACAATAATTATGATTCTGGAATAATTCAATAAAATTATTTAAATCATTATACAGGAGGTTCGGACACTTACGAAGCAAATCAGACCTAAGATAAGGGAAAATATCACAATCTCATTTTTATCCGAGACTGTTTATACTTTGGTATTTACTGGGGTGTATTTTATCATCCACATCCATGTTTTCTCAATATTTAATATTTTTTTATCCACCTAAAATTGTTTAAATCCAATTTTACCCTTCGCTGAGTTTCTAGTAAAGGATATGAAAGGAATCTTTTGTCATTTTTCGTTTGAGGTACTTTTTGACTTTTCCGACAAAAGTACGAGAGGAATGTTTTTTTAAACTTATACGAAATGAATAGATTTTTAAACCATTATTTCCAAGAATCTACCTTTGAAATATTTCATGTTTATATTTAATTAACTTCTTTTAGTTTAAAATTGTATGACATGTTAAGAAAGGAAAAATGTTTTTGAAGTAGAAAGGATATTTTCCTCAAGAATGGAGTTCAAGTGTTTTATCAAAATTATTTTCCATCTAAGATAATATAGGGTTCTGTTTCTATTCCTATTATTAATTTTTTTGACTATTTTGGGATGGACTTATTTTTATGAATTCCTTTATCTTATATGAATTGTTTTATGATGTCATGATGTTTAAGAATCCCATTTTTCTTACATAGGTTATGAAATGATGTATAATTTATGATTTTTCGGCACACATAAGAATGGTATCATTACGAGATGGGTGGGACATATATCTCCCTCCAATGAATTGGGTAAATATTTTATAGCTCATGATATAGACATGGCCAGAACGACAGGTTAAATCGGTTCACTGAAATAGTACTGAAATGAGGAGTGAACTCGGTTCAGAAATGGACTTTGTCCACTAAGATAGTCTTGGTAATGAGTCCTGACTAATACGAAATGACTCTCTATGATTATGTGTGTATTCTACAAAGTTTTATGTTTTATGTTATGATTATTGGGATTACATTTCACTTCTGTGATTTATCCCATTTATGAAATTATGATCTCTTTTGCAGGTTATGATTTCCAAAATGTTATGTTCTTATGAATATGATGTCATTGATATTCATTTTTTTACCCTTACTAAGCATTTGAGCTCACCCTTTTGTATGTTTTCTTTCCACAGGTCAGGAATAAGGTTATTAAGTAAGATAATCCAAAAGGGACTATAGATATAATGAAATAAATGGGATACAATGTAGATGCTTTATGAACCAGTTGTTTGTGTTTCCCAATTTCTAAAGACAATATACCTATACGGTCCATTCATGGTTTTGTTATATGTTGTAATAAGTGTACTTTAGTTTTGAAGTAATAACCATGTATGTAAAGTATGGGTCGTTATAGTTGGTATCAGAGGAAGGGTATAGTCAACCTTTGGAAACGAGGATGTGAAAGCCATAGTAAGAACCCTAAGGATAAGTCTAAGAAAAGAACACGATCTTAGTGTTTTAAAAATGGCCATGAAAAACCTATGATAAGACCTTAAGGGTAAACTTTTATACTTGATTATGTGTTTTTACTATTATAATTAGTGTTGCTCACACAATTTTTCTTGGTTTTAGTGAATGGATGGAACTCGAAGGAACCGTGTTAATGCGGAATGCGATGGGAAAAGCAATGATTGTCCCCCAGAGCAACCAAATGTTATTGGAGTTGGAATGAAAAATCTTGTAGCCATGATCACACAACTTTTTCAAGCTATGAATCATGCAGGACTTCCAAATGAGCAAAGGAAGGAGAAACATTCTGTTGAATCCTTCATGAGGCAACGTCCTCCTTCATTCAGCGGGTCTTATGATCCATTAGTGGCTGAACAATGGATCAGTACCACTGAAAAGATATTTTCAGTTCTTCAATGTTCTGAACATGATAAGGTCATCTTATTAGTATATCATTTGGAATGATATGCTGATCAATGGTGGAATCTTATCAAGAATACGAGGCAAAGAGATGAAATTGAGTCCATGGAATGGGATGAGTTCATGAACTTATTTTTCAAAAAGTAATTCCCTCGTATTCTTCAAACAAAGATCGAGAAGGAGTTTCTTGAACTAAAGAAAAAGGATGATGAATCTTTTGGTACATATGAAGCAAATTTTACAAGACTTGCAAGGTACGCTTCTGGTATTATTATCCAACCTGAGAGTAAGATTGATCAATTCTTTAGTGTCTTAAAACCTAGTCTTCGAAGGGCGTTAGCCATAATGGACTTCAATAGATACGAGGAAATCGTTCAATGTGCTCTCAAAGTTGAGATGGATATTGGAGTAACCCATCAGTCAAATGGCTTTGATATAAAGGGGAAAATGGAATTCAAAGGAAAATATAAAGAGCACCCTGAAAAGAAGATGATATTTCCTTTATGCTCAATGTGTGGAATGAAACCTGGAGGGAGTTGTCTTAAAGGGACAAGTAAATGTTTCAAATGTGGAAAGGAAGGTCATCAAGCATTTGAAAGCCGCCATGATTGGAAGAAGATGTATAATGATGCAAACAAACTAAGGGACACACAGAATGAACCTACTACACTTAAATGTTTCATGTGCAAGGAGATGGGGCATTATGCCAATAAATTCCCTAATACAAGGGTTGTTGATGATGATCAACATCAACAAACTCTTAAGGCGAAAGTCAAAGGAAAGTCACATGCATTTTCTATCAGCGATGTGGAGTACGATAACGATGTGGTGAAAGGTACACTTACCATCCACTCTAAAGTAGCAAATGTTTTATTCGATTCTGGATCTAGTGACTCTTTTATTTCTGAACAATTTTCTAAGGGTATCACCGTATTACCTCAACAATTAGATGTTGAGTTAGCTGTGACAACCCCTAATGGCACAACAGTCACATCAAAAGTTTAAAATTCTTCTTCGATTGAAGTTTGTGGGAAAGTGGTTCCTTCAAATCTTGTGATCCTTACTATTGTGGAATTTGATGTGATTCTTGGAATGGATTAGCTTTCTCTATATGGAGCTCATATAAATTTCCAAAGAAGGGAAGTCACATTTCATATTCCAGATCAATCTATGATCGTCTATCAATGCAAGGATGAACATAACCTTCCAGTATAAATTTCTACCATATTATGGGTCTTGATTCCACTAAATGGAGGTTATTTATCTCAAATGGTTGGTGAGAAACTCACAATTAAGAATATGCCCATTGTATGGGAGTTTGATGATGTGTTTCCAGAGGAATTGTCGGGTCTTCCACCAAATCGTGAAGTTGAGTTTTCAATAGAACTTATACCGGGTGCTTTGCCAATTTCAAAGACAACATATAGAATGGCCCCAATTGAGTTGCAGGAATTGAAGAAGCAACTCTAAGAGAATCTTGATAAGGGATTCATACACCCTAGTGCATCACCTTGGGGAGCACCTGTTCTGTTTGTTAAGAAAAAAGATGGATCAATTAGACTCTGCATGGATTATCGAGAACTTAACAAGATCACTATCAAGAACAAATATCCTCTCCTGCGCATTGCTGACTTATTTGACCAACTACGCGGAGCTCAATACTTTTCCAAGATTGATCTTCATTCAGGGTATCATCAATTGAGGTTCAAAATGAAGGGTATACCAAACACGGCTTTCCGTACAAGGTATAGACACTATGAATTTATAGTGATGCCATTTTTGTCTAACCAATGCCCCTACAATCTTAATGGAGCTGATGAATAGAGTCTTTAGAGACTATCTTGATCAGTTTGTGGTAGTCTTTATAGATGATATTCTTGTCTATTCAAAGAGAAAGGAAGAACATGAAGATCACATGAGAATTGTATTGAAGACCCTGATAAAGAAGAAGCTTTATGCCAAATTTACCAACTATGAATTTTTGCTTCAAAAAGTTTCATTTTTTGGTCACATAATCTCAAAAGAGGGGATATTTGTGGATCCATCAAAAAAAGAGGTTATCAAAAGATGGTTGAGACCAACAACAGTAACCAAGATCTGATGTTTTCTTGGTTTGGCTGGATATTATGGACATTTTGTGAATGATTTTTCACGATTATATAATTCACTCACCAGGTTGACTCAAAAAGTAGTTAAGTTTGTTTGGATAGAGGAATGTGAAGAGAATTTCAAGGAGTTGAAAAGAAGGTTATCCAGTGCACCAGTACTCATACATCCATGTAGTGGAAAAAGGTTTGTGATCTACAGTGATGCATCCAAGAAGGGTCTGGGGTGTGTTCTTATGCAGAATGATATGGTGATAGCTTATGCCTCACGACAGTTGAAAATCCATGAAAAAAATTACCGAACTCGTGATTTGAAGTTACATGCGGTAATCATTGCATTAAAGATTTGGATGAATTATATTTCTGGAGAAAGGTGTGATATTTATACTGATCATAAAAGTTTAAAGTATATTTTCACTCAAAAGGAGCTGAATATGCGCCAAAGAAGATGGTTGGATCTGATTAAGGATTACTACTAATCAATTCATTACCACCCTGGGAAAGAAAACTAGGTGGCAGATGCATTATGTCGACAAGACCATGCTAGCTTATCCATGATGCGGATCACAAAAGATCCAATATTTATTAATTTAAAAAGGAGGGATCTTGGAATTATAATAGAAGGGGAAAATCATATCTTTCTCAAATGAATGTTCAACCATCTATACATGTGAAGATTAAAGAGGCACATAAAGAAGATGTAGAGTTACAAAAGAAGGTGAGAAATGTTGCTGAATTCAACCTTGATTGTGATGGGATAATAAAGTTCAGGAATCGGGTTTGTGTTCCTCCCATCCCAGAATTAAAGAAGGAGTTGCTGAATGAGGCTCATAATTATTCATTCTCTATTCATCCTGGAAGAACGAAGATGTATAGGGACCTGAAAGAGTACTTCTGGTGGGATGGCATGAAAAGAGATGTTGCTGAATATTTCTCTAGATGCTTGGTTTGTCAGCAAGTTAATGCTGAGAGACAGAAGTCTAAGGGGATGTTACAACCATTACCCATACCCGAATGGAAATGGGAAAACATCACTTTGGACTTTGTCACCAGGCTTCCTAAAACATCCAAAGGCAATAATGCTATCTGGGTCATAGTTGATCGTCTTACAATGTCTGCTCACTTCATTGCTATTAGAGAGGATTTCTCTCTAGATCATCTTGCCAGGATATATGTAAAGGAAGTGGTAAGATTTCATGGAGTACAACTTTCCATTATATCTGATCGGGATCTGAGGTTTACCTCAATGTTTTGGTGAAGTCTTCAGCATACTCTAGATACAGAGTTGAGTTTCAGCACTGCTTATCATCCTCAGACAGACGGTTAGTCTGCGAGGACAATTCAAACTCTAGAAGATATGTTAAGAGCTTGCTCTATGGATTTCAAAGATGGTTGGTAACAACACCTGCCTTTGGTGGATTTTTTTTATAATAATAGCATTCACTCCTGTATTCAGATGGATCTTTATGAAGCTCTATATGGAAAGAAATGCAGGTTCCCATCTTGTTGGGATGGAGTTGGGGAAAGAAAGCTATTCGGACCTGATCTTGTTGATGAAATGGAAGAAAAGGCCAGATCTATTCAACAACACATAAGAGCATCTCAGAGTCGACAGAAAAGTTATGCCGACAACCGAAGAAAAGACCTAGAGTTTGAAGTGGGTGATAAAGTGTTCTTACGAATATCTCCCTCGAAGCGGGTCATAAGATTTGGATTGATGGGAAAGTTTATCCCTAGATATATCGGTCCTTTTGAAATTCTGGATCATGTTGGGAAGGTAGCTTACCGATTGGAGCTTCCACCGAATCTGTCCCATGTTCATGATTGTTCCATGTATCTCTCCTGAGAAAGTACATACTTGATCCTTCACATGTACTCAGCTAAGAAGTTGTACCGCTGGAGCAAGATATTTCTTATGAAGAACAGCCGATAGAGATTCTGGATCATAGTGAAAGAGTCCTACGGAACAAGACCACTCGCTTGGTGAAAGTTTTATAGAGGAACCACCAATTAGAAGAAGCTACATGGGAGCTTGAGGATATGATGAGGGAGATTTATCCTTATTTGTTTGTTATAAAGTGATGAATTTCTAGGGCGAAATTCATTTTAAGGGGGGTAGAATGTAACACCCGATATTTTTGTGAGAAATATTTTGTTTTTATGTTATATAAATCATTAAAGTAATATTTCACTACACAAAACACTATCTTGGATTGCTTTACACGCAATCGCGACATTCCTCGATAGTTTGCATCGTACGCAATACCGAGTTTCACTTAACAACGATATGCTATTAAAATATTATTAAAACTAGCCGTTATGAATTGTAATACCCACTTTTTGAAATTTTGTAAATTTTATTTTTCAAAGTGGACTTCGTTTTTGGATTCAGAATATCGAAATTATCCTAGGGTGAAATTTTGGTATTTTTCTGAAAACATTCATTTTTGATGAATAGTGAAAACACTGGGTTACTATTTAAAAACCGACTTTTTAATTAAATAATTATTTATTTTATTTAAATTTATTTTAGGTAAAAATTGATACATAAAACCTATGTAATTTCAATGCAATTCATTGGAGTCATTTTAGATATATAAAAATTTTATTGAACTTTTCACCGTCTTTTACCCACCTCCTAGGAGAATTTGCAAATTTACAAAAAACATAATTTTACCGCTTCTGTGAGTGGAATTTCGAAAATCCGAGAGACACGGTTAATATCAAGGACAAAAATGTGATTCAATAACATGAAAATAGTTTTTGGTGAATAGTAACTTTTTACTTTTTTTACCACGATTAAAAGTAAATAGGGTAACTAAGGGTAAAAATGATATTACTATTACCCTAACACATGTCATAATTCTATTGGATAAGTATAATTTGACCACAAAAAATCCTTAGGAATAATATATGACCATTTAGACCCACATAGATTAGATTAGGACATTTATTATTAATTTATTTAAAGAAGGCTTAAAATAGTTAAAATCAATGTTTAATAAGAAAATCATTTTTAATATAGGGTTATACATTAGATAAATTAGACTATAAATATTAATTTGAAAGATAAAAATATTTCCTACATAATTGTATTTTATTTTTAATTTTTAGACTTTAAATAATTTAAATTATTTATGACACAATGATGATGCAGTAATTATCATATTAATGAAATATTGACATAATTGATGTTATAAATACCAAAATAAATGTAATTTGAGACTTTTTATGAATTAAAAGAAATTTTATATGTTAATATGACATGTTATTATTGATTTAATTAACTTTTTTCGAACTAATAATTATTTTATGATTTTCACAAAAATCAATTACCAAATAGTGTCGAAATTGACATAAAATAGTTTTTAAAAAAATATTATATTATTAATTGTTATTTTATTCCTAAAAATCTATGTTTCGGCCAAATGACTTAGATAAGGTAATATATTATTTATAATAAACAACATGGGGTTCGTTTATCTTGTTATAGTAAGTTTATTAACCTTATAGTGTAAGAAAACAAGAAGACACGGTAAAAGTTAAATTATCTAACATAAAGTTAAATCTAAATGATAAGGTAAAAATAGATACCTAACCTTTTATAAATTCTATTGGATGAGAGGATTTCGACGAATACCCACCTTAACTTCTAAGTAAATCAATTTGGAGCTATTAAAAACCGACTATGACTTTATAATAAAATAATATTTTTAGTTTTTTCAAAGGTCCCCCTCTCCTCCCTTATAAAAGGGCACGACCTCCCTCTCTTCCTCACACCAATTTGAGCCCTCAATCTTGGAAAAACCCTGCCAAATTCTCTTCTAAACTTACCTATAAACATCCTAGAGGTCCTGGTATTTTTCAACGACCAATTTTGGTGCCTTAAGAGGAGGTCTCAAAGAGGCGGTTCAAAGAAGATGTAATGTCCGTTACCGATTCATTCAACTTTATTTCTTCTTACACTTCTTCTTCTTTAGATGTTTCAGTATGAAGTAATAACATCAGTATCAATCATATTATGATATGTTATTATAATTATGAAACAACCATATTTCACCATCTATCCATCCTACAGAAAATGAAATCACCGCGCGTGCATACGTATAGAATACCGTCTCCACGCCCTAGTGTAATCTATTTTCCATCACCACCTTACTTGGATGGGTATAATTGTGCAAATAAATAACTATATATGATTATTGTAAAGTGGTATTGATTCTGAAATAGTATACATACACTCCAATACAATTCCACGATCATGGGAATGATATCATTGCTCGTGCGTACGTTCGGAATACCGTCTCCACGATGTGATGCGATTCGTTCTACATGATATTCATTGCATAATGATTATATAAATGAATTGAATGAATAAATATGATATATAGTAAACTAATACCATTCTGGAAATGAGGTATATATAACCTAAACAGAAGAATAAGAATTTATTTGACAAAACAAGCACAAGAACAAAAAAGTAATAAACACCCGAATAACAAGTAGCAATGAAATATTACTAATAAGAAGCTAAGAATATGACCATATATGATATCATAACAATAAGTATGATTCTGGAATAAGTCAATAACATTATTTAAATCATTATATAGGAGTTTTGGAAACTTACGAAGCAAATCAGACCTCTGGTAAGGGAAAATATCACAATCTCATTTTTATTTGAGATTGTTTATACTTTGGTATTTACTGGGGTGTATTTTATCATCCACATCAATGTTTCCTCAATATGTAATATTATTTCCATCCACCTAAAATTGTTTAAATCCAATTTTACGCTTAGGTGAGTTTTTAGTAAAGGATATGAAAGGAATATTTTTTCGTTTTTCGTACAAGGTACTTTTTGACTTTTCCAATAAAAGTACGAGAAGAATGTGTTTTTTAAACTTATACGGCATGAATGGAGTTTTAAAACATTATTTCCAAGAAGCTTCCTTTACATGTTTTCATGTTTATTTTTAATCATGTTCTTTTAGTTTAAAATTGTTTGACATGTTATGAAAGGAAAAATATTTTTGAAGTATAAAGGATATTTTCCTCAAGAATGGAGTTCAAGTGTTTTATCAAAATTATTTTCCATCTAAGATAATATAGGGTTCTATTTGAATCCCTATTATTACATTGATTTGATTATGTTGTTATGGACTTATTTTTATGAATTCCTTTATCTTATATGAATTTTTTTATGATTTCATGATGTTTAAGAATCCCATTTTTATTACATGGGTTATGCAATGATGTGTGATTTATGATTTTGTGGCACACATAATAATGGTATCATTATGAGATGGGTGGGACCTATATCTCCCTCCAATGCATTGGGTAAATATTTTATATCTCATGAGAAATGATTCTCTATGATTATGTGTGTATGCCACAAAGTTTCATGTTTTAAGTTATGATTATTGGGATTACATTTCACTTCTATGATTTATCCCATGTTATGAAATTATGATCTCTTTTTCAGGTTAAGATTTCCAAAATGTTATGTTCTAATCAATATGATGTGATTGATATTTCTTTTGTTTACCCTTACTGAGAATTTGAGCTCACCCTTTTGTATGTTTTCTTTCCCCAGGTCAGGAAGAAGGTTATTAAGTAAGATATGCCAAAAGGGACTATATATATGATGAAATAAATGGGACACAGTGTAGATGCTTTATGAACCAGTTGTTTATGTTTCCCAGTTTCTAAAGACACAATACCTATACGATCCATACATGGTTTTGTTATATGTTGTAATAAGTGTACTTCAATTTTGATGTAATAACCATCTATGTAAAGTATGGGTTGTTATAAGTTATGCCAATAATTGGTGGAAGGATTTGAAATTCAATGTGGGAGATCTTTTTTTCCTCAAGGTGTCTCTATTGATGGGTGATATCAGATTCAGTATGAAGGGGGGGGGGGTATGTCCCAGGTACATGATGCCCTTCGATATTCATGAAATAATTGGAATCATTACTTATCTTCTGACAATGTCATCAAATCTAGAAAATTTACATGATGTGTTCCATAAATATATGGTGAGGAAATGCATGTTTGGACCAATAAATGTTCTCACGTATGATGAAATAGAGATGGAACCTGGAATTTATTATTGCGAAGAAACCATATGGAATATCGGAATAGAGACTAAGTATTGGGAAATCAGACAACTTGTCACGTAATGGTACTATAGTAAAATCAAAAAAGGAAGAGGTTTTAGGGTATCCAAGGGTCTATATAATAGAGAAATACCCACATATTATTGAAGGTAATACCTATAAAATTTAGGTGAAATTTTTTTGTAGGGATGATTGTATCACCCCAAAACATTACGATATTTTCCTTTATATTTTTTATAGCTTTGAAATATAAACAAAACTCAATTTAAACAAAACACTACATAATCAAATTTTTTACAAAATGAAAATAATAACACATTTAGAGAGTTTATATAGTAAATTAATATATTATATATCTAATATAACATTTTGAAACACATCTAATATCTTTTATAGGCATTAGACAAAAAACAAACCCAATGGACCACATAATATATTATATTTTTATACATGTTGTTTTCCACCTTTTGATAGAGAAACACAATTAAATAAAATTTTGGACAACTTTATAAATATAATAGGTCATAATTAAATTAATATTTAGAATCTACAAATAAAAATTATATTAGGATGATATTTTGGTTATTTTTTATAAAGTTTCAATTTCTAATGAATAATGAAAAATACAAAAAATTAAACCAAAAATGTCTTTTCATATAATTTATTTATAAGGAAAAATTAAAATTTAGTTTTATTTAATGTTTGATCTATTAGATATTTGTAAATTAATCCAATTCAAATTATTGTAATGAATATCACTTTGAAATTGACTATAAAAAATACCAAACATTAGATAATTTTTATTTTAAAAACCCACATTGTTGTCCCATCTATAGGATTAATTTTAATTTAATTTCTTCCAATTCTGTTATTTCAATTTGGAAAAATGGATTCCATGTTGTGATTCAGAATAATTTCTAATTTATTATATTTTAAATTTAAATTTTTTCCACAAATATTAGTGTAGGTAATAAAAATCAATTACAATGATTTTGGATAAATTAAACTCAACAAGAGACTAAACCATAACCTTATTGTAAAATGGATGTATAAACGTTCCAAAAAGCTATTGGATGAAAAATTTAAACAGAATAATAAATTTTCTTGACATTGGACCACTATTTTTCATCATTAAATAAAAAAACTTTGGTGGGGTTACTTTCATTTAAAATATTACAATGGTGTCACCCATCCTCCATTTTAAAAGGCCTCATTCGCTTCCACTTATCCACACCTCTCAAGCCTCTTAGGTTCAGCCGAAAAATTCCCAATTCAATCCCTATAATACATACCATTATATTTTATACATTAATATGAGAATAAAACAATCCAAGGAGGCCTTTTGGTATAAACTAAAAGGATTTACACGATTAAGAGGTAACATTTTTCCAAAATCCCTTTAATTTTATTTCCATTTTCCTCTCCCTAAATTATTTTTATTCCACGATAATATAAAAAAAAATCCTATACATAAAAGGATGTTTTATATTTAATTTTTTGATCTACACTTGCACACACTTCCATCTCATTCATAACAAATATATTGTTTACATGTAAACAGACTACCGCCTCGCTAAACGTTGATTGTTCAATTTTCATTTTCCACCTCTCATTGTGCCAATTATGATTGAATCTCATATTATATATATATATATGATATTTATACTATCCATATACATTTATAACTCTTTTATAAAACATAACTCAATAAATCCCATTTTCATAAAAATGATACCATCTTTTTTGAAAGTACAAACTACAGCCCCAACAAAGTGACGTGGTTCGTTAATTATATTGAAGGAATGTATTATGGATAATTTGAATAAAACCATGTAAAATTTATTAAATATATATGATAATATAATTATCATATACATATTTATAATTTAATATTCATTTTTTAACAAGAAAAATAAATAAATGTAGCGTTCATGTGTATCTACAGACTACAATATCCAAAAATAGTATATTTCATTTATTATCTCTAAAAAATTATATATTATTATAGATACATGTATACAAGATATATATGATTCTAACATATAGGTTAAAATTCTGGATATGATGAAACCATTATAGTAAATACAAATAACATGTTAAATCATATATGATGAAATAGGCAATTTACAAACAAAATAGATAAATTAATGATTTTTTTCTATGAAACGGTTAATGAGACATTATTAGAAAAATTATATATGGTATTAAAAACATGATTATAGTTAGGTTATTAGATATTAACACATTTTAAACCAATATATCAGAGGATAAATACTAAACAACATAAGGAAGGTTAAGGTGAGGAAATTTTGTCTCATCTTACATTTCATTGATTCTATTTTGTTATTATGCACCAATTCACTTTTATATGGTTTATATACTACGTTTTCATGTTATATCCTGAATAAAATTATTATCATGGTATTATAAGTTTCATTTTATTTAATAATCTTCCGTATATTAAGGTTTAAATGTTTCAATGTGGTATGAGAAACTTTGGAATTTTTATAAATTATTCTCCACAAAAGTGTAATTAATGATTATCATCGCATTGTCACTTATTTTTGTGATTCGTAAAATTATAATGAAATGATCACAATATTGTAATCAGTTTTAATTTGAAATTTAATTGGATTTCAATATTATCATACAATAGATATTATTATTTCCTAACCATTATACAATTTTTCATGTTCTGGTTACTTTTAAAATTATCTGATTAAATGTGGAAAAATTGATAAATTTGTATTCTTCATTCAATATATTTATTTGATAAGGAATATTAGTTATTTTTATTATAAAATATGAGTAATGATTTTTAATGGAAATGAAGGGTGGATCCTGAACTATAAATAGCCTCTCGATGCATCAACATGTTATCATGAGACAAATAGGTTGGCCAAATTAAACAGGTTTCAATGTGGGGTTTAAACCATATTGTGAAAGGTATTGAATGTAAAGGTATTAATTTTCCTATGGAATGAGGTATGTTATAAATTCATTCCCATTATCTATTTTCAGTTCTTATTTATCCATGATATTCTTTATTGACATTTCTATGGATATAATTCACTATCCGTTGTAGATTTGTGGAATGTGATTCAGTTTCATTATTTCCATTTTATTTATGCCTTATCTAGTTATATAAATAGATAGTGTGATATATTATTTACTATTCAAAATATATTGATTCATTATATCTCATTTTTATTTTACCTTAATGGGCATTTAGGTCACCGTCATTATGTTTCTTTCCCTATGTTATGAAGAAGAGAAATTGAATACCATTTCAAGGATGCAGTTTATTTTAGTTTATTATGTAACATGTTTTATTTAGTTTTCCCAATGAATAATGGGTATCATGTTTGTTATCTATCTTTCTAAGACTGAAAAATAGAATGTCCCTTCATGATTTTTCCTTCCAATAATGCATATGTAAAAAAATATTGTAGTGGAACTCGGTTTCTATAGTATAGGCATTACGTGCTCCATCTATACCTGATCTAAAAAGGATATTTGTTGATGATGCTCATTTTTCGAATATATAAATATACCTAGTTATCAACAAGATTTATAGGGATTTGAGTTAGCATTTTTTGGTGAATAAAATGTTCTGTAATATTAATGGTTATGTGTAAAGATGTTGGGCACAAGAGCCTCAACCCAGTTGGAGAGGAATCACTAGGTGGATCCAAGAGACCCGATATCAAATCCGGGTGGAGGCATATTTCTGGGTACTGTAGCAGCACTGTACAGTAATGTAGCAGCACTATAGCAGTCACTATTCAGTATTGTAGGAGCCAGAACTATTCATCCATATGGGCCTCTAGGCCACCGGTTTGGTCCTCGGGTCCTTCAAGGATTTCGGGCCACCCAAGGCCTTCGGGATAGTTAATTCTCAAGTCCATCGGGCCATCATCAGGCCTTAGGTCCATGCCAAGGCATTCAGGCCACATGAATGCAGGCCTCAGACACACTACAAAAAAATGAGGAGGCCTAGAAGAGGATTAAGAGTAGGTGCACTCACCAGAGCAGAGCCAAATGGATTATCAGAATGTGAGGGTATGCAATGCCATCGGTACCAGCCTATGCTTGCACGGGAAGCCTAGTCAGATGATCACGCAAAGGTGGAGAGCTACTATAAAGATGCAGATGTTGTGGAGGGGAAGTTCCCTGTAGATAGTCTGGTTGAATTCCCTAAAACTTCGGGTCATGTAATATGCTAAGCATATGGGCCATTTAATCTCATAACCTACAGGCCTTATAAGGGTTCCCCCTCATCCCTTAAAAGGGGTGTTATCAAAAATCAATAAAAAATTAAGGCCTTAGGGCCATTCAGGCATGTGTCAAGATGTTGGGTTTAAAAATAATTGATGGATGAGATATGACATCCTTCAGAAGACATAAAACTAATATGGTTAAATAAGATGACATTACTATGGACTTTATTATAATAAAACGGAATAGTCTTAGAATAAAATATATAATATGGGATATTTTTTATTGAATAACCAAATGTTAACATTTCTAAAATATAACAGATGATTTACCACCTAATTTCCATATAAGGATCTATGATAATTTTGTTATAGGTTTTCATGGTGTACATCATATAATTGATTCTGATCATGGTTCCTATATTACATCAAAATTATTGAAGAGTCATAGAAAGTCTATTGGTAGAGAGCTTCATTTGAGCACTTTCTACCATCCTTAAACATTAGAATAGTTGAAAACATCTATTTAATTTTATTTTTAATGTTGATGCTAGGATCAATTTAACGTCATGATATGTGGGATCAATATTTTTCAATGGTAGGGTTTTCATATAATATAAATTTAAATTCATGTATTCAAATGGTGTCGTATAAAGAATTATATGGAAATAGATTTCATACACCAACCTTTTGGGATGTAGTTTGTGAAAGGATACTTGTAGGCCCAGAAAATCTTGAATAGAAAATAAAAATGTAAAATTATATATAAGATAAATTTATGAAAATAAAAGAATAAAAAAGATATATGTTCATAAACATAGTAGTGGTTTATAAATCCAAGAAGGATATCATGTTTTGATGAATATATCTCTATGGAAGGTTGTCATGTGGATTGGTAAGAATTGAATAATGTAAACTGAGTATATCAAACCCTTGGTAATTTTTGAAAGGATTATAGTTATGGATTAATAATTGAAAATTAAAAAGATTCTAAGAAGTACATAATGTGTTCCATATGTATTTTTTATTGAATAACACTCCAAAAAGAACAGAAGTTCTCACCTAGGATGATATAGAATTGGAACATGATCTATCTTATAAATAAGAGTATATCCAGATTATTGATACTTGAGAGAAATAATTGAGGAATAAGATGAATCTAAAGGTTACGGTACATCAAGGAAATCATAAAATTAAATAAGTATTGTGTTAACTAGAGGATGTTATGAAGAAGAACATCCCTCATTCGATTACATGGTGAACTCTAGGAAAATTTTGATAGTGAATTATCTGTAGGAGGTAATATTGTAATAACAGATCCTTAATTACATTATGTAAAATTTCTATTATCAAAAAGATATAATAAATTGAAAATTTTTGTACTACAAGTCACAATATTTAAATTTTATGGGATGCATATTAATTTTTAACATAGTTTTATAAAATAAGCATTGAACAAATTTTAAAAAATTTCACATAGTAATAAGATATTACAAAAAATATATCATTTTTCTATTAAAACTATTAATTATAAATACTAAAATAAAAAACATATTTAATAATTTAATAAAAATTAATTTCTTATAAATAAACATAAGATCATTTGGATGTAAAAGTGAAAATTTAGCTGAAAAATGGTTTTTTAAGGTTTGATATCTATCCAATTTAATTAATTAAAATAGTATTAAATGATTAATGATTTCAATGAAAATTATAGATTATATATCTCACTATAATAATTACAATCCATCTAATGTTTTCTACAAGTCATATAATAAATATACAACAATAATGTACTTGAAAAATGGATTTTTTTAACAGTTTTTCTACATAATCCTTGTGTTTGTTATTATACAATATTATACCATTTATGTGAATTAAATTTAATAAAAAAGTTTCCAAATTTGAAATCAGCATAATTAATACTATTTGATAAATCCATCTTATTTTTTAAAAAAAATTAGTAAAAATAGTAAATATTAATTAATGTTGTTGAGGTTCAATCGAGATTGTGAACATTATAGATTCATGTGTTAAAATCCAAATTCCATCCAAATATAAAGCTTTTCTAATAAATTTTGTCTAATATTTATAATCATGAGGTCCATTTAATATAATAAGGAACATTTAATTTTAGCTATAATGTATTAATTACCTAGGTTAAGAAAATAAATATTGTGGTGAAAACTAAAATGATAAGAGTATGTAAAATGAGAGGACAATTGAATAAGCTGGTGTATATTTTTTTATTTTTTACATAGTAGAGGTGTTTCTAAATAAATTTCCACCACTATATTATTAATCAATTTTATCAGCACTAAGGGTGAGATTTAATTCCCGATAATTAATAGAACTGGTATTTACAACAATGTTACTCCTTAATTATAAATGTACACTTCATCACCCTATTTCTTCACAAATTTCAATATATTTTCCTCATACAAAGCCTACCTAAATCTCTCCCCAATATCCTTATACACATTTATAGATTATGTTCTTCCTAAAATACTACCCCTATGGTCCTTAAGATAAAATCCAAAGGGGGATTCTTTAAGAGAAGGTAGTAAACATAATAAATATATATCTTTATAGATCTTCTTTTACAAACATAAAATATGTATAAACAACAACAGTAT
Organism: Viscum album; assembly: GCA_963277665.1. Classification (NCBI taxonomy): domain Eukaryota; kingdom Viridiplantae; phylum Streptophyta; class Magnoliopsida; order Santalales; family Viscaceae; genus Viscum; species Viscum album. The sequence continues at coordinate 2,028,723,990 of OY728164.1, forward strand.
AATAAAAGTAGTATAAATAATATATTGAGACGTTATTATGTTAACGGAGTGGTATTTATCCATCTCATTCTCCATCAAATATGAAACAAACCCATCATTCATCTGAACGGTCTACTACCATCTCATGAACCTTAATAATATTTTTACCACTAACTCATATGGTTAGTCATAATAATAGATATAATGAATATATATGGTAAATAATACATGATATTTATCTTATGAAATTAATATATCATCCTATTATTTAATATTTCACCCATTAAGGGAATGATATCATCGTTCATCTGTATATATAGCACATAGTCTCCGTAGAGCATGTAATTTAGTTTCAATGTATGAATTTGAAAGAATTATTATAAAAGGAATATTATAAAATTATGATATTGAAAAAAATAATATAATTTTGAATATGATTTATTTACACCTTATTCTCAATATGTAGAAGATATGTGAAAAAACATGCATGAAAAAACATTGTATTTACACCTAAAATGAGGGTAAAATGAAATATTATTAATAAATAGATGATAAGATGTTATGAATGGATCAAATAAAGTATTAAAATTAATTATATGGGTTTTGAATAAATTAATAACTTGTTTATAAGAATTATACATGTGGTTAAATAATTTTAAACTAAAGGGAAGTGTGGGGTAAGATATTTCACCCCAATTTCCCTTACATTGAGCCATATTTGTTAAAATACACCTACTTACTCTTATATGATATATATACCTCTCCTTTGATAATACATATTTATTCATGATTTATAATTATTTAGTTCATGTTTATTTTTTCTAGGGGTAATAATTAAAAAAGTGAACAAAGAGTTAATAATTATCATACAATCACACATTCTTTGGGGATTTTTTTTTATTTGAAGTAATATAATAATTTATCATTAATAAGTTCCATTAATATTATTATATATGGTTTATTTAAGTAATTTCTATATTTTAATTCAAAATTTCCTCTCTTTTTTAGAAGAATAAATAAATAAAATGTTTAAAATAAAATCAATTTTTATATTACATAAAATAAGTTATATTTTTCTTCATAGTATGTATTTCTAAAATTTGTTTTAAAAAGTCATTTTATTTAATAATATGATTTAAAATAGAAATTTTATTTTATCCTTTCCATTTTAAAAAATATTATAAAGTTATTTTTCCTCTTTTATTAAAAGGTTCATTTTTGAAAAAATATAAAAAATAATTTTTTTATCATATATAGAGATAATGAAATTCCCCCACCCCAATTACCATTTTAAAAAATGTATCTTCTTTTACATATTTTCAATTTTTTTAAAAATGAATATATATCATGGAAGAAAATTTCAGTGTTTTCATTCAATTATATTTAATCTTCAAAATGACATGATTGTATGGTAAAAAACTATATTCTTAATGAATTGTTTGTCACCTCTCATCTCTTGATTAATTTTTTGATTCTTAACTATACAATCATAAAAAAACATTAATGTTATCATTTTTCATTGAAAATTTCATTTCATTTAAATATATATATTCTTTGAGTCATTGATATCATTACTTCCTAAACCATTCACAATTTTTAAAAATGGTGTTTTCTTTGAAAGTGTTTTTTTTATAATAGGAAACATATTTATGAATCCATATTTTTAACACAATATTAATATTTTTTGATAATTAAAAATTTCCATGAATTTAATATATCATTCATTATATTAGGAATGATTTGTACATGTAGTGACTAGTGGGGTCTGGAAATATACTACGCCATGATGCATTGTTATGTCTCATGAGGTAAATTGTTTGGCCAAATTAAAAAGAATGTTTAACCCATAATTATAAACTGATTTATCTTAATGTATTGATAGTATTGATAACACAATATATAAAATAATGACTATAAATATTAAGATTTTCTTTCATTGATAATGTATTAATTTTTGTCTATGATATTATTATATTTTTATTATCCATGGATGCACTTTGTGTTTTAGTTATTGATTAATTGGAATGTATATTTTAATTATTTTTCTCTCTATATTGATTAGTACTTATATGTTAACAGTATAAAATTTATTTGTTAAGTGTCATTTTTGTTTGGTTGTTTACCTTTAAATATTTGATTATTCGTTATCTAACTATGATATGTTCCACTATACATAACCATTACTTTGAAAATGGGATTTGTTTTATTTTTTTACATTCCCTATGATATGAAGATGAAATCATTGCATCTTTTTTAGATATATTAATAATTTACTTTTCTATTTTTATAAAATATCTATATTGTACAGTGGGTATCATGACTGTATCTTGATTCTCAAGACTACTAAATTGATCTTTCCTTCGGGAGATTTACCCATGTATTTATTTTAATGTAATAATGTATACACTGGATCTAGGTTAATGGAAAAAACTTTGTTACATGACTGGTTTCTTATTGACAAATGGACCATAAACTACAGAATGAATTCCAAAGGGGGTTTCCAAGATAGTATAATACTAAAAACAGAAACATGACCAAACTATTTCTAGTTCATGGGGATGATAAATTATATCCATGTACAACTATATAATGATCAAAACTGAAATAAACATATTGTGAATAAGGAAATCATATATAAAACCAATAAATATATTCAATTGAATAGTATAATATTTCATATAACCAAGTATCGAGATGGTTACATTTTATGGAATTAAGAGATGAATTTAGTTCAACATACACATGGACATTGGTTTCTATGTGTTCCAAATGAAAAACAATATAAACTAAAGTAATAAAATGACATGTATTTCATTTGTTAACAATCTATATCCCGGATATCAACAAACCAATTATGAAGTGTCCAAGAGGTGATAAGTCACACTAATTCTCATGGTGGTGTAAGGATAATGATGAAGAAAGTGCTGATAGTGGAGTTGACATTGATAAACAACAAAACAAATGAGGAAAACCCTCATATAATTTCTTCGAACCCATTGGAGACCCAAATTCCGTTAGATATTTTAGTAAATTTTGATTTGGAATAATCATTAATTTGGAATCTCTTGTAACATATGATTATTTAATGAAAATAAGAAAACCTCAGGAATAATTGATAGGTGATGACTAGGAAATCTATGGAAACCTCCAATGTAGAGGAACATTAAAAAGGTGTGTAGGTAAATGAGTCAAATTTGGGGAAGAGGAATCCCCATCGTGGAACTAGCTGTAAATGGGGAACTCCAAGTAAATATTTAGGTCGTGAGGAGAAAATCTAGTTGTTCATAATGGGGAGGTGCTCTTAGGGAGTCCTCAAATTATCATTTGGGGTAAGGACATCCATTAACAATGTATTCGCAATTTTTGGTTTGGTGTCTCTATGCTAAGTATATTATCTCATAATATATGGTTTCTTTCCAACTCGAAATGATATTTTTATAGATATTTTTTATATTTTCTATCCATGTTATTTTTGTGTTTGTTTTTTTCACTATTCCTTTTATATTTTCAATTCTCTTGTTAAAATATTTCATTAACACATGTAAAATGTAACTCAAATAATATAAATCCTATAAGGTGTTTCAAGAGACACAAATATTTCATTGAAAGAAGTTATGTGATATAAACATCATGAGATGATTTAATATGGTTTATAAAGAAATAATGATTTATTTATAAAATTAGTTTTAGGGATAGAGTTGTGTTTGGTGAATTTAATATTCTTATGATATGTTTCCCTGTATTAATATAGATTCACCTCTTAGTAATTAATTTCAAAAATAACAATTTATTAATTTGTTATGGGTTATATAAAAGTTTTTTTTTTCATTTACAATCTTTTGATGACTTAAATATTATTTATTTAGGAAAATTTCATAAGAATCATGGGATATATTGGCTAGAGGATAGTGAAAATTATACTCCTATGGGAAATTATGAACATTCTAGGTTTTCCCTTAGTTTATATTGGACACTATATAGGAAGTACTATTTTAGGATCTTTCTTTACCTAGATTCATTTAGGAATTCTCACTAGTTCAGGTAATACACTAACTAGTGACTTCAACACATGTGATGGTTGATACTCCAAAGTGTTTTATACCCATATATAATGTTGAGTTTTCCTATGATGTTTATATATTTTCATAACATTTTCTTGTATGATAACTCCAATGATAAATTTATGAAAATTTTTACAAGATAATTTTTCATTATTGATTTCTCATGTGTATATGTTTATTTTCACTTGTTCAATAATTAGTTAATAAAAAATATTATTTTATAATTTCATTGAAATTTGAATAATTTGTACTATTTTTATAGGGTTTTTTATAAATCATGTCGTAGAACCCTTCTGATTTTTTTATCTCACACATTACATAAACACATTGTGTATATAGATTAATTTTTTGTCCAATGCGGGTGATGGGAGGGATCCTTTATTATATGGTTAACCATTGATAACATGGATTTGGTATGGAAGAGGTGACTTGTGGGTGAGTCATAGTTTTTATAAAGATATTTTTAATTTTATAATGTCTTTGTTTATATTTTTTGATACATATTTTTTCATTCTTGATTATTTAGCTATATATATATTATCCCACGAATCGTTAATATTCAGTTGCATATTATTTTTAAATTTGTATTAGTTTGATGTTTATGAATCTGGACATTCCACTTATATTTTCATCTTGACATTATTGTATTCCATGTATGTTGAGTTATTATAATATGGTAATCCATAATTGGACTAACATTTTTTATAAAACATTTTATTTTGTGAGTATTAATCAATAAAATATATTATACTCTTCCCATGTATTTAGAATACTCCCATTCAATAATGTTATGACTATACTATTGAAATAACTCTAGATTGAGTAATCTTGATTCTTATTCACCTGTTTTTAGAACATGGTGAATGAAAATGAACTTTGAGACATGTAATATGTCATATTAAGTATCATGACTAGGTATATTGAGTTGTTTTGTTATAATGTGAATATGATAAACAATGTTTTTAAAGTGAAAAATGAAACATTTATAGTTTTATGTTATAATGATACATTTATATATTTATGTTTACTTCAGAAAGTTATAACATATCTTTTGATAGAAAAATCAGTGTTAAGATTCATTAAGAAGATGGATGATTCTTATGTATAACAGTGTGATAATTTAGTGTGCTATAGTATTAATGGTATTTTATTAGATGAAATTATACTCATTTGAAATTATACCTTAGCTTAAATTATATAATACAATGTTTGAAAAAATTCTTCTTAATTATATACATGGGTGAATAATACTGTATAATGTGTATCAAAATAATTATTGATAGTTTGTAACAGATAATTTGACATGTTTTAAACACACATTTATATAATTTTATGATGATGTATATAATATAGAACAAAAGAAATGGATCTATACATGTATTACGTGGCATTACCCTTGAAAATATTCAATATACATCTAAATAGTTAGAATTGGGAAACATGGATATATACAAACTTTTTTTCACATGACATATTTTCTCCTATGATTTAAGAATAATCATTACTCATCATCTCAATCCTCAAAAGAGTCATTGGATTTAAATAAATAAAATCTATAATTATTTAATATGATATCAGGATTGTTCCGTTACTTTTGTGTTAGGAATGGTTTCATTATATGGGGTTACATATAAAATTTCATTAAAAGTTATGTGCATGACAAAAAATCTCATCCATGTTATTTTACCTTAATGGAGGGTCTATAATTTAGATGGGTTACAACAAACCCCCACTATAATAGACTCAATAATATATCCATATAAAATTTCTATATTATATTCTATGAATGATCCTATTTATATTTTTCATTTCATGAGTAATCATGAGGTGGTTCTAAATATCTTAGGAGAAATTAAGCACTACTATGAGAAATAAACATATTCATCATTCCTTGGAACTGTAATCTCACTAATGGATATAAATAATCCTTCAAAAATACCATCTCATTTGAGAAATCATTATATGGGGTGATATAAAATCTAGTTGGGAGAATACTGAGTATAATTCAAGAAGATCCCTTGAAAATGCAATTATTGATGTAGAATAATAAGAGGTGTGTAGGTTATTTGAATATTATATACAATGGGGATTGAATATAATAGGTTTTTAAATGTAAATGTATTATGATTTTATAAAAAATGAAATATAAATTTATCATTCCATTATGTGTGAGGTGGATATTATATGAAGACTGTATATGTAAAACCCCCTCAAAAAATGAATATGAGTTGTCTCTAATCGATGATCATCAGAGAGTATTATTGGTTATTGTTGTATTTTATGATTAACATGAGTAGATTATCATATGTGATATAGTGTAGAATCATTAGTAAATAAGTATATATTATGTAAACATAGCTACGAATGTATATAAAAAAATTCATATGGTCATTGATATGCATAACAGTGTTTTGTTCACTTGAATCTATATTAACTCAAGTAAAGAAGCTATTTTGATTGTAACCCCCCATAAATTGATTCATTTATTATTATCTCCTGAAGGTTGACCTATAAACGTTGGTTTCTTGTGTTATTGATCATGAAATTAATTTATTATAACACTATTTTTATTGTTCTTATTTCATTAAATGTTTGGAATATAGTCCCAAGATAAAATTAAATAATGAAAATTAATATCCATTCCTATATGATTGATATGTTCTTTTCAAAAGTATTTAGATGAATTATATGTGATATATTTTATAAATCTTTTTATTCAATTTTATTGAATAATTAATAATATTACATATACGAGATATATATGTTTTATGTTTGGTGGTCACATAATTTTTTAGACAAATAATTATAAAAAATTCTTATTATGTATAGAGATACAAATTATAGTGGTCAATATTATATGTATATATTGGTATGTTTGGTACAGAACATTCTACACTACATTATAGCTTAACTACCAATGTTTTATTTCAAGAGGTGTCTCTTTTCATTTTATATTGTGTATCAATGTGAAGCTTCTATAGGACACCCTTTTATTACTATTATGGATCAATAATTTCATAATTTTTTTAATTATATAGAATCTAATATTGTCATACAGTAGAGAAATGAATGTCAACAATTTTTTATAATTTATTTGTTGGGATTTTGATAAATATTATGTGATAATAATAATCATTTTTTTGGATATATTCATATTGATTTATAATCATTTCAAAAATTAATTAACTATTTAGTGTAAGTGGGATATATTTTAAAATTTAAACTAATAAAAAAATCTTGTGATGAAATTCGTTATTCAATATATTTTTTAGTTTTTTTGCTTCTTTATATTAAGATATAGTGTTAATATTTAATTATATAGTATATAATTTATTATAAATTCCTCAATTGATTCTCATGTTTTAATTTAAATGTGACACAATATGTGATGATGTGTAAATGTTTTATTGTGTATTGAAGGATTTATGAAATAATATATATTTATATGAAGATCATTTATAATTATTTTAATTGGAGCTAAGGATTTATTAGTTTTATATTTTATAAAATTGATAGAATCCTATATGATACTTTTTAATATTAATGATTTATAATTTCACCCAGAAATAAAAAATAATATGAGGAGGATGGGGTGAAATATGGTATTTTATTCTCTCCAAAATTACATTGTGACGAAAATCACTTCCATCTATATTAGGATAACTTATCTCTGACAAAATTAATATGAATAAATAAATAAATTATGAGAGAAGCATAATAAATTTAACTTGGTTAAACCCAAATAAGGTAATCCGAAGTTTATGAAATTAAAATTGACCTGGAATAGAAATCACACTTATTTTTAATATAGTTTATAGTGGATAGATTGACAATATATGTTTATAACCATAACAATTTAAATAACTCATTACTCTCAACATGTTAAAAAATAACTACCCCTATGTGTTTTTACTTTATATAAAAAAGGATTGATTTTACACCAACAAAAATGTATGAATCACCATCCTTTTAATCCACCTTAATGATCAACTGTAGTGACATAACCTTACGTTAGTCTTCCAATCTAACCTTTCAACATAATTTTGGAACTCATTATTATTTTATTTTTGACTCAATAATTCCATCATCATATTTTATTATTTTAATACAAAAATATGTTTCTTATCTATCTCTATATAATCACCATATTTCTATCAGGATATATCATAAAAATACTTTCACCATGTAGGTAAAATTCTTATAAAAACCTCCCTTATTATAGAGTTAATATCTTATATTTTATGATATTAATTTCTTCAAAATATAGGAAATATAAATTTATTATTGTATGGACTTGATTACTCAATTGAAATACATTCACTATCATAACATGAATACTACCTCTACTAATTCCTCTATGTCATGAAATGTTACATGGTTGAATGACATCAATAATTATTACTTTTCATTGATTTAACCCATAAAACATGTATTGTTGATAACCATAAAAACCTCCTTTAACATTTGTAAAAAATCAATGAATCATTACATTTTTAATGTATTTATTCTACATGGAAAATTCCATTAGAAAGGAATAACATCATTCTGGCCAACCCATTTCATATTTATCTCTAGAATCCCACTAAATAAAATTATCAGGGCCACAACATAGTGAATCACTGGTATCATATTGAAACTAATCATACATGAGTCTTCCACCATATACAAAATTTATATAGTGAGCCTCCCCATTTCATACAAGGATTAAAAATTCCTAATACAAAATAAACAAAAATTCAATATGGGTTAGTTTAATATTTCAGATTTCATCACATGTAGGATATAAAAAAATTAAACATTATAAATTCCTAGATTTCCACTACTCAATAAAACATGAAATATTTAGTTAGGGTTCCTCCCATTTCAATTTATTATATTAAAATCCATGGAAAATATATTCTATAGTCCTTGTTATTTTTAATTTATTTTACATTAGGATTAAATAAACTGAAGACACCATTCACCATGAAATGAAGAAAACATTCTCCCAAATTTGAAACCAGAATAATGTGTTTCAATATCAGACAACATGCATGATATATTACCATATTCTAGTGTTATAGAATAAGGAATAATTTCAAATCATCCTCCATGGATATACCAATATTATAAATTTCAGGCCTCTATCATTTCACTAAAAAAATCATTATATTTTAATTGAGAACACCATGATGTGGTACATGTATAACATTAAACTACACTATTAGATAGACTCTAGTATTCCTCTAAACCATAGCCTTTTCATGACTATGTATTATCATTTTTATGTCTTTCATTTCATAATTAAGAAGAAAATAAAAAATTCATGTTATTTGTTCTATAAATCTCCCCCATTATGTTCTATGAAAACCATTAAAATTGATTCACTACATCTTCATCTGAAATTTATATAACTCATAGGATACCTAGTATGATACCACTTTTTCTTTAGATAGTGTAACACTTATTTACCAACCACTTACTCTATATAGAAATTACTAAACTCATGATGATAAATAATATCTAAATGAATATTTCCTCATTATTACACTACCATGATTTCCATCCTCTTCAATATAACCCTAATCTAATTCCCTTGAATAATCATTAAAAACCTCAACTGCATTTTAAAACATTAAAATTTCATTACTCCCCCATTGTTAATAGAAAATAAAAACCCAAGATATCTTCATAAATACTTATCTCCATGCATGGAAAACTCCTACAAAATAGCTCATAGAAACCCACTCAATGATTTTAAACAAACCTATATAGATATTCTATGAATGTTTATATGTGAGTGTTAGAAATCTTAAAACTAAATTAATTTATGAGTTATAATATTTTAATATAAAAATAAAATCATATGGTTGAGTGTGGATGAATTCTTTAAACAATATCATATTATGAAGATTATTAATTCCAAATCCAAATGATGCCTCTCCAACTTAACATTTGTTAGTTCCTTTATCATGATATAGAAAACCTAATTATATATTATCAAGTCTCTAATAGATCAATCACTTACCCAACCTTAATCTTTATAAAATAATACATTTTCTTTATGTTCAATATTGATGAATGATGTGCATTATTATTTGTTATATTAATGACAATAATTTTATAAAAGATAATTTAAATCAATTATTTCACATCATGTCTGACAAACACAAGTCATTGTTTCACCCACATTTGTTAAGTACACACTTGAGTATCTACTATATATTAAACCTCCAATGTAATATGTGATATTAAATATTTCTCTTTACTAATATCATATATACATTATCCTATAAGTATAATGAACCACTATATGACAACTTGAAATCATTTAATGATCTATAAAAATCCACATAAATATATAATGACCACTCATGTTTGGATGTTCTATGATAAAAGACCACAAAATTCAAAATTTTAAAAATGTAATAAACAATAATTTTCATAGATACCATATGGATTTACCTGGGTAAACTTTTCTATTTTGTAGTTTAATATATGGACAATAAAATTTCAATTCATTTCATTATTAAGAACAATAGTCTTCTAAATATTTTACTTCATTCCATAACATAATCATTTATTCAATCATCATCTCTTGACAAACTCATTTTAGATGACACTAGTGATCTAATTATTCTAGATTCATCCATTCCAAAACTAATGAATAAAGTTTTATAATATTTTAATAGGGAAGTAACTATATCATGCATTCCATGAGGTATCTATTATCCATGGAAAAAAAATTACTCCATACTCAGGGAAATTTTGAATTTATACATCACAAATTTTGAAAATAACATGCATTCTGAGTCATCATATCATCAAAAAATTATTTCATCTATACATATTTAAACTAACATCCACTAAATATCCTTTATATGGAAGTACTATTTATAATCAACTCCTCCTAATTTGAATCCAACCCTTCTCAAGTATTTATCAATCCATGAATAACATTCTCTTGGTTCTTGATTCATCCAATAAAACACCTTTATTAATTGGAGAACCATTTTCACATACATGTAGAGAAATAATTACAATTTCTTGGTGTACTACTATTATTTAATAACCCCAGTTAATAGTGAAAACTTATCATCCATTTGGTAACCATTGAGTGAGGTTTATATTGATACTTCTATGGAATGATGAAAATTTTTCCAACTCGGCTATGGTTTAAAATTACACACTAATATAAATCTTTTAAATTTATTAATAATTACCACATTACATCCATTCATTCAGTTGATTCACCTTAACATGTTAATTGACCATGTTATAGAACATTAAGATGGTTTAGATGGATTTGTTTCATGATTATTCCAATTTCCCATGATTTTTCTACTTGTTCTGGGGAATATCTTCATGAATCAGTTTGAATAATTTTTTTTGCATAATATCCTCTTTAAAATAACTAAGATATAAATAATATAATAGGGAATGTTTTTAATGTATGCATTATTCCTTCATTCACTTATGTTTTCTGGTGACCAAAAAAAATTCCTTAATTAATTCAATAGCTACTTATTTCAGTCAGTATAGTTGATAAACCTATTTTAATTTCAATATCATTAATTATTTATTCTATATTTTTTATACCCCATTTGATTCATATGGGGTTCTCACAATAACATAACAATCCTTTGATATTTTACCAATATTATATTGTGTAAACATCCCTCTAATTTGTGAAATTATCTAATTTTCAATAACCATTACATTATAACATTAATTAATTTTCATAATCCTTTTATTATATAACTTTTTGGAATATACACCTAAAATACCCTTTTCTGTATTATATTAAATCTTTGAGTTCATCTTCTGATTGAAAATTTGAATAATTTATATCCAAATATTTAAATGTACATTTGTGTTGGCTTCTTCATATACAATACATCATATGGTGTCATCTTTTTATTCAGATAATGTATGGCACTATTTCACTTAAAAATAGCGGTAAGCACTACTTCCTTAAAATATGGATATACAATATATTTCTTAATGAGTATTTTCTATTCCATGATATTAAAAATATGGTTCCTACCCTCAAAAAAGATATTTTAGTAAGGATTCATTTTCATTTAACATAGTTAATTAATACATAAATCAAGATATATTCTTCAATTTGGTTTTTAGTGAATTTTTAACTATAATCACTCCAGACTGACTAACAATTCAGCCAAAGCATCTCCTCTCCCAATTTCATGTCATTTATTGTATAGGTAAAAACATAATATTTTTGAGGGATTAAAATAAAACATGCCATCATTTTGGAATCATTAATGAATATAACATAATTTTTTTCCATCCATGTATTTGGTTGATATTAGTGCACACTCATCCAATTTAAAAAAGTTAGGAAATATAAATTAATTTTTATCCTCTATCTTATAGGTATTCAGAATGATTTTTCCTTTTTATATACAATAACATATGTGAGTGAAATATTAGTAATTTTAATGGATATCATGTGATAATTTGTTTATTAACAATTATTCCATGGAAATATAGTTGAATAAGAAAATAAATTTGTTCTATATTTTGTTCTTCTCAATCTATGATACAATAAACATGTCTTCTTCCCCACCACTATGGAAGAGATTCCTCATTTTGAACTTACCTTTCATCATAATTATACCATATAATATTTTGATGATTAAATCATTCTTATTAATAGTTACCATATTACTTGAGTAACAAAACTCTATTACAAATAGAAACATTTCACCACTACCTTCAAACAACATGAAACACTTGTATTTAAAATACTGACATTATATTTCATATTTATTGGAGATAATGATATTCAAACAGTAATAATTTTAAAGAAATACTTATAATTTTTGTTAATTTATTCCTCATAGAAGATTATAGATTACCACTAAATTTTATTTGTATCCATTGTTATGGATCCACACTCCAGATTAATCAATAATATTAAAGGATATGTATTTGAAATTTTTATTGAATGATTTTCGTTTATATAGCCCCATTAATTTATTTAAATCCTTTACTGGAAAATGAAATTATTCTCAATTCATTTATATTTTATAATTCTCAACATGTAGGGATAAAAACTGACACAAGGTTTTCATCCAACTCGTTGATGATTCATGTTTCTAAAATCAACTTTTCTTGGTCTCTGTTAGAAAATAAATTTTTCCATTGATTAGAAATTCATGAATTTTCATCCATATCTATCATATGAAAAAGAAATATCAATTATAAAATTACCATGAATATTAATTTTTTATCATCTACTTCTGTTATTCTTGTACCCACATATTCCATTTTTTATGGACCCCATATAGTATGAATTCTCAATAATTCCCTAAAAATAACTTAAAATTCAATGTGTGATATTGCATTTCATCATGGGTCTTCTTATGTTCTATTAGATATTTTTTGAATAACCCAAATAAATGATATTTTGTCATTTGGGTTCTTGGGGTTTCTTATAGTCCTCTACCAATATTTTTTTTGGTAAATCCCCAATGTGGATTTCTTTTTTATTTGAACACCTTCACATGTACACATGTGTCTTACATTTCTATTGAGTCATCATATTCCAACTTAACTTTTTCCACATCTCATAAAATTTAACATATTTAGGTCATTGTAGTATTTTTAAGTCTTTCTTGATGTAATTTTATGAGTTTTTCTTAGGTAATAATTAACTCATATCTATGTTTTCTGTATTTTCAATACCTATACAGTTGTAAAAATATTAAGTTAAACAAAAAGATGAGAACATGTTTTTTGATCATTTTTGATTTTGGAGTATTGGGTTTGACCCCATATTTGGAAGACATTAAATTTTAGTGAAGTTAAAAAAATAAAGAAATATACTAAAAATATTACATAATTTTTATCCTACACATAGGTGTTTTTGATGGAATTAATATTCCTTTTAAATAGGAACTTTTATAGTCAATCCATTACCATGGATGGATCTAAAATACTTGGATTACCCCAAAAGGATATAATTTTATTCCACATTAACAACCATGGGGATTTATATCCATGAGAATATTAATTAATGATGTAAATTAATTAATATTTTTAGATTTTTTTTTCATAACACAAAGTGATCTTGAACATCTTGACTATTTTGATGTGGTACGAAAATGATAAATTTTACTATAAATGAATTTTTTCCACTCTTAGAAGCGATAAAAGGTTTATGAAACAATTTATGAGTTTATAATAATTGTTATTTATGTGGGGTTTAATTTTTTTAGAAATAACATGATATGCATGATTGGGCCATGATTAGTAGTTGTTTTGTAGATCTACTATAAAACCCATTTATAGCGGTGTAGTTTAATAAACCATGTAAGGGATGCCACATTTCCAAGCATAAAACTATTGAGAAACTATATAGGGGTTCCACACTAGAAATCGAAGGTTTGGAAAATAATTCTCTTAGACCAAATGCTTAGTGTCACTAAAGTACTTCGTCTGCATGGTGTGGCCAACGAATGTTGTCATAGTGTACAAACATTAAAATCTAAGAAATTATTTATTTTACCATTCCTATTTTAAGGCATAATCTGTATTTCATCTTCAATTTTCTCATAGAATTTCCCCTATTTGTGAAGTATCTCTCCCCTCCTCATAGTATTTTTTATATCTCCTTCATTTGATATTGAAATAAGGTGACATTTATTATATTGGATCTATATATGTAAGCCCTTAATTCCTCTTTCTTTCTACTATCTTTTATCTGACCGTATGGATTGGAAAATCTGTGTGCACTAATATACTCTATTTTCATGGTGTTTGTTTATTTTTTAAATTTATACCTTTCATACCTGATTTAAAGTTTGATAATGGATGAAGAGTGTAGTACCAGTATATGGTAGGTGTTCTCAACATTTTCCATTTTGATATCAGAGTTTGATAGTTTTCTCACAGTGCCTCATGCTATAGAATTTTAATGTTTCTCACATAATTTATATAAACTAAAATTGATTTTTAAAATAATTATTTAAATATTTTATTACATAAATATTATAGGTTTGGTGTTTTTAACCTCATCATAAACAACACTTGAGGTGGGTTTGTTTTATTAATCACATTTACACCACCCATGGGGTTATTTTATACCACCATATTTAAGGGTAGAAATATATAAATTAGATGAGTTATTAATGTATGTGTACCATATTTAGTACATTCTCATTGTAAAAACAAATTAGTGATGAAATGGAATAAATGGGACTTTCAAATTGAAATGAAAAATCCCATGTCTTATACATATTATTGTAATTGATAGGTGATGTAGAATGGACACTAAAAATGCCATCATTTTTATCACATGCATGTGAATTAATGAATGAATTGAATTTGGTAAATTTAATGGGAAAATTGAATTTGACACTAATATGTACCCTTGAAAAATTTTATAATTAATTGAAATGATTTGATTAAAGAAATTATAAACAGTAACATGGACTCCACCATAGTCATTTGAATGTGAAATGTATATTGAAATGATTATGATAAAGTCAATTGATAAAGACAATTAAAAATAACATGTCCCCATTAATAATTATATATATTAAATTGATAATGGAATATTTTTTATAGAATAGATGACCGACATACACATTACATAATGGATTCCTGGGAATGTTACCTTGGATCTGGATTACATGGATAACCTAAGACTCGCTCATTGGGCTCCGCCCAAGTCTTTACAATGTTTGATATGGATGATCTTCATGGACTCGAAGGGTATTCCATGGTCATGGGCCTTGGGTTACTGAACCATGAGGGCCTAAATTTCACAATACATTCATTATAAGATCTCCAAATACTTGAATAGGACACCTTGATCATTGTCCAAGGTCCCCATCCATTTATGTTATGATATATTATTATTCAGTATATGAAGTAGTTTCTTAAAACATTATACTATGACATAGGAAGTACTATATTCATTCTTTGTTATATAGTTTTCCATTATTTCTGGACTTCTATATTAAAGAATATACTATTATGTTGGGTTTTACGGCTCATTAATTTATTTAATTTATTTATATTATTCTGACACACCACTTAAACATATATGCATATACTAGTTTATTTATAGACACTTTTGGTGGTGTCCAAATAATTATATCTCACAAATTTTTTTGTCCACTAATTACTACTCAAAAAAACATTCCGATAAAAAATAAGGAGAAATGGAAACATCCAGTTCATGGTTCCTTGTAATTTTTTATGATGATGTAACAATGAAAATAAATGATCATATTCTCATGATCCTAGTTGAGATACCTTTTCGGTTTTTTCATACTTTTTTATTTCATGTTGTATGAACTTGATTATGTACTTCCCATGTACTATCCCATTTTTCGTATCACAATGTTATTAGAATAATCCTGTATATGACTTTGAATATGATTTCAAACATTTTATTTATCCATGCAAAATTATTTACTGATTTCACTATTGGTTATTTGTTATACATTCACTAATTATATATTATTATTTAGTTATGGTTCACTCTGATCATGTGTGTATAGTCTCCACACTATATTATCCTAAACCCTTGATGTTATTCTGTTTAATCTAATATTCATGAAGGAACACTTGATAATTGGTGGATCTAATGTTTACTTAATGGATAGTGAACTATACACAGGGTTTCTACAAGTTCTATGATGCCAATGTTTCCACTTATCGTACTATTTGGGTTATTTGATAAGAGACTAGGGATGTGTTAGGATGTGGTAATGAGAATATTCCAGAGATAATATGAACCACATACAGGGAAAAACCAATTTTCCTAGGATGTGGCATTATTTTCTAGATTATTCCAATTATAATTTATTGATGTAACTATTGGGTGACTCACATGAGTTGTCATGTTTGTTATAATTGTGAGATTTATTTTACCCTTTGATAGATGATGAGAGGTGGTATCATCTCATGCATCATTATAAGCACATATAGGTTTACATTTCATTCATATTACATTCCATTTCATTATTACTACATACATTCCATGAAGTACGTTGTAGTGCCCTAATTTCTATATATATGATCTAACTGGCATTTCCATGGGGGAAATATAATAATAAATTTTTTAGTAAAGTTGCATTCCCCATCCAAAATGTTTTTCCCCATATAGATTGATAGTGGAACATTAATTAAACAATTTTTCATTTGTTTCATCATTGTACCATTGTTTCCAAGTGATAAAATGTTATTTTATTGAAATTTCATGGATTCTAATTACAATTTAAAGTTTTTTCGTGACATTAAAAATTTGGAATGGCGATCCATCAAATAGAACCATCATATAGGCTGGTTATAGATACATGAAATTTCAATAAAAATATATTAACAACATAATATATGAATTGGGAATCAAAACAAATATAACTAGATGAGTACGAATATAAAATGAACATGTGAACTCACCGCTTCATTATAAACTAATTGATATTGTTGATATCAAATTGGGAATCCTATTGAAACATAATGGGTGGTTTCCTGTATAAAAATCTATAAAAACCCCATAATCAGGAGTCCTTGATATAATATAGAGAATATTCCTACGGATTTATCATAGTAGTGGTCTGTAGGATGTTTCTCGTATGACCCTTATGATATTATATTCATTCCTACGAGGCGGTATAAACATAATGAGGGTTATATATTTTATATATGGTGGCATGAATATATCATATTCTTTTATTTGTGATTTAAATTCCAAACCAACGTATTAGAAGGAATGTTCTTATAATTTCGAGAGCTATTAAATAATGAAGTCCTTGAATAACTCTCTATTATGATGGCATCGACCATTCCCACAAGGTGGGTGGACTTGAGCCACCAGTATTGCCTACAGTTGTTCGGAATGTAAAACATCATATTATACCTGAAAAAGGAATTGATGCCCACTTTTGAGAGGGATTTTTATGGCTCATGAAGATCATGCATCGAGTCATATTTCCTACACCTACTAAGGAAGAGTTGATCATGGGATTTCATCATTAACATCCACCCACATTTTTTTTGGATATTGGTTTATAGGCTATATATTCATAGCTAGTTTCCATTCTATCAGTCTTTAGGAATCATACGATAGAACCTAAGTGGAGGGTCATTATTACATATTAAAATCTATTTGATTCATCCAACAGATGCTTGGACATGATGATCGAGGATGATCAGCACCATGCAATGTCCTTGAGTGATTTCCAAATAGCCTTTTATGAGTATTTATTTTCCAAGATGTCAAGGTATGACCGATTATGTGAGTTTATACACATGAAGGTGGGATCCTTATCTGTTATTGACTACAACATTAATTTTATATATATCTATTGTATTTTACTAATACATACATGTGATGAGTTTTCTAAGTTTAGGATATTCGATGATGCACTCATGGATGGAATCAAATCATAGATGATCATGTTTAATTAGTATATATTCAACACGATAGTGAACAAGGACATGATTACAGTGTGTAACATGACAGAGGATTAGGGAATGATTTAAGGAAATTTGGCACATATAGTTGGAACTTCTTTGACCAGGCGTAGGGATCATCGTATAGAGCTTACATTCATAGATATCAGTAGTTAGAGTGTGTGCTAGGGTAGCCACACGACCTACCATCGATATAGTCAACAAGACCACATGAAACCATAGTGAGATAGAGCAACTGTTGACTATAGGTATTTTAGAAGGTTTGGGATTCTTTAATGATTATATTGGAACTCTCATCCCATGACTAGGGGGTGAATATCACAATTAGCTCTACCTCCGAGAGTGGGAACATCACATTCACATTATATAGGGAGTTGGAGTAATATCTTCCATACATGACGATGAGGTGGTCATTGATGGAGGATATAATCCTAAGATTTATAGAACCAATAGATTGGGCCTAATGAGTGATGTTACACTATATCTGATGGATACAAAAAAGAAAAAATATATGCAATTCTACCATTCCCTAAGAAGCATTGTAACAGTCCATCTATTGTAAGAGGTACGATTTCAGTAACCTCTAATATAGTTTTTTAACCTTTTCATATAGGTATATACAACTACTTTATATTTTTTTTGAATATATAGAGTCTCTATAGAAACCCCTTTTTGAGGTATCAAACCCTTTTATACCATTTTATGTATATAATGTTTTTGGGTAATGTTTGGGAGTGTTTGGAAGGGTTTTGGGATATTTTTGGTTATTTTTCCTAGGGCACATAATTTAAGTACATTTACTAGGAACCTTGATGAATTTTAAAGAATCCATGATAGGTGAGGAAAATGTATATGAGATGGCGCTGGCTTAAGGTTAACATTTTAAAAACTGTTTGGCCACCACATGTAAAGTGTGCAACCCGATACATTGGGATTCTTCATGGTTAGCACACAGTTCATCAAATATCCTGAGGAAACAATTTGGTGTATACAATAAGTTAGTAGTATGCACAATGTTATCTCATGATTGGACTAACCATGTGGATAAATATAGAATGAATAAAAAAAGGGGGTTTTAAAACCGGGGTGGCACTGGATTTACCATGAAACAACCATTTCATTTCCCAATCAGACACAACTTGGTATTTCTTCATATCAAGGGTTATGGAGGCTCTCCTGCTCAATTTGGACGAAAATAAATTGGTTTTATTGGTTGTCTAAGGGTATTTCGCCGTTGGTATGTTTATCACTTTGTTTTTTTGGTTTTCCCAAAATCTAGTTCTTGATCTCTCTTGATTTTTTAGTTGTACATCTGTCACGTGTTGATCCAAGGCTTTGGTTTCCTAAAATGAAGAGTTTGGGGTTTATTGATGCTAGGAAAAGTGTTCTGAGGTGATTTTTTGGGTTATTAACCTCGAATTTATATGTACTTCC